>CM034155.1:343708428-344908428 GCA_019776745.2 Taxus chinensis | reverse complement strand
ATGCCCCTGACGCAACTTCTATAGCAACAACATTGCATGTTGTGTGTTGCAAATTCATGCCCCGTGCATTTCTCCTTGGTGCTAATACCTTTTGTGTAACACTCTCCAAAATTACGCCCCTCTACAACCCTTTGGCATAGCTCTTCCCCTGTCAACACTGGCGCACGTTTTTTCATGCAAACATCCCCAAAAGTGCACCCAACCTTTTTAATCCTTAGCAACATGCTATGAACCTACGCCTTGTGGCTCTTCTATGTTGGACATCTTTTATTCTTCTTGTATAACGACAACAGCTATCATCGAGCTCACACATGTCTCCATCGAGTAAGAAGCCAACTAAGTCTAAAGGTAAAGCTAAGTTGACAGAACAAGAGATGAAGTATAAATACCAAAAATTTAGGATGCCTAAATCATACGCAGAGAGTGATCTCGACATCAGAGACTCTGAGCTCAGGCACATTGATATGGAATAATTTTGGGAAAGAACCAACTAGGCCACTAGTGGTCCCTAGATGAACAAATTAGTAGGCAACGAATTGCACTTTGTAGTTGGGTTTCCAGTAAGTGCTATTTATAACGAGTTCATCATGTTGGTGGCTCGATGCTATAATAAGGACACAAGATGCGTCAAAGATAAAGATGGAAATACGGTTATTGACCTAACTACTCATCACATTGAAATAACTCTCGGCATATCTCATCATAGGTAGTACATCACCATCAGCCTAGAAGACTGCAAGAAGGCATGGGACGAAATGAGGACAAGTGTATGCAAATGATGAAGGAGATATATCTTAAGAATAAAAATTTGGTGAGCCGATGGCCATAGACCATCCACCACAGTGACTTCAACGAGGAACTGAGTGACACAATCACATTCCTAAGCATAGTATTTGGGCTTTCTAATGCTCATCATTTCCATAAATGGATGTTGAGGTACTTAGAGACCACGAGCAAGAATGTGCCTAAGTAGCGTTTCGGCTGGGAGAAAATCATCAGTGATATCATCTCTCAGTAAATTCAATATGTCATGACAACTGGGAAGTTCTATATGAATTCCAATGTTTTATACGTTGTAGCATCAGTGAGGGATTTTACAGGCCTAGCATGAAATGGATTATGGCCTTAGGTCAAAATATATGAATACTACTTAGAGCTAAGATGTGAGAACAACATCCCTTAGTTATCAAAAATCAATGATGCTTTCTTCTATGGGGTAATTTGCCTATTGAGGCCAAATATGAGGCATGGTCAACTAGCCCCAGTGTGGTCACTATCACTAAGAAGTGGGGGGCATTTCTCACTCAATTTCGCCTATCTCAGGGTGGTGAATTTTGAGGGTGAACTGACCAAACTACCAAGGTATACAAAACCCAATCTGATTCTCTTAGAGTTGTCAAGATGACTAATCACATATCATGAGAGATGCATGAAGAGAAAGAAGGGAGGAACTCCATTCCCCCTTATAGTGGGATGTTACACTTGCACCACACTAGCCAAAGCACAGGAAATGTATGCCAAGCTCGAATTGTTGAACCTAAACCACAACTTCCTGGCCAAGACTACTTTTGATTGCCAAGGTTGCCTCCCAAAGGCAAAAATTGATCCTATTCATGTCCCTGAGATCGATGACATCTACATTGACCTCACACATGAAGTAGATCTCAGGTGGAAGGATCACTCTAGGCAGGCCCTGGAAGAAATCAAACATTATGGCATGGCCATCATTCCAAAAGGATTCTAAGAACCTGATCAAGAAATTCATCAGGTTTACCTAGACATGGATGGGGATGATTGGCCAATCATAGAAATTAACAGAGACAAGGTACCAAAGACCATCCAATAAATGGTCAAGCACACGTTACAATGCATCGAACATTGGTGTAAATAGAATGGTCTCGTCTGCCTCAGGGTAGATTTCACTGCTTCTCCTTTAGGAAGAGCACCTCCAAGGCCGGCCAAAGAGTTGAAGGAAAAGGGAAAGACAAGGAGAGGGAATGAAGCAAAGAAGAAGCTCCTCAACTCCCTCCTCCTTTTGAGAAGTAACTGGTTGACCTGGTCTCTCTAGGCAAAGAAGAAGAGACCACCGAAGTCTCAACAGACACATCCACTTAGCATGTGGTCACAACTACAACCACAGAGGTACCCGCGATTCCCTCTTCTGCTCCTTCTTCTCCCCCTGTCGTTGAAACATCTATCCCAATGGATGTTTATTCTTCTCTCCCTTCCTCCCTTCCATCTCCCACCTCTTCCATCTTCTCATCTCTCGCAGATCTATCGCTTAGTGTTCCCTCCATCCCATTATAGATCCCTTCCATCTCCATGACCTTTTCTTCTCCATTAGTAACTCTAGGCCCTGTAAGCAACATCATGTTAGAGTAATTGTCGATGCCACCACCAAGTGTCTCAACGTTCTTCCCTACGGCCTCTTCAGTTGCTTCCCCTTTCACTCCCGTTTCTTCTTCCATTCCCTCTACCCCTTCTCCCATAAGTCAAGATGGATCTCTGACCATCGGGGTCAACTCAAAATAAATGTACCAATAGCACCCATGGACTTCTCTATTATTCCAAAGAAGGTACTGAAGAAGAAAAATGCTATAACTCACTTCTGTAACAGCATCTCAGGAGAAAGGGTCATGGAGATTGCATATCCTAATCCCACCAAAGAGAAGAAAGATATGTCTCCTACAGATTTTACAGTGACCCAAGTCACAATGGTAACCTCATCAGAGAGCCTGCAAGGTGAGGATTTATCTGCAATAGATGCCCTTTGCAAGAAAATTTAAGAAGCAAAGGAGGAGAAGAGGATACTAAAGGAACAAAACAAACATCTTCACAAATCTTTGCAGAGAATGGGAAATGCACCTCTTATGACATCTTCCGAAGCTCCTGAAGTTCTTAGTTAGGAAAAGATAAATGAATACACCAAGATTGGAGAACAGGGCATGGCAATGTCCTCTTGGATAGAGCGTGTCCTCAGAGATAGTGAGGAAATAATCAAGAAATTCATAGGAATCTACTAGGGTATAGATCAGGCAAACATGGAGTTGCAGGTAGTAGCAGGATCCCTCTCTAAGGAGTTAGACATTGCCAGATTATAACATGAAACATTTCAGGCAATGGTTGACTGCTCGGTTGATTACCTATTAAAATTTGGCATCCTTGATCACCCACGGGCACACAACAAAGCTCTCATCACTTTAGATTATCGGGTTAATCAAATGAAATTTATCCTAGAGAGGATAGATATAATAAAGGAGGAAGCCCTACATGTAAAACGTCAAATGGATCAGACAGTCACGAAGATGTCTCTAGGGATGCTTAGCAAAAATTTCACCTTGAGGGAGGCAGATGATACAATCCAGCTCTTCAAGGATATCACAACCCAAGGTTTGGCTCCGAAGGTCACTTTTGACCTATAGTTTGTCAATAACCTTTTGGATTTCCATGATTTCATAGGATACTTGATCGAGGCATGTGACGAGTACGTCGGGCTACCTGACAAGCTCAAGACTGAAATATAAACTTGTGAACTCATTGGAGACCACTTCAAGGGTCCTGATCATAATCAACTTCAAACCATGATCAGCAAGTTTATGGAGTATCGATCTCAGTATCACATCGCCTCTCTGGATCAGAAGCAAGACACTCTGTTTAGACAAAGAGATGACAACGAATAGTTTCTTTTCTTGTGTACGATTGGATCTTTTTGTAAAAATATTTAAAAAGTAGGTTGGCATTTACGATTACATCATCCACGTTGCACCATGGGATGTTGCCATCCACAAACTTGCCTCAAAGTCAACTTTTGAATTTTTAGATATTTTGTAGATAATTTGTAAATATTGGTTGGCTTCTTTTTGTCTTCTTTATCCTTCTCCTTCTATAAATACTAGAATACTTGTTGTATTCAGTGTGGACATTTTTATATGAAAAAGAGGTGAAGAGAGAAATAATTTGTGCCTTCTTGTAACAGAAGAGATTTTAATATATATGTTAAGAATTTGTGCTTAATATATGTGTTATTCACATCAGATCTTTCTTAAGTTAGATCTGTGTTTCTATTATATTGGATTCTTTCTTTTTATTTTCAGATGTTCATTATTATTACTTTGTTTGTTTATGCAAGTAAGTTTGGCTTTGTTTACTACCAGCGCAAAGCATTAACCCTCTAACCTTTCTGTATTTGGAATTCATTTCTTTTCTCCCTTCAGATCTACCTTCATCCATTCCTTCCCTCTTATATTTCTATTCACATTCTGAACTACCTCTACAAGGATGAGATCCTAAACCCCTGAAGTTAGAATAGTGTAGATTTTCATATATGCTTGCTTGATAGAATAGCAATAAACTAGTTTTGCTTTGTTGTCTCAAAGAGGGGCTATGCCCTACACACTATTGGCCTGTTTCCCCATGACCTGTCTAACTGACAGATTTTCAAACCAACAAAACTCAAGTACAAATTATATCAATCAAGCGTGAAAGTACAATTTTTATTGTGATGAAATGATATTGGAGAAATCTTAAAAGAGTGTGGTATTGATTAAGTATACAATATGACGTGAAAAAAAAAAAAAAACTAGAGATACATTGACAAGTGAAGCATACACTTAAGATGAAGGTTAGACGAAGATATAAGAAGAAGAAACCAATAGATAATATGATGAGATACATAAAAATGAAAAGATAAATGTGGGGGATGATGATAAAATGGATGAATACATCAAGTTGGTGAAAAGATAAGACAAGAAAGATACTTTTTTTCCTATATGTTTGTAATCTAAGGTGGATTTTAGCTATGTATGTGCATGTATAGACCAAAATATATAGGTGAAAGATGAAGATAATAAATAAATTGATGATAAATGCAATTGAAATTTAATAAGAAGACCAATATCAATAAAGAGGAAGAATGAAGTGAGAAGATGAAAAGGAAAGAAAGCAAAGAATCAAGAAAGAAAGAAGAAAATATACGAGAGTTAAGTAACATGAAGAAGATCTCAAGGGTAGTAGAAAAGGAAGAATTTCAAATAAGTAAAACGATTGGAAAAATAGGAAGAAAGAAAAAAAAACTGAGCTCAAATCTCTCCTCCTGGGGATTATTATGTAGGAGCTTCATTGCAAATAGACAATTTTGAGTTTGTTTTATCTTTATAGGTGTGTTTGGAGTTCAAATGGAGGATCATGTAATGTAATTAGTCCATTTGGAATTATTTTTCTTGTAATATTAAGTATCACACCAAAAACTAAAATTTGAATTTTCAAATGTCTAGTTAGTAGTTCATAAGCTAAAAGGTTATTATAGGGTAACTCAAGGGTGTAAATTTTTCATGGAGCATACTATTCACTGAAGAATATCCCCACTTGAGCTGAATTAAGGTATCAACTATCCTAGGTTAGTTAAAACATATTTGAGACTGGTAAGTTGAAACCATTACTACCACATTTATTAGCCATTGTGATTTTCTTTTCATTTCTGTCAACTCCCATTAATGTAAAATGGTGTCATATAGTCACGTGAATCCTTGTAAGATGATATTCAGTTGTCACATATGAATTTGAGTGATTTGATGAATGCCTATGGTGTCTTGGTGCATGGTTGAGTAGGTCTAGTCATGGTTTGAGCTCTCCTAAACTGAGTGAATGTTTCTATGAGGTCACATATGGCCCATGTGATGTGTCATGAGTGTACATGGGTCTACATGATTAGGTCACGTGGTTTCAACATTAATTCAAGTTATTTCAAACTTATTTCTAGCCTTGGAGCATGCAAAATGAGGTAGAGATGTGATATTAGGTCTAATTTATTTTTTAAACATGTAAATGGCATGGTGATGGTATACAAGGAATTTATTGTGATTTTGAGGTTAGTATTTATTTTTTTGATGCTTTTATGAGGTCCTTGAGAAGTAACAAGTGATAAAAAGATAGGTAAGAGCATGAAAATGAGATTGGATGGTGATTTTGAGATAGTTATTGGATATTGGGTGAGTTTAATAAGTTAAAGAATGTTTTCATAATAATTTGTGACACATTTTAGGTCAAAGTGATAAAGGAATTTGAAGATATGTAAGATTTGGAAAAATAACTTAATTTGTATGCTTTCCACGGGGACTTGAGTTATTTGGAATATATTCTATGGTACTTTATCAAGGTTTAAAAAAAATAATGACATGGTTTTATCCTCACTTTATTATGAATGATCATTAAGAAGTTAAAGAGGATTGAAACTCAAGATGGATCCTAGCTAGGAGCACCTTAAAGACAAGTGCTTGTACTAGCCTATTTTTATTGGTTCCTCAAAAGTGAAGATTGGATGATGTAGAGGTATATTCCAAATTTCCATAAATGTATGATAAAAAATTTCGTGATATGTGGGCCCTGCATAAAAAATGCAAGTTTCTGAAGTGTTCCAGTTTGTGGAAAATTTGTCCAAATGTGGTAATGTATAAATTTGCATTGATGATATCCCATGATTTTTTGTATATATTCATTAAGGTTTTAGATCATGGCTGTGGTGAAAAATTTAATAGTTTTCCCTATCTTTGTTGATAGGTTTTTTGTTATGTTGGAGAATCTTTCTATGAACATGAGATTATAGGAGCTAGAAGGGGAGTTACGACTCCATTCAAGTTTTTTTTAAAGATGGTTTAGATATTATTCGATTGTTATATTAAAATTGAATATTGGAAAAGGTATGAAAAATTTATGACCTATTCTTTGAGGGTAAATATTTGAGGATGCTCATTCTAGCAGGGTGCAAGTGATTATAAGAGGTAAGTTGATGATTCTGATTTGATAAGGATTGTTAAAGATTTTTTAGGAATTATACATCATGTCTAATTATTTTACATGATTTAATTAATCTTTTAAGTTATTTTTAGTGTGATGGAGCATGTCTAGCTATCAGTTAGTTCTTGAGTCTAATATGGGTGAAAAGGTCGTTTGCAAAGATTTCCTTGGTTGAAGGCCTTAAAATTTGAGTTGGAAAGAGTTATAATATTTTATGGAATGGAAATTTAGAGTTATTTCCAATGAGGTATGGATTGTATCATGATGATGTGATATGTTTATTCATTTAGGTAATTTTGTGAAGAATATATTAAACACATTTTCAAGAATAATCTTGTTCTTGCTGAAGTATTGAGTAGTTTTAGGCATGATCTGGATGATTTGATTGTTTATATCCCATGGAAAGTGAAGAGGGGTTAATTTTTAATCTATGTAATTCATTTTGAGGTATTTAAAGTATCATAAAGGGTGTTTAACAGCTGATTTTGGAAAATAGGTTTTTGGGTAGCTTGATTTGATAAAGGCAAACATTGTTGCAAATTGAACCAGTGGATGTTTCATGGGATAGAAGTTGTTTAAGATTATTTTAAGGGTATTTCAATTTCAAAAAAATTGTCACATTTCATATTTTATGTGTTATTTGGTGATCTTGAAGCCAACAGGTGAAGACAGGGTGTTGGAAAGAGGTGTTCGGTGAGGGAAATGAGCCAATGGGCTGATTAAATTAAATAATCTGATTGGTTCATGTTAATTTATGATGTTTAAATGTAATTTTAAACATGTATTATGATTTTTTTAGCTTTCATAAAAATCATTTTGTCATTTGGATACTTTTTGCATTTCAATGATAGGTTTTTTAGGCTCATTGGTGCATGAGAAGTGGCTTTTGAAAGCAAGAAAATTGAAGAAGAAGAAGATAGAGAAAGATTTAATACCTATGGTATGAGATATCATTTGTGATATTAATATGTGATCTCCATCAGTGTTTATAGAATAAAAATTATAGATTAAATATCTTCATGAGGTTGAGTTGGTGTTTATTCATCCAAGTGGGTTGTAGACTCCTTGTGGAGTTTGTTCTTCACTAAATTAGGTGTTATTTCTCCTTGTAAGGTTTATTATATATTAAGATAGGGGTTGGTAATCCTTTTGAAGTTGGTTATTTACTAAATATCTATGATTTGTGTAATAGAAGAAGAGTTTGAGTCAGTTTTCTTCCCAATGAGGGTTTCCCACTTCTATATTGTGTTCATGTGTATGCTCTTTTGATTGTGCTTATATGGTTGTTTGTTTCATGTTTTTAATAATAAATTGATGGATGGATAAATGTTAATGGTGTATGTATTATAATTTGAAAATATTTTGAAGGATGAAATAACTTATTCACCTCCCCTCTCAGTTCATTTTTATTCTGACAATTGGTATCAGAGGAGGTCCTTGAGATGCAATTCTAACAACTTGAAGGAGATCCCAGAAGCACAAGCTATGGGTAAGTATTCTGATATTGACACTATATTGATGAGAAGGTATGAAATTTCTCAGTTAAGTATTGAGGCCTATCAATATCAAGAAAAGAAAATTTTGAAAGATCATGATAAATACATCAAGGGTTTGAATTATAAATCAAAATTTTGTCCAATTTCCTATATGAGAAACATGGAGATTGTTATAGGTGTGAATAAAAATTTAAAGCTATTGAATCATATTTGGAGAGTGCATATTGTAAGTTAAGTATGTACGAGAAGCTTGAGAATATCTCTAAAGCTCTTGATGAGTGTCTAGAAGGTCAAAGAGACACAAATGACAAAATAGGACTAGTGTTTCAAGGAAAGCATGATAATTAAGATGGTCCAAGTTCCAAATAAGATGTGAAGGTGACCTAGAGGACTGATTTGAGAATATCTAACTCAGGTAGACAACCTAATGTTATGAGGTATGAAACTTCATTCAATGTATATTGCTTTTTTTGTCATATTTTTTTTATCATAGAGCTATAGATTGCAAGAGAAGATTATTTAGAGATGAATTTAGAGTTTCCAAGGGTGAATTTCCCTCATGTTATGAGTATGGGCATAGAGATAAGGAATGATGATGGGATATTATTTTGTTTGATATTATAATAAAGAGAGGTGTTTTTTTCTTACATTTTTAACAATCTTTACATATTGCAAATTTTTCCTAAAACAAGAGGAGGTTCGTTGTGAGGTCTTCTCCTATGGTCAAGAAGAAGGTTACTTGGGTCAAGAAGGTCATGAAAACTTATTATCATCCCATCATGTAGTATATGAAGGTTATAAAGGAATATTTTTGTGTCATCAAGGTTTTTAACATGGTCAAAAATCTTAAGTAAGGCCAAGGGAAAATGTTTTCACTTTTTGAAGAAGATCATATGTGCTTAAATTAATTTCAAGATCATGTGTAATAAAAGTTTAAGAAATTAGCTCTTTGGGTTACCTCTAAATTTTTCAGGTATGTTACGCGATCTCTCCATGTGTTCATGAGTCTTTTTCATTTGTAGGTGTTTTTTTCAAGTATCTTGTTTCTATTTTATGTGACTATGAGGTCATTTTGGATCATTAAAGGATTCTTTCTTGTCTTCATCTTGAATCATGAATATATTCTATCTTTGAAGCATCATGAAGTGTGTCAATTTATCATGAGTAATCATTGGTGTCTGAGATGGTCTCTTCCTTTACTTTATATTAGTTTTCAATGTCAAAGTAGTATTGGTAGATCTTGCAATGTACAAGTATATTTCATGTTTTCCACAAGAGTATATTTTCTATGAGTGAGAGTTTTTCCTCTACAATATATACATAAGTCTTTGTTTTTTGTCCTCGTGATAAATTTATTAGATATATTTCAATACATATGTGATAATCAACTATGTAATTAAAAAGGTCTGAGTGTCATGTGTAACTATCTAAAATGATATATTAGGTGTCAAAATAAAGAAAAATATTATGATGTTATTCAATTCAAATTTAGTCTCAAGGTCTGTAAATGTCCTAAAGAGAATTTCATTTCATGTAAAATGTGTGTGTGTGTGTGTGTGTGATTATTTAGGTCAAAGTTCTTCTGAATCAATCATGAAGCTAAGTCAACAATATGAATGCATTCTTGTACTATCAAATGGTTTGTATTTCTCCATTCTATGTTATGGTCAAAAGGTTTTAAAATGGTGGCTGATGTAACCATGTCTTCATTACCTCCAAGGTGACTAATTTAAATGTGATTTATCACTTAATATGAACGAGTTTTTGAAATCAAGAAAATATTGAATAGTTTTTCTTAAATCAATGATTTTTTATCACTGGACCAATATATAACATGAATTTGTGTGTCAAAATCAATGTTGTACATTCTAAGGGAGCTTGAAGTAATAACTATCATGTTGTATATGGTTAGATGTTTGAATTGAACACCCTCAATGACTCAAGTCTTGTCCATAGTCTATGTTTTCTTTTTTATGAACTTGAAGTTACATTTCAGTGATCTATATTATGTCAATGATTGTCATGCGAAAAAATGCATAAAATAGTTTATTAAGTATTGTGTATATCTCAAGGTTTGAAAACTAAGTACATTCTCCTAGAAGATGTGAATTCTAGGTGTTCAAATATTGTATCAAGGCCAAAGGTTCATAAGGTATGCTATTAGGGGGAGTAAGATGGGCTTAAAAGCATTGACCTAAGATGAGAAAATATATCAAGTCATTGAATTAAAATATGGCATAGTGTGGCATGTCTTTTAAGTAGAATATATGTTTCTACTATGATTGTAGATGTATGATTAGGAGAATGAAAGACTATAAAAGAAATATATACATTCTAGGGTGTGTAATTTTATCGAAGGGGAAGAGTGAAAATATTGAAAAAGTCTATAGCTGTATACTCTTTCAATAATGTCATAACACCTAAACGAGTCAAGGTATCTTAGTGTTCTTTTTGTTCTCATTATGAGGTGAAATCAATGTGAGAAATTTGAGTAATATTCTTTAGTTGTAAGAATAATATATAGTTTGATGATGAGATAAAATAAAATTCATTGGTACAGGTGGTTTGGAGTTTCCTATACTGAAGAGATTTGTCTTTGAGATGTTTATATGTTCATCAAAAGCAAAAAGGGGTATCTAGAGATGTTATCAATTGGAATAAATGGTCCGTGATAGGATTTTTCTTGTCTAACCAAATATTTTTTATTCTTAAAAGATGGATAAGGGGTATAAGATGTTGGTATTTTTTTACCAAGGATGAATAACTTCATATGCTAGATGATGCACCTAGTCATCAACGTAAAATATAAAATGAAAAATAGAGAAGTACATATGTGCAAGTTATTAGATGTCAAAAGGGTTTATCTACAGAACTGTAATAGGTATGTGGAGTACATTGAGGGATTTTTTGATGGTAATAATGTGTCTTTTATTTTAAATTTGGCATATCAATAGATGTAAGAGATAGTATAGTCTATAAGGTTATTGAGCTAAGAACAATGAAATATAGATTTGTTTATAGTATGTGGTGTACAATTATGGTTAATGATTCTTATAGATTTTTAAGGTTGTTTAATAATTTTAAGGTCTCCATGATGTCAATAAGGTCCACTACAAATGCTCAGATTTCAAATTCAGAAGTAAAATCAACAGTGATATTGTTCTAGTGTGTGAATGATGGTTTTAACATGTAAAAACCTAACATTTGATTGTGAATCCATTGGTAAAGGTTGGAAAGGTAAAATTTTGGGGACATGATATAGAATTTGAGGACCTAGAGGGACAATTCATGAGTGATAGTGCTCACTTATATTAATATAGTCAAAGGCCTTAAACCATAAAGGTTCAAAGTACATTACAAGGTCTCTAAGGGTTGAAGAGTTTTTGAACTAGAAATTATGAAGATTCTGATCAAGCTTGAACAAGGGTTCCAAATATAAAATATCCTTTATATCAATCTTAATTGAGTGCCACAGTGCTACAAAAAATTTATTCAAGGTTTCAAATAATTTGGAATTTTCTTTTAATATGTTCATGATAATGTTTTTACAATAGTTCATCTCAGAGTGTTAGGTTTGTGAAGGAATATTCAAAGGTAGGGAGAGATATATGAGTTCCTCAATTAAGAATTTAATATGTGGAGAAAGGGTCTATTAGACCTTACAAGTTAAGCTAGATTAATTATTTTCGGGACTGTGCATTTTTGTACTTGGGTTTTTTGAAATTCCTCTACCAATGATAAGGAATCCTGAGATAAGTTTCTACATGATTGTATGAGTGTCATAAAGGTAGGGAGATCCACGTTTACTTCTCAATCAGGTTTCTAATCCCTCTTGAATATTTGTATGGAAAAATTGATGCAATATACCACAAATATAAGATTACTCATGATTTAAAAGGATGAAATAGTATAAGTAAAGGCAACGTAAAATGAAATTATGCCTTAGAGACTAGTAAGTTTCTTAAGCATCCTCAAGGAAGTCAAAAAAAAGTAAGAGTACAATTTTTTTCATTATAGTAAGAATTTGGTTGTATAAACCTAGAAGGTATTATAATAGGATGATCTATGGTCCATGTGAGGTTCTATGACCATGGAAATATAGCCATTTTTCTTTGATATTGGAGTTTAGGGATAATAGTCATAAAGGCAGATATGATAGGTTCAAATGTAAATTTTGTGTTATTGATCTTAAAACATACTTAGAAAGTGATGAATACAATGATTGAAGATTAAATCCAAGGATTATAAGTTAAGGGGGAGCTATTTTGAGCTCATCTTAGGTGTAATGGATCTTTTTTTGGTTGTTGAAGGATTCAAAAATTAGATAAATAATTCCCAAGGGAGCTTATTGTGAAAGTGATGTATGATAATTTTTTTCTTTGTTCTTTTCCTTTTTTATCATTTTTCATTCTTGGAATAAGTTTAGTATTTTTCGTATACGGAAAACATGGAGAGAGGCATAAGAAACATGGTATTTAGGTCATGAGTGTTCTTTTCTTGTTGGTTTCCATCAATGAAAAAGGGGGAGATTATTGGCCATTGTTATTGTGTTGAAATTGATGTCAAATAACATTTATTTCAAGTGGTTTCATATATTCATGTGAGTCCATATATGATGATATTCAGGTGTTAGGTATGAAGTTGAGTGATTTGGTGAACGTCTATGGTGTCTTGGTGCATGGTTGATTAGGTCTAGTCATGGTTTTAGGTCTCCAAATATGGGTGAAGGTTATTATGATGTCACACATGGTACATATTATTTTTCATGAGTGTACATGGGTCTATAGGATTTCTTCATGGTCGAGTTGTCTAGTTTCAACATTGAGTCAGGTCATTCCAAGTTTCTTTCAAGCCCTGAAGCATGCAAAATGAGGTAGACATGTGATATTTGGTTTAGATATTTCATTATAGAAAATGGAATAATCATGGTGATGGTATAAATGGCTTGTATGGTAAGTTTCAAGTCATTATTAAGTATTTTAATTATTCTGTGAGCTCCTCGGGAAGTAAAATTTGAGAAATAGGTAGGTAAGCACATGTAAATGATATTGGCTAGAGATTTTGAGATGCATTTGGAGTATGTGGTGAGTTTTAAAATTTAAAGGATGTTGTCATGATGCTTCCTAAAAAAAATTAGGTAAAATTTTTCAATACATTTTAGGATATGCAACATTTGGCAAAACAAGGTAAGTAACAATGTGTTTTTAGAATAAATATGGGCCTTCTGATGCTCATTGTGAATTATATTATTTGCATGGGGACCTAATATATTTTCCAAATATTCTATGGTAATTTCTTAAGTATTCAAAAAAATAATGAGGTGATTTAATTGTCAATGTTTTATGAATGGTCGTTAAGAAGGTAAAGTGGTTTGTAACCATAGCTAAACCCTGATGAGGAACGGTTCACTAAAAATTTCTTGTTCAAGACCACTTTTAATTTTTTCCTAAAAATTTATTATTTAATGTTGTAGATAAATCTTCCATATTTTAATAAATTTATGATAGAACGTGTGGTCATATGTGATCTCAACCTGAAAATTTAAGTTTATGAAGAGTTCCAGTTTGTGTCAAAGTTTTCCAAATGAGGTAATGTTTAAATTGACATTTATCATAGCTTAATGGTTTTTCTAAATGTTCATGAATTTTTTAAATCATGGTTGTAGATAAAAATTTAAAAGTATATCCTATCTCTGTTGAATGGTTTTTGGGTAGTTTTGTGTAGCTTTTAGTAAAATTGAGATTGCATGCACTACAAGGGGAGATAGGAATGCATTGATTTTTTTTTTTTTGAATAAGGTTTAGATATATTTCCATTTCTATATAAAATTTGAATATTTTAAAAGGTATGAAAAAAATTATATATTCTTTCAGGGTCAAGTTTGAAGGATATTCATTCTAGTAGGGTACAAGCGGCTACAAGAGGTAAGATAATAATTTCGATTTTATCAAGCATGGTAATGATAATGTGTGAATTATAAATATTTTTTTATGTTCCATTATTTTATTAATCTTTCAAGTTATTTTTTGTGTGATGAAGCATGTTATGTTATCAGTTAGTTCTTGAGTCTAAGAAGGGTGAAAAAGCAGTTTAAGGAAATTGTCTTGGTTGAAGTCTTTCCAGTTGGAGTTGTATGGATTTATTATATGTTATTGAAAGGAAATAAAGAGATATTTCCAATTAGGTATTTATTTTCTTATTATTATATGTTTTTTTTAGTCATTCTGGTCATTTTGTGAAGAATTTTATAATTTCCTTTTCAGGATAGTCTTTTTCTTGGTGAAGTACTGAGTTGTTTGAGGGATGAGATGGATGATTTTATGATTTCTATAACCTAGAAATTTAATAGGGGTGAATGGGGAATATTTTTTAAATTTTTTTTATGAAATTAAAGTATAATCAAGGGTGTAGATGAACTGATTTTGGAAAATAAGTTAATGGGAATCTTGATTTGGTGAATGTAAACGTTGTTGTGATTTGAACCAATGGATGTTTTATGGGATAAAAATTGGTTAATATTGTTTTAAAGGTATGTAAATTTAAATATATTTGTCACATGCCGTATTTTATGTTATCTTGGGTGACCTTGAAGCCAAAAGGTGAAGACATAGTGCTGGAAATAGGTGTTTGGTGAAGGTAAAGAGACACTGGGTCCATTAAATGAAATAAATTGATTAGTTAATTTTAATTAAGATCATGGATTATTTTTGGATGTAATTTTAAATATTTTTTTTTATTTTTAGATCTTTAATAAAAATATTTTTGGCATTAGGATATTTCTGGCATTCCAACGGTAGGGTTTTGAGTCTTGTTAGTTCGTGAAAAGTGGTTATTCACTAGGTTGAGCTACTTGGGTCATATGTGACCATTGTAATGACACTCATGGGATTATATTATGATTATTTTGTCATGAAGTATGTTTAAGTCTACCTATGGTGATTTTTAAAAGAAGATAAGGCTGTCACGCTAGTGGTTGAGTTTATTTTTGAACTAGTACTCTTGAAAGGAAAACTATGACCTAGAGGAGATTTATTTTCAGGTGTGTGTGCATGATTTCAAGGATCAAGAATATAAGGAAAGGTTGAGGAACATTACAAATCATGTTTACATGTGTTTAGATCCATGAAAATTTGAAGAAGAAGAAGATAAAGCAAGATTGAAGACCTATGGTATGAGCTAGGTTTTGTGATCTGAATATGTGATCTCCATCATTATTGGTAGAATAAAAATCAAAAATAGAACATATTGAAGAGGATGACTTAGTTATTAGTAATTATAGTATGTTTTATCCTCTTTGTGTAGTTGGTGCTTCATTAAATTAGGAGTTCATTCTCCTTTTAGGGTAGATGCTCTACTAAACTAGGGGTTTGTACTCCATGTGAATTTGATACTTCACTAATTATGTTTTATATGTGTAATAAAAGCATATTTTTACTGGTTTTTCTTCCCCACGAGGGTTTCCCACTTATATCTTGTTTTCATACATATGATTTCTTAGGTGTTCTTATATAGTTGATTGTTTCATGATGTCAATTAGACATTGATGGATGGATAAATGTTAATGGTGCATGTATGATAATTTGAAATTATTTAAAGGTTTAAATAAATTATTCACCCCCCTCTAAGTTCATTGTTCTTAAAAAAATATTTCATACATTGTTTATGAAATAATTAAAATTTAAGAGATGGTATGAGTGAGGGGAAGATTTGAAGAGTGGATATTCTCTGTTCTAAGCCGTAATGACTCTAGATGCTATGCATTTACTTTGTTGATCTAGTAAAGATTCTTTAACTAAGACCAAATTAAGTATTATAGTTTAAAATAATATTTTTCTTGAATATAATAACTTAAAATCCTTCTTAAATGTTGAAATACTTGTATTCCAGGTGTATGAAGAGGATACAATTAAGAAGGATAGTAATAAGGAGTCTTGAAGATAAAAGTGACAAGGAACAATCATGTGTGTAAGTTATGAAACTATAGGAAGAAGGGAAGTAATTATTATAATAATAAAAATAAAGTGGATACATTTTAGTAAACAAAAATCAGTTGGAAATATTTAAAAATAATGATTAAGACCATGAAGCGATAAGGGTTTGATGTTGTGAGTTATACTCTTGCATGTAAATTTCTATAAGTTCTTTTCCTATGCAAGTTAGTGAAAAATCCTTTGATGGAGTTTAATATCATATTATATTGGTTTATAAGTACTTGAAGTGAGTGACTTATGTAGATAAATATAAAAATTATAATGCATTTAATATATTAGGAGGAATAATCAACAACCTTAAACTTCCACTTTATAATGAGGATCCTTCAACATATCTAAAAAGGCTCAAAATGTAAGAAATAATCAAATTCATATTAAATGATTTATATAACAATTATTACCTATTCCATAAACATTATTTAATATTAAATAAACCCTCACAGTTAAACATTATCAAGGAAACAATTAACTTACTCATATTCTCCAAAACTGCCCTTCATCATCCTTTACTAGTTCTTCACTGAAACAAGAAAATTTTACTTTGTAGTACTCTATGGCACTTCCAAATGTATTTAACCTATTATAAAACTTAAATAAATATTGGATGAATCATTAAAATTATTCAAAAATACTCAAATGATTATCTTTAGCCATATTTCTTAAAAATATCATTCTAGTGTTCTAACGACCAAGTTTTCTGCAAAAAACTTTTGTCATGTATATAATTTTTTTACACAAAGATAATTTCTCTAAAAAATTGATAGATTTTAGAATATTCTAAAAGGAACATATTTTCCAAATTTAATCCAATTTATTAAATTATTTTAAAATTTCTGATTATTTTTCTCAAGAATACATTACGTCAAACAATTTACATGCATTCTCAGCCCAGATAGAAAATATGTAACTCAGAAAAAAATAAATAATTAAGGTACAATATAAAAAACCCATCTATAGAATTAAATTTTGTACCTACATTCCAAGTTTTTAGTCATTTTTTAAATATTAGTAAAATTTATTACTTCTCTCCAAAAATTTATCATTAAACCTTGCATATAAACTCATTGTATCAGTTTTCAAGCCAAGAAAGCATTTGTTCAACTCATCCTTTAACCAATCCCTTGGTTTTTTATATTCAATTTCACCTTCCTTTGATATCCTTCTTCCTCAAGGAATGCATTTTTCCACATCCTCTCTCCTTCCTTATAAGGTCTTCATCCTCCCTTCTTTTAACAAACTTCCATCATCGGAATTATTTCCTCTTTATCTCATATTTTTATCCATTTCAACCTTAACTAACCTTTCTTACATGACTCTTCATATGAATTTACAAGGAAAGGATCCATTTTAAATTAAATTTACATTTTATTTCTCTAACCAATTATTAGGACTCCCTATACCATGTCTAGTCATCACTCACACACATTTTAAACCTCCTAAAACCTTTGACAACTCTACATATATTTTACATGCTTTAGGATTTGAATTACATTTTCAAAGGAAATCATGAATTTGAATTATCAAAATTATTATCCTACGAGATATCTCTCTTAGGAACTTATCACACTCTACACTTGCTTTGATCTCAAAACCATGACTAGGATGAGGAAATTTCCATTTGGATGCTCTTTGAGGATTCGCTTGCATAATATTACAAAGGTGGATAAAGTTATCTTTGTAATTTTATTTCATAAACATTCCTTCAGTTGAGTTTTAATAACTTTTTAATATGGTTGGTTTTATTTGTAAACTTCCATTTTCTTGTATACCTCATTACCACTTAGATCCTATACAATAGTCTTTTTCCTTTTATTTTCCTTCACCTTTCTTATTTGGTTTGTGAAATCCATATTTATCTTTATCATCTTAATGTTCCCACTCTTTGTACTTATACAAAGAAACTACACAATAACAAAGAACATATTGTTCTTCATCCTCAATCACCTTCTTCATCCATCTATAGTCCATTTACATCATATAGTCACCACTTTCCTTCCCAAAATTTACATTTTCTTTCTTATTTTATTGCTTTCTCATGTTCTTCACCATATGAAGGTATCCTATATATGTACCATTATCCTCGTATCCTCATATGAATCATTATTTTCCAAAGAAACAAAAAATTCTTCATTTTTTCCTATATTTTTCTCCTTTTCATCCATCTTATCTACAAATTCTTGCAATAGATCATCTACCAAATCAATGAAAAAGTATTTTTCATTTCCTCTATTCTCATCAGACTTATCATTACACCTTTTCTTAGGTTTCTCAAATTCACAATTATAATTACCTTATATAATTTCAAGGAATTCACTCAATGAAGTATCTATATCAACCATCAAATAATCAAATTTTCTTACCACAGACTCATATTTTTTATGTATCTCTTCTTTGACCTATTGCATCTACTTCTCTTCTATGATATCATCACAATTTTTATTCATTTCGATCACTATTCGCTTCTTCATGCTTGTGGTATGTATTTTCCATACCATATTCATCTCTTTTTTATTTCCTCGTGTCCTTAAGAAGACCAATTTCTCTTGTTTTCATTTTCCTTTTTCTCTTGAGCTTTAATTCATTTACTTTGGTTCAATCTCTATTTTATTTTCTAATTGTTTTTGCATCCATTTAGTTATTATGTATCCATGGTTCTTGAATGATTTTTATATCTCTACATGGATCTTATATTCATTCATCTACTTGAAGAATTCTTTATCTTACTTTATATCTTGTCTCATCTTATTTTCCTCTTTCTTGATCATATATTTAAAGTAAAATATCTTATTCCCTTTCACAATAATCCTTATATGCTATTTTACCTTCTTTCTTATCACAATACACACCTATAGCTGGGTTTGTTCATCAAATATCTTAACTTCATTGTATCTTCTCTCAACTTTCTCAACTCTTGTTCCATTATCTCTTCTTTTTTCCTTCTGCTTCTCTCTTCTTAGCTTATTTTTTCCCTATGGCTACACAAATTAAACATCTCTCCTACTAACTCTCCTTTATCCATCTCTTTATTTCTTCTCTTCAAGAAATTACTTCCACATTTGTCCTTCCACACCTCACCTAGGATTTTTAACCTAGTCTTTTGGTGTCTTCACTCTTACACTTAACTTCTTCTCATGAATTTTGACTTCAACTAGTCACTTTCCACTACACACACTTACAATCCACTATTTGACATAGTAAAATCATTCAATATTCATCAATAAGAATCTTAAATAATAGCATCATGATTTTATACAAAATGATTTAGATTAATATAAAAAATTTCATGTATTTAATATATTATGAGGAATCAACAACAACCCTATACAAAGGCTCTGCAATGAGTATCCTTGAAGATGCCTAAAAAGGCTCAAAATGCAATAAATGAAAAAATTCAAATTAATTTTTTTATATACTCACCATTCAATGTTCCATATACCTCATTAACTATTAAATACATGTCCTCAAAATGACTCATCTTTAAGGAAACAACTTACTCATATTCTACAAACTACCCTTTATCATCCTTCACAGGTTCTTCATTGAAACAAACAACTTGTGATTTGTAGTTAAACATGCATGTACCATTTTCCAAAACATTAATCAATCGTATATAAATCATTAAAATTACTCGACAATAATCAAACCATAATGTTTACCCATCTTTCTTAAAATTTTCATTCTAGTTATCGTAAGACCAAGTTGTATGCTGAAAATATATGTCATATATATATATAGACACACACACACACACAGACACAAAGAATATTTCCCTACAAATTTGATATGTTTTATATGCCTTTTCAAGGAATATATGTTAAAAATTTCATCCATTTTTGTTAAGGAATGTAAAATTTATGATTATTTTTCATGGGTAAACATTACGTCAAACAATTTATACGCATTCTTAGTCTATATATAAATACTTCACAACTCTAAAAATACTTAGAATTAATGTAAAAAATATATATATTTTTTGTAGAATATCCTTTTTCACTGAAATCCAAAAATTTTAGTCATTTGGAAATTATCTACAAATGTTATAGCTAATTTCCCAAAAAATATCACTAAAACTTGCATACATAGTCACTGTATTAGTTTTCAAGCTAAGAAGAAAGTGGTTCTACTCATCGTTCCAAAAATCCTCCTACAAGGATTAAAAATTGACTCTCAAAATGTAAGTAAGGAAATAATCTAAGCTCTTGAATCCTATAATTTAGATAAGTTCATGATAAGGTAAGATATCAAAAAAAAAAAAAGATTTTATTATGTATATATTGTATCTTTCTTACAAGTTTGTGTTTTTATCTTCCATTTATCCTTCCTCTTATCTCCATATTCCTCTAGTAATGTCTTCTTCAACCTATTTTATCCATCCTTATAAGGTATCCATCACCCCTTCTCTTAAATAACATCCATCATTCAAATTCTTTCCTGTTTATCTCATCTTTTCATCAATTTCAACCCTAACCAACCTTTCTTACATGACTCTTAATATGCCTTTATAATGAGATGAGGCATTTTACATTAACTTAACACTTTATTTCTCCAACCAAAACTTAGGACTCTATATAACATGTCTATTCATCACTCACGCACATTATAAACCACCTATAGCCTTTGAAACCTCTTTACATTTATTTTATGTGATTTTGGATTTAAATTCAAATTTTTAGGGAATTGATGAATTTAAACTGTCAAAACTTTTAGTATCCTAGATATCTCTCTTATGACCTCATCACACTCCCTCACACTTGATTTGATCTCAAAACCATGGTTAGGATGTGAAACTATTATTTTTTATGCTCTTTGAAGATGTCGTTGTATCACTGACATGATTTTGTAATGAGAACCAAGGTTTAGAATAAGAACTTAATAGTAAAGGAAAATCCTTTAGTAGGTAAAGTAAGAATAAAACTAAAAACACAATGTTTACTGTGTTATCCTCGAAAATTGACAAGGGAAATTTGCAGGTAACTATACCAAAATTTTGTTTTGGCCCCTAGGGAAGTTTGATAACGTTCAAAATAGCCCAAATCTCCCTTTCGAAAATCAAGTTGTTTTAGGACTTAGCCGTTTTTAGCTTATCCTTTGTCACAGAAATTTGTGTGTTGACATAATCCAAACTGTGCCCTTTTGCACTGGGCACATGTTTACTCATGTCGACATCAATAAATTTGTGCCCCTTTTAAAGTCTTTTAGCGCTGAAATTATTGTGTTAACATCAAAAAACTTGCGCTAAGAATTTTCCTAAGCATGATTTTCCTTGTGTTGACACTCCATAAATCAAGACAAAAGTGGTTGGTGAGGTCATAAATGCCAATTTCTCTACAAAAAGGAACCTGATAAATGTCATTTTCACGAATTGGAAATTGTGAAAACTATTTTCTCTGCATGTTTCACTCATCCCTGTTATCCCTCGCATGTCATTTTTGAACTTGTGGACCCCTGTGTTTTTCTTCACGTTTTATTCTTCCGGGTAAGTGGCTCCTCCTCCAGTTGTGGTTTTTGTTTTTTTGTGTTAAGTGTTAGGGTTCATGTCAAAGGTTTAAAATCTTAAAAACATAATAATTTTCCAACCCAACTGAAAGCCTATTTTCCTCTCCTTCAAGATCTACAAATCTGGAAGGCCGCTGCCACTAAAATAAATTAAAAATCATATATTCCTCGCCATCTAAAAAATCTAGAAAGAGAAAAGTGAAAATCAAGAAAATTGTGCCAAACAAATGTAGCGCATTTTTTTTCTTGTAACATCTTCCAAAGTTGTGTTTTGGTGCACTTTGCACTCACACAACATGAATCTTTTCTGCGCCCTGCCAATGAACACTTAGTAGATTTTTCAAGAGGCACAAGTGCAACTTCCACAACATCAACATAAAATGTTGTCTTCTGCAGACCCGCACCCTGCACTTTACCCTTTGGCACTAAAATCGATTATGTAACACCACTCCAAATTGCACCCTTTCTAACCTAGCACCAATTTCAAATGTTGACACTTTCCTAAATGCGCCAAAGAAAAAAAATTTCCCTGTTAACACTAAGAAAAGTGTGCTTAAGACCTTGGCATGGGAATTTGCATGTTGGCATCCAGAAAAGTGCGCTAAGCCATAAAGAAGCTTCTACAACCTGATGTAAACTTGTGCCTTGTGCCTTAAGGCTTAAAATTTCTCGTTCTTCCTTCTGCAAGCTGAACTTAACTATTTTCTCATGCATTCGGAGGTGTTCTGTTATTCTTCAAACTTTCATCTTGAATCACATGACAGTTGACATGGTTCTTCTATGTTGGACCTTCTTGATACTTCTTGCAGAACAACAACATTCATTCTTGAACTCATATATGTATTCATCAAGCAAGAGACCAGCTAGGACTGCATTTAAAGCTAAAGCTAACCAGTCAGAGCAAGAAATGAAGTAAAAGTACCGGAAAAGTTAGAATGTTTGAATCATATGTAGAGTGCAGCCTTGACATCAGAGACTCAGAGCTAGGTCATATAGACATGGATGATTTCTGGGTAAGGACCACCAAGGTGAACAATGGCCCTTGAATGAATAAGTTAATAGGTAGTGGATTGCACTTTGTAGCTAGGATTCCAATGAGTGCCGTGAATAATTAGTTCATCATGTTGATTTCCCGATGTTATAACAAGAACACTAGATGTGTTGAAAACAAAGAACATGAAGCAATCATAGACCTCATAGCTCCTCACTTTGAGATGATCCTGGGAATTCCTCATCATAGGAAATATGTGGAAATAAGTATTGAAGACTGCAGGAAGGCATGGGATGATAACGAAGATCAATACATGTAGAAATGAAATCTATTTAAAGAACAAAAATCCATTCACTAGATGGCCACAAACCATCCACCATAGTGATTTTAATGAAGAATTGAGTGATACAATCACGTTCTTGAACAGAGTATTTGGGATCCCTGATGCCCATTATTTCCATAATTGGATGCTGAGCTACCTGGAGAACATGAGTAAGAATGCACCTGATCAAAAATTCAGCTGGGGTGAAATCATAAGTGACACCATCTCACAGCAGCTTCAACAAGTTCTAATGACTGGGTAATTCTACATGAACTCCTACGTTGTATACACCACTGCTACAGGAAGGGACTTTACAGGGTTAACTTGAAATGGAGTATGGCCTTAAGTCATGGTATACGAGTTCTATGCAGAGCTAAGGCTCAAAGCCAACATCTCCTAGTTCTCCAAAATAAATAATGCCTTTTTCTATGAGGTAATCTATTTTTTGAAGCTAAACATGAGACACAATCAGACCAACACGAGTGTAATTACGACTACAAAGAAATGGGGAACATTGTTCACACAATTCCCCACATTTACTTACCTCAGAGCTGTGAGTTTTGAGGGGGAGCCAATGAAACTGCCAAGGTTTGTAGGGCCGAAGCTGGTCCTCCTGGAATTGTCAAGTCAATTAATCACTTATCATGAAAAGTGTATGAAGAGAAAGAAAGAAGGAACTCCATTCCCCCTTATAGCTGGATGATACACCTGCCCTACCATTGCTAAAGCATGGGAGATGTACGCTGAATTAGAGCTACTAAATTTAAAGCACAACTTCCCAACAAGGCCAACCTTTGACTGTCAGAGTTTCCTCCCGAAGGAAAAAATTGATCCCATCCATGTTCCCGAGAACGAGGATGTTTGAATAGACCTAACCCATGTTCCAAATAAATTCAAAGAGACTAATCAATAAATTGATGAAGTTTACATTGACACAAATGGGGACGACTGGCCATTCAAGAAGATCGATAGAGCTAAAGTGCCAAAGACCATTCAAGAAAGGGTCAAACCCATATTACAGTGCACTAAACATTGGTGCAATCAAAATGGCCTTACATACCTCAGAGTTGACTTCACAACTTCTCCTTTAGGTAGTGCACCTCCAAGGCTGAACCATGTGCCTAAAGGGAAAGGAAAGGACAAGGTAGGAGAATGAAGCAGACTAGAGGAAACTCCTGAAGACCTTCCTCCTACTGCTGAGAAGAAATTAGTTGACCTAGTGTCTCCAGGTGATGACGAAATAATAGATATTTCAACGAATACATCCACCGAGGATGATGTCATGATTATAACTGATGAGGTACCCGATGTTCCTTCTTCCACTCCTCCTCCTCCTCTTGTTGTTCAATCATCTATTCCTATGAATGTGTCCTCTCCTCTCCCTTCCTCCCTTCTATCTCCCACTTCTTCCATCTTCTCCTTTCTCGTGGATCTATTAACCAATACTTCGTCAATCCTGCTTCAGATCCCTTCCATTTCCACATCCTTCTCTTCTCTGTAGGTAACTCCAAGCCCCATAAGCATCGGTGTGTCAGACTCCCTGTCAATGCCACCATCACGTGTTTCAACATACTTCCTTGAGGCCTCTACAGTTCCTTCCCCCCTCACTCATGTTTCTTCTTCTTCCTCCACTCCCACTCCCATAAGTCCTGGTTGGATTTCTGACCATTTGAGCTAGAATAAGAGGAAATTTCCCGTTGCAGCTATGGATTTCTCCATTATTCCGAAGAAAGGAACCAAGAAGCAGAAAGTGATAGCTTGCTTTTCTAAAGGTACTTCAGGAGAGAGGGTCATGGAGATAGCTTTCCCAGATCCCACAAAGAGAAAAGAAGATCTATCTCCCACAGACTTCATGGTGACTCAAGTCACAATGGGGACCTCATTTGAAAGCCTGCAAGGGGAAGCCTTGTCTTCTGTGGATGCTCTCTGTAAGAAGCTCTAAGAGACAAAAGATAAGAAAAGTATACTTAAAGAACAAAACATACATCTCCTACAATCATTGTAGAAAATGGGAAATGCTCCTCCAGTAACTACCTCTGAATCCATTCAAGTTCCCAGTCAGGATAAAATGAATGAATATGTTAAGATTGGTGAACAAGGCATGACAGTATCATCCTGGATTGAAAGGATCCTCAGAGATGCTAAGAAAGTTCTTGGAAAATTCACATTACTTTATCCGGATATAATCCAAGCAAGTAAGGAGCTACAAGCAGTATCAAGTTCCCTATCCGAAGAGTTGGATAACGCCAGGTTATAGCGGGAAACACTACGAGCAATGGTTAACTATTTACCTAATGACCTATTGAATGTCAGTGTTATCAATCACCTGTGTATACATGAGAAGGATCTCACTACATTATATTACCAGGTTGATCAGATGGAATATATCCTAGAGAGAATCAATAAAGCCAAGGATGAAGCCCTGGAAGCATGATACAACATGGAGGATATAGTTGCAAAAATGGCTCTAGGGATGCTTATTGAATCAGGTAACTTGAGGGAAGCAGATGACACGTTCCATAAATTTGAGACTATTGTCACTCAAGGTTTGGAACCTGAGGTCACTTTCGACCGAGAGTTAATCAATAAGCTCTTAGTCTGCCGTGATTTCATTATATTTTTTATCGATGCTTGCGATAACTTCATCGAGTTACCTGACAAGTTCAAGAATGAGAAAGAAACATGTGAAGTCATTCGCGACCATTCTAATGGTCCCATCAATGATCAACTTCAAGAAATGATTAGAAGGTTTTCTGAGTATTGATTGCAGTGTCACATCAAATCTCCTGATCAAAAGTAGGATACCCAGTTTGAGCAAAGAGATGACAAAGAGTAGTTTCCTATTTCTAGGATGCGTTGATAATTTTTGTTAAATATTTAAAAAAAGTGTTGGCATACATGATGACCTCATCCATGTTGTACCATAGGATGTTGCCATCCAAAAACTTGCTCAAGTCAACTGTTCATTTTTAAGATATTTTTCTAGATGTTTTCTAGATCTTTTGTAAATATCTTGTAAGATATTTTGTAAGTTATAGGTTTTATTTTTTCTTCTTCCCTCTTCTCCTTCTATAAATACTAGAATACTTATTGTATTCTGGGTGAAATTTTTTTGTATGAAAAAAGAAGTGAGGAGAGAAAGACTTTGTATTTTCTTGTAATAAAAGAAATATTAATACACATATTTAGACTTTGTGCTTAATGTGCGTGTTATTTGCATCATATCTTTCTTAAGTAAGATCTATGTTTTTATTCTATTAGATTCATTCCCACTATTGTCATATGTTAAGAAATGCTACTTTAATTGTTTATGTAAGTAATTTTGGCTTTGTTTACTACTATCCCAAAGCATAAACCTTCTGATCTTTCCATCTTGAAATTCTTTTCTTTTCTTCCTTCAGATATATCCTCCTCTATTCCTTCCTTCCTACCTTTCTATTCGTAGTTTAAACTACCTCTACTGGGATGAGATCCCAAAACCCCGTGATGTTAGAATAGTGTAGATTTGCACAAATTATTGTTTGATAGATTAGAAATAAAATAGTTTTACTTCGCTGTCTCGAAGAGGGGCTTTACACTACACACTGTTGGCATGTTTCCCCATGACCTGCCTAACCGAATTTTTTTCGAACCAACATACTGATTACTCTATTTTGAGACAATAATATTTAGTTAAATAATATAGACAAGACCTTGAAATCTAATATGACTTAGAGTTAATGGGGATTTTCATTATTCCTCATGCACATGTGGTCATTATTTCTAAAAGGCCAAGATTTAGACTATAATTATGAAAACTTGGGATAATTGACTATCCATAGTTTAATAATTCTATAAAGAGGCGATTTTTTTTTAATGCTTGTTCCATACTTGAAGAACAAGGTGAAATCATAACAATTGATATAATATTTCTAATGTGAATGAAAGTTTACTAAAGAGTACAAAGGAGGTAACATGTACATGCATGCATAAATTCTATATATTACTAGAAATGAGACATTATTGGTAGAGAAATACAAAATGAGTACCATGGTAAACTAATTGACAAGATTCATAGTAGTAAAATTATTGAGATTCATTGTATAAAATCATTAGTAATATTGTGAAAGTTAATGGATGTAGGAAAGCGCATAAGTGAAGTATTAAAGATCAAGAATTTTTTTTTGCTCAGTCAAGGAAAGTTTCATACTCAAATTCCAAACTGTATACATAGGATTTAAGAAATTTTAAAGGATATTTTTTTTTGGGAATATTACATTAATTTTGTTGAGATATATAAGGGATAAGAGAGTAAGGATTAATTGTTTTGATGATAATTAACTATAGGGTTTAGAAGTGTCAGAAGGTTGGGAAGTACAAGGAAAGTAAATGCATAGTTAACGCATGCACTCTGTGACATCAACACAATGAGGAAGAAATAGTAATTTTAGTCATATTTCATCTATTTAAAATAGGAAGAAAAATTTATAATGTAGTAATAGAGCTTGGGAAATATATTACAAAATGTTTTTATAGTCTATAGAATCCAAAAACTTGAAGATGCTATAATTGTTCTGTAGAGACAACTTGAAAAGTGTAGAGTACCAAATGTGGGTAAGTGGAGGGATATAAGTTTTAAGTGGAAATGAGATGTGAAAATTCCTTGAAAAATACTAACATAGTTACATGAAAGAGTTGGAATGGTATAAATAGTTAGAAATATATAAAGTGTAGGTTTTAGCTTGAAACCCTAGCCTAGGCCTTATTACTTTAACATATATGGAGAAGAGTGAGACGAGAGAGTTGTGGTTGGAGTTAGCTCAAGAAAATAACTTACAAGTAAGATTGACTAAATGGGAATCTATGGTATATTTTAATTTTTCATTAAATTTGGAGGTTTTTTTCTAGACAGTTACTTACAAGAAACAAGGGATAATTGAGATAACTAAGAAAAATGATAGAGAGAGAGTAAAATTGGTAATATTTTGAGTGATGAAAATTTGTAAGCTATTTAATGACATTAATGGGTAGTTCAAAAATTACCATTGATTCTTAGATCCCATAAATTTGGATCTAATATCAAAAAACACAGTTTTGGACGGCTAGTAACAAAAATGAAGGTCTAGATAGAGATTGAGTGAATTTATACATTTGAATTTTTTTCAAGAATTTGTATATTTTTGAGACATGAAATAAATTAGGTTTGAAGCATTTTTTATACTTTAAACATGTTGTATATATATATATATTTTGAAGAAATGTTGTTTTTGACTTATTAAGAAAAGTGAAAAAATTGTATGGTTTGATTAATGATTCAAAAGTATTTGTTCCAACATTTGATTTGGTTTTTATTATCTACATTAGATAAAATTCAAGTCATCTATTTATTAAATTCTAAGGTAAGGATGGAAAAGATACGAACTTTCAAAAATAATTTTGAAGTCCTAAAAATGATAAAATAAGAATCTTTTGCTACATATCTACTTATAGTTCATAAATTTTCCATCTCCATTAGAGGTTTAGTTAAAGAAGTAAAAGAAGAGGTTGTGGTCTAAAAGGTGTTAAGATCTATAAACCCCAATTTTTATCCTAAAGTATTTTCTATTGAGGAATCTAAGGATTTGGAGCTTAAGTTGAAGGATGAGATACATGACATCTTGAATGCATATGAGATGAGGGAAATTGATTCAAAACATACCAAGAAGGATATTTGACTCAAGGTAAATAATAATTCAAAATATAAGGATAAATAACATGATGATATTTCTCCTGAGACTAATGATAATTAACTAATTGCAATGTTTTGTAGAAGGCTGAAACTTAGTATAGGTAAACATAGGGGTAAGACGCGTTTCAAATTCTTGAATTGTGGATAGATTTCACACTTTAAAATGTATTATCTCCATAGGCATGATGATGAAGATGATGAAAATCATGGTAAGAAACTTATAAAATCTAATACGAGAGAGGATAGGAGAGAGAAGTATAAGCAAAAGAATAAAAAAATAATATATTATACTCCAAGGACTATTGTGTGCAAGAGTTAAGTAGTTATGATTGTGTTTTTTATTCTAAATTCTAATATGATCATCATTATGTAGGTGATGAAGTCATATTCATGGCCAATGATACTAAGGTTTTTAAAATTGAAGATTCCATGTTTTAATCTTTCATGGAATTTTAAGAAGAATAAGAAGATTGTAATGTTGATACTAAACTAATAATAAATCAAGGTGAGTTGAAGTTGATGAGAAAAAAAAAAGTTGAATCACAAATTAAGGAATATGAAGTTGATATCGGTCTATTTGAAAAGAGACTAAAAAAGGATGCAAAATATTTTGAATAAATAATAATCATATTTAAAAACAACATGAAATAATTTGAAATATAAAATAAAAATAAAAGGGGACTACATCTTTGAAAGAAAAGATATATGAAATTTCTACGAAGAAAAATTTATTCCAGAGGTCTGAAAAGAGCTCTAAAGATATAGATGATCTCCTCAAAAGTCAGAGGTCTACAAGGATAGGACATGTCTAGGTTTCAAGGAGAACCTTAAGGGAAAAAATTTCATGATAGATGACATTGTTCCAAGTAAGAATACCGAAGGAACAAACATCAAAGAGGATAAGAAGGGAATTTTTTTTATAAAAAAAACATGAGGAAAATGTCACATTAGTTATGATGAAGCCATGAGTATGGATCTTTATGTAGTCTTAAGGTTTGTTACAATAGTTTGAAGAATATGAAGATGTCCGTAGGAGGTTAAATTTATGAAAAATAAATTAATTCATATTTTATGACGACTTGATCATATAATGAGAGGTAATGTATAGTGATGCATTAGAGGTATTTTTATGAGTTAACAGAGACTACATGTTGTGTCTTAATCCTTGTTTCATGTTTTAAGTTGTATCATGTTTGGTTATGCTTCATCAAGGTATTATTAACAATGTGAAACATTGTCAAAAGTGTGAATTTTTTTTGAGTTATTATATTTATGAACATAGTTACAAGCATGTGGATGGATGCTTGGGGTATTTTATGTTCTCTTAGACAAAAAATGGGAATTCAAGATGACTTCCAGGGTTTTACATGGATAGAGTTAAGATATCAATCCTTGTAAAGAGCCATGAAGATTGTGTAGACTTATTCAAATGCTAAGAATGTCTTTGTGTTCATCTTCTAAGTGAAATCATTGTTGTAAAGGACAACATGACTGTCACAGAATGCACATGAATAATCATGGTATTTTTTATGGATGCATGAGTTGAGGGCTAGATTTAGTGATTATTACCCTTAGGAGGTGAATATAGAAGATTTTTAAGTCATGTATGGTTTAATAATTAATCATGATAGGGTACAATATGATTGTGTATACTATGAAGTGAAGTAATGTTCAGCTATAGGTGTATAAAGATTACATAAGCCATGATGTGTTGATATTGATATTTAAAAAATACCTAGTAGGGATGTTAGGTAGAGGTATTGATTGTTTCATATTTCATTTCATCAGGATTAAGTCATATGGTCAAGTAAGCCTTAATAGAATGAAAATAAGGAAATCAACACTGGAAATTTATTTTATGTATTGAACATCTGATATGATTCCGTTCCATGGTATTTCATCAAGGTATGTACTCTTGAGTTTGTATATACAAGTAAGAGATGATAGTATGGTGTCAAGGGGAGATATAAGGTGGTGATTAATGTGTTTGTTATGCTCCTGTAGCAAGGTGAAATTTTCATTTTTGGTTTGTAGAAGAGGTTTAGGGCTCAGAGTCCTAAAGGTATTTCCAAAACATGTATTAAAGGGTTAAATAGGAACTTGAGTGTATTCAAACAAGATAGAATAATTTTGAGTCAAGCATCATGCCATTCCCTAGAATAAATATTGTTAGCATGTGTGTAAGCTATGAAGTCTTCTACCTAGTGGAGATATAATGCTCTCATAACATGTTGAAGAAAAAATAGAGTTAAGGAAATAAAATAGGTATGTTAGCTAGTTTGATGTCTTTGGTTTATTTATCCAACCAAAACGTGATATCTATATGATGATGAATATGAATAATATGTACTACATCTATTTTTATTTATGATTAATATAAGAAAGGAGAGAAGTAATAGGTTGTTATTCATCAATGAAGAAGGGGTAAATTTTTAGCATGTATGTGCTTGTGTAATATTTGATATAAAAGGTCCAAGTAAATTAATGAAAAAAATTTATGATTAGGATAATAAGATCATTCTTATATTGATGATGTCATGAGAAAACAAGAAGAGGCATAGTTGCAAGATTGAATAAGGTGAGAGTTTCCTAGTGTAGAAGGTCTATTCAAGAGGCCAAATTAGCATGGATGATATCATATGCAAGTTTTAGATTCATGGATTCTTTTGAAGTATGGTAAATGTATCGAGATCATGTTGGAGATGTGAACTCATATATGTCTTACGAGTAATTGCAATGTTTGAGCATATTTGTAGGTCTTTATCTAGACCTCATCTAGGTTCACGATGGCCTAATGGGCTACGATGATCAGGTGTAGAGGTGTGTGATGAGTTCATGAAGAGGTCAGAGAACTATTTTATCAAAAAAATTAGGGTATTTTGAAGGGATTTGAAGCAAAGTGTTCTCCTTATTTGTCTAGTTTTAAACAAGACTTAATTTTAGGACCTAGCTATGCAAGTCATGATACTTGAGAAGATGCAGAGAAATTTATGATCAGATGAGACTTGGATAAGTTGTCTTAGAGTTCTTGGAAAAATTTCAGGTTTTTAGGATGATAATTTTGCAATATATGAGTTTTTTGGTCTTACTGAACTCTAAAAGTCATGTTATTAGCATGATATAACAAAAATAATTTTGGTTGGCACGTGAATTGTTTGTATGGGGACCTGATATTTTCAGGGATTTTGAGTAATGGATTTTAAGAATGTCTCAAAGTTAGAATGAATTCAAATGAGGGTCTATGCTTTATGGATGATTGCTAAGAAGCTAAGGAGGTCAAAAACCCTAATCAAACAATAGTTCACTAGCGATGGAGGAAAAAATTATGGTATGAGCTCTTAATTATTTTAATCATAAAATTTTATAACTTTAAGATGGAAAGGACACTCCTAACTTTCAAATGGTGGTCATTTGGGATCTTGACTATATGTGGAGCCCACTCAAATCTACTTGTTTCCAATAAATATTCTTTTTATCTCAGGTTTTCCGTTTGACTTATTATACAATTGATTTATCAGTAAATGGGCATCTTAGATACATGTTTGAGGTGATTTAGGACCTTGGTGCAGTCATTTGGTTGTCTAAACAAGTCCAAATATGAAGACAAGTTGTATGCCTAGAAGGTATTTTTTAGTAGTCGTGGAGGAAGAAGATTCTTGGGAATGTATGGACTTATTTGATGATTCTAATGGATATGGATGTTTATTACATATCCAATATGCCATGATTCGTTCTTTGATTTAATTTTATAATTCAATATTTTTGTCAAGGTTGAGATCTCAAGTTAACCTACTTGATAGGGTTTTAGGATAATTTTGGTTCCTTGAATAAATTTCTCTAAAATACCAATATCATGCATTGATACATGATGGGAATATATTGGAGAATGATTAGGGGTTAAAATTTATCATTTTCCTTGAATTTATAGGTCTTCAAATTTTTATAAATTGTGTAAGAAGGTCTTACTTCGAAGACAATTTTCTAGGTTATTCATGTTGCTTAAAGGAAAAAGTAGTTCTGATAGTCCTATTATTTGAAATTTTCTCGCTAGAAAATTTTTTCAATCATGACACCGAACATAAAGAAAATATGAAGGGGATGATTTAGACCCACGAGCTCACATTATAGAACAGAAAAGAAGGGGACAAGCAAGCTTGACTCAAGGAACGTAGGGTCAAAAGAGGCCAGCGGCATCTAAATAGTCCAAAGGACATAGGAGAGAATTAGAGGAAGGAATAGAAGTTTTAGAATTTACATACGAGTTGACTTGGGGAAAAACAAAATACTTGTGGAAGGTGCCACACATCATCCTAGCATAATTCCAAAAGGCACATCGAAGCCGAGACTCCAAACAAGCACCTATCAATCCAAGTTAAAAAATTGGGTTTCATTAGCCATTGAAAATTCTCATCTTGACGGAGGCTTCCACGTGTCTCAATGGTGTAAATCCAAGGATAGAATTCAAAATGGATAACCGAAACAAGCGTAGGCTCACCACGTGATCAAAGTCAAAAAGGGGGATAAAGTGGGCCCAAATTAGTTAAGTATAAGAGTATCGGTAGAATCCCACACATGTCTCAATGGTGTAACACCAAGACTAGGTCCAATGAGTTGTTTTCCAAAAAAGTGCTAGATTTCCATGTGTCTTAGGTCCAAAAGGGATAGAGTCACTGTTAAAAAGTCAAAACTTTAGCAAAGCTAGTGGAAGGTTCCATCTGTCGATTCGACGTAACTTCAAAGACAAAATTTGAAGGTAGAACACCAAATAAGCACAGGCTTGCTGCGTGTCATAGGTCTAAAAAGGGGAAAGAGCTGACCATTCGAAATGACTAAGTATAGAGATCCAACGGATAGTGCCACGTGTATCATCAACACAAATTCCAAGGCACAACCCAAGACAAAGAATCAGATTATCACGGTTCTATCACCTATCTCTGGCTCAAAAGGGGGTAGGCTCAAATCAGCTAAGTATGAAGGGGTTGCGGAAGAAGCCACGTGTCTCTTCAGCACACTTTCAAGAGGTGAATATAGAGGAGGTCCCCAAACATGCACAATCCCTCCACATTCCTAATCAATGCAATTCCAAAGGAATGGATCAAAGAGAAATTTCCAAACATGTACGAAGCCTCCACATTTCTTGGGTTGGGCACAGTGCCTCCACTAGCGGAAAGGACTCAGGTAGGATACAAAGGAAATAGGGGAGCCCAAGGATGACACCATGTGTCTCATAAGCACAATTTTAAGAGTGAAGGAAATGGGAGAAATATAAAATGAGCATGGGGCTTCCACGTGGCCCTTGTATGAATATACCCTTACATACTGCAAGTCACGTTCAGCTCTTGACCCGAGGAACTTCAGATGGAAATATCTTTTGATTGGGAACTTAGATTTTTGAGGGATAAGGCTTTTTGGAAAGGTCATGACATCCTCTATGCCACAGATGCCTAAAATGTTAATGTTGAAAGGGTTAGGTGGGTGAGAAGTAGGAAAACTTCTTGGAAGCTATTAAAGAAGGATTTGATTCCTTCAACAACCCAGATTTGATTTGATTCGTCGTTCTTCCTTTCTCGATATGCCAAATAGACATAGAGTAGCGGACTTTCTAGATTGTAGGTAGTTTTCAGGGGACATTGAGGGATGATGGTTGAGCTTTCAAAAAAGTATTTAATTCGTCGTAGGGGTGGTTGGAACATAGTCTGATTTCCCCTCTCTCTTTCTCTCTCATTCTTCTATATATTGTAAAGGAGCGGCATATTCAAAGGTTTGGTCGTTGTTTCTCCTTTGCCCCCATCTCTCTTCATTCCTTAGGGTAGAATGTAGATTCTAAGCCTATTCTCATGGATTTATAATGGAATTTTATTGGCTCTTGCCCTCTAATGATGTACTGTGTGAACTCATGGAGAAATAAAATTTTTTGTTTGATGCATTTTTTCCATCCTTATTTTATAGTCTCTTCTTGCCTCTCATTGTTGTAGGGTATACTGTGCATATTTTTTATGTCTATTGTAGGTTATGGGAGTTGTGTTTAATGGGTTTGAAGTGGTGTTCTATGTGATCTCTATCTCTAGTCTGTGGTGCATCTTGTCCACCCTCTCCTCTACTCACCTCTCTCCACTTTAAGTAGTTTGGATCCATGATCAGCCACTTCCTTTTCTGGTGTATCACCGCTTAGTGTAGGCTCTCTTTTCCCTATCTCTCTCTCATAAAATAGTGATAGTTATTTGGAGAATGTTGGTCTACTAGAAATGATTCAACATATGGAGGCCAGAATGGTGAAGTCAAGGACTAGAGCGTAAATGAAGGCATTCAAGATTGATTGCAGGGAACCTTGTCCATGGGTCAGCGCTTTTCCTATACATTACATCCCTTAGGAGAATCTTGACTTCATGGTTTAATTACATCTTGAACTTACACAGTGGATTGAGGAGATTGAGGCTTATGAGTTGGACACAAGAAAAAATTATCAATGGGTAAGTCGACCACCTCCTAGATTTTCTTTTCCTTTTCCTCAATCAATATCATCGCAGTAGTGTCATGAGTCTAGCTCCCTATCTTCTGCACCAAGTGTTGATTTCCCTTCTCCATCTCCTAGTATTCCATCTCATTTCAATTCTTCTTCCCTTTCCCTTCCTAAATAGTCATCCCCTGCAAAAAAAAAGGAATTTCCACTCCCCTCTATACCACAAACAATTGCAAAGATGGTTGAACCCCAACCTTTCATTCCTCTTTCTTTCCCAAGTACATGTTGGGAAGAAACTAAAGAAAAGGATCCCAATAGAAAATAAATGATAGAGAATCTGAAGACTTGGGCTGCCAAATTCGGGTCTACAAAGATGCCCTTGATGGTTAAGTGAACAAAGGAGGTCAAGGTTGAAGAGCCAGTGGTGGATGAGGCTGATTTTGTAGGAGAAGAAGAACAAGGACAAGAGGAAGAAGATCATCAATCTATTTTCTCTAAATAAAGTGTCCATAATGACACTTTGTCTAAAGAGGAAATTGATCTTATCCAAGTTGCTCAACTAGTTAAGGAGGAGGGAAACCTAGTCCCAAGTCCCATTGAAGAGGACCAGTTGGGAGAGATCAAGTCAGAGTTGAGGCCACTCAATGAAGAAAAAATCATTGAATATTTTTTTCTTTCATTTCAAGGGCCTGTTTTTATTGATTAACCCATGATGGAGGAGGACCATACGGCTTCAGACGCTCCAAGTACAGAGAAAGCCACAAAATAGCCTTGAGTTCTTCCTCCCACTTCATGCCCTTCAAGCTCTAATGTTGAAGAAGAGTTTGAGCTTTCAAAATTCATGTTTAAAGAAGAAGGGAACCATGGTGAGCGAGTTATAGATCGAGAGGAAACCATGCAGAAGTTCGAGCACATGCAACAAGACAACAAGGAGGCATACTACCTATCAGACTTAAAGGATTTCTTTGATAGATAGGATCGTGAGGAGATAATGTTATTTTGTCCTCTATCATGTACCTTCCAAGCACATAATCCTGTTGCCATGAAGGGGAGCCTTGAAGAACAACAATCTACACTTCATGATAACCATCTTGAATTGGGGTTGGAGGATTAAGGTCTTCCATGTTTCTCTCAAGAGAAGGAATGGAAAGATAAAGAGGATGTGATCATCTCTTCCACACCATCCACCCAAGAAGGTCCACATGAATACTCCATTATTTGAGTTTAAATTCAGAGGAAGGGGCACATCCAAAGGATCATATTGTGCCCAATCATGTACTTGGATGCCTTGGAGCCAAGGGAGAAGGCAACACCAGTCCTACCCACTGTAGGGTGTGAGAATGATTATCAAAACACCAAGGGTCACCATTAACACCTCTGGGAGTCCAATGTCAATCAGCTTGAGGATTTATCTTTCATCGATGTTGATACCTTGATGATTTTGGTTGAAGGTCATCCTCTTATTGGTTTCTCACTCATAGTAACTGCCATGTTTAGTGCCAAATCATATACATGGCCACATTTTTTAAGAAAGGGAAGAGATTTCTCCCTACCTGTGGAAATATTTGTTTAATATTTTCTTTGCTAGGGTTAGTATAGGAGTAGGAATAGATTTTTCTTTCAGTAAAAGAAGAAATTTTGCACACTCTGTATGTATCATTTGAGGCATGTATGATTTGATCTTTGTACATAGTTTGTGTTATGTTTTGTTACTCTGAGGTTGTATCACTATGTAGTGAGGTATGGCTATAGTCCATCTCAGGAATATGTGAAACCTTAGGTTACACAATTTTCTACTATTAGAAACCCCATTTCAAATATTTTCTTATGAAAATTGAGTGTAGATAGTGGGGTAGACTTAGAGTCACTAAGTGTAAGTAGTCAGGGAGTACATTTTAAGAAAAGGTTCAGTACTAGACTATTATTTTTGACTCCATGCCCAATAAAAACAACAAGGATACTGGTCGCTTCATCTATCAGGTAGATGTCCCAGTCAGTCGCCAAATTATTACCCCAAATTTTCCCTTGGGAAAATTTGGTCAAACAAGAACCCACACATAAAGAAAATATGAAGTGGATGATTCAAACTAGTGAGCTCACATTCAAGAATAAAAAAAAAAGGGAAAGGAGAGCTTGACTTAAGGAGCGTAGGGTCAAAAGAGGTTGGCGGTGTCAAAATAGTCCAGAGCACACATGAGAGAATTAGAGGAAGGAGTCGAAGTTTTCGGCATCGCATACGAGTTGACTTGGGGAAAAATAAAACACTTACGGAAGGTGCCATGCATCATCCTAGCTTAATTCTAAAAGGCACATCGAAGCAGAGACTCCAAATGAGAGCCAACCCTCCACGCATCCAAGGTAAAAAATGGGGTCTCATCGGCCGTTGAAAATTCTTAGACCGGCGGAGCCTTCCATGTGTCTCAATGATGTAGCTCCAAGGATAGAATCCAAAATAGAGACCCCAAACAAGTGTAGGCTCAGCATGTGATCCAAGTGAAAAAGGGGGAGAGATTGGGCCCAAATCGGTTAAGTATAAGAGTATCGGCAGAAGACCACACATGTCTCAATGGTAAAACACCAAGGTTGGTTCCAATGAGCGGGCTTCTAAACAAGTGCCAACTTTCCACATGTCCTAGGTCTGAAAGGTATAGAGTTGACGGTTTAAAATCCAAAATAGGGTAGAGCCAGCGGAAGGTGCTACATGTCGAATCGACGTAACTTCAAATACCAACTCTAAAGGTGGAACCCCAAATAAGCGTAGCCTCGCCGCATGTCCTAGGTCCAAAAATGGGACAGAGCTGACCATTTCAAATGACTAAGTATAGAGATCTAGCAGAAAATGCCACATGTCTCATTAGAAAAAATTCAAAGGTGTGACTCAAGAAAGAGACTCAGATGAGTGTAGTCCTGACGCATGTCCCAGGCTCGAAAGGGTGCAGGCTCAAATCGGTTAAGTATGAAGGGGCCGCAAAAGAAGCCATGTGTCTCTTTGGTGCACTTTCAAGAGGAAAATCTAGAGATGGTCACCAAACATGAGCCAACCCTCCATGTTTCTAATCAATGCAATTCTAAAGGCATGGATGAAAGGGAAGTTTCCAAACATGCGTGAAGCCTCCATGAGTCTCAGGTCGGGCAGAGTGCCTCCACCAATGGAAAGGACTCAGGTAGGATAAAATTGAAATAGGGGAGCCCAAGGATGATGGCACGTGTCTCATGGGCACAATTTTAATAGCTAAGGTAAGGGGTGAAATCTCAAAGGAACGTGGGGCTACCACATGGCCCCTGTATAAACAAACCCTTGTATACTACATGTTACGTCAAACACCCAACTCGAGGAACTTCATATGGACATATATTTTGATTGGGAACTCAGATTTTGGTGGGAGAAGAATTTTTGGAAAGGTCTCCACATCCTATACACCATAGAGGCCTAGAACTTTAATGTTGACAGGGTCAGGTGGGTGATAAGTAGGAAAACGTCTTACAAGATATTAATGAAGGATATGATTGCTTCAACCCCCCAAATTTTATTTCACCCGCCATTATTCCTTCCTCAACATGCCAAACACACATAGAGTAGTGGACTTGACAAATTATAGGTGGATTTACAAGGGGAATTGATGGATGATGGTTGACCTTTCAGAGTAGGATTCAATGCATCACAGGGGTGGTTGGAACAAAGTTTGATTTCCCCTCTCTCTTTCTCTCTCATTCTTCTATATATTACAAAGGAGGGGCATATTCAAAGCGTTGGTCATTGTTTCTTCTTTGTCCCCCTCTCTCTTTCTTCGTTAGGGTAGAATGTGGAGTTTAATCCTCTTCTCATGGCTTTGTAATGGCATTTTCTTGTCTCTTGCCCACTAATGATGTACTTTGTGAACTCATGGAGCAATAGAATATGATTTGTGATGAATTTTATCCATCCTTCCTTATTTTATTTTATCTTCTTTCCTCTCATTGTTATAAGGTATACTACACATATTTTTTATGTCTATTGCAGGTTTTGGGAGCTGTGTTTAATGGGTTTGAAGTTGTGTTCTGTGTGAACTCTATCTCTTGTCTATAGTATATCTTATCCACCCTCTACTCTACTCAACTCTCTCCAATTTAAATAGTTTGGATCCATGATACGCCACTTCCTTTACTGGTGTATCAACTCTTAGTGCAGGATCTCTTTTCCCTATCTCTCTCTCTCCCTATCTCCTTGGAATGGTTAGATTAGGATACATTAGATTCTGCCTGCAATGGAGTAGCTTGTGGTAGGTAGATTAGGAATCAATAACTGGATTTCTCCAGAGGTCCATCTCAGGTTTGTAAGTCTGAAAACTTGATAGTTTGTCCCATGTTGTGAAATCATACTGAATGCCCCACTCAGATCCGAGGCCATTTGGGGGTGTTGTGATTCCACACTAAAAAGTCCTATGGGATGATTCATGATGTCTAACATGGTTTCATGTGTTCCTTAGGTAATTTTATTTCCATTTATTGGCTGTATTACATATTTGAGAAGTGTTTTTTTAATAGGTCTTCATTGTCTAAGACTAGTCTACTAGAAATTCCTACATTGGGTAGGAAACAATCCTACTTCGTGGCATCATGAGAAGAATGGATAATGCAAAGAATATCGATCTACTAGAAAGTTTTTATAGTATTTTCATTACATTTTGGGAGCCCTTGGAATCATGATGGATCTGGTTTTTTCCCCTTAATTCTATGGAGTACTTGGTGTAGGTGAATTTACTCTTCTTCACCTAGTGGTGCTTGTTGTGTGTCTTTGTCCTATTACAACCTATATGGATCTTTCATGAGATTTTATATTGTGTTGTAGTTGTAATTTTATTTTGGTATGAATGAACTTAATTTTCATGTTATACCTATTATATTTGAAATCAATATTCATGTATTTAATTGAGTGTATTTTCTCATTATGAACTAGTTCTGAGAGAGAGAGAGAGAGTATGAAATATGTATGAAGGCCTCAAGAAAAATATGAGATAACGTATGAAGTATTGAGGGGATTTGAGAAGATAGTGTTAAGAGTTAATATAACTAATCATTCTTTTAAGAATAAACATTGAGCGAAGTAGAATATATTTTGTTTGAAGAGGGTTTAAAAGTGTGTGTGCTGAGATTTTTATCACCATCTATTGATGAAGAAAAAATAGATAAAATTTATTCATATTAAGGTGGTTGAGTTGGTTCTTGATAATTTTAGGGTATTATAGCCTCCTTGAGTGGATATTTCCTTGTTAAATATAGATTGGTGACTTACTAGACAAATATTTTGTTATGTTTTGTATTCATACAAGTCATTTGGTTTGAGTAATATAATTGAACGTTTTGGTTGGATTTCTTCCCATTTATGGTTTCCCAATTCAAATATTGTATCCTTGTGTAGTCTGTTGATTTATATTCTTATGAATGTTTGTTTCAGGTTGTTAATCTCATACTGATTCATGATTGAATGGTTAATGGTTTGTGCAATTTAAATATAAGTGGATAAGTTTTTTGAATTATTTATTCACCTATCCATTTCAGTCCATTATTCTTATAACAAATATTGTAATATGATGGTGTGCTCTATGGTATATCCATTGGAACTTCATCTATAAATTGCATTCATCAACTTCCAATATCCAAAATATATGTGTATAACATATATATCTAATTATATGTACACCATTAACATAATTCCTCCATAATTGAGGCTAGATAACTAATCTAGATAATGTAAATATAAACTCTTTAATAATTTTTATAACCATGCATCATATACTAATAAACATACTTGAATCTTTCATAAAACCAATAAAATGTCAAATAATAATTACATATTAAATCATAACCTCAATGAGTCATAAAAAAATAGATTAAATCACTACAAATAATAAATTAAAAGAATCTTGGGATATAGTATCATGCATATAACTCTATACAAGATCAACTACTAAAAATGTTTGTTTCCTACTTCAATGACCGCTCAAGATTAATTTCATTAGCATTGATATGATTGGGTTTTATAGAATGGTAGATCCAATATACCTAAAGGTTACATAACTCTTTCTCACATTTTATTCATCCACAAACACTAATGAATCAAAAAAATAAAACTATTACGAAGCCATTGAAACATCAACCTAATATATATATTGACTATATTTGCGGAACTATTTGTTAGAAAAAATTTCCATGACACAAATTTTATGTTTTTCTTCTCAATACTCTTTCAAAAATTAAACAAAAAACCTAACATAATATTAACATTTCCATGCGTTCTATCTCATCATCCACCTATTTGTTTATGATGAATTATAGTTAGGTGTTACATACACTAAAACACCAAAAAAAATCAAATAAGGCAAGCTTTACCAATACATGTTTCGATAATCAAAATGTCAAGGTGAATGAACATGTGCAATGAAAGAGACACTTTTCTATCACCAAGTGAGAAGGCTTGCATACAAATACAACTAAAAAAAAAATATTAGATAAATATGATAACTCATTACATGGCAATTGCCAATCCTAGGAATCCTAATGAATTCTTTTAAGGTTCTAAAATCATTTGATATAATTAAATGATTCGATCACAATAACATAAATGATAAAAAATATTTAAAACTCATGTAGGATAGAAATATATTATTCATTGTTGTAAGTGGCCTAGGATAGGGCAGTAGTAATCCCAAAATCTAGGAAATAATCGAACCAATCTTGTTCGATTGCATCCTGTATCTATTATATGATTTAAAGATGATATTCACATTTTTCACTTTCTATTATAAGTACGATGGTGCACAAGATGAGGTAATTTGATACATCAAATTGTTCCAACACAAATTATTTTGGATGATTGTGAGATTGTATCTATTGGTGATGGGGTGTGAAGGACCTGAAACGCTCATGGGAAAAACATACATCTTGTAAAAAACTTCATAGATGTCCTCAAGGTGATAGATCTCAAAAACGAGTTGGTTGGTGATTTGGGGAGGTTATTTAAATATTTTGACAATAGTTTTTTTATTACTTCAAGTGTAACAACATTCTATGGAGGTGCAATAGTCTATTATCGAACCCAACTTCTGACTAACTTTCCCCTGTAATATAGAAAATGGGTAGGAGGTGATTTTAGTAGAATCGATGGTGCCCACAACAATCACTCACAATCATGGATCACTTGAAATTTGTATAGAGAGGTTATAAACCAAACAATGAAAGATAAAAAATGGTTGAAACCACTTGCCATGCGCAGTTTAAGGTTGTTTGATAAACGGTGGCAATTTAAGGATTCTGGTAGGAAGAGGATAAGAGGTTAGAATAGGTAGGATAAATTATGCTAAGTTTTATTAAAGTGTCCAAGGGAGGGTAAAAGAGAATTACTCAAGTAAATTAGGATTTACAATGATATTTTAAAAGGTATATAGGATAGGGGTGATAACGATAATTATGATAATGTGATTAATATGTGTCTAGTAATCTACCGGTGAAAAAATGTTGTGTATAAATGCTCATTTTTTTTTACATGTTTGTAGGAGCATGTTGCAAGACAAAAGTAGAGCAAGGATTCCCCAAGTTTTTAATGAGGATATTATTCCCCCCTCAAGCTAATGGCTGAAAATATCTGTAACTATATTGAACAGAGTTGGATTTTTTGGATAGTTTATCTTTAAAATGCTCCATTATTTTAATTGTAGTATAAATTGAACATGTTGGATGGAATTTTAGAGATTTTAGTAATCCTAGAAACACTTGAAAGGGGAAGTTATATAACCTCTACAGGGAGAAAATAATGTGGATCACCTACAAATGTATGCTTAAGTAAATGATACATATAGAGGATAGAATAAGATTTCCCTCATGAGGACGAGTGAATGCGTTTGACAAAACAGTTGAAGGAAACATCCACAAGGTGTGAAAAACTTGCTCTATGGTAAAAAATAGAGTTTTGAAAAGGAACATGACATCAAAAAAAAGAAATAAATTATTTTAAAGGTATCGTTATGTGATAAAATAGTTCTAGGTGATCAAAATTGATAAGGTGTGTAGCAAGAGTTGAAATTGGAGGTGATTCTATATCACCATCATTTAGGGGTAGGGGGTTAGTGGTGATTTAACATATATGATGATTACAAATTGTTTGGATATATAATCTAGGTTTGTCACGTAAATTGCTCTTTTGAGACATGTCACTATGTAATTTGAGAACTCTAATTACTCTTTTTTGAGTGTTTTTGAGAAAATGGGGGCAAGAGGAACCATTAAGAAGAGGAAGCAGACCTCGAGAGGAGTACATGAATGTAAATTTTGTTTTGTTTTGTTTTTTTATATTTTGTTTTATTGTTATTTTCAAATTTTGGGGTTGGAATACACGGTCCAAAATTATAAGGTGATTTGTGTTGATCAGGTAGATTGTTGTCGAACAGTTTAGTGAAAATGTCACTGATTAGAAATCGACAATGATTTGTTTGTTTTTTTATGAAGGTCTTAAGTTATGTGTTTTTAATGTATTTTGTAGGTGAGGGATACAATTTATCTTCATGACTGATTCTTGAATATTTCAAAGAGGATCAGAGCATATAGTATAGATACTTAGTGGTCTCATTTGAAAAATCTTGGTTTAGGAGGATTCTACTACTATTGGTGAATTCCTCAAGATTTAGGGCTGACGTTTGCACTGATAGAATAGTGAGAACTGATTACATAGAAATTCTTGTCCCGTACTGGTGAGATGACCATCATGTTGGAGGATGTGTAAATGATATTGTGATTTCCTATCCAGGGTGAGTAGATAGTTCCCATCACTTAAGAGACACGTCTTCAGATTGTGATACTGTTTAATGGAGATGATGTCCTGTATATTAGATATACAACAAGGGGATTATATATTGAGACCTATTATGATGCAAGGTCCTTGAAAAATTGATGATGTTAGTGGTGATGTTTTCTATTTCATGATATGTACTACTAGATTAAGGTGGTGAAATTTTTCCATGGACAATCATGGGTGCTGTAGCAGCTATTGTGGAGCATCAAAGAGTATTGTCTTAGTGTTGTGTATTGTTTTCTTATGTATATAATGACATATGGATTTTTGTGACTGGGAGGAGGTTTGGGCTTGATGTGGGGTTCTTATTATATCGTTGGGATTATGAGCATTTGCATATTTTTGAGAGATGAAGTAAAGTAGGTTTGCACCATTTTTAATACTTTAAACATGTTGTGTGTGTGTGTGTGTGTATATATATATATATATATTGAAGAAATACAATTTTCAACCTATTAAGAAAAGTGAAAATTTTGTATGGTTTAATTGATGATTTAAAATTATTTGTGCTAACATTTGATTTGGTTTTTGTTTCTTCATTACAGAGACTTAAATTCATCTATGAATTAAATTCCAAGGTAAGGATGGAAAATATACAAAGTTTCAAAAATCAATTTGAAGTCCTAAAAATGATAGAAGAAGAATCTCTTACTACATATCTACTCATAGTTCATCAAGTTGCAATCTTCGTAAGAGGTTTAGCTAAATAAGTAAAACAAGAGGTTGTGGTGTAAAAGGTGTTAAGATATATAAACCCCAAGTTTGATCCTAAATCATTTGCTATAGAGGAATCTAATGATTTTAAGATAAAGTTGAAGGATGAGCTAGATGGCATCTTGATTTCATAAGAGATGGGGGATATTTTACTCAAGGTAAAGAATAATTCAAAATATAAGGATACTTAATATGATGATGTTGCTCTTGAGACTAATGATAATTAACTAATTGCAATGTTTTGTAGAAGGCAAAAGCCTAGTTTAAGTTAACATAGGGGTAAGATGCCTTTCAAATTATTAAAGTGTGGATAGATTCAACACTTTAAAATGAATTATATCCATAGGAATGATGATGAATATGATGAAAATCATGATAAGGAACCTCAAAAATATAATAAGGGAAAAGATAAGATGAAGAAGTATATAAAAAGAATAAAAACAAGAAGATATTATACTCAAAGGAATATTTTTTGTAAGAGGTAAGTAGTTATGATGGTTTATTGATTCTAAATTATCATCTTATAATTATGATGTAGGTGTTGAAGTTCTATTCATGGCCAATGATGTTAAGGTTTTTTAAAGTGAATATTCCATGTTTTAATCTTTCATGCAATCTGAATAATAAGAAGAATATTTTGATCTTGATACTAAATTGATAAGAATTCGAGGTGAAGTATAGCATGGTGAGAAAAATAACAAGAATTTGAATAAAAAATTAAATAATATGAAGTTGATATCGGTCTATTTGAAAAGACACTAAGAAAGGATGCAAAATATTTATAATAAATAATAATCATCTTGAAAAAAAACTTGAAATAAGTTGAAAAAATATAAAATCAAAATAAAATGTGATAATTTCTTATAGTGCAAAGATATATGAAATTTATAGCAAGAAAAATTCATTCCAGAGGTTTGAGAAGAGCTCCAAGGATATAGACAATCTCCAGGAAAGTCAGAGGTCTACAAGGATAGGAAATGTCTATGTTTCAAGGAGAACCTTAAGGGAAAAAAATCATGATAGATGATATTGTTCCAAGTAATAATACCAAAGGATTAAACATCAAAGATGATAAGAAGGGAAAAACCATAAAAAAAATGTGAAGAAAAATTCATATTAGTTATGATGAAGCCATGAGTATGGATGTATATTTAGTCTTAAGGTCTGTAATGACAGTCTGAAGAATATGAAGATGTCCATAAGAGGTTAAATTTATGAATAAGAAATTCATTCATATTTTACGATGAATTAATGAAACAACGAGAGGTAGTGTATAATGATACATTAGAGGTATTTTTATGAGTTAATAGAGCCTATATGTTGTGTCTTAACCCTTGCTTCATGTTTTGAGTTGTATCAAGTTTGGTTATGCTTCATGGAGGTATTATTAATAGTTTGAAGCTTTTTTGGGACTATGAAAAAAAAATTGAGTTATTTTATTTATGAACATAGTTACAAGCATATGTATGGATGCTTGAGGTATTTTATGTTGTCTCTGACAAAAAAATGGGAAGTCAAGATGATTTTTAGGGCTATATAGGGCTAGAGTTAAGATTTCAATCCTTATAAAAATCCATGAAGATTGTGTAGACATATTTAAATGCTAAGCATTTCTTTGTGTTCATCTTTGATGTGAAATAATTGTTGTAATGGGAAACATGTCCTGTCATAGAATGCACATAAATTTTCATCTTGTTTTTGATGAGTGCATGAATTGGGGGGTATATTTAATGCTTATTACCCTTGAGAAGTGAATATAGAAGAGTTGCAGGTCATGTATGGTTGAATAATGAATCATGATAGGTTACAATATTATTGTGTATACTATGAAGTGAAGTAATGTTTAGCTACAGGTGTATGAATATTAGATAATCCATGATGTGTTGATATTGATCTTTAAAAAATACCTAGTAGGGTTTTTAGGTACAATTATTAATTGCTTCATACTTCATTTCATTGGGATTAAATCAGATGGTCAAGTAGGCATTAATAGAATGAAAATAAGGAAATGAACACTTCAAATTTATTTTATTTCTTAAGCATCTAATATGATTAGATTCTACGGTATTTCGTCAATGTATGTACTCTTGAGTTTTCATATAAAATTAAGATATGATAGTGTGGTGTCAGGGGGAGATATAAGGTGATGTTTAATGTGTTCTGTATGCTACTATAGTAGGGTAAATTTTGGGTTTTTGGTTTGTAGAAGAGATTCACGACTCAGAGTCCTAAAGGTGTTTCCAAAACATGTATTAACGGGTTAAATAGGAGTATGGGTTTCTTCAACCAAGATAGACTAAGTTTGAGTCAAGAATCATGCCCTTTCCTAGAATCAATATTGTTAGGATATGTGTATGCTATGAAGTCTTCTTCCCAAGGGAGATATAGTGCTCTCATAACATTTTGAAGCCAAAAATAGAGTCAAGGAAATAAAATAGGCCAGTGAGCTAGTTTGATTTCTTTGGTTTATTTATCCAACCAACATGTGATATCTATATGATGATGAATATGAATACTATGTACTACAAGTAGTTTTTTTATCATTAATGTAAAAATGGAGAGAAGTACTAGGTTCTTATTCATCAATGAAAAAGGGGGATATTTTTAGTGTGTATGTGCATGTGTTCTATTTGATGTAAAATTTCTAAGTACATTAATAAAAATTTGTAATGATTAGAATAACAAGAGGATGCTTGTACTAATGATGTCATGAGAAAACAAGAAGAGGCATAGTTTCAAGAGTGTATAAGGTGAGACTTTCCTAATCTAGAAGGCCTATTAAGGAGGCCTAATCAACATGGATGATATCATATGAAGGTTTTTTGAATTATGGTAAAGGTATGGAGAGCCTTTTTGTTATGTGTTGAGACACTCATACAGGTCTTAGAAGGTTATTCCAAGGTTTGAGCATATTTGTAAGTCTTCATCTAGACCTCATCTAAGTGCATGGTGGCCTAATGGAATATGATGATTACGTGTAGAGGTGTGTGATGAGTTCATCCAGAGGTGGTAGAAATATTTTATCGAAGGTGTTAGGGTATTTTGAATGCCTTTGAAGCAAATTGTTCTCCTTCTTTTTCTAGGTCTAAACAAGACTTAATTTTAGGACCTAGCTATGGAAGTCATGATATTTTAGAAGATGAAGATAAATTTATGATCATATGAGCATTGGAGAAGTTGAGAAAGGTTTTTTTATAGTTTTGGGAAAAAAATTAGGTTTGTAGGATGATAATTTTGCAATGTATGACGTTTTTGTCCTACTGAGCTCTAAAAGTCATGTTTTTAGCATGATATAAGAGAAATAATTTTTGCTGGCATGTTGAAAGACTATTTGGCGACTTGATATTTTCATGGATTTTGAGGCATAGAGTTAAGAAGATCTCAAAGTTATAATGAAGTAAAATGAGGGTCTATGCTTTGTGAATGATTGTTAAGAAGCCAAGGAGGTAAAAAACCCTAATCAAACAGTAGTTCACTATAGATGGAGGAAACATTTATGGTATGAGCTCTAAATTCATTGAATCATAAAATTTTATAATTTCAAGATGGAAAGAACACTCCCATAATTCAAATGGTGGTCGTTTGGGATCTTGACTATAGGTAAAGCCCACTCAAATCTACTTGTTTCAAGGAAAGATTATTTCTCTCTCAGGGTATCCATTTGACCTGTTATATAATTATTTGCACAATAGATGGGGATCTTAGATAAATTTTTGAGATTATTTAGGAAATTTTTGAATTCATTTTATTGTTTTAACAATTCCAAATATGAAGATAGGTTTTTATGCCTAGAAGGTAGTATTTAGTAGTCATGGAGGAAAAAGGTTCTTGGGCATGTATGGCCTTATTTGATGATTCTAATGGATATATATGTTTCTTAAATATCAAATATGGCATGATTAATTATTTGATTTATTTCTACAATTCAATATTTTTGGCAAGGTTGAGATCACAAGTTGACCTACTTGATGGGGTTTTAGAAGAGTTTGGGTTCCTTGAAGAAATTTCTCAAAAATACCAATATCATGGATTCATACATGATGGTAATATATTGTAGAGTTATTAGGGGTTAAAATTTATCATTTTCCATGAATTTTGTAGTTCTTCAAATTTTTATAAATTTTGTAAGAAGGTCTTACTTCCAAGAATAGTTTTTGAGTAGTTCAAGTTGCATGAACGAAAAAGTAGTTTTGATAGTTCAATGGGATGATTCATTATGTATAAAATGGTTTGAAGTGTTCCTTGGGTAATTTTATTTTCATTTATTTGTTTCATTCCATATTTTAGGAGTTATTTGTGTAATATGTCTTCATTGTTTAATACTGGTCTAATGGAAATTCCCAAACTGGGTAGGAAACAATCCTACTTGGTGGCATCATGGGAAGAATGGATAATGCAAAAAATATTTTTCTAATAGAAAGTGTCGATATTATTTTCATTACATTTTGGGATCCCTTGGAGTCATGATGGATCTGGTATTTTCCATTTAATTCTATGGAGTGCTCAGTGCAGGTGAATTTACTCTTCTTCACCTACTTATTCTTGTTGTGTGTATTTTTCCTATTACAACCTATATGGGTCTTTCATAAGATTTTATATTTTGTTGTACATGTAATTTTAATTTGGTATGACTGACCTTAATTTTCATGTTATTCCTTTTATATTTGAAATCCAGAGTTGTGTATTTACGTGAGTGTATTTTCTAATTATGAACTAGTTATAAGTGAGAGAGAGAGAGAGAGAGAGAGAGAGAGAGAGAGAGAGAGAAGGGTGAACTAAGAGAGAGTGTGAAATATGTATCAAGGAATGAAGACAAAGATGAAATAAGGTATGAATTATTGAGGGGTATTGAGAAGCTAGAGTTAAGGGTGTATATAACTAATCATCCTTTGAAGAAGAAACATTGAGAAAAGTAGAATATATTGTGTTTAAAGAGAGTTTTAAAGTGTGTGACATGATATTGTGATCACCATATGTTGTAGGAGAAAGCATAGATCAATTGTATTCATATTAATGTAGTTGAGTTGGTTCTTGATAATTTAAGGGTATTATAGCCTCCTTGAAAGGATATTTCCTTTCTAAATATGGGTTTGTGACTTAATAAAAAATATTTTTTTATGTGTCGTATTCATACAAGTCCTTTGGTTTGAGTAATATAATCAAACATTTTGGTGGGATTTCTTCCCATTTATGGTTTCTCGATTCAAATATTTTTTCCTTTTATAGTCTCTTAATTTATTCTCTTATGAAAAAAAATTTCAGGTTGTTAATATCACACTAATTCATTGTTGAATGGTTAATGGTTTATATAAGTTAAATATAAGTGAACAATTTTTTTTAAGGATTTATTCACCCATCTGTATCAGTCCATTATTCTTCTAAGAAAAATTGTAATGTGATGGTGTGCTCTATGGTATATCCATCATAACTTCATCTATAAATTTTGGTCATCAAATTCCAATATCCAACATAGATGTGTATCACGCACGCACACACACACGCGCGCGCGCGCACACATACACACACACACACATATATATATATATGTGTGTGTGTGTGTGTGTGTGTGTGTGTGTGTGTGTGTGTGTGTGTGTGTGTGTGTGTGTGTGTGTGTGTGTGTGTATGTATGTGTGTGTGTGTGTATGTATATGTATATGTACATAATTTACATACTTTCTCCATAATTAAGTATGTATAACTATTCTAAATCATGTAAAGATAAACCCTTCAATAATTTTTATAACCCTACATAATATACTAATCTCCATAGTTGAATCGTTCATAAAACCAATAAAATATCAAATAAGAATCGCATATTAAATCATAACCTCAAGAAGTCATCAAAATTATATATTAAATCACTAAAAATGATAAATTAAAATAATCCTGGGATATACTATCATCCATAAAAATCTATACAAGATCAACTACTAAAAATTTTTGTTTCCTAATTCAATGAATGCTCAAGAATAATTTCATTATCTAACATTAATTAGCCACCCAATATAAAGTGGTATCAAACATGTTATAAAACATTCAAACCATTACCCTTGATATGATTGGGTTTTATAGACTAGTAGATCCCATATACCTCAAGGGTACATAAAACTTTCTCACATTTTATTCATCCACACACAATAATGAATCCAAAAATTAAAAATAGCTTTAAGAAACTGAAACACCAACTTGATATATATTTTTACTATCTTTGTAGAAATATTTGTCTGAAAAATTTTCCATGACACACATTTTATGTTTTTCTTCTTACTTCTCTTTCCAAAATTAAACAGAAAACCATAATACTTTCAATTCCATGAGTTTTATCTCATCGCACACCTTGTAATCTCATAATTTTGAATAAAATAACTCAAAAAGGAAATTCTTAGATTTCATTATATTTCAATATTTGTTTATGATGAATTTTAGTTAAGTGTTATATATGCTAAAACAAAAAAAAAACTCAAATAAAGGCATGGTTTACCAATACCTATTTCGATAATAAAAATTTCAAGGTGATTGAGCATGAGAAATGAAAGAGACACTTGTTATCACCAAGTGAGAAGGCATGGATACAAATACAACTGAAAAAATGAATATTAATTAAATATGATAACTCCTTGGAAATTTCCAATCGTAGGAATCCTAATGAATTATTTTAGTGTTGTGAAATCATTTTATAGAATTAAATGATTTGATAATAATAACACAAATGATAACAATGATTTAAAATTCATGTATGATATAAATATCCTATTCATTGTTGTAAGTGGCCTAGGATAGGGCAGTAAGAATATAAAAATATAGGAAATACTTGAACCAATCTTGTTTGGTTACATCCTATATATATCGTATGATTTTAAGATGATGTTAAATATCTTCAATTTCTGGTGTAAGTGTGATGGTTCACAAGATGTGGTCATTTGATACGTCATACTTTTCCAACACAAAGGATTTTGGATGATTGCAAGATCATATCTGTTAGTGATGGGGTGTGATGCATCTAAAAAAATAATCTACAAAACATACATCCTGAAAATAAATTTATATATGTCATCAAGGTGATAGATCTCAAAAAAGTGTTGGTTGGTGATTTGGGGAGGTTATTTAAAGATTCTGAAAATAGTGTGTTTATTATCTCAAGTCCAACGACACTCTATGCAGGTACAACAATCTATTATCAAACCCAACTTTTGACTAACTTTTCTTTGTAATAAAGAAAATGGGAAGGATGTGATTTAAGTAGAATCAAAGGTTTCCACAACAATATACCACAATAATGGATCATAGAAAACCTATCTAGAGAGGTTGTAAACCAAAAAACAAAAGATAAAAAATGGTTGAAACCACTTGCCACGTGGGGTCTTAGGTTGTTCGATAAATGGTGGAAATTTAAGAATGCTTGTAGGAAGAGGATAGGAGGTTAGAGTGGGTAAAATAAATTATTCTAAGTTCATTTTAAGTGGTTAAGGGACCATAAATGAGATTTAATCAAGTAAATTAGGATAGGGATAATAATGATAATTTTGATAATGTGATTAATGTGATTAATGTGCATCGGGTAATATACTAATGACAAAGTGATGTGTATAATTTCCCCTTTTTGTTAAGATGTTTGTAGGCACATGATGTGATAAAAAAATTACAACGAGGATTCCCCAAGTTTGTGATGAGGATATTATTCCCCTTTCAAGATAATGGCTGAATATATTGGTAACTATATTAAAGAGATTTTGATCGTTCGGATAGTTTATCTTTTAAATTCTCTAGGGTTTGAATTGTAGTCTAAAAGGACCATGTTGGATAGAATTGTAGAGATTGTAGTAATCCTAGAAACACTTGATAGTGGAAATTATATAACCTCTATAGGGATAAACTAATGTGGATCACCTATAAATGCATGCTTCAGCAAATGCTACGTAAAGAGGATTGAATAGGAATGATCTCATGAGGATGTGGGACAAAAATGTTAAAGGAAACATCCACATGGTGTATAAACCTTGATCTATGGTCAAAACTAGAGTTTTGAAAATGAACATAGTATCAGAGAAAAGGAATATAATCTTTTAACAATATCATGATGTCATAAAATAGTTCTAGGTGATCAAAATAGATAAGGTATGTAACAAGAATTGAAATCAGAGGTGATTTTAGATCACCATCATTTAGGGGTAGGCAATCATTGGTGATTTAACATATCTGATTATTACAAAAATGATGAATATATAATCTATGTTGGGCACATAAATGGCTCATTTTAAACATGTCACTATGCAATTTGAGAGCTCTAATTACTCTTTTTTAGTGTTTTTGAGAAAATGGAGGTGATCGGAAGCAGTAGGAAGAGGAAGCAGACCCGGAGAGAGGTACATAGATGTAAATTTTGTGGTTTTTTTATTTTTATATTTTATTTTATTTTTTTGTTATTTTCAAAATTTGGGGCTAGAATACACCATCCACACTAGTCATACAATTGGTCATGATCAGGTAGATCATCATCAAAAGTATTAGTGAAAAGGTCATTGACTGGAAATCGATGAAGATTGGTTGGTTTTTATATGAAGGTGTTAAGTGATGAATTTTTTAATGTATTTTGTAGGTGGGGGAAAAAATGTATCTTCATGAGTGATTCCTGAATATTTTGAAGAGGATTAGAGCAGATGTTATAGATGATGAGTGGTTCCATTTTAAAACCATATGTTTATGAGGATTCTTCCGCTACTAGTGAATTCCTTGAGATTTAGGGATGATGCTTGCACTGATAGAATAGTGGGAGCCGAGTACATAAACATTCTCATTATGTACTGGTGAGATGACCATCATGTTGGAGGATGTGCAAATTTTATTGTGATTTCCTATGTAGGGTGAGAAGATAGTTCTGATCACTCAAGAGGCCTGTCTTAAGACCATGAGACTATTTAATGGAGATTATGCCTCATATAATAGATATAAAATAAGGGTATTATATATCGAGACCTATTATGATGCAGAGGTGCTAGGAAAATGGATGATGTTAGTAGTGATGTTTTCTATTTCATGATATGCACTACTAGATTAAGGTGGTGATAGGTTTCCATGGATAGTCAACAGTGTCGTAACAACTATTGTAGAGCACTAGACAATATAGTCCTGGGGTTGTGTGTTGTTTGCTTAGGTATATCATGACTTATGGATTTTTGTGATTGGGAGGATGTTTGGGCTTGATGTGGAGTTCTTATTATATTGTTGGGCTTATCGTAATAGTATTGTCGTGAGGCCACCAAGGCTACCTTTGATGATAGGAGAACTAGATGAGTATGTGGTGGGATTTATGAGGTGAAGGTTCAATTAGATGAGGGACGATGGAGTGGTGAGGTACCATAATTACTATGATTAATAAATACAAATCTTATCTATACATGACATTCTCTAGAGGCCATACATGATATTCCTTATATGGTAAGGCATGTATGTAAATTTGGCGGGGTTGAGGCATGTGTAGTGGATTATGGGTAGGATGGTGGAGATTGTAATGGTGGTATAGTTTCCTAGGGTACTAAGGTAGTTTGGACCTACATAATATATACTACGTGAGATGATTTTCTATCAATAAGATGATTCGGAGAGGGAATTTCTCATAATAGTAGAAGGTTAGGCAGGAAAGGCTTAGGAGTTAGGTGAGTCAAAGGCCATAGATGTGGATGACGTTGGATTTTTGGAGAATTTTATTGAGTTGTGGAAAATATAGTGGAATTAGTGAAGAGATATGGTGGGGAGGATGCAGAGGAGTGTGGATGAAGAGGAAGATGGTAATGGTGGGGTGGAGATGGCTTTGTTGTAGGATTATTTTGATGGATTAGGGTTGGATTGAGATAGAATGGTATTCAATCATGACACCACTTGCTAGGAGAGAGGAACAATGGAAAAAGAGAGATATCACACATTCTTAGAGTGGGACACTAATCATAAGCCACTGGATAGATATCACCAACATCGGGAGGGGTTGTAGGAGAAATATGGTGAGGTGTGGATAGATTTAGCGGCTATAAGGAGTATATAATACATTACATGAGATGGTGTGGGGTAGGAAGTAGTACCTATAGGTAGAGAGCCAGTAACAGGAAGGAAGATGCGGCCTCTAGGTTTTAGGACTATTGAGTAGTATCAAACACTAGGAAAGGAGATGAGGCACTATGAGAGCTTAGTGATAGATCACCTACTACGTATTTTCTTAGTATGTTGAGCACAAGATAAGTGAGCATAGATCAAGTTGACGGGGTACCACATATAGCACTAGGAGTGTTAGGAAGCCTTAGATAGATCTAGGATTTGATTGAGGAGTCACATGAGGCTAGGGTGGCGACTAAATTTCCATTTTGATTTTACCACATAATATGTGGTTTTTTTATATGACTAAGATTGTAGATGATTTGTTATATGAGACTATTTGAGGAATTTTCTATACACATTATTGAACAGATACATATAGATGATTATGATTTTGGAAATTCATATGTGATGCATTTAATTTGGTGTGATGTTGCATATGAGTTTTATATGTATTTGATATGATGTTAGATGCATAGATGTTGATATGATGTGATTGAAAGTGTAGTGGTCTTCATGTATGTTTCAAAATGTGCTTTAATCATGGTTAAGAATAAATATAAATAGTTTTTATTTTTGAACTGTATTTGATGCATATGTTATTTGATGATAAATTAAATATGTATGACAATATACTTGGGGCCTTGTAATATATATTAACATACAACTAGTTAATAACTAGTCACATGTAAGATCTTGGATATATATGGAAATGGGCTTACATACATTCTTATAACATGGGAAGGGACAATATTTAGTTTTTATGGTAGAGTAGGTTCTCCTTTGATGGCTTGTAGGTTTATTCCTCAACTAGATTTTTACCATGAAAACTGCTCAATGTGGGAATTTTTCTTATTGATGGGAAAACTGGTCAATGTGGGAAGCTTTCGTAGGATGATTTTGATATTTGAATTTTATATGAAGGTTGATTAATGTGGGAAGCATTTTTATAATGATATGGATAGGTATCGTTTGAGTGAGTGGTCTACAATTTTTATAATTTATTTTGCAAATATATTTCCTTCAAGGGATTGAAATATATTTTCTTTAAAAATTGTCCTTTGAGGGATGATTCTAAATTTTAGTAGTATAATTAATATTTTTCCTGTAAGGGAAAAATCTATATATTTAATATAATATGCATTCATATGTATGTTTTTTTAAGATGATGGCAGGCCTAGTAGATTGTTTGAGGATGGGAAAAAGGTGTGTTAAAATAAAAATTTGACCTTTATTTTACAGCTGAAGGAAGGCCTAGTAGACCATTCAAGGAAGGGAAAAAGGCACGTACAAACTACACACATGACCCCTTAGCATGTTTTTAGTTGGTATACAAGGGAAAGATGGGAATGCTGATTTTAGGGTTCTTGTTAGAAGCACAGTGGATTGAGAGGGGGGTGAATTATTTCATTTACCTCATGTAGAAGAAAATCCAATGAAACTCTGTTTATATTACATAAAGAAAAGTAATTTAGTGAATCACCAACATCACAAGGATCCCCAACCCTACAAGGAGCACCAAACCCTGATTTTGTTAAGAACCAACTCCACAAGGAGGCTATAACCCCCAAAATATGACAAAAAACCAGCTCATCCACTTGAATGTGTTTCATCTCCAATATTTTTTCTTCCACAAATGAAGGAGATAGAACATTTATCTCGCAAACCCTAGGACAAACGTTATGTCTTCAACCTTATTCTTTCTTTCATTTTCTCAATTTGTCTTTCCTGTACAAAATTTCTATCATGTTATAAAAACTTCCTCAATCTAAAACATATCTCATTTTCCCTCAAATCATAACTTATTACCTGAAAACAACTCTCCTCTTGGTCGCACTAACCCCCCATGCAATACTAGCTCACCAAATGAGCCAAAATATCACTTTATGCAAAAAAACTATCAGTTGGCCTATGGATAGACCTAGAAAAAACCCTTCTTTCATGCACCAAAAATCACTAAACACATGCATTGTGATGACAATATTCTCCTCACTCCAAAACCATAATTTTTCATGATTCATAAATCATGAAACATGTTTAAATTAAAATTTAAATATCTTACATGGTCACAATTTATCGCAACCAATAACATTATTTTGTTTAATGGGCCTAGTGTTCTTTGTATTTCTCTAAAATGTTGTTTCTTACACCCTTTTGGACCATGCAAACTTATTTAGAAAACCATTTCACTTCCAATTCACAAATAAATTTCATGTGACACCTAAACGTAAATTTAATAACCTTTATAAAACTTCTAAGAAAGCTATAATACTTGAAATCATCACTTTCTCAAACCACAACCACTTTTTCCTTTACCAAATCAACCTTACCAAAACATTGCTTCAAAAGGTAAGATCATAAATTCACTTATATAAGCATTAAATACCTCCAAATGGATTCATTGGATGCAAAATGCATATCTCTTCACACTCTAGGTGACAGAAAGCATCACCCAAACCATATATTTATTCAAGACACTGTAAATGTACACCCGAAAACATTTCATCTTGTATTACAAGAATATTCCTATCTAAATAATGACATGGGAACCCTATCAAATCACCTCCTATCGAGGAAAAATAATATAAATTGAAATACATCTTAAATAATTTTTAATGTAACTTGAATAACCTCCAAACTCAACATGTAGATTCTGTTATTCCCATTTATTAAATAATAATTTTTATGGCCTTAAACCTATCCTTTGACTAGTCAGCCAAAATGGATCTCAAATGAAAATGTCGTAAAACCTCCATGGAAATAAATAAAAACTCCCATACATCATGCACCATCCATTATAAAAATTACTTTACAAAATCTTGTCTGAAAACCTACTTCTTTAGAAACTGAAATCTGTAAGTGGGGCCCACTCATCAACATGATATCAAAAATAAATTTATGGAAATATACCAGAGTTCTCCACAACATTAAATCATCACTTTTATGAACCAATAAAAGATGGGTCCCTATACCTCTCTTTCTTCAAATTTCTCTTAGTTAGGGTTTAACTAGGGTTTTAGACCACTTTATCCTCTCAACATTCGTTCATAAAATCTTGACGATCAACTAACATCATTATTTTTTTGAAACCTTAAATAATAACCATAGAATCATTCTTTAAAGACACAAGATATCATGTAAATAAAAATATTCACAATGAGCATGATAAGTTCAACTTCGAGCTGAAATTTCACTTGTTTTTTACCTTGTCTTACATAAATTGTCATATCCTACAAAATTCACAACATGCCAACCTGAATTTTTTCTCAAATAACTATTACATATCCCTCTAACATATCCAATAATCATAATTTCAAAATTATACATCAATATCTAATTTGATTAAGACATACCTTTGATTACATGTTTGATCAACACTATAAAAGATACAGTCAACACTAATAATTCAATAAATGATCATAAAACCTCTATAAATGACCCAAATGTACCTAAAATCCCATGATAGACCTTAATTCATGATTTCATGATCTCAAATGACTCCAAACCACACTGTCACACCTCCAAACTGCCATATCTTCTCCCAATAAACACGTATAACATAGTTAACCAATTGTACCTATATTGTGACATTGTTCTTAGTGCCCAAACACCCTCAAAACCTGTTATCCATCATGTCAAAATTATTTCCAAGTATCGAATAATCTTCTATGATCATATTGCATCACCTAGACATCTGAATAGGATTGCAGAGGAAAACATACCTCATTGAATCTCACTATACCATCACACATATATTTAAATCATAATTTTAGCATCATGTACAAAATCATAACACAATACTACCTCATCCACTATGTCATTAATTTTGTTTTACATCAAAGAAAACACCTATTAGGACCACATGTAACTAATCTCCCCCTTTTTCATTGATGATGAAGACCTTAAACTTCTACCCCTTTTTACATTAATGAAAAATGAATACATATAGATCAACTAATTTATGTTCTTCAGCTTCATACAATCATTATTTTGTTGGAAACATCAACCGAAGGTTTCAAAAAATCTCCATTTATGGATTTTTTCTTAAAATATTATTTTTATCTTCAGTTCAAGAAAGCAAGCACCATGCTCCCCTAGGATAAGCATCTACAAAATTTGAACATCATTAGAGAAGATAACTAAAGCATCTACATACCTTATTTTGGGATAATACAACTTATTTCACCTCCTAGGTATGTAAAACAAGATCCTTTCATCTTTACCCTTATTTTTTCCTTCATCAAAACACTGTAACAAAGTACAAACTCAAGCATACATCTTAGGAACATGCCAACAATGCTATTTACAAGCATAACAATGCATTACATCAATTTTCTTGACCATACATCATCATGAATATGCATACTTTGAGATTTACACTGCACATTCTTAATCCTCATATCAAAATTGATACTAAGAGCTCTAAACAGTGCTCTAAGTGTATTGTAAAACAAATTTGGTGACCCCTTTGCACACTGAAGGTTAAAATGAGGTAGATGAAATGGCATTATGAGGTTTAAAACGAGACTGTTTGATTTCTAATGAGAATGGAGGAGTGTCGAAATACTCTGGAATAGGATGAGAGAGTGAGGATAGGAGTCCTCAGTAATACGTTGTAATCATAACTAGAATCATAATCCTTTTCATCAAGGATGGAAACAAGCAATTCTATGTCAGTAGAAATGTCATCACATGAAGCAGAAGAAGAGGAGAGAATTGAATGGGCAATAACATCAACAGTGGAAGTATGTGAAGGTTCTCCAAAAAAGGGCTGAAAGATGCTTTAGATGATGTGGGGAGGACATGAGTGTGCCACATGAACGTGGAGAGGTTTGGAGATAAGTAACATCAGGTAACAAAAAATGTGATTGCAGGAGTCACGATAGTCCTCAAGATGATGAGAATTTGTTAGTGTAGGAACTATCCCATATAGAAAGGGAGTAACACCATCGTGAGAAAATTAGAGTTTCATGGAAGCATGCCATAATGTATATTCACTCCCCTAGTAAGAATTTTTGAAGGTTGTAAAGAAATCCTACAATACTCAGGTATAGAAAGAACATCCTCCAATATGCAGAAGCAAGGATTGTAAGATGCACAAGAAGAGGGTGTGTGAATATAAGAAAGGTTACAAGACATCCGACTTAGCTGAAAATGCATTTGTATGTAATACATCACCTAAGAATAATGTTAACCATCTATTTACGACTCTTTATAAGTAATGTATTATTACAATAGTTTATTTTCATGCAACGTGGGACAATATACCACTCACATTACAATAGATAATGAATTACATAAAAGTGGAGGCCATAATAAGTCCTAGTCCAAAGTAGAGGAATGACACACAATCAAACACAGAAGGGGGTAAGTAGAAAAACGGGTATAAAAACTACTCAATGTGAAAGAATTCATCTCACATCATAAAAAGGAGAATCTCTTTATACAAGTATATAGTAGATGTGCCCACTTGCTGAAGGAAAAGAGGACCACTACAACAAAATCAAGCCATAAAAAGGCCAGGAAATTCCTAATAAACCTTTGAATGAGGTCCAAGAAAAATATACCCCACCTTTATAATGATGAATTTAATTAATTTTCAATTTAAATCAATTTATTAGTTTGAGAAAAAGGAAATGAATACATAAAACCTCAAAGGAGGAAGGAAGAAGATGTCCTGGCCAAGGTTGAGCTAGCAGAAACCTAAAAAAAGTACACTGTGCTTGGTGGATGAATTTGTTGGGAGGATCTCGGGAGACTCAGCTAAATTAACTCGGTGAGTCAAGATAGTTGTATGAGTTAAGAGGTCATCCAAGAAGCTACAGATACCAAGTTAGCTGCGGTGAAGCCTAGAGTGAGTTGATCGTTCAGTGGACCGAGTTGCAATGGTGGAAAAAAATCCATGGTTACTATTAGGATGGGATATTATCGAGGGTTGTCATTGAGATTCAATCATTGATTCATGTACCAAGTTTTATCTAAGGGATGTCAGAATGAATGCCAAGTTAGTTGAAGTCGACAATTAAGAGGATCCAAGAAACAATCATTGTGGAGGTTGATGTCACACGTTGGAATGGGAGTAACTATCATAACACCCAAGGTGGAGGATCTCGACGCATGGTTTGGGAACAATAAACTTGGCATGGGGTTGTTTAGATAAATAAGGGAGCAAGGGCATACACATTTTGAAGAAAATGGATACCACGAATGGGAAAAATGTAGATGCACATGCATAAGGAGATAAGAAAGGACCAATATATGGTTGAGGCTAACAACACAAGCAACAATAGTGAATGGAAGAAACCAAAAGAAAATTGTGAAGGGTTTAGCTAGGCATGGGAGGTGCATACAGAGAAACATGTATGCGAAAATGGATAAGATAAGTAGGGATAAGATAATGAAATATATAGAGGTCAAACCAATTAGATTTGTGAGAATTTAATGAATTAAATCAGGGTTTGAACCAAAAAATGGGGCAAAGGTATCCAAAACAAAACCCAACCAACATGTAAATACCAATGTATGAAGAAAATGTTAATGCTAGGCTAGGTGGGTCAATGCGGTGAGTTGTAGGAAGTAAATGCGTGAGGTGAAGTTAGTGAAGAATGGTGACCTGGTGTTATGAATAAATCATACTTCTTCAAATTAAACTAAATAAGAAAGAAAATAAGGCTTACCTAATCTCAGTATGATGGGGTTTACAAATAACCTCAAATGTGGATGAATGATTCTTGTTTGTTGTGCTCCATTTAAGAAATGATGCGAACTCCTTTCCTATAAGATAAACTTGTAGATCACAAACACCAAACAAGATATGATTAATATTTTATTAGGTGAATTTCCAAGAAAAGGCTATTCCTCGGAGATCAAAGGAATTTCTAATAAGGGTGTCAATCTACTTTTACAATCAATTGGGTACAAAAATAGTAGATGACATATGATAAATGGTAATAATAAATGTTGTGTTATTACAAATATAAAGCTGATAAAAGATAAAAAATGATAGATAAGAACTATGGTTTGAAATATGAATCCAAATTCGTATCTAATTTCTCACAGGAAGGAGAATTTTATTTTTAAGTGGACTTCGGATCTTCTTCTTCAGAGGATTCAAAAATTTTCTCTTCAGTGTACTCTTCCTTAAACAATTAAGAAATGTATTCTTTTTCTTCCTCTTACATGTTCTGATATTCAAAATAAGATTCTGAGTCCTAAGAATTAATTTGATCTTTATATTTAGACTCAGAGATTGCTTCTTCTATCCTAGTTTTGTATTGATACTTGACCCAATCTAACTCAACTTAGATATGTAGAACTTGAAAGTAGGATTCCAATAATTCATCTATAGCTTTATGGATTTACTGAGTAGATTCAAAAATGGTTTGTAAGTGATCCAAATGGGTGGAGTGGATGGTGTACAACTCAAGGTCATGAAAAATATCGTATTACTCCCAATGCAATGGTTTTATAGATAATAGGCATATATTTGATGTTTTTTAATTCATGGTTTGATCTACATATTGCCATCTAATAGAAGCCATTATTGAAAAAATGTTAGTAGTAAAAGATTTGTAATAGAAATTATTGGACGGAATTTAATAAAGATCAAGGAAAACCAAAATAGACAAGAATCGCGGGTGATTCAAGTACTTTCTCGCGATTATTGGTAAAAGATAACTAACTAAAATAAAAAATAATTTGATTAATTAATTTCAAACTATGATCTTTAAGATATTTAGATACTGATGTCAAATGAAAAAATGAATATAAAAAAATACATGAATGTATGTGAGTAACTATAAGATCATATTTACCTTGAAAGAAATAAATTAATGAAATTTGTAGCTGGGTGATGCATAACCTACAGAATGAGTCTCAAGATGTTAATAAGTGTGGATAACGATGTTGGATGGTAGTATGTTGACATTGATGATTCTGAAGAGAAAAATCAAGCTCAAGAATGTAAATCAATGATCCTAAAGAGAGATTGAAAAAGTGTCTTAAGTAATTGCTAGTGATTACAAAAATCACCAACAATTTTGGTCTCTTTAAATTTGTTTAGTAAATTGTTGAAACAACTTTCTAAGTTGAGATAGTTTGTTTTGAATTTCAAGGGATGATTTTTTGAACAAGTTGTAAAGTGTCGCGTTGGCTAGTGATGTGTTGAATTTACTTATGGAAATGATAAGATAGGTTAGATATTATCCACTTTAGCTAAGTTTGTTTAGGATAGACATTAAGTAGTTATTTATGAGTGTGTAAGGTATTTAATAGGTTTATTGTTTATAATAATAAGTGTATAGGTATATCGGAATTAAAAGTGATCTTAGGTGGGTTTTAGGAATATTGTGTAATATTAAAAAAAGATAAGTGTACTTAAAATGTATGATGAAACAATTAATCAATTAAATGAGAATGGTAAGTGGTGAAAGTTATGATGTATTTAATTAATCGAAGTGGAGCATGAATTGTATGAAATATTGAAATGTTGGATAAAGATAATGGAGGGTGAATTTTAAGTGTCTACATTTTCCCATTTTTTTCTGACATTTTTAACGTCAAAGCGTAAAAATAAAAATGAAAATTCAATTTATACAGGTGTTCTAAATGAAATGCTATACAAGGAAAACCATTGTTTTTATATGATGTTTTTCATAAAAATTTCCCCAGTCTAGGGGGTACCAAAAAATTATGTGTTATCGAGGAATAAAATGAAAGGGGAACCAAATATTTTGACAGCTATAGAAGTATGATTCACAAAGGTAGGATAAATGGATGTGGAAAGTCAAGTGATGGGGAACGAAGTGCACAATTCCCATAGAAGAATAATGAATCCTAATATTTCACTTTTTCGATTAATGTTTCAAGGACTAGGGCCCTTTGAAAGGGTAAATTTTGTGGAAAAGAGTGATGAGTTGATAAAAATGGGTATGGATGCCATAGATATGGGGAATCTGTAGTGATTATGTAGAAAACATTGCGGATTTGGGAAATCATGGGCAATTTCTCTAAGGTTAAGCTTGGACTATAAAAATTTAATTGCAAGTTACTTTTATCTCAATGTTTCCATGACTAAAAATCATTTGTGTGAGGAAAATCATGTGAAAAATGTGTTTTTTGGCAAATGACTCAATATTTGGAAAAAAAGGCATCTTTAAGTAGGCATTGCAAGCCCATAATGGTCAAGGTAGGAAATTTCAACTTGTTTTTTTTATTCTTTAGTTGATTTTTGTAGTTTTTAGGGTTTTTTCCATTTTGGGGGCATACGGATTCCCTAGTTGTGAATCAAACGAATCACTAGTGATTCATGGAATCAGTAATGATTGAAGTGAATCACAACTGAATCACCTATAATATGGAAAATTTACATTTTAACATGATTTTTAAGAATTTTTTCCAGTTTCATATGTTGTTTATGATTCCAATATAGTCATTGGTGTTGAATGTAGTTGATATTGATATTGATTATATTTTGCAATGATGTCAATATTGATGTTTAAATAATTTTTATATATTTATATTTTCATTCACAAATATAGAATTCTGGTTTTGGACAACAATGTGCTATCACAAGTATATGATGTTTTAGTCATTGTTATTATTGGTTACATGATGATGTTGATGTTTAATGTGTTGGTACCAAAAATTAATCTCCTTCAAAGGTTAAGTAGCATCATGGATTTAACAGTACACTTAGAGGCAGATATAGGATTATGTATTTCATTTTGTATCTGGGGAAAGCAATCTATTTGACTTTTTAGCACTCAGGTTTTGAAAGGAGTGGGTAACACCTTATAAGGATGTGATCTGATCCTACTATTTTAGGTTGTGCCTTTCAACCAAGGTAAGAGAGCCTATTTTGTAAACTCTATATTATTGAAGAATGCAATGATAAGTCCTTCTTTTGCATAATTTTTATAGAGAATGACCTTGGGAAAATATGATCAACACACCAGATTTGACTCTCACGAGTTGTCACTTCTAGATCATGGAGATATTTACGACAAGGCAAAGGTTACTAAAGAGATTTGAAACCCTGATTACTTCTGCATGTTTTAGTAACAGATATTATGCATTTGTATACATGCATGAAAAATAGGGGTAGCATTGGTAGGATTAGTTGTTTTGAATGAATTTTGGTAGGAGGTGAAGCAAGATAAAATTGATTATACTAAATCTTTGAGGAAACTTACAAAATGGAAGGTTAAACCAAAAAAATGTGACATAACAGCTAAAATGTTTCTCTAACTAGAATATGTGCTTCAATGGAGGCCTAGATTAGCACTCTTTCACATAATCTTTGAGATTCTATCATGAAGGCTTGAGTTAGAAAATCCAAAAAAGCATCAAGATCTGAGTCCCAATCATGCCTAAGGTACACCCAGAGGCTTACAGACAATCTCTGTCAATAGATGAAAGAAAAAGTGATTTTAAATCATTTATTCCAATCCCAGATGAAATCTCTTACTAAGAAATGAAATTTTAGATGCCAGTAAACCATCACAAGGATTGAGGCCTGTGTGATTGAGATCAGATTTTGATACAAGATTGTAATAGAAACAAGAAAAAACTACTTTCATACATTTAGAAATAAAACAAACACATTTTGCTCAAGACAACATAGAATAACTTGAATTTGATCAAATAGAGGAAAGTTTCAAGAATAGTCTCAAAGATTGGCAATGGTTGAACACTTGCAACCACCTTGACATGATCAGATTTAATCCCAAAGAGATATACAAGCTTCTCAAAATGGATTCCCAAAATGATGGAATCTGTCAAGCTTTTTCTATTAGAAAATTCAGTCCTGACCCCTCACATTCCAACCCTTTACACGAATTTTTTTTGCCATTTATAACATTTCCAACAGGGACCCTTTTCCCTCCAAAATCTAGATCTTGAGTGCTACCACTGCTTGCCATGATCACGATCATCATTCTCAAAATCAGATCTGCACAAAGGTCGTCTAGGTGCTCGATGGGGCTAGATTTCATCGAATACCTCCCGTATTCAACTTCTTCCTCAGGTAGATCACTCTTTATTCAATTTTCTGACCACTTCTACCCATAATCTATCAAATCTAGCTCCTTGTGTGCTCAGGAGAAGAAAAAAAGAAAATCCGATCGGGCACAATAGTCACACCATTTTTAATGGCAAAATATGTCTTATAGATCTTCCCGCCAAACTCAGGTATCAAATTTAACTTCCCTCTCTACTTGGCGTGTAGGAAAGGCCAAGAAATTATGGAGACTCGCACTTCCAGATGTGTTTCAGAGAAATGGGGGGAAAATTAGATTTCAAATCTTAGCTACCATTGATCTTTACTTTGAATTTGGGGCATCCAAATGGAAGATTCAAACTTTAAAATAGACTTGGGGGGATTCCTTCTACTTTTTACAAGTTTCGAAAAAATGGAAAAAATTTCCATTTTTCTTCGCATCTCCGCCCTCGAGAAATGATCCTGACACATGTCCTAAGTTGGGGACTACCGGAACCATGGCCCAATTCTTCCATTTGATCCTCTTTTTGGAAAAAGGAAAATTTTCCAAGTTTCCCTCGTAACTCCGCCCTTCCTTCATTGATAGGGGAAAAATATTGAGTATTTCCCTCATCAGGATTGCAGGGCATTTTGATGTTTTAACACCCTTTTTCCCAAAGGTAAATTTTTCCAAATTCCCCCCGAGAGTCTGCACCTCCGGTCATTGACTTGGAGCAGGACTTTGACCCGTTCTTTATTGGTTTTACAGGGCCATTTTTTGATATCTTAATCCCTTTTCAGAATAAGGGGAAAAAATTCCAATTTACCTTTGATGACCCACCTCCCTACCCTTTTGAATTTTTAAACTGCCACATGTCACTTTGGCACACCTTGAGGAGGTCCCAAAATTTTGATGCCTTGAATGAGTGCAAGCTCACCACGTATCCTGGATTCCGATAAAAAAAATCTCTCAATGTTTGAAGCTTAGTGGAAGGCACCACGTGTCATGCTCTGAGACAGTCTCCTTTGGCCATTTAAAATTCTAAGCAAAATGTAGAGTGAGCTGAGGCCTCCACGTGTCATCCTGATGCTTCTTCAAAATGAAACTCAAGGGCTAGTCCCTGAACATTCACGGTTCCTCCACGATGTCTGCTATGGTCCCCAAAACTATATCAACTAATGGTGCCCAATCTGTCTAAGACCTGGGAATGAGCAGTGGAAATGCCATGTGACCCTGTCCCGCCAACTGTATTTGCTGCAAAGGAGTAAAAATATGAAGTAGAGGAAAAGTAGCTGATATCCTCCATTGTGTGTGTTATTCAAAGCATCTACTTCAGAATTTTCCAAAACATATTTTGAGATGGTAATGATTTGTGTCCTTCCTGAACATGCCTATTGAATATTGAACGCAAGAGTGTCGATCACTGGGGTGGGGCATATCTAAAATTTCTGAAGTAACCTTCAACTTTCCGCGTCTAACAATAAGAGGCCACATTTCTCTTCGATGCTAGGATGTAAATTTGAACTATTGTACATTCTCATGATATGCTTCACATTTTGATGATACAAGCTACTTCGAGCCTAAAAATGAAATTTTATCTAAGTACACATTATGCATTTTATCATGTTACAAGGCTCAAATATGTTCCTCAGAGCTATGGTTTACATTGTTGATGTTATCCTTCATGTGTTTTTATATGAATAACAATTTATATTTTGAGATAAGTGATATTTTGCGACATACCTGTAGAAAATCAAAATAACAGACATAGCCTGGGATTTTTCTAGATGAAGTTCAGAGAATGGATTGCCCAGATTACATTGACCCCTTTAGTTGAACACTGTAGTGATGAGACATTCATGGACCCATACATTATCATTGAACCATATTAAAGATTAATTATTGACATATACACTGCATTAAGGAATTATATAATGACCTATCATGAACAACACAAGTGGCCCCATAACAATGATACAGAGTGCCATAACTCTATGGCTCTATCACAAGGATCAAAGTGGCCACACTATGCTTTGTAACAAGCTAAACATCGGCTACCTAAGCTCTATAACTGGGCACTCAAGTGTATACAATGGCTCACTTGGAAAGATTGAGTGATACAAAGTGCTCCATAACATGCTCATTATTAAAAAGATTCATCTTGCAGAGTAGAGGAGCAGAGCCATCATCACTATAAATAACCATAGATACACCCACCCACACACATAGGTCACCAAGGACTATAAATTAGATGAAATCTTAAAGATAAGATACATAACATACCATTTATAGCATTAGGTAGAAAATACTTTTACCTTTGTTCTAATGAATCAATCCTAGAAATGCTTGAATTGCACTAGTATTACTAATTAACTCAAGCAATTCACCATACAATGATTACCTTCAAGAACAAGGTATGCTTTACTATGATCCTAATATCAAAGGAGTAAGAAGCCCAGACATATTGATTCAGGGTTTGGAGGGTAGTTCCCTTATCTGTAGATGCATCTTTAATATAATAATAGTGGAAGATCTCCTGTTGTTGAATGAACTGATTATTCTCTATATATAGCATATGAAGGGGCAGAAGTGCCTGAGTTCCAATTAATGCATTACTCCAATGGATTCTTATCAAAATAAATCTTTTGACAAGTGCATCCTATCAACCCATACTATAATAACTTCAACTGGTTAATCCCCTTTATGATACTCTTGTCTTCATGCTCCAAAAGTTCTGTTAGAGTTTCAGACAAATTGTGACTATCAAGACTCAGGGATTTGTGAAGATGTCCTGTAAGTTGATCATCTATTTGGAAAAACATAAGATCAACAAAATTCTTCATATGTATGTTGTTGATATGAATCTACCAGATGTTCTTTCATGTGAAACTCATGGCATTCTCAGCTACATTTTTGAGAAATGTGCATTGCAAACCTATAAATGTTGTGGTGTTAAGTTTGTGGAAATAAAAACTCAAAAAGCATACATTGATCCATTAACTGACTTTGTGGACAACATTGACATCCACCCATTTAGTCAACTTCCATCAGTAGCTAAAAAGATTCAACTAATATGTTTTTCACTAAGACCAAGTCATGGGATCTCCCCTAAGATGAAAGATGGATTCCTAAATGCTTGAACTTACAATTCGATCTGATACGGGATACAAAGGCAGGGAGACTCAAGCTTATCTATGTATTCCTAAGAACTATTGGCAACTCTCACATCTTCTAACTAACAAGGAGTAATATATCCTTCAAGATTTTTGGCCTTGAGGCAACAACTTTAACCATCAAGATCTAGCTGTGATTATGAATCTTAGTAAAAAATGTCCAATCAAGATTAAAATCCTAAGAATGATGTATATGTTTACAACCTTAAGTTATATTTTAGGTTTTTAGAAAGTTACTGTAATAACAAACTAATAAGAGGACTCCCTAAGGGTTAGTCGATAGGTAGACCCAAAATTTGTAATGATCATAATTAGCTTCCAACATGCAATTTTAAGATGACTCATAATAATGGTTCTTATTCACAATACTCAGGGAAATGATAAAGATGTCTGATGATAAAAGATTACATCCTTGTACCACTCAGAACTCATCAACATTTCAAAAACGACCAGACCTAGAATCTTTTAGCTCATTTACCTCAGATAGATTATAGAGTTGATTTCAGGTGTAAGCTTAGGTAAGCCCAAACCTCTCACCAGAATATATGGACCTGTGGATATCTACACAAAATATTCTTAGAAATTATATAATGGGACCTAAATGCATATAAATGTGTCTTCCATCTTGGTGGCCAAATATAATCCTTCACCATCTGATTAGTTAAAAATTCCTATAAGAATACCAATAAAGAATTTAAAATTTAAGGCCTAATTAATTGTTTGTTTCTCTGCACCTTGGTATATTAAATCCTGCTTAAAAATACATAGTTTGGTAATTTTAGCATCTGTCCCCTTGCAAGTCATTTTTAAGTTGTGGGAACTATGCCTTTCTAACCCCTACATCATAAGTGTAAAAAAGTGGGACATAGTTATATGATTTTCTAATGTATAGGTCCAAGAGCGTACATAATTTGGTACATTCTAGTCTAGGATTTGCCACAAACCAGGGGCATGATCTACATGCATTATTGGATCCGAGATGACATACATGTTTTGAAAATTTCTATGTGCTTCACATGTATAGAAATGGTGATTTCTATGTGTTGTATATTACCTTGCAAAACTGATTGGAATGACCTGTAACAATCAGTGGAAAGTCCTATATGAATCTCTTGATAGAACCATTTATCAGAGCATTATAAAACAAAAGGAATAAAACATATTGTGTGCGTTTGAGGTTGGAGCACTTTACTGGGTGGTCAGAATCCTAGTCTAGTTGAATCATAATCCCAATGTTGTGACTACATTGTGACTCATTATGAAATCAATCATGATGTAGTTCTCCCGAGTTCTTGTGAAAGTGTGTATAGCTAAACAACCCCTGAAGGAGATTCCATCATGTCTCTTAAAACCAATACTAGCAGGCTAAATACTATAGTGCTAAAGGTGTACTCACTTATGGTAGTAGTGAGATATGGTGTGCCTCAACTATGATGACCTAACCCTTAAAGTCTTTGATTTAAAACCATTAAATACAATATCCATTTTTTTTGAAAGGATGGCTTTTTCATTGTTCAACCGACTTGGCATCTTTAACCTTTACATGCGTTCCCCAGATGGATGAATCTAGAAGTCTGTCTTGATCCTAGTCTGAGTAATTCACCAGAACTTGGTTAGTAACTAGAGACATCCAGATGAGGTGTAAAGTTTATTTGAGTAGACCATTCAGGAACTGCAACATGTTTTCCAGTGATTTGGTATAATGATAATTATCCTTCATATGATGCTCTATTTAGAATGCCATGTGAGTCTATACAGGTCCCGATATTGACTTGCTTATACTGGTATTTTGGAGGTGAGATATTACCCAATATGGTTGACCATGTGGAAGATGAATAATGACTCTAAGAATGAGTTTATAATTGAAATATGATTCATTACATTATTAAGAGGTGGGAATGGTGCAATGTCATCCATGAATAGATCTTCCTACAACTGCGATCCTTGCATTGTGTACTCCAAGGAAATCTCATGTTGAGAATAGATCCTAATCTATATGCCTACAGCTTTGAATAGTGCTCTCGTGCCTTCTTACAATCTTGAGGCGGTGATCAGATAATTGCCTATAGGACTGCTTCTGGCCTCCTTAGTTGCAAGAAGTAACTAAGTATACCATATGATTCTCTTGTTTGAATTTCGTAATGTGAAAACTGAAAGGCTGACCTTAATAGTCCGTTAAAATGTCTATGCTCCCTGAGAAAAAAATGATCAAAAGAGTAAGAGGAAGAAAGACTCAAGGGATAGGAACACCTGGGCACTAGTGAAATCGAGGCTATCAAAAGGTAAACTAGTCAAGTGTTGGTAAAGATGTGAGGTGTTGCCAAACAAGGTAAAGTTTCCCTCTACTAAAGGACACCATTTTCTCCAAAAGGATATTTTGATCAGACCACTAGTCCTTCTATTCTGCAGGAATAATGTATTGACATTAGTATCGATCGTTAGGATCTAGAACATGAACCCAAGTGCATAGATTTTATCAGGGATAAATGACATTTTCAATACTTCAACTTCATATTCACTGTATGAGTGATATTGCTCAATTAGCATAACCGTAGATCCCAACATAGATGCGTACCTTGTAACCCAGAGATGAGTGATAGCTCAATAGCGGGCCAAATGGACAATGTTGACCATGTGAAGCATGGAACATCTTATGAAATCCCAAACTAGCACCCTAGGGGTGTGTGCAGTCAGTGATGCTATTGGAACTATAGTGCTTGTTATGACTTGCTTGAAAATTACTTATTATTCTCCTTTGACAAGGATAGACCTGAACACCATACTTCCAGAGCAGTCCTCATGACCTAAAAAATAATGCCTCATTTATCTTGGTAGATGTTGGATGGGGTTAGGAGTGATCAATTCTTAACCAAGAAAGCACCGAGCCACGTATTTGAGCATCCTACTACCAAGAGTAAGGTTTTTGTGGCCTGGAGAGATCAAAACAACACCAAGCAGTGATTACCAAATTTGGATGCAAGCTCTCATGCCAACAGATGAAGTTTTTTGGGTGATCTCATGCCTTTTCAGAGATACTTGCAGTTCTTTGGGAGAGAGGTATGTGCTACTTTCTCATCAGCATATCCTATGATGCTATCAACATCAACACTTGTGTACAATATCTCATAGGATTGGAATGTCCCGATCCTCAATAAGGTGCAACATCTTAAAATTGAATCTTCGTAACCAATTTAATGAATTATGCCCTCAACTTGAATGGTAAGTGCATAGGATACTGTAGATCTGTATTGTGAACTGCTCCCACCAACACTATGCTGAACTAAGAAATTGTCTATTTAACAACATACCCCACTTAGTTGGGTAGTCACAAACACCCAGGACACAAGTGCCCACAATTCCTATTTGATAGGGTAAAAGTTACACCACTAGACCCTTCACACACCCCACCACTGGAACCTCTCTAGAATCCATAGTAGTGCACTTCCCATATGCAGTTGTTACTTTTATATTCATTTCATTCATAACTTCCACAGGCATAACATTACATTATGCCCCTGAGTCAAACATGCAGTTGTGCAACTTCCTGTCCTTAATGATTAGAGTGGAGAAGAATGGATCCATATTTAGCTGATATTCCATCAACAATGTTCCAAAATAAACCTTAGGTGGTTCATCTAACTCTTTTGATGTTGGTGGTGCCTCTAATTATTCAATGATTAGTGAAGTCTCCACAATGATTATATTTTTTCCTGGGGTAGTCTTCTCCTCTTTCAGACCCAAATACTCAAGAGCCCTCTTCTTGTGCTCAAGAATACTAAGAAATTCAATAATTGGAACTGAGATCTTGATATGAATCAATACTTGGGCAATATCATAAGGGACATAATTTATCAAGGTAGTATTGAAAGGAAGGTAAACACACTCATTAGATGGCACAAGATTTTTGACAACTTGGGCATGAGGCGGGGTATGATTTTTTTTTAGGACGATAGGGCCCTTGGCAGATGCATCTTTCTTAGCAGTCTCTTTAGGAACATTTGAAAGCAACAGAGTTTTTGGCTTGGCTTGAGGCCCTATCCCTTTAACAACCCTACTTCTTGTGTTGTGTTCCTTTTCTTGAGCCATAACAACATTCATCAACAATTGCTTGTCCTCCTCAGATGGGATTCCTTCGACATACTTATTTATCATTAAAGCCCTTAAATATTCAAATTCATTATTGGGAAATTCAAAATATTTTATAGTATCTACTTCTAAAGTATGAGAGGGAGGGAGAAAAGGTACCTGGTGAATGCAATTCCAAAAATCAGCAGCAGTTCTAACACTTATCACTTCAGTTAAAGTTGCCCCTTGTTGCAAGCTTGTGGAGCAACCCATCATGTAGACATCAACAAAATTACCATCATCAGCTTCTTCTTCTTATTGATCTTCCTCACATAGAGCGTGGGGCATGAAACTTCTGTCACATCAATCAATGACATTTGTCTCCTCCACAATGACAACTTTTGTAGCCAAAGGATCAGGTACCATTCTGTTATCCCTAGCTTGGGACTATTTATTTCCAAATCGAACATGCCCCTTGTATCTATCATCAGATATTTGGTGATTTGTGAACCTATATTGGCCTTGCTACTTGTGTTGACCTTGTGAACTCTTCCCAATTCCCTTTTCTACCTGGGCTAATTTGTATGATATTTCTTTGACAGCCCTTGCCAAAGTTTTGACAACTTCCTCCAAATTAGCAGACTTGCTTTTCTAAGGTTTTTCTGGGTTAATTAGTTTTACACCATCCATTTTTGGAGGCTTTCCAATTTCCTTGAAGTTATTCTCAATTTGTAGGGCCGTGGTGAATTTCAGCCTCAAATTACTAGGGTTTTTGTCCCTCAAGTAGTAAGCATCCTTTTTATCAAATGCATCTGAATATTTTATCAAACATGATTCATCACATGGCCTTATCATAATAGGAAATATCCTCAAGGTATTATTGAAACTTGTGTTGAAATCATGTACTGATTCATTAGGATTATTCTTAATATTTTAAAATTATGATAGAAGAAGGTCATTCCTATCACCATACTGCAATCTAAATGTGTTACTCATATTAGTCCAAGAATCAATAGAGTTATCTGGAAATGTTTTTATACCAGTTCCTTGCACCCTCTTCCAAAGTATGGATAAATAACTTGATATATGCATCTTCATGTTCAATCTCAAAGTCTTCCATCATATCGATAAGATTTAGATGTTGATCACCAGTTATAATGTTGTTTTCTTGGAACTGTGGTAGTATGTTCCTTACATCTTGAGGAACTGCATTTGGATAACCAACCTTCCCCAAAAAATTTATAGGTCCAAACGTATATACAAAAAATATAGGTCTGGGTGGGGGCAAGGCCATGTTGTTTTGAGGAGGTGAGCCTAGAGGGGAGAAAACTTGATGAGGGATATAGGGTGTTTGAAACACTGAAGTATAACTTCAAAAATGGATATCCCCTAAAGGCATTGTTTCTTGGAAATCCCTATCAAATTTTGAAAATATAGGAGCAGAATGAGAAGAATTTTTTTCAAAATTAAATGAAGGCCCCACTCTAGATGGAGAATTTAATTCTATAAAAATACTCTTTGATGTGGAATCACTTGAATAACATTCTTCAATGATAGGCTGATTACTCTCAGTAATAGGGATCTCTCTTCTTGACTGCTGATCTCCAACAACTCTCCAGGATTTCCTTCCTTCTGAATTTGTTTTTCGTAGCTCTGGAAATAGACTCCTAGTAAGATCTCTAGCAAAGAAATATCTTCTTCCTTTAGGATTTGCAAAGTTTAGTAACAAAAATTACTTGACAAAGGTTAAGACACTCGTATTCATTAAGAAATAGATCAACAGGGAGTCTCCACTAAGGATTTCCACCTTAGTTGTGCAAATGCACTAAAATATGATATGTCAAATGTTTGTCAATACTAGCAACTGGAAATGGAAAGATATGACTCTTCTTTACTCAGATTTATCAATGAAACTTAGAGCAATAATTGTAGAAAATGGAAATATTACACATAGCATTTGTAAATTTGAAAATTCTTATAGGCCTAAACATAGGATGATTCCTGAAGAGATGTATTAGCAATTTGAGCATGCAATAAGTGTTTACCAGGGTAAGAATATGAACTGCAATCATTATGTCCCCGGCAGCGGTGCCAGTAGGGTGTTGGTACCCAAAACTAATATCCTTCAAAGATTGAGTAGCATCATGGATTTAATAGGACACTCAGAGGCAAATAGATGATTATGTATGTCATTTTGTAGTTGGGGAAAGTAGTCTATCTGACTTTTTAGCACTCAGGATTTGAAAGGTGTGGGTACAATCTTAAAAGGATGTGATCTGATCCTAACTATTTTAGGTTGTGATTTTCAACCAATGTAAGAGAACCTATTTTGTAACCTCTATTATTGAATAATGCTATTAAATCATTCTTGTGCACGAATTTTATAGCGAAGACCTTGGGAAAATATGATCAACACATCAAATATGACTCTCACAAGTTGTCACTTCTAGATTATGGAGATATTTTCAAAACAAGGCAAAGGTTACTAAAGACATTTGGAAACCTGATTGTTTCTACATGCTTTGGTAATAGAAACTATGCATTTGTATACACACAAGATAAACAGGGGTAATACGGGTAAAATTGGATGTTTTTAAATATATTTTAGTGAGAGGTGAGGAAGGATTAACTTGATTCACTAGATCCTTGAGATCTTTTACAAAATGGAAACTTAAACAAACAGAATGCCACAGAGCAGCTAAAATGTTTCTTTAACCAGAATATGTGCTTTAATGGAGGCCCAAATTAGCACTTTTGCATATAATCTATGAGATTCTAACACAAAGGCCTGAGTTGGAAAACCCAACAAAGTATAAAAATATGAGCCCAATTACGCCTAAGGTACACCGAGAGGCTTACAGATAATCTTTGTCACCAGATAAAAGAAAAGTGATTTTAAATCATTTATTTCACTCCTAGATGAAAGATATTCTGAGAAATTAAATTGAAAATGACACAAAACTATCACAAGGATTGAGACCTATGTGATTGATACATATTTTGATACAAGATTGCAACAGGAACAAGAAAAACTATTTACAAACATTCAAAAATAAAATAAACACATTTTGCATAAGATCAACATAGAATAACTTGAGTTCGATTAAATTTATCAGCAGGGGAAAGTTTTTAGAACAATCTTAGAGATTTTCAATGGTTATACACTCACAACCAATTTGACACAATAAAATTCAATACAAAATAAATATGTAAGCTTCTCAAATAGCTTCTTAAAAAAGATTGGCTCTATCAATATTTTTTCAATTAGAAAAATCACTCCCAAACCCTATCACTTCAACCATTTACACGATTAATTTGTTCCACTTACAACAGAGCCTTTTTCTCCCAAAAAATATGGACATTTAGTACCACCAGAGGTTTCCATGATCACAATTGCGATTCCCAGAATCAAATCTACAAAAGGTCACCAAGTGCTTAGGGGTAAAATATCTTCAATTATCTCCCGCATTCAAATCCTTCCTCTAGAAAATCACTCTTCCTTCTATTCTCCAACCACTTCCACCCTGAATTTTTAAAATTAGGTTCTTTATGTACTCAAAACAATAAAAAAGGAAAATCAAATCAATCCCAATAGCTAGATAATTTTAATGGTGAAAGACATCTCTAGATCTCCCCCACTAAACATAGATATCAAAATTAACTCCCCTCTTTATTTGGCATGTAATAAATACCAAGAAATCATGAAGACTCACACTTCCAGGAGCCTTTCAGTAAAAATGGGGGGAAAATCAGATTAAGACACACAACTTTCATTGATCTTTACTTTGAATTTGTGCCATCCACATGGAAGATCCAATTTAAAATGGGCCCGGGGTTTCCCGTTTTCCTTTTACAAATTTTTGAAAAATGTAAAATTTTCACATTTTTCTCCACAACTCCGCCCTTGAGAAATGAGCCAGACAATTTTCCTAAGGTGGGTCCCAAAGGAACTGCAATGAAATTATGCTATTTGACCTCCTTTCTGTTAAAGGGAAAATTTTCCAAGTTTTCCCTGCAGCTCCGCCCTTGAGAAATGCTTTTGATGTGGGTCCCAATGGAACCGCACTTCCTTTTATACTTTTAGCTTGTTTCTCCTAACAGAAAATTTTTCCAAATTTCCCCCAAGAGTCCACACCCCTGTCATTTACTTTGAAACAAAATTTGACTGATGATTTGTCAAGCTTGTGGGCTATTTTTGATATCTTAACCCTTTTGAGAATAAGGGGAAAAAATTCTAGGTTGCCCACGATGGTCCGCTTCCCCGCCCCTTTTGAATTTTTAGATTGCCACGCATCACAATGGTGTATCTTGAGATGGTTCCCAAAATTTGAGACCTTGAAAGAGAGTGGGCTCGACACGTGTCCTCGCCTAGAAAAATTTGTTTGAGAGCTTAAAGCTTAATGGAAGGTGCCATGTGTCAGATTCTGAGGCAATCTCTTTTGGCCACTTGAAAATTCCAAGCAAAGTAAAAAGTGAGTGGAGGCCTCCAATTTTCCTCTTGGATCTTCTTTAAAATGTAACTCAAGGACTAGTCCTCAAACATGCACAGTTCCTCCATGTGTCTCAATGGTGCAATTTCAAAATGGTGCCCAAGTCTGAGACCTTGAATGAGCACTAGCTAGTCATGTGTCCCTGTCCTGCCAAACTATATTAGTTGCATAAAAAATTGTCTAAGTCTGTGCAAAGTAGCGAAAATATCCACGTGTCCTCTTGGCGCTACTCCAAGGCCAAACAAAAAATTAGATCTTCAAATGAGATTCATTCCTCCACATGGACAAATCTTTAAGTTGAGGAAATTCATAAAATTTCTAAAGTACCCTACCCAGACGCATCCAACCAAAAGAGGCAACATTTTCTGTTGATGTAAGGATGTAAATTTGACAGGGAGAAATGCCTGTTAAACCATAAAATGTAGAAAAAAAATCATTGAAGCCCAAACATGAAATTTTCTCGAAGGAATGAGAATTCATAAATGTTACAAGGCTCAAATATGTGCCTTAGAGCTACATCCATTTATTTTTCTTCAATTATTTAGGGAAAAAATGACAAGGACAGTAAATCTCAACTATGGAAAATGGAAAGAATGGGAAAGCCCAAGTTATAGACCCATTTAGAGGAATAGAGAATCAAGGAGACAAACATAGACCCATACGTGATCATCAGCCCGAGGAAAGATTAATTATGGCAACAAAAGCAAGGCAGAGACCTTTTAGGCACAACACAGGGGAATAAAATGTGATAGAGGCCGTAAATCAATGGATTTTGAAAGGAAAAATGGGGCGAGACTATTTTGAGCTTCAACATTATGTAAAGATGTTTTGATATGTTGCACATGATATTGTGGATACTTTTGATGATGATACTAATATTTGTTTATATAGTTTGTGTTTGCACGTAGATGCTCATTTCACTATCCATGATCATATACCACTAATTTTAGATGAGGTGAGGGTTGATATGACAGATAATGATTGGGAGCATGTTGATACTATGGGTTTTTGTTCCATGAGACAATATCGAAGGATACATAGATGTCAGAGTTTTATGTTGGATTTTTTAGAGCAGTGGAATCCTTCAACCTGTACTTTTTGGTTACCTACTGGGGAGATTAAGATTACTCAGGAGGAAGTACACCACATTGTGATATTTATTATCTAGGGAGAGGGAGGGTATATTATTACCGATTACTAGGTTATATGGAGAGGATATAGAGGGTATCAAATATGATTCAGGGGATTTTTCTTATAGCAGATTATATTCACCTGAGAGATAGATTTACCCGAATGAACATGATGATGATGACCATCATTTATTATGCATTTCTAGATTTTGGAGGTGGTCGTTTCCCATGGATGATGGCTGGGGTTGTGGTTGAGATTATGGAGCATCGTACCATTTTTGAGTGGGGTTATACCCTACTTTCATATAAATTTAAATATTTCTGGGTGTGGATGTTCCATATGTGGTATGGTATTGATATTGGGTTCTTATAATAGACTTGGGCCTTTGAGCACTTTTTCGTTGCTTGACCAGTGGGGTTGCTATGGAGGATTGATGATGGGCATCATTGGTTTATGAGATGGAGATCAAACATGGTTATTGAAGGAAGAGGAGGAGGATGATAGGATATTATCGAGAGTTTTTATTTGGATTGTAGGTAGAGATGTAGTATGGAGGCACTACCTAGATTTCCCTCTTTTTCCTAAGTACACACACGAGTTGGCAGGTTTACAATAGGCTATATGGCTTCAGGTTCATCAATTAGGTGAAAATAATTTAATCCATTTAGATTATGTCAAGAGATAACAAGGATTAGTAAAGGGAGTGATCAAGGATCCCATTTAGTACAGATGAGTTGATGAAGATACAAAGACTCTTATGGTAGTGGTGATAGAGCCCAAGATTACTATGGATTAGTAGGGGATATGGGACCTAATGAGGATGGGGTATTATCCCTCTTAATGATGCAGGGGTGTCTCATGATTATACAACTTATTGGGCTAGAGAATTGAGGGATTTTAAAAAGAATCAAGTAGCCCAAAGAGTAGTAAAAAGAGTAAGATGGGGACATTCTCAAGCAGAGGGTAGAGAACTAACACACAAGGTAGTGTAGATTTCAAATAATGATAGAGAGGAGGAAGGTGAGGGCCAAGAATTCTATAGTTGAGGGAGAGAGATATGCGGTAAGGAGAGATAGGTATGACCTCCTAGGTATAAGATATGCTTTGATAGTTGAGTGCGATAGTGTGATTACTGAGTGTGATGGACTCAGAGTTCAACTAGCTCACGAAATTTTAGAGAAGGATAGATATCATGTGAAAAAATAGGGCGTAAGGAAGGCCTTTGAGATTACCAGGCCTTCTGTTTATCTTGTGGATTTGGAAAATATGTCACAAGACAATAGATAGAGAGCACATGCTAGCAGATAGGCTAGTTCATAGAGGATAGAGGCTACCAGTTTGAGGAGAGTATCTTTGGTACCCAAGATTATTTCTGTGACACATTACTAGTAATTATGGGCTGAGTTATAGTACTACATTTATATTATGACTCACAATTTTCTAGACATGGTATTGTATGTAGATCATTTAGTTGTTAAGGCAGCCGACCTAGTACCAATGAAGTGAGTGTGGGTCACCCACCTCAGAGACTAGAGCTAGGAGGTGATATCAAGAGCGTAATAGCTGGAGATGCTGGAGAGGTTGGTTGTTCCATTGATCAAGTAGGAGATTTTATTATAACTCCTCCTAGCTAGTCCCTCAGAGGTTATCAGTTTACTAGCAAAATACATTTTTGATGTATTGGATATACGACTCATAGAAGCCCATTTTTATATGAAACTGATATGATGATGATCATGATATATATGGAATCGGTTTATATTATGATGATTTTTATGGATTTTTGTTTGAATTTCATGTTTTATATATTTGTATAACGTATGTTTTTAATTTGAATGTTTTAGTGTTAGATAAATTTTGATGGATGTATTAGTTGTGATATTATGGCTTATGGATCTATTTGATGAAATGTTGAATTGTTTAATTAATAAAATGAATTTAAAATATGATTTGAAATGAAATTTATATAACTAAGTAAAATTAAATTATTTCCCCATGATTGATTCGATACATACATGATAGGTTTTGAAATCTTGAACACATTTGCACTAGTAGTCTTACTGAATGTCGAATAATATCATTAATGGGTATTCGCAATAATCTTAATAATATATGGGATAAAAATATGGTTCGTTATAGAACATGAAAGGGGTTTGAACATGTGTAGGTTGAGATAGGAGCAAGGTTCTCATTTTCCACTAGCTCATAGAAAAATGCCCTAACTTTAAATTTATTTTATTTTAAAGAAAACCGATCAATGTAGGAAGTTTGTTCTAATGGGAAATTTGATCGATGTAGGAATATTTCCTGATAATTTATATATTGATGTATTTTTTAAGTCTAATAAATGTGGGAATCCTTTTTCATGGATATCGATACTTCAAGGGTATGGTCTACAATTTTCAATTTTTATTTAGAAATAACTATCCTTCGAAGGATTGGTCTATGACTTTGATGGGTAGCTGTCCTTGAAGATATCAATTTACTTTTGATTTTTTAAAATGATTTTAACTAGTTATCGTTCAAAGGAAAAATCTATTATTTATTTTTAATTTTGAGAAATGCATCTAAATGATTTTGATAAAGATATTTTTAGCTGAGGGAAAATACCTACTAGACCATCTCAAGAAGAGGAAATGATATATATATGATCTACACATTTGTGCCCCATGTCATGTCTTTTAATTGATAGGTGGGTGTAATGATTAATGGGTCACCACAAAATAGAAACTTGTCCAAATTTAAATATGTGATGAACAAAGCCTTGGTGTTCATATTTAAGGTATATTTAGGATAATGATGGATATCCACATGCTTTTAAATTATTACTATGAAAATATGATTGATATGACTGAGTGATAATATTTTAAATATAACCACAATCATTATGATAAATCATTTAAACGTAAAATTTCTGCAATTGTAAGGAATTTAGAGGTTCCTTTTTAGGTTCACAATTAATGGAAGCGAGAAGATACACTCCTAACCCATATTTGTGAGTGATGATGTATGGATTGATCAAATTAGGGGAAAAATTTCCACGTTTAGTCTATTCTAATTGACTTAGATTTTAAATTTCTTTAAGTACAAGATAACCAATTTTAAAGTTACATTCTTTGGTATGTTTATTATATGCTCGTTCAATGTGTTCTTGATAAACCTGATGATGTTTAAGGGATATTAGAATTTTTTCATCTCACAGTTCAAGTTTTTCTAGATGGCCTTGTCGATATTCTTTATTGGGGATGAAGTCCATAAGTGATAGAAAAAATGATGAGATTTGGAATTCAAGAGGTAAGATTGATTTAGAGCCATAGATAAGTGAATAATGTGTATATTTCATAGGAGTATGGATGGTATTTTGATAATCCCAGAGGGGATATGGGTTTCGGTGATGCCAATTCCTTCCTGCATCACTTAACTTTTTTATAAGGATTTTATTAAGTTTTTTATCTGAGGCTTCAACCTGTCCATTTTCTTGCGGATACTATGGTGATGCAAAACTGAGTTTGATGTTAAAAGTATCACACAAATTTTTTTCTTCTTTATTTTTAATGGATTTTCCATTATCTATATTAAGTTTATATGGGATGAAAAAGCTACATATAATTTATTGATATATGAAATTGATAATTTGTCCCAATTTAGTGGATGTTGAAGGGATGAATTCAACCCATTTAGTGAAATACTCATTAGTTGTGATAATAGTGTGGTGTTGTTAAGATGATTTAGGATTAATAGAACTAATGAGGTCTAGCCCCCACTAAGAGAAAGGCCACAAGTCCTAAGTAGGTTGTAATTCCTGACAGGGGACATGGATGAGATCTTAATGAAGTTGAAATTTAACACATTTATTGACATATTCACAACAATCCTTAGTAATATTATCCCAATAATACCATAACCATATCAAACATTTGGTGATGAAATTTACACTGAATTTTCCTCCACAAACTCCATCCTAAACTTCTTCGATTTATTTAGTTGACTTATGTGATTTAAGCCACTTTAATAGGATATCATAAAAATTACGTTTGTAAAGGATACCGCTAATAGTGAAAAAGTATGTGGCGTAATGAAGAAATGGTTGTTTAGAGTTACATGATAGGTCTGATAGAATTTATGATTGGGAAAGATATTCATAAATCTAAGTATACCATATGTCAGTTGGGTTATCGTCAATGTTTATAATAGGACGAAATTAATTTTGTTGTGAAGGGTGATCCAATCATTAAAATGACGAATGATACTTTAGTGTTGTCTTTTGATTCCTCTGTTTCTAATGGGATGAGGGATCCTAAAGAGGCAATTGTATCTACAAATTTTTCAGAGGATTGTGGGATGGTTTGAATTGTTTAGTGATCAAAAACACCAAGGAGGAAGTCAACATTATCTTTGTATTTTTTTAATATTTCATTTTTACACTTATATTATCCTTTGACTTGACTTATAATAAGTTCTGAATCTCCAAAGATATCTAAGATGTGAACACCTAGGAGAATAGTGGTTGTAAGGCTCACGATTAAAGCCTAATATTCTACCAAATTATTGACGCATTTGAAGTTAAGTTTGAATAATAGTAGAAGTGAAATCCACCAAGAAGTTATAATAACAATTCCAGCTACTCCCCCTTTATAGAATTTAGAGCCGTAAAAAAAATAGTAATTTTGACAAGGATGAATTCATATTGATCAACATGTCTGATGGATTCATCTAAAAAGTATGCATGAAGAAGATGGTTGTCTGGCAAGGGATTGTCAAGAAGCTGGTCTGTAATGACTTGTCCCTTAATAGATTTTTGTGATATGAAATCAAGGTCAAACTAGGTCATAAACATACACCATCGAGTGATACGATCATCATGATATATTTTAGATTATATACTTTTGAGTAGATTGAAGTTAGTAACAACATACATTATTTGATTAAGAAGATAATGACATAACTTAGAAGTGATGAAGTATAAAGTACAACATAAATTTGTAACTTCATTATAACGGGTTTCATATTCATGAAGTGTATTACTAATATAATATACAACATGTTCACGAACTGGATTATTATGGTGAGGAAGCATGGATCTAAGAGCATGTTTTGAAGTATATGTATATATATATATATATATATATATATAGGTAAAATGGCTCCCCTTCATGAGTGGAGTAAGCATGGTTGATGATAGAATATATTATTTAATTTTGTGGAAATATTTTTAACAATCAAAATACTTGTGCAAATTGAATTCTTTATAGAGAAGATGATGAAATGGTTGAAAATGATTAGAAAGTTACAATATAAAAATTCATATGGACTCAAATTTTTCCTGAAGACTACCCAATTGTCTAAGACTAGATGATGGAGGCATTTAAATTATGGCTTTCACCTTTTCTAGATCAACTTCAATATCTCAACTAGATATTATGAATCCTAAATTTTTTCCAGTTAGAACACCAAAAACACATGTTACGGGATTGAGATGAAGAAAATATTTAATGATATGAAAAAATGTGGATTCAAGGACATCAAGATGATCTTTACGTTGTATAGATTTTCCTAAAACATCATCAATATAATCTTTGACTTTTTTATGAATGAGGTCATGAAAAATGTAGGTCATGACACATTGATAAGTATCTCATACATTTTTAAGACCAATTCACATAACACGGTAACAGAAGGTTCCCCAGGGGTCAACAAAAGAGGTTTTATGTTGATCTTAGGTGGTGATAAGAAATTGGTTATATCTAGAAAAATTGTCCATAAGGGAGAGCATTTTGTGGCCAGCTGTTAGGTCAACGAGGTAATCTATGTTTTGAAGAGAGAAATCATTTTAAGGAAAAGTAATATTTACCTGAAGTATGTGAAAATGCATTATTTACCAGAGGCTTTGGTTACGGGGAGAATGTTCGAGAACCATTGTGGATAATCAATGAGTATAATTAAATTAGTATATTAAAGATGTTTTAAGTCTTCTTTGACAATGTGAGCTATGCATGAATGAATTTTGTGGAGTTTTTGTTTAATAGGATTAGAGTTTGAATATGTGAAGATATTACATATGACAATGTTGGGATTAATTCTGGGCATATCACTATATGAGTAGGTAAAATATTGATAGTATTTTTCTAAAAAGGAGGTGGAGTAATCTAATTCCTACATATTTAATGATTTACCAACCTTAACTATGTGATAATCTTAAGGGCTTCCTAAATTTACATCAATGGTCGATTCGTTAAGAATATTGTCTGTATTAGATGATAGGTGTTTTGGAAGGAAGTGATCTTTAGCTTTAATATAAGAAAGGATGCCTTGGTCATCATTAAATTGGAGGATATCTATGGTAGGTGAGTCTTCTTCAACCATTTCTATCCAAACAAGAGGAAGTTGTTTAATGGCCTGGTTGGATTGATAAGTGAGAGATCCCAAGGATATAGTATTGATAAAAAAAAACTTATACTGGATGGATACAACATCATCTATGTCAATTAGATCTTTAACAAATATGGTTGATGGTTCTAACTCAGTAATAATCGTATATGTAATCGATTTAGATGTAGTGGCTTTAGATGTTTTGAAGTTATGTTTCTTATAGCATAAACCATATTTTCCATAAGTTTTGAGGGTACGTTAGATAACTAAATCATGCATTCCTTGTTCATATGGGCCAAGGTTGAAACCTCTCCATTTACAATGGTGAAAATACATAGACACGAAATTTGGATTATCTAAAGATTTAAAGTCTAATGAAAAAGGAATGATATGGTGTTGATCAATAGTATATGATGAAGGATAGTTAATTCCCACATTGAAAATATTTTTTTGAGATAATCAGGACTGTAAGAAATAACATCTCCTATATTAGGGTCATATGTGGCTTGTTTTTTAGGGTGACCATAAGTATTAGGTGAAGGAATGTGATTAAGCATGATGACACAATATTCCCCAATGTGACGAATTGTAAAACATAATTAAGGGAAGAATCATAAGGTATTTTAAAGGAAGGGATGGATGTGTTAATAGATGATTCATTAGATGATTCAAATGTTGACTTGGGAACAAGTACACCATTCAAATGATACATAATGTAACAATAAGTGAAAGGATTTGGATTTGCGGGAATGGTGAATGTCTGACCATTATGTTGATATTTATGTAAGTGATGGAGAGTTGATGGAATACAAAAAATGGTGTGTATCCATGTTCATGTTAATAAAATATTATATTGAAACTCCCTTTCAATAATGTAGAAGATTTTTTATAAGGTTTTAACACCAACTTTAAGCAGTAAAATGATGGTTCCTAATGTGGGTGTGATAGTGTCATTGAAGGATCATAGTAAGAGTAGAGTTTGAGCGATAAAAGTGTTGGGTAGCCTAATTTTATCAAAAGAAGGGAATTAAATAATGTTAATAGTGGCACCACTATGAATAGCTACCCTTTTAATAAGGACATCATTAATTTGATCAACGATGAAAAGCAGTAATTTGTGATCTTCTAGTTTAAGAGAAGGTATTTTTGATTATTCAAATCATATATCAATAGATGCTTTGAGGGCTGTAATAAAGTTTGTAAAGGATGAAGGATCACCTGAAGGTATTTTTCTTTATTGGAGGGCTTCATCCATGGATTGTTTATAAAGAGGTGATGTTTGAATCAATTTGTATAATGAATATTTAATGGGAGGTTGGTGTAATTTTTTAATGGATTTATTTTGCATTGCAGTAGATGGTTAAGGTGGTGTGGCAAGGATTGAATCCTTGTTTTTGTGTTACATTATTTGACCAAATATTTTAGGATCTAAGGGGATGGATACTTTGTGTTTTTCTAATGGAGTAGTCATTTCTGGGGGTAGAGCTATAGTTACAATTTATTTTCCTTTCTTAGTCTCAGATATGTCTATGTCATAATTATGTGAATGAGTAGTGATATTGATGAAATAAACCTAATGGAGGAGAGGTTTAGATATGGGATCTTTAGATTTAGATAGAGATGATGACGAGGTTTATGTCAATGTTGCATGTGATTCACAAGGTAGAGAAATAAAATTTTCCATCTTCTGTGAAATTATATGGAAGGCCTTATAATTATCTATGGAATGAACTCATGTTATATGATAATCCTAAAATAAGTTGAAATCATACCAAGAGGGTTTCTATCCTCTTGGATCTAATAGTTTTTGTGGCTGTAATGTTATAAGTGGATTCTAGAGGAGATCATCTATAATTGTTTCGTAACACACTTTAGGTGTTGATGTGGATGGTAATGAAGGTTTGGGTAACTTGTCTTCTAGTGGATATAAAACATGGATTTTAGAATGTTGATTTGTTATTTTTTGATGTGGCCTAGATAGTATAGTAAATGGGGGACGGATACCTAACAAGGAAGATTGATAAATAGACCTGGGACATGGAATGCCAGGATGATTATGAGGATTTAAAATTACCATTCAAGGAGGAAGTGGGGGAAGAGGCTGAGGACCACTTAATTGATATGATTTAGGGAAAGTATAAGGAATTTTGAACACTTGTAAAATGTCTTGTTTGTGAGATCCTTTAATGGTTTTCTAGGAGCTTGGTATAAATGGTGATGAATTTTTTGATGGTGGAAGATGGTTTTGAGTGATGTGATTGATGAGATCCAAATGAGTTGTCGATTTTGAACTTTTGGGATTGGTTTGTGTAGAGAAAATTGATTTTGATTATGTCGGATGAATGGGATTTGAAATTGTGTTAAGTAGAGGTGTTTACGTCATAAACATTTCAAGAGGTATCATAGTTATATTGGTGAACTATGGCATAAACCTGGATGTAGATTCATTAGTGACAGGTGAAAAATATGGGAGAATAATTTCAATATAATTTCTAGTAGATGGGGATTTTATAGATATAATTTCAATTTCAATAGTTACTATTGTTGATTATGTGGATCTAGATGTTGGTTCATTAGGTGTGAGCATTAGTTCATTATACATTGATTCAATTGGTGTAGATGTTGGTTCAGAAATGGGTAACGTTTGAGTAATGGTGTTAATAGTATGATGAACATGGACAACACTTAAGTGTGTGTGTTCAGTTGAAGGGGTGTGACTAGGAAAAGGTTATTTAAATTTGTCAAGATTTCAATTTGGGAATGCATTCGTATTGTGTAAGTGGATTTCAACCTTATCAATCAAATCTTAACAGATATTGTAGAACATGTGACTCCTTTCAATGTCATGTCCTTTGACTATATGTTATTTATAATAGTCACTATCTCAATACCAAGAGGGCATATATATAGATATATCAATAGGATGAATGGGTGTGAGAGTTATCATATTTGCAATAAGTAAATTATCAAATACAACACTATAAGTCTCTCCTATTGGTGTACAAATATGTTGTGGATGAGAATGTTCATTAGTGGGATTTTCTTTGGGAGTGGATTTAACTACTATAGCATTGGTGGATGATTTGGATTTTTTAGGACTAGAGGATGACTTATATGGGAACTCATTTCATGGTTTCTTAGGATGAAGCTTAACTCAACCATCTACTAAATCTTATAGTTAAAATTTACAAGCCATAGTAAAAGATTCATAATTCTCTCAAATGATTAAATTTGTAACGTTGATGAAATATATTTAGCGCACGATTGATAAAAAAATTCAATAAATTTGGTTTGTGGTAACAAAAAGGATAATTGATTGATTATACTCCTCCAATGGGAAAAAAATTGACATTGCATTCATCTTCAATTTTTTTTGTAGCATAAAGGTCACTAATAATGACTTTGTGGGATATGTTTATGGAAACGTTCTCTAAGAATAATTGTACAAGTTCTGTTAAATATAAAATGGAGTATTGTGGAATGCTATTTCTATCACCGTATCACAACACCCTATGATTTTCACAAGTTTGTGTGCTTGAGGTCACATTGTGATTCGATAACATGGGTGTTATCTCCAAGTTGTGGGACTTGCTACTTGAGATAAACCTCTAGAGAAAGATGGTTCTTGCTCCTAAACTACCTTCGACAATCTACTCTAATGTAGGAAAAACTATGTTTTCCTAATATAAATTTCCAATGGACCAGGGAGAGAGTGTATAAAAAAATCCTACACTAAAATGAGGGTGGTGAGAATAGTCTTCCAATGTGTGAAAAGTAGGATTAAAGTGCAAACTAGAAGGGGTGATAATAGATCTCCATAATCTAGCATCTGCATTCAGAACAATATTTCATGCACACACAATGATAATGTATCCCTGCAACAACATAAGATAGACACAATACATACACACACACACACACACACACACATATATGCAATGATATTGAAGGGGAGAGACCAATGCAAAAAAACACAACAGAGGAAAAGAAATCAACAAACTTGTATCTTTTGCTTTCATTGATATGCATAGTTCAATATGTTACAAAATAAGGGCTTGGATCACCATCCAAGTAGTCCACTACAAGCGCCTACAACACATTGGCTTCAAAAAACAATTTTAACAGATTTTTTCTACTGAAAACTATCTCCCTTTACAATGAGCCCAACACTCCAATTTATAGAAATTTGAGAAGAGAGAGAGAGAGAGAGAGGGAAAATGAAAATCCCAAAATATCTCCTTCAAATACTTGAAAAAGGTATTAAATTAAGTGAAATGATATTATAATTCTTGAAAATTTCCCTCCATATTGTCCCATAACTTGCAACAGTGAAATATGTCAGGCCATGCTTCATTGAATGTATCACAACTACCAAATCAAATCACTATTCTGAACCTGGGCACATTTTTTGAAAATTCACCATCTATTCCTCATCAAATTAAATATTTATAAATTTTTGTGCATCAGGTTCAAAACCATGATTCATACGATATAAATTTTGTGCATTTTCGTTGAGAAATGCAAAAGTTATGGTGTTCTGAGTGTGGGCGGCTAGTTTGGGTCTGCTAGGCATTTATGTCATTTAAAGGGACTGAGGATTTAATTTATCGGAGCTTAATATGTTTCTTTTATTTTTCATATATCTATGTCTATGTAGAGGACATCGTGCTCATTCCATAAAGTCAAATTTTGTGAAAATTGGAGATAGGGATCAAAAGTTATGGCCATTTGAAGTTCAACAGGGTCAGACATTGAATTTTCCTTTGTATGCGGGCATATCGGCTGTTTCGGGTCTTGGTGTCCTAGATGTCCCTTGTGAACTTGGGCTGAAAACTCCCACTTCATCCACATCACACTTGAACCTTTTTAAAAATTAGGAGAGTTATATTTTTGGGGAACTCTTGTCCCTCGTGTACCGCCATTGACCGGGCCATCAGATCCGTTGACCACCACTTCACCTGCGAGCTTCCTTCCTGTCAACTATTTTGACATTTTAGGTTCCGGATGTCCCATGCATACCTATCATTCCTAGGCCAAAAATACCTTATTTTTTTTATTCCTTTAAAAATTGATGATTTCAAGGATACGGATGCTGGATGTCCCGACATTGACTGGGCCGTCAGGGCCGTTGACCTCCACTTTCACGACACTACTTTTCTAATCATATTGTTAACCTTTGTGGGTTCCATGCATACTTGTGTCCCAGGTGTCCCGCGGACCACATGAGAAAAATATATCCAATTTTTTCGATTTGAACTACCTACAACCATTTCAGCGATGCACATCCCGGATGTCCCGCGGACCGTTTGGGACATATTTTTGTGATTTTTTCAGTAGCCATTTCATGTTTTCAAGTCCCAATTGTCCCACGTGAACTTGTGCGGCTTGGGACAAAAAATTTCACTTTTTCCACACTCTAAAAGTGGATGTTTTTTGAAATTTTCAAAACTTTTTCTAACTTCTTTGAGTTTTTTTTTGGATAGGGACGTTAAAGAAGAGCCAAAAGGACCCCCAAGACCTAATTTTTTGGCCTCGAACCAATTCTCCTTGCTCAAACCTAAAAAAATTATGTAGGTTATCCAAACTTATCTTGATGGGTGAAGTTAAGATAACAGTTGTTGTATGAGTCCAAAGCAAGACCAATGAGGTACCTGGGAAAATTCCTCAGCATGAGGTCTTGATCATTGGCTATTAGATAACAAGCATGAAGAAAATAATGAATATGTCATTGAGGATCTTCCTTGTTATAGATTTTAATAAAATTTTAAAGTTACCTATAAGGTGGATATCCTTTGTACGAGATTGAGGGATGAATAGGTTTATTGCATATTTCATCGTAAGAGTGCACATTTTTTGGGTTCAGATGAGGTACCTTCTAGTCTAGATAAATGATTGATGACATTTTGAAGGGGGTTAATTTGTGTTTCTTACTGCAAAGATGGGCCAGGTTTAAGTAAAAACTAGCTAGGTTTTGAATACATTTGGTACTATTGAGGGATGTTCTACTGATAATAAATTTTCTTGTTGAGTGATATTTTTCTGATAAGGAATGTTTTGTTGTGGTATATTTTATTATGGGATATTTTGTTGAGGAATATACTTTGTAAGAATGTACGATTGAGGAGGAATAGTTTGTTGTGGGATATTCTATTGAGGGATGTTTTTTTGAGAAGCAATAGTTTATTGTGGGAAATTTTCTTGATGGACATATTAATGAGAAGGAATAGTTTGTTGTGGGATGTACTATTTAGAAGGAATAATCTATTGTGGATTATTTTGTTGTGGGATGTTTTCCTATGGGATTTTTTTTTGTGGGATGTATTTTAGAGATGCTAAAGGTTGTGAAGGTTGTATTTATTGATAGGTAGTAGTAAACGGTTGTGAATAAGGAGATGGTTGTTAAAAGGGCATAACCAATGTAGCAGAAGATGGTGCTTGTTGTGGAATATTTTGAGCAAGAGTAGATTGTGGTATGCAGATTAATGGTACCAAAAATTGTGGTATGTATTGTGAACTAGGAAGAGTAGTGGTGATAACACTAGTATTGGTAAAGGTAGTGGATTCGACAATGGATATAGTGATATTTTGAATACTCCTGACTCGTTGAGATATAACGGTAGAAGTAGAAATAGAACTAGTTAGAGGTTTCTAGGTAATAGAGGATGCTAGAGGAATAGATAATGGAACATTGGTGTTGTTTTGTGGAGGTGTTGAAAACACAGAAGGCTCAGGTGCCTATGTATGTTTTTTGGTGATGTTTTCTTGAGAGGAAACCATATGAAGACTAAAAGTAGGAATGGAAGATGAAACTTTTGATGTTTCTAGTTGACTTACAGGTAGATATGGATGTATTTTCTTAAGAATGGGTTCTTGATTTAAATAAATAAAACCTGTAATGGTATATGAAGGATCATATGGAGGTGGTGGTTCTGGTATAAATTATCGATTTAAATGAATGGGATGTGAAGAATCTGGAATAATTGAAAATGGCTCCAATTCAAATTTTGGTGAAGAACTAGATAAAGAATGAGGAATGTTTGAGGATGATTCAGGTTTGAATGGTTGGATTTTATCACCCCTAGCTGAAAGTTAACCATTGAGAGAAATGGGATTTCAATCCAATTTTTCTTCAAAAACATTGTCTCCTCCTTTAAATAAGGTGGGTTTAGAAGATTTTGATTACGATCTAGGAGATTATGGTTATTTTGTTTCTTCTTTTTTAGATGTAAGGAACATTTGACCATGAAATTGAAGAGGAGAATCTAAAAAATGTTGTATTATTTACTCAATAGTATGTTCTTCTATTTAATTCCATTTTCTTTGAGAATTAGATACAGGAGTAGACATAATTGGTTGAGAGAAAGGAATTTGATGTTGTAACAGCATAAAAAACATAATAGGTAATGTTGTAGATAGAAAATTAGATAAAGGTGTGGACAACGGTATAGAAACTGGTTTAGATAATGGTATCTATTGTTTCAAGGGTGTGGCTAGTGGTTGATACATGTATTCAGGGGTTTAGTTTCAAGATACTTGTCTAGTTTTCACCATAGTGAAAAACCACAAAGTTAGCTAAAAATTGAAAATTAACTAGGTGGATAAATTACAAACAAAAAGAAAAATGTTTTTTTTGGATTTTCTTGATTTACTTAAATAAAGTGAAATGTGTAAAATGGTTAAAAAAGGTCCTAGGAAATGGTGACCTGAAGTTGGTTTTAGGTGTGTTTAAGGACAAACTCCTCAATATACCCAAAGGTACATGAACCCCAAATATATACTTTTGGTGATACATGTGTGGTATTAAGGCCTACCCCCTCACTTCACAATCCCATAGCGATAAGGGTGTCAGGTTATAAGCCAATATATACCTACAAATATGTGATTATACTTGGCTAGAACATCAAGTCATCTTCTACTTTTTGTGATCAAATACAATTACATATCCACCTGATTGGGAATTGTTTAAATGTGTTTTTGATTTTTAAGTTGATTGGTTGTGTTTGGGGGAAAGGAAAGTAAATACCATAGATTACCTTCTTAATTAATAATATGTGAAACAAGAAGGATGAACGGTTTTTTTAAAAACCCAAATCGAAATATCATTTTCATTGAAGAAAATCAAACAAAAAATGTAAGTCTGAAATCGAAAATATGGATTTTGGATTCCCCGTGATAAATGGTTCCTATTTTTTTTTATATTTAGAAACTTCTGAGAAAACAATCCAACAATCCAACAAGAAAAATAAGCTATAGCAAGAGAAATCTGAAAAATTAGGTTAGCAGAAGTAGTATAAAACATAAAAAACAAAGTTGACAAATCAAGTCATAAGGTAATAAAATTGAGTAGGAATCGTATGCGATTAGTGATCAATAAACTGGATATGCAAAATTTTGATTATTACATGAACAAAAGATTGTTTTTAATTTTATATTTTGACAATAGATAATCAGAAATGGTACCTTGAAATATTTATCTAATAGAAAACAAAAAAATCAATAGAAAACAATACTAAAAGGAAAAATGCAAAGTAAGAAAAAATATTCATGGAATTTTCAATGATTGGCTAAATCACTAGAGAATAGCTAAATTACTAGAAATTAATGGGAAGAGAAAAAATAAATTAAAAACAAATTATATTTTGATAAAACTAACAATAAAAATGAGGTAGAGTGTCCCACAAGGCATGCTAAGATGTTATAAATAAATCCTACTTTCTTTAACTTAAACTGAATAAGCAAGAAAATAGGACTTACCAAACCTTAATATGACAGGGTTTAAAGATACCTAAAGATTTCAATAAATGATTCTTGACAGTTGTGCTAGATATAAGAAATGATGTGAACTCCTTTCCTACAAGTTAAGCCTGTAGATCAAAGACACTAATAAATATATGATTAATAAGATATTAGGAACATTTCCCAACAAAGTCCAATCCTAGGAAATCAAAGGACTTACTAACAAGGGTTTCAATACACATTTACAATTAAGTGGATACAGAAACAATAAATGACATATGATAAATGGTAATAAGAAATGTTTTCATGAATTTCGCATTCTTACAAATATAAATATGATAAATGATAAGAAAAGATATGTAATAACTATAGTTTGAAAGACGAATCAAAATCAGTATCTTAATTTTCTGAGGAAGGAGAACTCTCTTCTTCAATGGAATCTGGATCTTATTCTTCAGAGGATTCCAAAATTTTGTCTTTAGTGTACTCTTGCTTAAAGAATTTTGAAATGTATTTTGGTTCTTCCGCTTTTGTTTTGTTTTGATATTCAGAATCAGAATCTGTGTGCTCAAAATTAGTTTGATATTCAGATTTAGACTCGGATATTAATTCTTCTATCCCTGCTTTGTATTGACACTCGAACCAAGATAAATTATGTCAGATATGTAGAACCTCAAAGTAATCTTCCCAAAATTTATCTTTATCTTGACAGATTCATTGAGTAGATTTAAACATGGTGTGTAAGTAATCCAAAGGGGCAGAATGAATTGAGCACAACTCAAGTTCATGAAAATTTTCATGGGTCAAAGCATACAAGTGTTTCCCACTTTGTGGCCATAAATATTTTAAAATCTAACTAGTAAATAAATAATTAAAAAATACTATAAAAATTTTAAAAATTAGGTAAATTCTGGATGCCCTGCATCTTGGTATTTAAAGCCTCTTAAAAATACATGTTTGGTCATTTTATATGTGTTTGGTCATGTTTTGGTTGTCAGACAGTTTGCTGAAAGTACAAAACTACAAAAAAGTGGGACACAATTATATGCTTTGACCCTCATATTTATCCCAATACAATGGGTAAAGGATAGTAATTAGATATTTTAAGCTTGTTATTTCATGGTTTTGTCCGCTTATTTCCATCTAATAGAATCCATTCTCAACAAAATTTTAGCAAAAAAATAGACGTAATAACAATTATTTGATGAAATTTAATAAAGTTGCATGAATACCAAAATAGAAAAGAATCATAGATGATTCTAGTAATAGCTAGTGATTACTGGTAAAAGATAACAAAATGATAAAACAAAATATTTGGTTAATTAATTATAAATTATGATATTTATGAGATTTAGATACTAACGTCAGATGAAAAAATGAATTGAAAAAACACTTGAATGTATATTATGAACTATAAGATGATATTTACGTTGACACAAAGTAATTAAGGAAATTTGTAGTTGGGTGATGTACAGGCTCTAAAAGGAGTCTCAAAATGTTAATAATCATGGATGAGGAAGTTGTATGGTAGCACACTGACATTGTTGTAGAATATCATTGATGGACTGAAATATTAAAAATTAGGCATGATAATGTGAACAGATGATCCTAAAGAGATATTACAAAACTATCCTAAGTAATCACTGATGATTACCCAAATCACTAGTGATTTCAATCTGTGTGAATTTGTTTGGAAAATTGTTGAAACATCTTGCTAATTTGAGATTGTTTGTTTTGAATTATGATGGATGAGTTTGTGAATCACTTTGAAATTATCGATTTTGGTAGAGATGTGTCAAATTTTCTTAGGGAAAGGATAAGATAGGTTAGATATTATTCAATTTAGCTAATTTTTTTTAGGATATGCATTAAGTAGTTATTTATGAGTGTGTAAGTGACTTAATAGGTGTATTGGTGATAATAATAAGTGTATAGGTATGTTGGAATACAAAGTGATCATATGTGGTTTTTAGGAATATTGTGTAATATTAATTAAATAAAAGCTAAGTGTACTTAAAATGATTAAGTGCAACAAGTTGGAGGACAATTAAGTGGACATCAAATCCTCAATTTTACATGAAAAACAACAAAACATCAAATTTAGTCTTCCGCAGACTTGAACCATACCAAAAAGTCAAAAATATGTCATAAAAATGGTACCATTCTTGTAGGGGAGACTATTAGCTTTGTAAAAATATTGATTTTAAAGTGAATAGAATAGGATAAATATCATTTTATAATTTTTTACTAATAGTAGGTATTTAAGACACTTTTTCCTGTAAATGTTTATGTCTACGTTTAAGACTAAATTTTTTGTTTTACTTGTCAAAATGTGATAAAAATTATACCATTCCAATCGTGGTGAAGTTATATACATGTTAAAAAAATAATAATTTGATTTCAATATTTTTTGATGAAGTTATGGCCGGCAAACGAAAAATACTCTGTTTTCTTTATGTTTTCAAACCACTTTCACGGAAAAAATCATAAAAAATAAAATATTTCTAAAAAAATACAAAATAAAATCTATCCCAATATAGATAGCATCATCTAACTTCTCACCAAAGGAAGAAAATATATATCAGTTTTTGGTCATCCAAATCGTAGGCAAACGGACTACAATCTTATAGGCATTTTTTAAAAAATACCAAGTCATTAAATTTTGAGTGTTTAATATAGCTAAACTTGTCCATTTTTTAATAAAATTTGTAGTTTAGAAACTAGATTCTTAGTGCTACAATTCATTTTAATACATTAATTTTTATAATTTTTAGTGTATGCATTGATAATAATCCTTACAACTTGATATTATGTTGTTATTTGCAATATGACGTCCACTTATGACCCCTTTTTTTTCCCCCAACTTATTGCACTTACCCAAATGTATGATGAAACATTTAATCTATGGTACTGGAGAATCAGTGATTGGGTGCTAAGCCTCTGAAATATATTTGAAGACTTCTTCCAACTGGATTACCCTCAATTGTATGAAATATTGATGCCTAGTTTGAGTCAACAAATAAGACGAGTGATCAAAATTATGAAGTCTACAACTAATGAATATCAACCAAAAACAATGGCATACAAAGGTCTCGTGTGTGCTCTAGGAAGATATATATCTATGAAAAAGAAGGCCAAGTAGGAACATTTCCTTATAAGCTCATCCATGTAAAGGAGGATACACTTCCCTTGACACTTGATTTGGATTCATTAACACTTTCCCAACAATTGGAATTGGAAGGCGTGGACTAGAGAAAAATCAGATTAGCAGAGATGATTGAACTTGAAGAATCAAGAAACTATACCATGATCAAGCTAGAACAACATCAACAATCAACAAAGAAGTGGTTTTACGGAAAGGCTAAGCCTTACGCTTTCAAAATTATGGGGACTTGGTTTTAAAGTGGGATGCTGACAGAGCCAAACTAGGGTGCCATTTAAAGTTGGATGTACTTTGGAGTGTCCCATATACTATAAGTTCCTACAAGGAGGCTAACTCTTTCAAGTTATCTCATTTTGATGGAGGCACATTACAAATCCTGGTTAATAAGATATATCTCAAACCCTTCCATTAAGCTTGTTGCATCATTTTGTATATATTAGAGTAGTTTCCATTCCTCTAAGTGCGTTGTGTGCACATTGTTTATTTTTACATAGTTATTTCTTCCCGTGTACTTCTTGTGCATGATCTTCTATTGCTTCTAAGATACCATCCATCTTCCAGTAGTTTTCATCAGTTTTTCAGGGTTCAAAATAGAGTTCAGAACATGTTTCAAAGTGACTTCAGGGACAATTCTTCAAAGTTCCAGATCAAAATTTCATGATCACATAGAAAAATTCATGCCCAATGGATACTCTAGGCTACTGATCTTCTTTCATGTAGGAAGTGGATGGCTCCAAAAGTCACAAAAACTATTATCCAAATAACTCCCCTAGGTTTTTGAATAACTTGTATTTTCATTCTGGCTCTAAGGATCCTTATTGCAGTTTGCACACACCTCATTTGTTCCTTTGGCACATTCTCATGGTCACAGATTCCTCACTCACCTATCATGTGTTCCTCCATAGTTCTTCACCTCTGGATACCAAATCTTCACCTTTTCTCTTCATTTACCATTTTAAGAAATGTGCGCACCCTCTACGCATTCACCTTCTATCTCTGAGTACTTAACAAATAACACCCATGTGCACACGTCCTAGACATTGCTTCCCAAAATTAGCTAAAGGAAGTACTGGAAAATCTCGCACGCCCCCATAAATTCCAGCTTTGTAGATGCCAGTTTTTACCTCGACCATACAAGTTCCTCTTTAGGTACCTTCTCCCATTCTTCCCACGCATCCTCCACTTTTGACGCGTGCCAAAACCTATTCTATCTATACATGTCCTTGCACCTTATTTTAAACTAAATATACCACATGGCATGTGACTCTAATTACCTTGATAGTGTGCATACATATAACCAATTTTATAAATATATTGGTCTCACCCTCACTCATGCTAGTGTAAAATGTCACTAGAAATGACAAAACAAATAAGTACCATTGGCCACTCTTCCAGTCAAGTCAATGCATGCCATATGTCTTGTCTACCTGATTAATTTCACTTTGAAGAAGATCTTGATGACATTCATAGCTTTTGTTCCAACATGCTTAGATCCTTGCATGCCCAAGGATTTTGAGATAAAGTTGCTGATGTCCGGTCTACATGCTAGACCATTCAAATATACAGATGGATTTTCATATGGGACCATGGTAGGTGAGAACCTAGAAAATGAAGCATTTCATGCCTATAAGAATAATGAGAATATCTGATTGCTCCAAACACCTGATTTGACCATATATCTCGCCTCCTTCACTTTTCACTACATGTCAAAATGACATGGGGAAAATGTCATAGATTTCAAATATGTAGGATGTTGACCTTCCCATGTTAATGGTATTCAATACTTGTTATTGGTGGTTGTGTTTCAAATTTGAGTCGTCCCTCTTTCTCTTCTTCTTCGCTAAATAATTAAAAATTGTGCAGTTGTCATTGATCATGAATTCAAATTCTTTACTTTTTGGTGATGATGGTCATGGAAATATTTACTTTTAAAGAATAAATACCAAGGTGATGGGAAACATTATATATAAACAAAAAGAGATATAAAATTACTTCGTGTCATATGAGTCCCAAATTTCTAATCATCTTATTGAGGTACAACATAATGGCTTGTTTGGTGATTATGAAAATGATTGTGAATTTGAAACCTTATTTTCCCATTAGGAGAACAAGAAAACCTTCTCTATGAAGAATAAATAGATGGAATTGTGCATGATTCTACCAATGTTGATTCTAATTAAGATATAGACCTTCTTAATGAAGAATACACAAATAATAAGATTCCTGAATATTTCAAAGTTGATTCTACTTAAGGAAAGGATATTTTCATCGTGAAAATGGATTATGTTATCTCTCAAAAGTGCACCCTGGTTGAGAGATGACATAAGGGGATCTAAGCTTAATTTGATCTCTCACATTCGTAGATAAACTTGAAATACCTCAATTCTATGGGTATACCTATTGTTGAGGTGAGTCTCTGGTATCAAGGATGGTTCCTTATTGATGTATCCTAAAATATTTTTTTGGGGGTTTTGAGGGTAAAAAGATGACTGTAACTGAAATTGAAACGGGTGATACACCAAACAATTTGAGGGTTTTGACTGAGTATATGCACAATAAAATTTAGAATGAATTTTGGATGCATGAACCAATAATTTTTAGTAGAATATTAAGGAAAAATACTTATGTATTGAGGGATAAATCAAAACAACGCAACAAGACAAACATGCACACTAAGATTATGCAAAAAATTCCAAATTTGTAGCAAGGTAAGATGAATAATCGTGGAATTGACATTCAAAAGAATTAATCAAAGAGATATACACCACTAGAAATAATTGGAAAGGAACAAATCATTTCTCATTTAAGGAAAAACTAGCAGAAAATTGCATCAGCACTCCTATGTCAAAAAATTCCTTTTTTGTGCTTTATTAATGCACACAATATATAACAAAATTCTTTAGTCAACCCATCCTAAAAGTAGGATATAATTTATACTTTCCCATGCATGTTAATTTAACCCCTTTATCATGAATAAATAAATGAATAAAAATAGACATGTTGATTATAATAAGGCATTAATAGCCTTAGTTAGAAAAATAAAATCAAGTCAAAGCGCAATTGACTAGTATATTTTTAATAAACTTGGATTAATAATTTAGATAATAATAGCTCTTGCTTGTTGTGTAAGTATTATTCAATGTGCATGAAATCTTTGTCTTATTTTTCTTGATGTGACACTTGCAAATTGATCCACTTGCAATGATAAATTTGACACTTTCTACAATTCTACCCCCTTGGATGCACATGCAAAAATAATATTACTGTGAGAGAAAAAATAATTCCTTTGTCTTCAATAATTTACAAAACATTCACCCTCCAATGTCGGGACTATCTATAGGACATTGCAAGAAAATAATACTTTTATTTTGTGGAAAATAAGGTAATTAGCATTTCAAAAAGGTATTCTTGATCTATGATATGGAAATCTATTTGTCTTATCTACATGATAAGATAATCATCGTTCTTTTCTAGTGCACTAATCTGACACTTGTCAATGGTTGGTCCTTGTATTTATCTGTATGAATAATTCCTTGTCACCTTTCTGTTCACATGAAAATATTTGGGCTTCATTAATGTGTGTGCACTTGCACCTACATACATGTATTTTTTTTTATATTGTTAAACCTTATCTTCTTTAGCACAAGACGCTTGGCAAGATTAAGGTATCTTCAAGGGTTTTAAGGTAATCATGAAATTTAAAATGTCTTGACCATATATTACTTGGACATCTTCATTTGACTAGACCATGCTCATGACTTTGCATTATTATCCATCCTTGACCATAGTCTTTGGCCACCTTTGAATGAGCATCATGTGTTTAAGACCTTAATGTGGTCAAATGAAAATAATTTTCAAATAATAGAGCTAGCCCCTTTTGACGATGACTCACCCCATGAGTGTGTCGGTGGGATTTTAGACTAACTTGGGTTAATTTGCATTATAACCCTCAATTTTCATTGATAAGATAAAATGATCATTGTCCGTCGATCTATGTACTATTTTGATCTCTAGTTGTTCAAATATTAATTATAGTCAAGTGATTCTTGGTATGCCATCAGTTTGATCTGTTGCAATTGATATTGACCATCGATGCCTTGAATCTAGAATAGGGGTAGTTAGATTACATTAAGTATGTTGAATATGGTTCCTCGATCTTGTACGAGATGATATGAATCATTTATCTTGGACCATGTAGACTTGATAGCTAGAAGTGGTTTGTGATGTTGATCAGTTGATCCTTACACAATTTTATATTGATCATTGAACCATTAACTCGGGTTAAGTTAGGTTTCATGTTGGTTTAGTTTGGATGAGTACAAAAAAATCAGCCTAAACATTTAATCAATTTGCATTTTTTACTTTATGGGTAAAGCCTTTGCAAAAAATTTATGTTGTCACCATTGTTTTGTGTTTCAAGCTTAAATAAATCTTCACTATTGTTGGTGAGTTGGGACATGGATTTGTCACCATTTTGTCTATCCTTTTCTCATAATGGAGCCATTTCACGGAAGTTTCAAACTCAAGGGTTATTTTTTCACTTGCTTTGTGCCATTTTCTTGGAGTTACTTTTGATTGTTTGTTGGAAGTTTACAAACACCCTAGGCCACCATTGTACTTGAAACTCTACTTTTAAAGCCTTCTATCCACGTCTCTTAGCCTCTATTCTGAAGTTAAATATTTGTTTCATAAAAACACTCTAACTTATATTATAATGTCTCCCTGAATTGTGGAACCTTTTCGCTTTGCTTCAACACACACCGATATTTTTTATTATTTCATGTATATTTTTGTCTTTGCTTATACTGATTTTATGAGGTTCTGAGTCTGAGTTTCACATTTGTCTCTAATGCTCTACTTGCATTTGGGTTCTAGCTCAACTGCCATGAAAGAGTATGGAACTGTGTAATTTCTTTGTGTCGCCATTAATGAATATTCAAGCTTATTTTTTTGTATTACCTTGATTAGCTACCATTAATTGTTAAAGGTGAGCTAGTCTAGTTCTTGCTCACGTGTACTTCCTTTTTTCATTTTTTCCTTGGATCTAGTAATGAATATTTTGAAAATGTTCATTATTTTGGCTCTATAATGACACCTTTGAGCTCAAGTTAATTTGGGTTCTTGGAAATCCAACTCTATTCTTTGGGATCTTCAAGAATTTCATTGGGTTTTCTTTGGTAAGTTCTCTGAGCCATTCTTCGACTTCCTTCTTAAAAAAAACTTTTTTTGTGGTTTTTAGTAAAAGGGATTTTGTGCTTATTTTTGAAGGTTTCTACATACTTCCATTCTTCCCTGGCCTGATTGTTAACATAAGATTCCATATTAGTAAACCCATTCCTTCTCTTTGAAATATTTTCTTATGATGATAAAATCCTAAGGATATGAAATGATCTTCGTTACTATGTATTTAGAGATTTGGTCTTTTGGAGTTTAAATCTGGTATCTTCTTCTTCCTCAAACCTGGATATGTCTATTTTGTTTTATGAGCTCGATGAGTCATGATTTCTTCTTTCCACTTTATAAACTTGTTGATGATTTTATTGTTGTTTTGATCAAAAATGGGATACAAACCTTTGTACTTTCACACCGTATTAAACCCCAAATATGGACTTGGATTGTGTATAACAAGCATTGTGTTCCTCAGTTTGGCCTTGATTTTGCATGACTATACTCTGATTATATATATAGTATGGTGATCTTGTAAATGGGGGAATTTGTTAAGAGCCCTTATACTACAATGAGAATTGACTGATTTGAAACCAATGTGTTATTTTGAAGTAGCTATCATTTATCCATTCCTGTGCTTTCTGAAACTCTATTGATTTGTGATATTTAATATTCACTATTAGAATTTCTCACCTTTAGTAGTCAACTTGAAGTTGTTTAAATGTTGTTGGAAAGATAGATTGTCCATCAGAATTTTATTCCTTTCATACTAAGATAGCTCTGTATTTTCTTAGATAGTTGTTGGTCTACTATGACCTGGTGCTATGGTTATAAACCTTTTGAGATGATGGACATTATCCCTTGTTGATGAATACTTCCTAGTTGTATCAACTTAGTAAGGCTATGTATATGTTGACACGTCACTCTCTACAATGTGTATTATGTTATTGTAGCTTGAAATGTGTATTATGTTCTTTTAGCTTTGAAATGATAACCTGTATATGAAGAGAAAATGTTCCCCACCTTTTGTTGGTAATTATGATGCAAGAAGTTAGTGTTATCTCTATGGTTTCTAGGAATATACCCTATAGCATTGAACTAGGTTGTTCTAAATTTCTTGAATCTTAATCTTGAAACTCTTTGAATGTCTAAGTAATTATATCATGTAGATGAGTGTTTCCAAAATAATGAATGCATTGAAGATTTGATATTACCATAACATTTTAGGATCATTGTATTTCTATTTCTGAAAGAAATTTTGGTTCCTTTACTTCAATTTTATCTTTCTATTTTCCCACAGATATAGAGACTTTGTAAAATGTAACTCTAAGCATGATGCTTCTTCCATATGGCACATAATTCCTTTTTCTTAATGTCCTTTATTTTATGAATCTATGTATTCCTTTCTTATGAGTATTTCAACATTGTAGAACATCCTTTTAATCTCTTTAAGTTCTTCATATTGTTTTGTTTTATTCAAACATGCAACTTCATATTTTTAAGAACCTTCATTTTTCTTTATTTGATCTGTGTAGAAACTTTGAAGATTTTGTTTATAATCCTTTTGTCTTGGTACATGATTACATTTTATTTTATATCTAGAATTAAGGCATGTTGTACTGAGATTTTTTAGAACCTGAACTTGATCACATGCCTAATGAAATAATGATATTTAATGATTATTCCTTCACTAGAGTCTTCAATAATTAAACTTTCGTTCTGTGATCATGTTACTTTTATATGACTCGAATAGTCTTAAATAAGTATAATGCCTTAGAGATATGTATTTTTGTTGTTAAGAAATTGAAATCCTAAAGTATTTCTATTAGTACATTAATAAATTCATGGAAAAAAATTTCATTCCTTTCTCTGATTTAATCACTGCATCTTACATCTATTGAAGTATGGCTTGTATTTCAATTCTAACTCATGATTTAAAACACTTTAACACTTAATGATCAATTCTATAAGCCAATTTTATCTTCTGGGCAGTTAGATTTGAAATTCCATCTTCAATTGTTAGCTTATGTTATTTGAATAAGTACTCAAACCTTGCTTTCTTGCAAAAATTGGCTTAAAGGTAAAATATTTTCCTACTTTTGACAATAACTTTTGATAAATTTTTCTTTCTTTAGATGTTTCCGAATGAAGATAAAAAGAAGACATGAAATCTATAAAACTAACTTTTTCGTTTGATGCCTGAAAAACTCCATAAGGCTTTGTCTTTTCCTTTGAATCTCAAATTTTGTTGGCTGACTGAAAATTTGAATTTATCATGTGACTTTTTTAAGTTCATCTATTTCACTATTGACTTGAAGTCATTGAAATCTTCCCTTTATGATGTGTTTTGAGTTTATAAATGATGTTAAAAATTTAAAAATTGTACTTATCCTCCAGTTCATGAATGTAACACTCTTTGATTATCTTGTTATTGTTCTGCCACATGATCACTGTTCTCTTGAAATTCTTCCTTTTCTTCATCTAAATCTTTGGAGTTTTCTTATTTTTGTAGGTATCTCTTGTAACTATCATATTCATGGGTTCTTCAAGAGTATTGTTAATTAAAAATGAAAGATACTCAACTTATTTTCCTTTATTTGATGAAAACTTTGTTAAAAAATTAGGAAATGTTACTTGTACTCTACTTCCTTACTTTTGATTCAGTATTCTAATGCCTTCTTCGTATATATCATACCTTATTAGAGTAGTTGTTGTAGATTTTGATACTCATTATGTACCTTATTCTTGAATGTAATTTGATGAAAACTGATATTTTTTTCTTGCATTATCCTTTTCCTCAGAAAAATTCACAATCTTATACCATCTAGATTCCTTAAGCCATAAGTGCTTTGATAGAGCTCTGTAATTGTATTCTTGAGAAATTAAAACCGTTAATCACTTCTTTTGGTACAGTAATCATTTATGCAAAATATTTCTGCTTTCCTCATTAGCTACATGCACCCACACACTTAAGAAAATAGTTAGAAAATAATTAGGTTTTTTGGCCTCTCTTACATTCCATATTTTTTCTCTCTTTATTTTTGCTGTCATGATTATGGGAATCATATGTTCTTTCGTAAGATACTAATTTCTTAAATATATATCAATCTCGAATGTACCTTATGCTTATAATATTAAGACATCCATTTGTATGTACTTAGATAGTTTATAGGTACAGATCAATCCCTGAGCTCTCAACTGATGTCCTCTCTTTTATTTTTGTAGTCACACTATAGCTGTTGGGAGAGTAGGATGAAATATGGAGCAGGAAATGGAGATAAGAATATTAGAAGAAAACCCAAGGCAATTATGGGTTTCTCCTATAATCCTTTACTTTCAACTTTATGCACATGTACTTCTTTCTTGAATAGTAATGAGTTACATCCCATGGCTTGTGTGGTAAATATTGAATTTCTTCATCAATAAATAACATTAATTTCTATAACTGAGTTGTATAATTATTTCTGTATTCAAATTTATGACATGTATTGATTATATAATGAAATAAAAAAATCAATCACATGATTAAATGTACTTAACGTGAATAAAATAATGAGTTTTGATGTACCTATAAGTTAATAATGATATATCTTTCATGTAAACTACAACTCCGTTTGTTGTTCCTCAATTTAACATTTCACCTAAACTATGATTTCTACCTTCATCAAGGAAATGCATTATTCCTTCAGGGATTTTGTGTTTCCTTGCTGAAGACCAACATGGAATGGAAGTCTATGTGAGGTGTTACATTTTTTAACAACACACATAGTGTCAGATTACATGTACTAAATAAATTTTTGTGACTGAAAACATAATAAAATCGTAATACATCCCCCAATTTAGGTCCATTTCATCAATCCCTTCCATCACAAACAAAGTTTTGAGTTTCCCATTTTTGCACGAGTGCATAAATTGTCAACATTTCTGATGATCCTATGGGGAAATCTTCCTACTATTTTAAAGACCAATGCCTTTCTTTTTTCTATTGAGTATGGCGTCAAAGTACATAACCAAAAAATTCCTTTTCCAAAAAATAAACTAAAGCTAGGAAAGGATCTGGTAAACTAGATCACGTGCACGAGTGCACTTATTGAATTGAAAAACGTTACAATGTTCATAAAATGGAGTTATTGAAAGGGAAATCCTACTATAACTAAACACTACAAGATTTTTCATAGCAATGTTAAAGAAACATACCATTCACAGGAATGGGAAGTCCCTCTTCATTTAGCCTTGAAATCTGAAAAGCATTGTGTTCTTTGCAAGATGAAATCATATACGGACCACTCTAGATTGTATCAAACTTAGTGTGGTTTCTTGAATTTTCATGATCAACATCCCATTTTAACGCAATGTCTCCTTCATTGAAGACTCTAAACTTAGCCTTTTTATCAAATATTTTATTCATTTATCTTTGATTATTTTCCATGCTCAAATGAGCTTGGTCTCTTAACTCTTGTAGTTCTATTAATTCTGCATATTGAACCTGCAATGGTTGATTCGGAAGTAATTCCTTTATACGTAGTAAATCAAATGAAAATAACTCAATCGAGATAGGCATTCTTTCCTCAATTCCATAAACAAGTTTGTACGGTGAATTGCTAACTAATCTTTTGGGAATCACTTTGTTAGCCCAAAGTGATGAATTTAACATCAGATGCCAATCTCTTTGGTCCACCTTGAGTTTTCTTCAGATGATCCTAAAAAAAATTGTTAGTGCTTTCAGCTAATCCATTACCTTGTGGGTAAGAATTAGACAAAGTACTTAAATAAATTTAATGCTTTCCACCCCAATATGTTAGCTTTGAAAAAAGAAACAGTAAGGCATTATCTGAAATGAAATTTGTTAGAAAACCAAATTTTCAAACTATCCCTTTGTAAAATGATGAGATTGAAGTCTCTTTATCTTCTTTCAAAGTTACTACTTCAGTCCAACGTGTAAAGTAATATGTAGCATTCAAGATCCACTTGTGTCCTTGTGATGAAGGTGGATTTATCATGCCAATGAAGTCGAGACCCCACTACTTGAACATTTGATCCACTGAAATAGGATGCAGGGAAATTAAATCTAAATGTTCTTTTCCAACAAATAAAACACACTTCTTGCAATTTCTAATCCATTCAAAGAATTCCTTGAATATGATGGGCAATAGTAACGAACTTTCATAATTTTTAAGGCTATAATACATGCTAAAAAGTGACCTCCCACAGTTCCTTCATGAAATTTAGAAAATAGGTTATGAATTCTGACATAATTAATACATCATAGAAAAATTCCATTTATATCCTTTTTAAGCAACACTCCATCAATGAAAACATAAGGTATAACTTATAACCTAAAATATATTCATTTATTCTTTGCCATACCTTGCAGATAAGTATTGTACTTTAAGTAGTTAACCAAATCAGTCATCCATCTTGATTCTTGAACTTTTGGATTGATTTTTAGTTGTTGATTTTAAGTTGTACTAAGATTTATGACTGCTGATTTGTGATTTCAGCATGTTGTTCTGAATTTTCTTATTTTGTAGCCTATTGTTTTTCTATATCAACAATTAGATGTTCACACAATCCTTTTCCTTAATTTTTTTTTGTAATATGGATATCAACATCATATTCCATAATATTCTTAATCCATCCTGCTCTCTTCTCATTCAGTTCTTTGTTGAATAAGAATGCTTTAACACTTGGATGAGAGACTAAGACATGTATCTTATTATTGGAAAGCATGTACTTGAAATTATTTAATCCTCTAACTACTAAAAGTACTTGTTTTTCAAGAAAATTGTACCTTTTCTCGTATTCATGCAAATTCACCCCAAAGAAAACAATTGTGTACTTAGTATTTTCATCATTAACATGAGTTAATATGGATGAAATTGTTTCATCTCCTGCAAGTGCATACATTGTAAAATCCTTATCAAAATTCATATTTTCTAGAGTTGGAGCTTGTGAAATAGTTGTCTTGATGGATTTAAATACTTTTATTCCTTCTTTGGTATAAGATAAAGTTTTACCTTTCTTTAACATGGTTGTTAATGGCTTGACTAATGCTAAAAAAATATGGAACAAATCTTCTAACAAATTTGATTTTTCCAAGAAAAAAATTTAGTGCCTTCTTATGATGAGGCGAGGATAGCTATGAAATAACTTCAATTCTGAAAGGATCAATAGCTAAACCTTGTCTAGAAATAATATAACCAAACAATTTACCTTGATGGATTGAAAACATAGACTTTGTGAGATTCAATGATATTCTAAACTGTTTGCAAAGTTGAAAAGTCTGCCTTAAATTCATAAGATGATCATTAGAATTATTTGAAGATAAAGTAACATCATCTTAAGAAACCAGTATGCATTAATTTAAAAGAAGGAAAAAAACCATGTCCATTGCACATTGTAACATTGCACTGGCATTGGAAAGTCCAAAACGCATTCTTTTGTAAGCATACATACCCCACTTTGTGGTGAAGGTTGTTTTGTATCTATATTCTTCACTCACAAGAATATGATTATATTTTTTATAAGCATCCAAAAGAGACAACCTGTCTAAACCAAAGACTATTCTTAAAATATTATCCATGTTTGCTAGTGGATAATGGTATTTTAACAAAGCTTTATTAAGATCTCTAAAATCCACACATAGCCGGATTTATCAATTCTTTTTCCGAACAAGAATAAGATTAACTACCCAACTTGAATGTTTAACTGGAAAGATGATGCCTTATTCTATCAGCTTGGATAACTCTTTTCTCATCAATGGTTCAATCTTCAGATTTACAAGCCTTTGTTTCTACCTAATTGGCTTGGAGTTTCATTGTAACTCTATGGTATGTTGAGCTAAACTAGGATCAAAACCTCTCAGATCTTTGTATTTCCAAACAATAAACTCTTTACATAAATTAATAAAAGATTGATTTTCAGCTAAGGAACATACCTTTCTGATAAATAATTTATTTTCATCATCCACCAAGATTTCTTCATAGTTATCTACATGAGTTGAAATCTTGCCTATATCCTTTCTTAACTTATCATTAGAACTGAAATATCTTCTAGTTTGACCAATACTTTAGGCTCTTGTTTGTACATAATTGAACAATTTTTTCACCGTAGAAATGTTGCAGTTTTTCTTGATTTACTATAGAAAAATCAGCATCTTGCTACAAAAATCTGTTGATTTGTTCATCATATTCCAAAACTTGCTAATTATCTTCATTACCAGGTATTGAAGGTCTGATAATCAACTTTATATGTGCCTATAATTTACTATTTTTTTTCTATTCTAGCACATCAAAGCTAGCACCAACTACTAAACATTTGTCTACATGTTTTTTTTTAAGCTCTTAGAATAGATTGCATGTTAATAGCATAAAAATCTTCCACCAAGTCTGAAAAACTATGTTTGTAAGATTTCAGTAATGAATTATTACACACATTAAATTGTTTTACTTGATTAACAACTAACTTTGAATCACCAAAAACTTGCAACATGTTGATACATCTTTTCCTAGCCCATTGCAAGCCATGATTTAATGCTTTGTATTCAACTACGTTATAAGTACATGAAAATTAAAAAATTGGAGCTAAAAAATATCTTTCATTTGTAGGAGAAGTGAGCATCAAACCTACACCTTGTCCGCTCTTGTTCTTGTCTCCATCGAAATGAATCTTCTATAGACCTTATATTGTTTTTTCTTTTTCGGACAACATGGGAATTGGTGCGTTTTCTTCATACAAACAATAAACGCAAAATTTATCTTTCTCTGATTCTTTGAAAGGGTCATAATAATTTTCTTCTTGATTTTTATCATCCATAAACAAATTAGAAATACCATCTAGTGCAAAAACAAGTGTTGTTATGTCAAAATGATATTGATCAAAAGCTACATAATCTACTGCAACATTTGAAGCATAATTCTCAATATGAAATCTAGCAATAGGATATGAATTTAAAGTATGTTTAGTTACATATCTTGTAGTGAAGAATAAAAGAGACCAATATGAAGAAATATGACCTCCTATCTTTGTTGTAAAATCTCTTGATAAGCATAAGGAAAAGTAGGGAGGTAAATCTACAATAGTAACATCTCGTAAGATAATAACATTTGGGCAAGCATCTAAAGTTACCTGCAATTTTCTAATGATTTCAAATGTGTTTGTTATTGTTCTACCACATTGCAACACACTTTTCTCTGAAGGTTCATACTACAAGCGTAACTTTTATGTAATTTCTTTAGGCATTATTATGTTTCTTGCAACACTATCAACCATGCAATTATGATCTAAATGATCTCTAATAATCAAATAAAGATAAAAGGGTGGTTTTTTTTTATATCATGAGCATTTAAAACCTTTAGAACAATCCACTTAACCTCCTTCATATGATCTTGCTCCATTGTTCAAAGAACGATGTCTTCTTTCTAAGCTTCTTTTTCTACTAGTTTCGATGAAATCTCCAACTTAGCAAGCTCATGAGCAAGTAACTCTTGGTGTCCTAGAATATTTAGAGAATCCTATAATGAAATGTTAATATTTTGATTTTTAATTAACTCAAGTATAGTAAAATAAGAAACCTTTTTTGAAACAACTTCTACAGTTTTAGCATAAGATTTAGCAAAACTGACTCTACTTCAACAACTTTTGAAATCAAAGGTATGAATAGTCTTCTCGGATTAGGATACAATTGTTTTTGCTACTCTTTTTTAGCTTGATTGATTCTTTTTTTTAATGGAACAATACATTTTTTTGAATTTTTTTGACCTGTACTTGTTGTTTTATCAATTACTATAGGTAGAACAAGTTTGTTTTGTTGTTTATCTTTATCCTGATCCTTTTCTTGAGACCTATTTGTGAATGCAATAAAATATTCCTCTACAAAGATGACTAAATTATGTTCTAGTGGTTTATGACTATGAGATTCTTGCTACACACCCTCCATTTGAGGCATGACTAATGTTTCAAATTGAGGTTATTCAACAAGAATTTTTTCCAGGAATGCATTTGGACAACTGGCAACTGAATGAGGCTAATTACAAGGTGGAGAACATTATTTTGAATCCATATTGACTAGAACAAGAGTGCTATATGAACTAGGAGAATTTGCATCAAATTTCCTTGGATGATATGGTTGTCTATAGTTTTTATTTTACTGGTAAGGATGCCTATTCTGCTGATTTTGCAAATTTTTCTTATATAAAGCTTGATAAGGCCTATTAGGCTAAGCTAGTTTGTTCTCAATTAAAGTTAACTTATTTTCGAGAGTCTACAAAGACTTGAATACATCATATGATGGAGTTAAAAAAATATCCTCTATAATGGTAATAGGCTGTGGAATAGGTGACATATCTACTATAAAAGGCATTGAAGGCCTTGGGGCTAATTTTCCATCTTGAATAATGTTGTTATTAGGCTTAATGGCAATATCATAAGCTACCGGGAGAGTATCCACTCCCATTAACTGAATTATGGTTGAAATATCACTATTAAAAACTCTAAGATAATATAGAAATGGATGACCATCTTGAGGCTTAATAATGGTTGGGATTCTTTCCCAAGTTCTAGCAAGTCTAATGTTAAAAATAACCATAATTTTATGAGGAGCTATTTTTATTGTAGATATTTGTTCTATGAAATATAATTGATCACAACGGTCTTGAAATTTCATAAGTAATTTCTCTTCTAAGTCATCCCAAGTTCTTACAGTCCCTATTTCTAAAGTTCTATACCATGGAAAAGATTTTCCTTTAAACAATGCAACTAAAAGTCTTAAGGCTACATCTTCATGAGTTATATTATGGAAAACACAATGGGCTACAACATCTTTAATGTGTTTTGTAGGGGTAATCTGATTTTCACCAATGAATGAGGTAGAAACAGAATGGGGGATTTTGATGATGAATAATGTAGACCAAATGTACCATGGGGGGGAAACACCAATCCAATTTCACTTTCTCAACAACTCCATGAGCTACCAAAAGGTTCAAGTAAAAACTTTCCAAAATTCAGGGGCGACGGTTCTCAACTTCCCAAGGAACATGTCGTAATGTTTATCACTAATTGCATTGTGTTCGAAATTGAACATGAAGATGTGTCAATCTGTCTCTTTGTGGAATCACTCCAAGAGAAGTCTGAAGAATGGTTCTACATGTTTCCTCCAAGGTCCATAACCTAATGGAAATATATAATAAGTGAATTTAAACATAGGTTCAAATCCAAAGAAGATTGTTAGGATCTTTTAGTTTAATTGGTACAAATGAAGAAAGATGATTCCGAATTAGTGAGAGAATTCATCACATTTTAAATGTCATCATATATATCCATAAATCAAACACTTTGGGGGACCCACAATCTCCCCCCCTTCCATCTCTATAAGTTTTCTTCAGTTTCTACTACGACACTTCACACTCTGTGTGTCATGTCTAATATTTATAAATACTCATACACCTTCTATACACACATTGTACCATCACTACTTGATGATTTCCTCTATTGCTATGTTTCACACTTGAGTATTGAGTGAACACTACATCTATTAACCTCACATTAAACACACTTCAAGATCTTCACTTCACGATACATATTTTATAGCATCTACTCAAACACGACACATTCATTTCCGGATGACTAACTCTTGTTTTATGGTTCTTTCTTGAATGTTTAGGGATCATTTACGAATTAACTTCATCTCATACACATCCAATGGGGGGAAAAACTTATCCTATCATCTTAAGACATTGTATATCACAATATCACATTCCCACACCATTTTCATATCTTTGTTACATTTCGTCCTATCAACGTATTCTACTAAGATGTTACACTTGGTTTCCTACATTAGTTGGATTCTTAGTATGTAATTATCTTTTTCTATACACACATGCACATTGACTTGGTCTCTTGAGGTGAATGCACAACCTTTCACAGATTCATACATTATGCATGATACTTGACACATATTTTTACCATTCCCACCAAGACTCCTTAGGGAATCTACCTTTGTTACTCTAATACTTCATACATCATAAGTTTTATCATCACATTATTTATTACATCTCGTTAAAATAAATTTACTTTTCAATGATCTACATATGATTTGACATACTATTTATCTCTCTGACATTCTAACAGGTGCTTCATATATAACATTTTCCTTCCAAAATATATACAACAATGGTTATCTGTCAATTTTTGTTTGCTATTAATTGTAGGCTATTCCCTATGTCTTAGTTGATCCCTTATTGTGTTGTGACATTGTGAGGAATGTCCCATGTTTGAAACCTAGTTTTTAAACTCCATATTTTCTTTCTAATTTCTTGTTACATTGTGTTCCATTGCATGTTAAATTTTTTAACAACCAACACTTGTTTAGAATCCCATATTATTTATATGTGCCTTAGTTTCTACCATATGCATCCTCTACCAGCTACAGGTATCAAATTAAACTATGCATGTTAGTATCAAGTCATATCCTTTAAACCACATTATTCTATAGATTTCACATGTATCCCAAATGAGGGTGGCATCTATTGAGTGAGAAAATCACCCTGTTGGCGAGAAAATTTGTCGGGTGGATAAATTTGTTGGTTTCTTTCCATCATGGGATAGTGATTCGATGTCTTTCCTTAAGGCCACAAAAATTGTTATTTGATCAAACCTTTCTCTAGTGATGTCTTTACATGACTTGATAAGAATAAGATGTATCATGATTCCATCCTCATACTCAAACTCGACTAAGAACATTCTATCTTTGATTGAACATTTTTCCACCTTCTTGAAAATATTGCCTTTAAAGTCTTCCTCTTGATATCATGTGGGCATGATACACCATTCCTTCATAATTTATAAAATTATAAATTTTGACAGCATCATAGATACATTCTTCATCCTTGGTGGCATCATAAAATCATATCCCATATTATCAAGGCACTCAGGAGGAGTGAGAAAAAACTTATTTTCTTCTCATTTTATTACTTATTTGAACATCTCACTTCACTTCTCCGAGCGAGTGCTTCAAAAAATGGATGTTATATCATTGAATCGAAGCCATCCATCTTCATCAGGAAAATGTTGCAACATGGAGAAAGGTTAAATATATATTGTAGCTTGAAGAATGGTGAGGATACTCTGATTTTAAATTATTTGATAAGAATCATGCACTTCCATACTTTGTTGTTCGGAGAAATTATCATCAATATACATTCATTTGGAGTCCATATTGATATAATTTTCAAAAGTACAACCCTTGGTTTTGCCATATAATAACTATTCACCCTTAAGTGTATATTTCTATATGAACTCTTATTTTGGACTGATAGAGCATTCTGGATTAGTGGGAAAATGTTGACATTAAACATACTCCCAAGATTCTTGAAATTTTTTACTGTTTTTAAAACAATTACCTTAAATGAAAATAAGATCAACATGTTTCTCAGTTTTCATCCTTCATACCGAAGGTGTTGTCCTCATGATTGAGGAATTAAAAAGGATATTCGTGAACCTTCCTTATTTTGCACTCATGAACCTTTTTCGCATGATTTGAATGAAAAATACATATCTTCACACTCCATCTCATCAACCAAGGCATATTTTAGGTCATCAAACATGTCTTTTGTCTTTATCTATACATCAAAAATTTGTGAATGAAATTGAGGACCAAAAATTGATGCATACCTATCTTTCATCTCCATTTCTCGATTCAAGAGTTCAAGATTGAGTTGAGGTTATTCAGTTTCCACTAAAGCCTTCAGGATGTCTTGCACAGATGATTCTTTCAAGCTCACCATAGGATCATATTCATTATTATTGAAAGAATATTTATTTTGTACCTTTAGGATATTGTTAAAAATCTGATCCATCCACTCCCATAATTAACTTGAAACATCCTTGTTCACCTCTTGCATGTTTTCTATTGCCCAAGATTCACTTTCCTGTAAACACGTGCACACTTGATTCACAAAACCTTCCGATAGAGAGAAGATGTCCAAATTTAATATCCTTCAAAGACCTAGCAACATCATGGATTTTGAAAAGACACTCAGCGATAGATAGATAATCATGTATGTCATTTTGTAGCCGAGGAATAAATCCATCTGAATTTTTAGCACTCAGGTTTTGAAAGGAGTGGGTAGCACTTTAAAAGGATGTGATCTGATCCTAACTATTTTAGGTTGTGCCTTTCAACCAAGGTAAGATAACCTATTTTTTAACCTTTGTTATAGAAGAACAATGATAAATCCTTCTTTTGCATAAATTTTATAGAGAAGACCTTGGGAAAATATGATCAACACACCAAATCTGACTCTCACAAGTTGTCACTTCGAAATCATGGAGATATTTTCACAAGGAAAAGGTTACTAAAGACATTTGGGACCTTGATTACTGTTGCATGTTTTGGTAATAGAGATTATGCATTCATATGCACAAAGGAAAAATAGGGGTAGTACATGTAGGATTGGTTGTTTTTGAATAAATTTTTGGTGGGAGGTGGGGTAGGATGAAATTGATTCACCATATCCTTAAGGGATCTTACAAAATGGAAGATTAAACAAACAGAATGCAACAAAATAGCTAAAATGGTTCTTTAACTAGAATATGTTCTTCAATGAAGGCCCATAGTAGCAATTTTTCACATAATATTTGAGATTCTATCACGAAGTCTTAAGTTATTAAATCCAAAAAAGAATCAAGATCTGATTCAAATCATGCCTAAGGTACACCTAGAGGATTACAGACAATCTCTGTCAACAGATGAAAGAAAAGTTATTTTAAATCATTTATTCTAATCCCAGATGAAAGATCTTCTGAGAAATGAAATTCTAGATGCCACTAAACTATCACAAAGGATTGAGGCCTATGTGATTAAATCATATTTTAATAAAAGATTGCAACAGAAACAAGAAAAACTACTCACATACATTCAGAAATAAAATAAACACATTTTTCTCAAGACAACACAAAATAACTTGAATTTGATTAAATCTATTAGCAAGGGAAAGTTTCTAGAACAGTCTCAGAGCTTGTTAATGGTTGTACATTTACAACCACCTTAACATGATAAGATTTAATACAAAAGAGATATTCAAGCTTCTCAAATGCCTTATCAAAATGATGGGCTCTGTCAAGCTTTTTTTACTAGAAAATTTAGTACCGACCCCTAACATTCAAACCATTTACATGAAATATTTGTGCCATTTATAAAATTTACCATAGAGCCCCTGTTCCCCATAAAAATTTAGACCTTGAGTGCCACTAGTGCTTTCCATTGTAACAATTACGATTCCAAAAATTAGATATGTAAAAATTTTCCAGGTGCTCGAGGGGGTAGATCTCATCGAATATCTCTCACATTCAACTCCTTCCTCTAGTAGATAACTCTTTCTTAAATTTTCCAACCACTTATGCCCCTAATCTATCAAATATGGCTCCTTGCGTGCTTGGGATAAGAAAAATATAAAATCTGATCGAGCACAATAGTCAAACTATTTTAATTCCCCTCTCTGCCTCGCGATTAGGAGATATAAAGAAATCATGAAGACTCGCACTTCCAAGCGTGTTTCAATAAAAATGGGGGGAAAATCATATTCATACTCTCAATTTTCATTGATATTTACTTTGAATTTGGTTCATCCACGTGGAAGATTCAAACTTAAAAATAGACCCAGTGGTTTCCTATGACTTTTTACAACTTTTGGAAAAATGGAAAAATTTCACATTTTGTTCCACATCTCTACTCTCGAGAAATGACATTGACACTTGTCTTGAGGTGGGCCCCAAAGGAACCGCAAATAAATTTTTCTGTTTGACCCTCTTTTTGGAAAAAGGAAAATTTTCCAAGTTTTCCCCACATCTTCGCCATTCCGCTTCAAGTTTCCAATGTGGGTCCCAACGGAACCATGATTCCTTAGTTAATTTTAACTCTTTTTCCCACAAAGGGAAAATTTTCCAAATTTCCTTCGAAGGCCCACACCTTCACCGTTTACTGAAGTAATATTTTACCTTTCTTCCATCGGGATTGTAGGCCATTTTTGATATCTTAACCCTTTTCAGCATAAGAAGCAAAACTTATAATTTGCCTCCGATGGTCTACTTCCCCGCTCCTTTTGACTTATCAAAATTCCATGTGTCACTATGGTGCACCTTGAGTTGGTCCCCAAAAATTGAAACATTGAATGAGCGCAGGCTCGCCACGTGTCCTAGCCCGAAAAAATTTGTTTGAAGGCTCAAGCTCAGCGGAAGGTGCCAAGTGTCATGCTCCGGGGAAGTCTCCTTTAGCCATTGAAAATTCCAAGAAAAATGCAAATTGAGCGGAGGCCTCCAAGTGTTCTTTTGCCGCTTCTTTACAAGACTCTGAGCGAATGTGGGATTGCCACGTGTACCTGTTCTCTGCCAAACTATTTTAGCTGCATAAAATTTATATAAGTTCGTGAAAAGTAGCGGAAACCTCCATATGTCCTCCCGATTCTACTCCAAGGACAAACAAAAAATTAGAGCTTCAAACGAGCATCATTCCTCCACGTTGACACATTTTTAAGTTGAGGCGATTCATATAAATTTTGAAGAACCCCATTAAGCCGTATCCAAAAAAAATGTGCCACGTCCCCTATCAATGTAAAGATGTAAATTTGACCAAGAAAAACACAGTCAAACTATAAAATACAGAAAAATGATCATTTGAGCCCGAAAATGAATATTTCTCCAAGGATAGAGAATTTATAAATGTTACAAGGCTCAAATATGTCCATCAGAGAAACATCCATTCATTTTTCTTCAATTATTTAGGGAATAAATGATGAGGAAGACAAATCCAAGCCATGGAGAATGGAAAATATTTGAGAGCCCGAGTTTTTAAATGAAAAGAGAATGTGAGACCCAAATTATAGACCTATTCTGGAGGAACAAAGAAACAAGAAGCAAACAATGGACCCGTAAGTGATCTACGACCCATAAAAAGATTAAAAATGGCACAAATATTAACTAGGCACAACATGGGGAAAAATAAAGTCACAGAGGATGTAAATCGATATATTTTCAAAGGAAAACTGGGGAGAGACTATTTTGAGCACCAACATTGGCTCCGACTCTGGGATGAGAACTCCCCGTGAGTGCCACAAGAAAAAATTTAGACCAAGTGCCAAAATATCCATTGGGCAACAAAGTCAATTTCCAGAGCAGATAAACAAAGCCATCTCCAAAAATGAAAAAAAGAAACTAGCAAAAACAGGTCACTGAGGACCAAAAAAAACAAAAACACAAAATACAAGAGACAAAAAAAAAATATAAACTGTACACAAGATTTTTGCCTTGGTTTTAGGGGAATCAATCAATAAAATTCTTCAAATGTCTATCATTAACAGGCAATTCAAGTAGTTCACTAACTAAGTCTTTGAGGAAGAAGGTATGCTCACCAATCCTGATATAAATGGAGTAAGGGCCCATCCATATTGAGTCAAACATGTCATGCTTTCCCTTATCCTCATGTCTGATATCCCATAGCAGCACAAGATATCCAATATTGAAGGCCCTAGGAGTGACCTTCTTTTCAAATAACTTCTTAATCCTTGATCTAAACTTTACATGCCTCTGGTGGGATACCCTCCTCTCTTCATAAAGTTCAACAATTTGGTTAATGCTAGCATCATTGGGACCTACCTCTTGATCCTCCAGCTATTCAATGAACTTCTATTAGGATAATTGCATATGCATGGGTAGAAAGGCCTGAGTTCCATACACCAACTCAAATGCACTCTTTCCAGTGGATCTTTTAGCAGTGATCCTATCTGCCCAAACAACAAACTTCAACTGTTCACGCTACTTTATCTTTTTTAGCTCCAAGGTTATTCTGATAATCTTTAACAAGTTTTTGTTACTGGACTCAGCTCATCCATTTCCTTGGGGATTGTAATTGTAGGCATATGTCAAGTTGATCCCATACTCCTTGCACATTTCCATCAAAGGTTTAGTTGTAAAGCTCATGGAATTGTCAGCAACAATCATGACTGGCACCCCAAACCTGTAGATGATATGGCTCAACATAAAATCCATGACAATTTGGTGTGTTTCTCTTTTCATGGGGATTTCCTCCACCCACTTGGTGAAATAATCAGTGGCTACAAGAATCCACTTATGGCCAACACTTGAAGGGTCTGAAATCTCACCAATGAAATCCATTCACCATTGCTTGAATGGAGCTTCAATTGATATAGGCTACAAAGGAAGAGAGCCTGAAGCTTTCAATATTCTAAAGAAGTGCTGACAACTCTTAGATATTCTAACCAAAATATTTGTATCCCTCAAGCGATTTGGCCACCAATAACCAACCCTCAGGATCTTGTGCGTTGTGACTCTTAAAACAAAATTTCCCCCACATACTCCTCCATGGAGATCAAAAATTATCTTGGGGGCTTCTTCTTTAGTAATGCATCTTAAGAGGACTCCCTCTGGGGTCTTCGAAGCCAACCCATAAAAAGTAATGACATATTTCTAGGAGGCCAACTTAAGATCCATTTTCTGGTTCTAACTTAAATGCTTAGGGTAGTATAAGTGTCTGAGATATAAAATCACATCCTTTTACCACTTAGAACTCAACAACCTTTCAAAAACACCTGGACTTTCTTCTTCTACCTCATTTACCTCAATAGTTTGCAAGTTTCTCTCATCCATAAGCTTAGCCAAGCCCAAACTTCTCACTAACTTTGTGGTTTGGATATCCATATCATATTCTTCCAACTTGTTCACCCACCTGCATCTTTTGCTTGAGACCTCCATCTATGACAAGATGTCCTTCACCATGGTGTGGGGAACATAAGAAACCACTTTAGAACTTAGAATGTAAGGTCTAAAAAACTTTTTTGCTTTTACTAAGGCAAATGCCTACTTTTCCATGATAGTGTAATTCATCTCAGCCCCATACAAGGCCTTACTTAAAAAGGCGATTGGCCTATCATCCCCTTCATCATCCTTCTGCAGCAGGAAAAAAGAAATAGTGTTCTCTGAATCAAAGGCAAACAGTTGGAAAGGCTTCTTATAATTTGGATCTGCCAAAATAGGGGCATGTTTTAATGCCTCCTTGATTCCACTAAAGGCTTGGATGACAGCCTCCTACCATTTGATGACCTGGTCTTTCTTTAGCATGAAAGTGATTGGAATGGTCAACTCAACAAAGTATGTTATGAATGTTTTGATGAAATTTATCTTCCCAAAGAAGAATTGAATTCCCTTCTTGGTTATTTTGATTAGGACCTTGTTGATGGACTCTACTCTTTCAGGATCAATCATCACTCCTTATGACATAATGTGACCAAGAAAATTTTCCTTCTACACTCCAAAATGGCAATTCATTGGATTGTATGAGATCTCATATTCTCTACATCTTATCCTCATATTCTCCAAGTGCAGCAAGTGGTCACTTCTCTTTCTAGAAAACATAGTCATATCATCCTGGTAGACAACAATAAACTCATTGATGTGACCAGCAAAAGCAACATCCATTGTTCTTCGGAAGGTGGATCTAGTATTCATCAGACCAAAGGGCATTCTAACATACACATATTTTCCCCAAGGAGTAGTAAAGGTTGTTTTGATCCTTTTTTATTCCTTCACCATAACTTCGTTATAACCAGAGAAACCATCCAAGGTAGAGAGAAATTCAGACCCAGTCACTAATTGCAGCATGTTCTCCATATTTGGTAAAGGATAATTATCCTTCATTGATGCTCTGTTAAGATTCCTAAAGTCCACACATAACCTGATATCACCATTCTTCTTTCTTACTGGTACTAGGTTTGTAACCCAAGAAGAATACCCATTGGGCTGAATAATCCCTCCATCTCTCAAGTTCTTCAACTCCTCTTGCATCTTGAGAGATAAGAGTGGGTTGATAGGCCTCTATTTCTACTTGAATGGCTTTACCTTAGATTCCAAGTGAATCTCATGCTGAAACAAGTCTTCTCTATATGCTTTTAGTTCAGAATTAGTTCGAGCCATACAATCTTGGTATTTCTTCAACAATTAGATGTATGATTTCTTCTCCTCCTTGTTGAGATTACTTCCTAACAAAAATTTCCTGTTCTTATCCTTTGTGCCAATGTCATGCTCCTAAATATCACTTGAGGTTGTCATGCATCTATTAACAATCTGATCAACATTATCAAAATTTAACTCAAGAGCAACTAGTCCTCTAGGAATGGTATTGGGTTTTAGCTGGATGATGCCCTTGCCAAAAAAGGTTTCTTTTCCTTCTGTTGTACATATCATTGGCTCTAAATCAATTCAGTGATTAGTAAACTCTCTCTTGTTCTACAGTAATCTTCTAATATGAGAATCATCATCAAAAATCTGCCAATGTTTAATTTTGTCAAGGACAGAAGGTCTTGTCAATACCTCAACATCATATTCAAAATATGGGGACATTGTAAAATTTTCGAACCAATACCCCAACACTACAAGCTTGTCTACCAAGTCATTGAATTTCCTATCATGATGCACTATGTTGAATGAATCAAACATCTCAATAAGATCCCAAACTGCATGTTTATACTGTTGCATTCGCTGATTCTTTGTGGCATACAATTTTATGAATTTTTTTACAATTAATTCTGAGTCTCCTTTGACAATGATGTCCTTAATACCATATTTCCAAGCAATTATTAAACCCAAAAGTAGTTCCTCATACTTAGCAATGTTGTTGGTGCACTCAAAGTTGAGTTTGAAGGAAAAAACAAATTTTTCCTTACCAAGAGAAAGTAGAACAACACCAGCACCATTCCCAAACTTGGAGAAAGCTCCATCAAAAAATAGAGTCCAAGGAGAGCCTGCTTGTTCAACACACCTGAATTCCTCAATCTTTTTCTCCTTTCCATTAGCAAATCCTAAAAAGTTGTCAGCATAAACATTTGTGTACAATACTTCATAGGATACATTTTCTTTTCTCCATAAAACCTAACAAGGCTACCTTCAATTGGAATGGTGGCATAATACATATCCATTTGGACACTCCCACCAACACTAATAGCCCATTTTCTTGACAGTAGCATGCCCTACTTGGTTGGGCAGTCAACGATAACAACATCAAGTTTTAAACTTTTACGTGGGTAAGCTGCAAGCTGCACCGCCAAACCCTTCACACATCCCACTACTAGAACTTCTCTGGAATCCATGGTAGTGCACTTCCCATATGTTGTTGTCACTTTGATATTCATCTTGCTCATGACTTCTAGAGGCATGACATTACATCATGCCCCTAAGTCAAACATGCAATTGTGCAACAATTTTTCCTTAATGATCAAAGTGGTGAAGAATGGATCCACATTCATATGAGATTCCACCAAGGATGTCCCCAAATAGACCTCAGGAGGTTCACCTAGTTCCTCTAATTCTAGTTGTGTTTCTAATTCTTCAATTATTGGAGGAGTCTCCACAATATTTACATTTTTGCCTAGGGCAGTCTTCTCTTCTTTCAATCCCAAGAATTCAAATCCTTTGTTTTTGTGCTTACGAATCCTAAGCAACTAAACCATTGTAACATAGACTTTGATTTGATTTAAAACATGGGCAATATCATATGGGAAATTCCTTAGCAAGGTAGTATTGGAAGGAAATCCAACACACTCATTAGGTGGTATAGGATTTTCAATATCTTGGGAATCAGGAGGGATATGATTTTTGTTTAGAACTGCAAGGCTTTTGGTAGATGCCTCTTTCTTAGGAGCCTCTTTAGGAATGTTTTGAAGTAAGGGAGCTTTCGGATTTTCTTGAGGCCTTGTCCCTTTGACATCCTTACTTCTCTTATTACATCCCTTCTGTTGAGCAACAAACACATTCTTCAGTAACTGTCTATCCTCCTCAAATGGAATTCCTCCATCATACATCTTTATCATTAAAGACCTTAAATATTCAAATTCATTATTGGAAAATTCAAAAGCCTATATAGTATCTACTTCCAAAATATGAGTGGGAGGAATAATAGGTACCCTATGAATGTAGTATCAAAAATTTGTAGCAATCTGAGCACTTATCACCTTAATTGAAGTTTCCCCTTGTTGTAAGCTTGTGGAACAACCCATCATGCAGACATCATCATCATTGTCATCAGATTTTTCTTCTTATTGCTAATCTTATTCATAAGGAGCATGAGGCATGAAATTTTTTTCACACTAATCAATGACATTTGTCTCCTCCACAACAACATCTCTGGTAGCCAAAAGATCATGCATAATTATGTTTTCCATGCCTTGGGGCTGCTTGTTTCCAAATCCAATAGGTCCTTTACCTCTATCATCATATCTTTGGTGATTTGTAAACCTATCTTTTCCTTGTTACTTATGTTGACCTTGTGATTTCTTCCCAATTCCCTTCTCAACCTGGACTAGTTTGTAGGAAATTTCCTTGATAGCCCATGCCAATGTTTTCACAATTTACTCCAAATCAGTAGCCTTGCTTGTTTGAGGCTTTTCTAGGTTAACTATCTTTACACCCTCCCTTTTTGAAGGATTTCCAATTGCTTTGATGTTTTTCTCTAGTTGCAGAGCCATGGTGAAGGCTTTCCTTATATTTTTGGGGTTGTATCTTAAGTAATATGCATCTTTTTAATAAAATGCGTCATTATATTTGATCAAACATGACTCATCACAAGGCCTTATCCTAACAAGAAATCTCCTCAAGGTAGTTTTAAACCTTGTGTTGAAATCATGTACTAACTCATTAGGATTCTCTTTTATGTTTTCAAATTTTGTCAAAAGAAACCTAGGGTCAGTTCTATCACCATACTGCAATCTAAATGCATTACTCATGTACCAGTCCAAGAATCAATAGAGTTATCTAGAAATTTTTTATACCAGTCCCTGGCATCCTCTTCCAAGGTATGGATAAACAACTTGATGTATACATCTTCATGTTGAATCTCAAATTCTTCCATCATATTGATAAAAAGATTTAGATGCTAATCACCAGTAATATCATTGTTCCCTTGGAACTTTGGTAGTATGTTCCTTACATCTTGAGGAACTGCATTTGGATAACGAACCCTTCCCACAAAATTTATAGCTCCAAAGGTGTTTACAACAAAAGGGGGTCTGGGTGGGGGTTGGGCCATGTTGATTTGAGAAGGTGACCCTGGATGGGTTAGAAATTGATAAGGGGCCAAGGGTATTTGGAACATAGGAATATAATTTTCAAAATAGATACCCCCCAAAGGCCTTCTGTCTTGGAAATCGCTATCAAAATTAGAAAAGGCGGGTGTAAAATGTGAGGAAAACCATTCAAAATCAAATGAAGGACCTTCTCTAGCTAGAGAATTTAATTCCACAAAGACAGTGCCTCATTCAGAGTCACATGAATGGAAGTATTCAATGATAGGCCGATCAATTTCATAAATGGAGATCCCTCTTCTTATCTGTTGTTCTCCCACAACTCTCAATGATTTTCTTCCTTCTTATTTTTCTTTTCGTATCTCTTGAAACAATGTCCTAGTAGGATCCCTAGCAAAGAAAGATCTTCTTCCTTCCTGATTTGCCAATATTAGTAACAAATCTGACTTTGACAAATTTTTAAGACACTGGTACTCATTAAAAGTAAGATCAACAGGGAGTCACCACTAAGGATTTCCACCCTAGTTGTGCAAATGCACTAAATATGATATGTCAAATGTCTATTAATGCTAGAAATTGGAAATGGAAAAATTATAACCTTTCTTTACTTCGATTTATCTAATGAAAGCTAGTGCACTAGGTGTGAAAACTTAAATAACTACACACAACACTAAGAGCATACAAGAAGTGTTTACCAGGGTATAAATGTGAGTTTTAAGTCCCCGAAAAGGGTGCTAGAAGTGTGTTGTTGATGGGATAGATGGATATGAAATAACAATAAATCAACAAATTAGTCACAGCAACTTAAACAATCCTTCACAACGGTGTCAGAAGTGTGTTGGTACCCAAATTTAATCTCCTTCAACGATCGAGAAACATTATGGATTTTTACAGGACACTCAGAGGTAGATAGATAATCATGTATGTCATTTTGTAGCCGAGGAAGCAACCTATCTTAGTTATTAGCACTCAAGTTTCAAAAGGAGTGGGTAACACCTTAAAAGGATGTTATCTAATCCTAACTATTTTAGGTTGTGCCTTTCAACCAAGGTAAGAGAACCTATTTTTTAACCTCTGTTATTGACTTAAAATGATAAATCCTTATTTTTCATAAATTTTAGAGAGAAGAGCTTGGGAAAATATGATCAGCACACCAAATCTGACTCTCACAAGTTGTCACTTCCAAATCATGGATATATTTTCATAACAAGGAAAAGGTTACTAAAGAAATTTGGGACCCTGATTGCTCCTGCATGTTTTGGTAACAAAGATTATGCATTTGTATGCACACAGTAAAAATAGGGGTAGTACAGGTAGGATTGGTTTTTTTTTAATAAATGTTTAGTGGGAGGTGGGGCAGGATGAACTTGATTCACTAGATCCTTGAGGAATCTTACAATATGGAAGGTTAAACCAACAAAATGCCACATAATAGATAAAATGTTTCTTTAACTAGAATATGTGCTTTAATGAAGGCCCAGATTAGCACTTTTTCACACAATCTTTGAGATTCTATCATGAAGGCTCGAGTTAGAGAATCCAACAAAGCATCAAGATATAATTCAAATCATGCCTAAGGTATACCCAAACGATTACATACAATCTCTATCAACATATGAAAGAAAAGTGATTTTAAATTGTTTATTCCAATCCCAGATGAAATCTCTTCTCAGAAATGAAATTACAGATGCCACTAAACTGTTATAAGGATTGAGGCCTATGTGACTGAATCAGATTTTAATACAAGATTGCAACTGAAAAAAGAAAAACTACTCGCATACATTCATAAATAAAACAAACACATTTTTCTCAAGACAACACAAAATAACTCTAATTTTATTAAATCTATCAGCAGGGGAAAGTATCGACAACAATATCAGAGCTTGTCAATGGCTGTACATTTACAACCACATTGACATGATCAAATTTAGTACAAAAGAGATAGAGAAGCTTCTCAAATGACTTCTCAAAATGATGGGCTCTGTCAAGATTTTTCTATTAAAAAATTCAGTCCCGACCCCTAACACTCTAACCATTTACACAAAATTTTTTTCCATTTATAATATTTAAACTAGATCCCCTTTGACCCCCAAAAATCAAGACCCTGAATGCTACCAGTGCTTGCCATGATCAAGATTGCAATTCCTAGAATCAGATCTGTAAAAAAAATTTAGGTGCTCAAGGGGGAAAATCTCATCAAATATCTCCCGCATTCAACTCCTTCCTCTAATAGATCACTCTTTCTTCAATTCACCAACCACTTCCTCCCGTAATCTATCAAATATGGCTCCTTGCATGCTTGGGTGAAGAAAAATGGAAAATCCAATCAAGCATGATAGTCATACCATTTTAATGGTGAAATACATCTTCCAGATCTCCCCACAAAACTCAGATATAAACATTAACTACCCTCTCTTCCTGGTGTGTAGCAGATACCAAGAAATCATGAAGACTTGCACTTCTAGGAATGTTTCAATAAAAATGGGGGAAAAATAAAATTCAGAATCTTGCCTGTCGTTGATCTGTACTTTTAATTTGTACCATCCACGTGGAAGATTCAAACTTAAAAAAAGACCCGGGGGTTTCCTATGAATTTTTACAACTTTTGGAAAAACGGAAAAATTTCACATTTTATTATGCATCTCCACCCTCGAGAAGTGAGCCTGACACGTGTCCTGAGGTGGGTCCTAAAGGAACCACGGATAAATTTTTCCATTTGACCCTCTTTTCAGAAAAAGGAAAATTTTCTAGGTTTTCCTCGCAGCTTTTCCCTTCCACTTCAAGTTTTCCATATGGGTTCTAATGGAACCACGCTTCCTTTATTACTTTTAAATATTTTTCCCACAAAGGGAAAAATTTCCAAATTTCCTCTGAAGGCCCACACTATCACCATTAATTGGGGAAAGCTTTGACATTCCTTCCATCAAGCTTAAGGGCCATTTTTAATATCTTAACCCTTTTGAGCATAAGAGGCAAAAATTCTAAGTTACCTTTGATGGTCCGCATCCCCACTCCTTTTGACTTGTCAAATTGCCTCTTGTCACTATGACACCCCTTGAGATGGTCCCAAAAAATTGAGACCTTGAATGAGTATGAGCTCGCCACATGTCCTAGCTTGGAAATTTTTTTTTGAAGGGTCGAAGCTCAGTGGAAGGCACCAAGTGTCATGCTTCGAGGTAGTTTCCTTTGGCTATCGAAAACTCCAAGAAAAATACAAATTTAGTGAAGACCTCCAAGTGTCCTCCAAAATATTCTTTAAAGACTCTAAGTGAGTGTAGGCTTGCCACGTGTCCCTGTTCTCTGCCAAAATATTTTAGCTGCATAAAATTTATCTAAGTACAGGAAAAGTAGCGGAAACATCCACATGTCCTCCCGGCACTACTCGAAGCCCAAATAAAAAAATAGATCTTAAAATGAGCGTTGTTCGTCCAGGAGGACACATTTTTAAGTTGAGGCGATTCATAGAAATTTTGAAGTACCCAGCTGAGTTGCATCCAACCAAAATGTGCCACATCCCCTGTCGATTCAAGGATGTAAATTTGACTGGGATAAACACCCATCAAATCATAAAATATAGAAAAATGATCATTTGAGCCTGAAAATGAAAAAAATTCCAAGGAAAAAGAATTTAGAAATGTTACAAGGCTCAAATATGTCCATCAGAGACACATCCATTCATTTTTCTCCAAGTATTTAGGGAAGAAATGATGAGGAAGACAAATCTCAGCCATGGAGAATGGAAAATATGGGAGAATCCAGGTTTTTAGATGAACAGAGAATGAGAAACCCAAATTATAGACCTTTTCAAGAGGAACAAATAAACAAGGAGAAAACAATGGACCCATAAGTGATCTACGACCCATGAATAGATTAAAATGGCACAAAGATTAAAACCAGGCACAACATTGGGGAAAAATAAAGTGATAGAGGCCGTAAATTGATAGATTTTCGAAGGAAAACTGGGGCGAGACTACTTTGAGCACCAAAAATACTCACCATGCTAATAATTTTTCTCCTTGGACTCATAAATGCAGTAGGCATCTTAAATTTCATCATCCATGATTGAATCAAGAAGAGGATCTAGTTCTTTGGGTATCTCCATTTCTTCATTACACATTTCTTCATTACTTGAAGGATCAAAATAGGAAGGATAATCATCCATGTTTATATGGAATTCACCATCTTCGGTCCATGATTTATAAATGATTTTATGTGATTCTTCACATTTATCCATTTCTTCATTAATCGAAAGATCAAAATTTAAAAGTGGGCTATTCATGCTTACTTCAAACTAGTCATCTTTTATTTCTTCTTCATTAGTGAAGTCTTCTGAGAGATTAAATCATTGATTATGTAACAAGAATCTTCCTTTATCGAATATATTATTCCCCCTATAGGTTGTGCCTTGATTTTTAGAAAATTGTTGAATGGTAGTTCTAACTCTATGTCTCTTTCATCATCATCTGCCATGATGTAGCTTTGGTACTCATCAAAAGGTTCAAGAATAGGATCTTCTTCAGGAGCATCAAAGAATCTTCCAGGGATGAACACCTCATACTGTGGACAATAATCAGGATTCTCTTGAGCATATTCATTGTGGACAACATGAGGTGCTTTGAGGTATTCATACCTTCTTTTTAAAGATAGAGCGCATCTCCAAATTTATTGATAGTATTTGCTATCATAATTTCCTTCTATTATGCTCTAAAGCCATTCCAAATATTCTATTTTCAAGATATTCATTTGTTCATCTCCTTACGCAAGTAATCCCTCTATAGAGTGGAAGAAAAAATATAATTTTCTCAAGCATGTAGTGAATTACGTGAGGTTACAAAATTCTTCTTCATTGGATTCTGCACCACCTTATCCTTCGTAATATTTTATAAGACTAGTTTTGATTCAAACTGGAAGGCTCTAAGATAATATACTCTTCGGAAACATTCAGAAACCTTTTCGGGATGAAAAATCTATTGCATGAATGATCCTCAAGGCCATCCTCCATAGTAAAAATATCTTCTTCTTCCTCCTCTTGACGGAGTGCTTAAATATGTTCATATCTCGTTTGCAAAGATAAATCATATCTCAAAACTTCATGGTAGGATTCGGGGTAAGGATTCGCTTTTGCTGTATCCATAAACTTCTGCACATATACTCTTCTCAGAATATCCATTTCTTCATCACCGTACAGAAGGAAGTCATCTAGAGGAAGGGAGATGAAATAAAATGTCATGAGTTTCTCGGTCAGCTACATGAACTTGAAAAATTTACCTTCAGTGGATTCTGCACCATCTTGTCCTTCATACAGCCTTTCGTATCTCTTTTGAACTTTCTTCATCCATATCTTAGATTATTTTTTATTGGAAGGAGCAATTCCCATTCTCTTTACTTTGGCAGGAACTCTTCTTGAATTGTAACCACCATGACTTGATAGTTGGGTCTTCACATACAAAGATTTTATCTATCCTAGAAAGTCACTTTCTATATTTTCTGGAGATAGTGTTACCCTTATTTCCTTCACATTTCTTGGCTTTGCAAGAGATGTTCTAAAAGGATGGTTGATCAAAAAATTTCAATTCTCGGCAATCCTCTTATTCTTTTTTTTCATTTTCACTCATTGGTACTTCACTCCAAAATGGGATTTTTTTCACTGTGATGTGGGATGCAAACCTTACACGGATTCACTTGTTGACAGAGTTTCCTTCAAAAATGATCTTCTTTTAGATCTGATTTATTTTATTTTATTTTAATATAGAATTTTCTAGACTTTTATACATTGTCTTATATTTTTGGTGTAGATGTTACTATGTCTACCACATAGTGGGCATCGAAAACTATTGGTGAGAAAAAAATTTGGGAGGAAAAATTTATGGTTTTCTCGAAAATGCTCTGGGATTAAAAATCCCTCTACTTATATAGTATAACTTCCGTATTTGCATGCACATAAAAAGATGGATTTTCCAGGTGGTGTTGTAGTCAGGCATCCAACTGGGGCACTCCATTGACCCTGTGTAAAAGTTAACAATTTCTTGCTAGAGAGAAATTTTCAAAAGAGTAGGAAAGGCAATGATAATATGATGTAAGAGAAATAATGTTGCAAGTAGAAAATTAGATTCCTGCACACACTAGTTAGAAATTTCAACACATGTATTTATGAGAAGAATAAAAAAAAACGTCCATGCTACTGGCTAAAGGAAACCATGCATACAAATGTGCACACACTCATATTCCTTGGAAAATAGAAACTTTTTCCTTACTCCGCATTTCAACTACAGTTGTTCAAGTCTAAGAATGGAGGAAAAATAGTTACGGGAAATCAAAAGAAAATGGCTATCTCCTTTGTTCTCTCATAAGCACAACGCATTCTTGAGTTTAAAAAATTGATCACCAACCTTTTGAAATGGGAATGGATTTACAATTATCAGAAGATAAATGACTCTTCATATACCCCCAATGAATTTTCCATGTCCTTGAGAAACTGATAACTTTTCAACTTCTTAGGATAATATTATGTCCCTTTTTGTAACATAAAGGTGAATTTTACATTAGAAACATAAATTTTCTTTTTGATTTCATTAAGGACATATAAAAATTACACCCCTAATGAAGAATTAGAACATCGAGGATAGAGAATTAAGAAGAAGGGGGGAAGAATGTTGTTAATGATGAAAGCTCTACCTCTGATGAAGTCCGTAACTCCTTCTAGATGGTTCGATGGAATGTCCCAATGTGAAGATCTTTGAATCACTATTTGCAGCTTGATAAACTCCTTTATATGGATCAAGGACACATTTGATTGAGTGTTTAAAAACACTATTAAATTGTTATGCCGATGACCATGAACATGACTCATGAAGAACCCTTGAGAAGTGATCACAACTCAAAATTTACCCTACCAAGTTGAATGAACTATTTCCCTGATGACCGTAACTTCCACCTTACACATTATATACATGTGACCAGAACCATGTAGTGACTGTCAAAAGACACTATTGGGATCTCTTGAGATGAGATTTGAAAGATCTATGAGAGACGTCAAGGATTCTCCTTGTGACAATGTTATGACCTATTGGGAAAGATGGTATATTGAAGATATGGGAAATGAATCCTGGTGAAGAAAATATTTCATGAAAGTGACAATGCCCATTTAATAAACTTGAATCTTAGCTTCTCCTGACACTTACTATATTTTTAGAGCACAACCATGGTTTTTTTTACAAATTATGTGAACTCATCTTCTAGGACCCTTGTATGATTAGTATCCTTTATCTTTTGTTTCCAAAATTGCTCCATGAGTGTGACTTACTATCTTTAGTAAGTGATGAAATTTTCCTTTCTTGACTATCTTGATGAGGTTAGATTCCTTAGTTATTATTATGTACACTACCTTCATTTTGACCACTCTCTGGAATGAATTTCTATTTTTAGTAGGTCCCAATAAGACAAATTTCTACTTTTAGTATGTGGTCACTTTTAACTATTTTACCCTTTAGACACTTAGTCTGACATTCGGGCTATTTTTCATGTTCATTTTCTTTGCAAGAGACACTTTTGATGATGAATTTACGAACATAACAAGCCTATATATGAAATATTACTATTTTGGAAAGTGGATTTTTTGTGCTCTGTTTGTGATAGAAGACATATTTTTAAAATCATCTCATCATTAAAATCTTGTACCCCAAATTTTACTTGATTTCACCCATCAGAATGCTTGGAAATAAATTTTAAATTTTCACCTGGCAATGACTTCGGGCACAAACCTACCATGGAAGCCATTAATGGAGCTTCAAAATTCATTGGTTTTGTTTTTACATCTAATTTTGATAAAAATAACTCCATTATGATATGTTTTTCATTTGGATTATGTGTGTAAAATTTTAGCTTGATTCCATCGCCAGATTGATGGGAAATCCAGTGAATGTGAGCTAGGGTACAAAATGGGGTTTTTTATGAGACAAATGATTCAGGGAGTAATTCTATATACTGTTTTTTACATATTGATCATTTAAGAAAATTAGGAAGTCTAAAAAATATCTCATATCAATCTAAGTTGTGTTTTGTGAGACAAAGTTTTTTTTTATTGGGAGACTTCGTAGTTATCTAGCGAAAAATCTTCATTTCTCTGTCATTTTAATCCATTTCATTTATGATTTTCAATTTTTTTTATCGATAGGAATTACACGGAGTTATTGTGGTGCACCAATGAAGATTAGTAGGTCTAGAAGAAAGTTTCTAGAGTTCTGGTAGTGTATGAAGGTGTGGAGGATGAAATTAATTTTTTTTGGCTAAGTCTTGCATATATTCAACCAAAAAGAGAAAGCATGGGAGTTGGGCACATTTTTTTCCCTTATGTACCTTTTATAACATTACCAAATAGAAATTAAATTCCCCATCATTCCTGGTCATGAAACATGATAGATTTTTGTTACATGTGCACTTTGGAGAGGGGGTTGAACTTCAGCACTTGGGAGCTTAATTTTTGGTTTATGAGCAATCAAGGGGCTTAGGTTTATGGGAGAATTTTTTTTCCCCTATGTTTATTTTATAAATTGATTAAATTTACATCAATTTCGACTTCATTTCTCATTGTAATACTTGGAAACCATCCATGCAGGGAGAGGGAAGGATCCAACTTAGCTCTTGGGGGCTTAACCTGCAAATGAGAGGTCATATTGTTGTTGTGGGGGATAAAAAAGGGTTGGGACCTATTTTTTGTCCCCTATGCCCCTTTTATAAAGGGAATAAAAGGAAAATAAATCCCTCCAGGCTCCTTTTACTGACACCTGTCCTCTTTGCTAAAAGACTAAGTATCAAACTCTTACGTTGAGCTGACTTTCGACGACGATAACTCGAGTTGCAAGATGAGTTCAAGGGTGAATTGCTATACGAATTTTATTAGAAACCACATAATGAGTTTAATTTTTATGGTTTAGAGTTATAACTGTGATTGCATAACCTCCAAATGACCACTTATTTAAAGAACCACTAGTTGCATGCCTTGAGAGAAAACTCTTAAAGGTCATATCTAGAGTTTCTAGTGGAGTATTTTGGTGAAATTTTATATGATTATGAATGGAAATTTTATTTGGAATCAAATATGTGGGATATTATCTCTTTATTCATTCATTTTTTAATTGAAAAATTGGATTTTTGTTCTGGCTTAATGACTAAGGATGAGAAAAGCAATATTTATACACAATGGGCCTAGGTGTTGTGAAAAAGATGAGTCCACCATATTGTAGTGATATTAATTCCATTTAAATTGATATATTTTTTATCTCCTATCTCCTTACATAACTCTGAAAATCTCTTCTTGAATCTCAAGTGCTTTTTTAACATTGTACCCTGCCTAGGCATGTAAATTCGCTTTTAGTGGACCAGCCCCAATATTTCAAGATATTTCCAAAATCTCCCAAAACAAATTTCCTTGATGTTATTATACAGTAAATGCACCTCCATGATATATTTTTCTCCTTTTATATACTCCAGGTGTGGTATGCGAGTCCTAGGAAGGTTGAAGGCAACCCTTCCCAAAACTGCTTTATTGCTTGAATGTTCCAAAAGATACTAAATCACCAAGGGGGACACTTAAAATTAACATAGGGATCATTTGAATGATAGGATAGGACTGGTGTTGAGGATAGAATGACCTAAGGTTCTCTTGGGAAGGTATTAATTTGAAAATATTCGACACTGTGGTCCATTTTCATGCTTGAAAACTTTATATTTTCTTGTTGCACTTTTGAATGACAACACACCCCTATAGTAGCTCAGACATACAATTTTAAAAATTATACTATATAATCAACATAGTCACATAGTTATATATTGGCTTAGTATCATAGTTGGGTGCAAACTATAAAGAAGAGACTATCTCCCAATCTTGGAATGTAGTGATGGGAGGTAGTGTTTTGGGGGAAAATATGGTTGATTTCTCAATTCAGCATATTTTACAGTAGTTTTAAGATTCGTTCTGCAGTAGCAAGAACTTTCCACCAATTACATAATTCAGTCTATGAGTTACAATTGAAACAATAAGAAAAAATAAGGGACATACCATTTGTAGTGGAACATATTCAAGAACCATCATGAAAGGATAGAAAATTTAGACCTCTCTCCCTGACAATATTTTCTTTGCGTGAGACCTCCCAAAAATCTCACCTTTGCAGTGAGATCACAAAAAAACATTGATCTTGGTGTGGGATCACCCAAAAAACATGCTCTCAGTGAGAGATCACCCAAAAGCATCACCATTGGCATCAAAATCCAGCAACTCCAAGTAAAAAAATATAATTTTTTATCTCACACTCTATTACATATCATGTGCACACTTTCCTTTTATATAATTTTACACTCTTTACTTAATTATACATACATTACTTTTATTTTTGATATATGGGAATTTGACTACCTTCTTACTCTTCTTTTCTAGGTATTTTGTTATACACAATAAGAAATAGCTCACATATGAAAAATTGGAAGCTCCAACAACAAAATACTATGGATAAACGTCACCCCTAGGGTGTACATCCTTACCTAGTTTCCACACTTCAAATTTTTATCACTTAATTCTTTAATTATCCACTCGGCATGCTGTCGGTTCCTCTCTTCTCTACAAGATACAATGGTACACATATTTTATCTTCTTTATTGTATTGAATATTCACTCAAAAACATAAAGTAGGGGAAAAATAAAGAAAACAAATATATGCACTTAGGTACATTTATAGGTCTTAGAGCATGCTAATATATACATGAATCCTAAGCAAGAAAATTTATAATTGATAATTTCCTTAGGGTATTTTACTATTAAGTTGTGGAGCTTGTTTTCATGTGTGAAAGTGTTGAAAACTATACACTAAGAGTACTGTACAATTCGCACAGTTGTCTCGCCGAAAAAAAAAATGGCCTTAAAATGTACCCGATATACAAGGAAATGTGCTTTACTCATATGGGTAGGATTTTTGACCCATAGGTTTTTGGGACAGTTTTTGCCCATGGTTTTAATACACATGGTTTTATAAAATTGCTTAAGCAGTTGTCTTCTTATGTGGTTTTGTGCATATGGTAGAAAAACATAATGTAACATTACAGATGTGTTTTGAATTTGTGTGTGAGTTATGTAGAGTTTTTTGAGCATAGCTCCAAATAGATTCGGGTATTTTATTGAGAGAGCAATGGCTTGCAATAAAATCTGAGCAAGTGATTCTTGGTGGATGTAGCCCAAATTGGGTGAACCAAAATAAATATTGTCTCTTTGTGTTGTGTTATTTTATTCTACACTTTTATTTGAGATCTATAATATTTTCTGCATATTATTTTCTACTGTTGCAATTATGTGAGGGATTATTCCACATATTTTATCCCTCATAACAATTTGTATCAGATCCTAGTTTGGTTTGATGAAGTGTTGAATCACAATGAATGTTTAATCTTTAGTGGGAGCTATTGAAGATGATCGAAGATAAAGGGTTGATAAATTCAACATGAATAATTTGAGTCTTTGGAAGATGCATATGGAAGATTACCTTTATCAAAAGAATATTTGTATTCTATAGTTTGAGAAGGTGAAAAAACCCTAGAGCATGAAGGATGCAGAATGGGATTTTTTGGATAGGAAGGCACTTGGGACAATCCGTTTCTGTCTTACATATTCGGTATAATTAAATGTTTCAATAGAAAAGACTACAAAAGAGCTGATGGATGCATTAGAGAATTTATATGAAAACCCCTCTACCTCTTATAATATATTTTTTAATGAAAAATATTTTTAATATGAAGATGTCTTAGAATGGTTCAGTAGCAGATCATTTAAATTATTTTAATACAGTTGTAAATATGCTAGCTTTGGTTACATTATAATTTGATGAAGAAGTTAGGGATTTATTAGTTATGTGCTATTTACCTCAGAGTTGGAATAGCTTGGTAAGGGCGGTAAGCAACTCGATTTTAGCTAACTCAAAGTTGAAGTTGTAGGATGTTGTAGGGGTGATTCTAAGTGAGGAAATGCGAAGAAAAATCTCTAGGGAATATTCTACTTCAGGTAATGCTTTGACAGTGGAAACTAGAGGGAGACAGAAGAATACAGGAATCCGTGGAAAATCAAAGGATTAAGCAAGGTCAAAATCCAAAAGAAAAATAGTATGTTCGCACTGTGGAATATCTAGCCATGCAAAGAAGGACTGTTGGGAACTTTGGGACAAGAAGAAACAACAAGAAGAAAAAAGGAGGCAACTGTTGCAATGGGTAATGTATGTCAAGATGTTTTGATTCTTTCTTTGCACAATATTATTGAATTTTGGGTTTTAGATTTAGGGGCTTCTTTCCATGCTACTCCACATAGGCATTATTTTGGAGATTATGTTCAAGGAGATTTTGGGCATATTTTTCTTGGTGATGATGAGTATTGCAACATAGTTGGAAAAGGTTCTATTTAGGTTAAGATGTAGAATGGGAATACTTGGATATTAAAGGATGCCAAACATGTGCCTACATTAAGATGAAATTTGATAGAGGTAAGGCAATCAGGAAGTGATGGTTGTACTATGATATTTATAGTGGACTCTTTGAAGGTTACCAAGGGTTCTCTTGTGGTGGCAAGAGGTAAGAAGGTTGGAACCTTCCATTTAACCACTTAAAGCACTAATGTTTGTAATCTTGTGGCTTCAAAAGTAGATGCAACATTGTGGCACTATAGGCTTGGTCATATGAGCCATAAGGGCATGGAGATCATACATAAGGAATTTCCTAGATATACAGAAACAAGTTTAGTTTTCTACGAGAACTGCATATATGGGAAACAAAAGAAAGTAAGGTTTCACAAGGTTAGACCTATAAATAAAGAGAGTAAGTTAGATCTGGTGCATTCTGATGTATGGGAGCCGACTCAGGTATCATATTTTGGGGGTTAAAGTTATTATGTTACTTTTACTGATGATGTAACAAGGAAAGTTTGGGTTTACTATATTAGAAACAAATCTGATGTGTTTGACACTTTTGTTAAATTGAAAGCCTTAACAGATAATGAAACAGGTCATAAGTTAAAATGTCTCAGGTCAGATAATAGATGGGAGTATTGTAGGAATGAATTTGATGATTACTGTTATAAGAATGGAATCTGCAAGAAAAATATGGTTCTAGGAACTCCACAACAGAATGGCATGTCAAAAAATATGAATAGAAAAATAATGGAATGTGCTAGGAGCATGAGGTTACATGTAGAACTGCCTCTTTCTTTTATGGTAGAAGCAATGAGCATAGTTGTGTACTTGATAAATAGAGGACGCTTAAGTGATTTGGATGGAGGCATTCCTGAGGAGGCTTGGTAAGGTAGAAATTTGATTATGCATTTCTTAGAGTCTTTGGATATGAGGTGTTTGTCCATTAGACAAGGATGATAGGACCAAGCTAGAGGCTAAATAAGAAACATGTACTTTCATTGGTTATGGTGGTGATAACTTTGGATATAAATTTTTGAGTATTAAGGACAAGAAAATCATTCAATTTAGGGATGTGGTCTTTAATGATAAAGTCATGTATAAGAAGTAGTTGTAGGAAAATAGGGAAGAATCCAAGAAAGAATACACAACAGTAGAGGATCTTTGAGATGGGAAAGTGACACATGAATCAATTCAGGAACCTCCTCAACAGGAACCCAAAACTCATATATTGAGGTGGTCTTACAGAGTAAGAGGATAACATGAACATTTTTCTCCTTCTCTTTATTATCTATCCCTCACTGATAGTGGAGATCCAGAGAGATTTGATGAAGCAATGTAGGTAGATGACAGGAAGAAGTAGGAGAAATCCATGAATGACGAGCATTAGGCTCTCCTCGAGAACTAGAAATGGGATTTGGTGAAGCTACTCGAAGGAAAAAGAGAATTACAGGACAAGTGGGTGTTCAAAGTGAAAGAGGAAGAAGGAGGCAAGAAAATATACAAGGCCTTGTTGGTGGTCAAGGGGTTTGGAAATAAAAAAGTTATAGATTTTGATGATATTTTTTCTCCCGTAGTAAAAATTACTTCTATTAGAACTATTCTAGGAATAGTTGCAGTAAAATACTTGCAGTTAGAAAAACTTGATGTAAAAACTACATTTCTCCATGGTGATTTGGAGGAGGAACTATATATGCAGCAACCAAAGGGCTATGAGGTCAAAGGTAAAGAGGAGATGGTATGCAAACTGAGGAAGAGCTTGTATGGCTTGAAACAAGCTCCATGTCAATGGTATAAGAAATTTGATAGCTTCATGATGGAGCAAGGTTATATTGGATGCCATTTTGACTATTGCATGTATTCAAAGAAATTTGAGGATGGAAGTTATACTATCTTATGTTTGAATTTGGATGATATGTTGGTTGCAGGTAAAAACATGTAGGAACTAAAATTACTCAAGAAGAAACTAAGTAAATCCTTTGCCATGAAGGATTTGTGGGAAACAAAAAAAATCCTTGGTATGGGGATATCTCGGGATAGGAAGGAACGGAACCTGACTTAATCTCAGACAGAGAACCTTAAGAAGGTCTTGGAGAGGTTTAATATGCAGGATGCTAAACCGTTTGGGACTCATTTGGCAGGACATTTCAAGTTATCAAAGGAGCAGTGTCCCAAGACAGAGAAGGAGAGAAACTAGATATCCAAGGTACCTTACTCATCAGTGGTTGGTAGTTTGATGTATATCACGGTGTGTAGTAGGCTTAATATTGACCATGTAGTAGGAGCGGTAAGTATATATATGAGTGATCAAGGTAGAGATCACTGGAAGGCAGTAAAGCGGATCCTTCGGTATTTGAGAGGGACCATGGGGAAATTTTTTTTTCTGTAGTGGATAAGACACCACTTTGTGTGGTTATGTAGATTCAGATATGGCTGGAGATGTAGAATATTTATATTCTATAGTCTAAGACGGTTAACAAACCCTTGAGCATGAAGGATGCAGAATGGGATTTTTTGGATAGGAAGGCACTTGGGACAATCCTTTTGTGTCTTACATCTTCGGTATTATTAAATTTTTCAATATAAAAGACTAAAAAAGAGCTGATGGATGCATTAGTGAATTTATATGAAAAACCCTCTACCTCTTATAATATATTTTGAATAAAAAATATTTTTAATATGAAGATGTCTTAGAATGGTTCAGTAGCAGATCATTTAAATTATTTTAATACAGTTGTAAATATGCTAGCTTCGGTTACATTATTATTTGATGAAGAAGTTAGGGATTTATTAGTTATGTGCTATTTACCTGAGAGTTGGAATAGCTTGGTAATGACGGTAAGCAACTCCGTTTTAGCTAACTCAAAGTTGAAGTTGTAGGATTTTGTAGGGATGATTCTAAGTGAGGAAATGCAAAAAAAAATCTCTAGGGAACATGCTACTTCAGGTAATGCTTTGACAGTGGAAACTAGAGGGAGACAGAAGTATACATGAATCCGTGGAAAAGCAAAGGATTAAGAAAGGTCAAAATCCAAAAGAAAAATAGTATGTTGGCACTGTGGAATGTCTGGCCATGCAAAGAAGGACTGTTGGGAACTTGGGACAAGAAGAAACAATAGGAAGAAAAAGTGAGTCAACTATTGCAATGGGTAATGCATGTCAGGATGCTTTTATTCTTTCTTTGCATAATATTACTGAATTTTGGGTTTTAGATTCAGGGGCTTCTTTCCATGCTACTCCACATATGAATTATTTTGGAGATTATGTTCAAGGAGATTTTGGGCATATTTTTATTGGTGATGATGAGTCTTGAAACATAGTTGGAAAAGGTTCTATTTTGCTTAAGATGTAAAATGGGAATACTTGGATATTAAAGGATGTCAAACATGTGGCTACATTAAAATGAAATTTGATAAAGGTAAGGAAATTGGGAAGTGATGGTTGTACTGTGATATTTATAGTGGACTCTTTGAAGGTTACCAGGGGTTCTCTTGTGGTGGTAAGAGTTAAGAAGGTTGGAACCTTCCATTTAACCACTTATATAACTAATGTTTGTAGTCTTGTGGCTTCAAAAGTAGATGCAAAATTGTGGCACTATAGGCTTGGTCATATGAGCCATAAGGGCATGGAGATCATACATAATGATTTTCCCATATATACAAAAATAAGTTTTAATTTTCTGCGAGGACTGCATATATGGGAAACAAAAGAAAGTAAGGTTTCAAAAGGTTGGACCTATAAATAAAGAGAGTAAGTTAGAGCTGGTGCATTCTGATGTATGGGGGCCGACTCAGGTATCATATCTTGGGGGTTCAAGTTATTATGTGACTTTTATTGATGATGTAACAAGGAAATTTTGGGTTTATTATATTAGAAACAAATCTGATGTATTTGACACTTTTGTTAAATGGAAAGCCTTAGTAGATAATGAAACAGGTCTTAAGTTAAAATGTCTCTGGTCAGATAATAGAGGGGAGTATTGTAGGAATGAATTTGATGATTACTGTTATAAGAATGAAATCTGCAAGAAAAATATGGTTCTTGGAACTCCACAACAGAATGGCATGTCAAAAAATATGAATAGAACAATAATGGAATGTGCTAGGAGCATAAGGTTACATGCAGGACTACCTCTTTCTTTTTGGGTAGAAGCGGTGAGCATAGTTGTGTACTTGATAAATAGAGGTTGCTTAAGTGACTTGGATGGAGGCATACCTAAGGAGGCTTGGTATGGTAAGAAAGTTGATTATTCATTTCTTATATTCTTTGGATATGAGGTGTTTGTCCATATAGAAAAGGATGATATGACCAAGCTAGAGGCTAAATAGGAAACATGTACTTTCATTGGTTATGGTGGTGATAACTTTGGATATAAATTTTTGAGTATTAAGGACAGGAAAATCATTCAATTTAGAGATGTGGTATTTAATGATAAAGTCATGAATAAGAAGTAGTTTCAGGAAAATAGGGAAGAATCCAAGAAAGAATACACAACAGTAGAGGATCTTCCAGATGGGAAAGTGACACATGAATCAGTTCAGGAACCTCCTCAACAGGAACCCCAAACTCATATATTGAGGAGGTCTTATAGAGTAAGAGTATAACATGAACATTTTTCTCCTTCTCTTTATTATATATCCCTCACTGATAGTGGAGATCCAGAGAGATTTGATGAAGCAATGTAGCTAGATTCCAGGAAGAAGTAGGAGAAATCCATGAATGACGAGCATTAGGATCTCATTGAGAACCAGAAATGGGATTTGGTGAAGCTACCCGAAGGAAAAAGAGAATTATAGGACAAGTGGGTGTTCAAAGTGAAAGAGGAAGAAGGAGGCAAGAAAAGATACAAGGCCTGGTTGGTGGTCAAGGGGTTTGGAAATAAAAAAGTTATAGATTTTGATGATATTTTTTCTCCTATAGTAAAAATTACTTCTATTAGAACTATTCTTGGAATAGTTGTAGAAAAATACTTTCAGTTAGAAGAACTTGATGTAAAAACTACATTTCTCCATGGTGATTTGGAGGAGAAACTATATATGCAGCAACCAGAGGGCTATGAGGTCAAAGGTAAAGAGGAGATGGTATGCAAACTGAACAAGAGATTGCATGGCTTGAAACAAGCTCCACATCAATGGTATAAGAAATTTGATAGCTTCATGATGGAGCAAGGTTATATTGGATGCCATTTTGACTATTGCATGTATACAAAGAAATTTGAGGATGGAATTTATACTATCTTATGTTTGAATGTGGATGATATGTTGGTTGCAGGTAAAAACATGCATGAACTAAAAGTACTCGAGAAGAAACTAATTAAATCCTTTCCCATGAAGGATTTTTTGGAAACCAAAAAAATCCTTGCTATGGGGATATCTCGGGATAGGAAGGAATGAAACCTAACTTAATCTCAGACAGAGGACATTAAGAAGGTCTTCGATAGGTTTAATATACAGGATGCTAAACCGGTTGGGAATCCTTTGACAGGACATTTTAAGTTATCAAAGGAGTAGTGTCCCAAGATAGAGAAGGAGAGAAACTAGATATCAAAGGTACCTTACTCATCAGCGGTTGGTAGTTTTATGTATATCATGGTGTGCAGTAGGCTTAATATTGCCCATGTAGTAGGAGCGGTAAGTATATATATGAGTGATCAAGGTAGAGATCACTGGAAGGCAGTAACGTGGATCTTTCAGTATTTGAGAGGGACCATGGGGACATTTTTTTGCTGTAGTGGATTAGACACCACTTTGTGTGGTTATGTAGATTCAGATATGGCTAGAGATGTAGACAACAAGAGGAACATGACAAGTTATTTTTACATTGTAGGTGGGACAGTAGTAAGCTAGATTTCACGACTACAGAAGATGCTGGATTTGTTAACCACAGAGGAAAGCAAACAAATGATTTAACTACAGAAAATTCTTGAGGAGTTAGGGCATAAGCAGGAGAATGGAAAGATACATAGTGATAGTCAGAGTGCTATACACCTAGTTAAGAAGTTTTTTTTCCAGTCTAGGAAGAAACATATACATTAAGGTACCATTTCATTAAAACAACTTTGGAGGAAGAGAAGTTGAAGCTGGAGAAGATTCATATCAGTCAGAATCTTGCAAACATGATGATAAAGGTGGTCACAAGGGAAAAACTTAATCTGTGTTCAACTTTGGTTGGTCTTCATGAAAACTATTGAAGCGTTGAGAAGCTTTCTCAGAGGAAAACTAGTCCCCAAGTGGGAGATTGTTAGGTTATGGAGCGTTTTTTTGTGTGTGAAAGTGTTGAAGACTACACACTAATAGTAGTATACACTTTCCATAGGTACCTCGCTGGAAAAAAAATTTGGCCTTAAAATTTGACCAATATACCAGGAAACATTTTTTTCTCATATGGGTGGGATTTTTGACCCAGGGACAGTTTTGGCTGATGGTTTTAATAACCACGGTTTTGTAAAACTACTTAAGAAATTGTCTACTTTTGTGGTTTTTTGCATATGGTAGAAAATAATACTGTAACATTGCAAATGTGTTTTGAATTCGTGTGTGAATTTTGTAGAGTTTGTTGAGCATAGCTCCAAAAATATTTGGGTATTACATTGAGAGAGCGGTGGCTTGTAATAAAATATGACCAATTGATTCTTGGTGGATGTAGCCCAAATTGGGTGAACATCGTTAAATACTATCTCTTTGTGTTGTGTTATTTTATTCTGCACTTTTATTTTAGATCTATAATATTTTTTGTATGTTATTTTCTACTATTTTGATTATGTGAGGGATTATTTCACATATTTTATACCTTATTTCCTAACATTTACTTTGTCTCTTATACTTTTACTAAGCTCATACGACATACAACCATGTTAGTATTTCATTAATTGTTTTTATGTCCTGACACTAGTGCCCATTTATCAAAAAAATATTAAGGTGATCACATCCCTTTTGGGTGATATTGATAATCTTTATCCTTTTCTTAATATTTTTATTCTCTTTTACATATTAGGCATCTTTTACACTTTTTTTTCAACTTTCCAATTGTCAATTAAAAAAGTCAAACAAGGGAATCATATATATACATAGTTATAGATCTAAAATAAGGTGTGAAGCACTAGTAGTGTCTACTATAACCTAATCTTACAGAAAAAGGCATCAAAGCATTACAAATCATCCATCTAACACATCCATTTAAGGTAAAATGGCTACATCACTTTGTATACATAGCCTAGGAGGGTAATTTTCATTTTATTTCATCTCAAACATTCTATACATTTTTTATATTCTATATCTAAACTACTATCATTGTCTGATTTGTACAAGGTACTATTAGGGAATATTACACATGCATTCACATAGAACATCATGCAATCTGAAATGTAGTGCAACACTCAGTACTAATTTAACTCTTTGGGTGACAACTGGGGTTTGTCTAACTGCACATTCTTCATAATTTTTTACTAGATTTAATGTATTTTATGGACATGTGTAGAAAGGTTTCTATTTTTTAGGTTACAAGTTTGAACATCGACACTAGAACAAATACAAAGAAAAAAAAGTAGATCAAAAAAGTAGATCAATAGAGAAGATCTGAACTTGAGCATTTGGGTGGACACTAGCACCAAAATCGAGTCACTAGCACCCAAACACTTGTCTTCTCCCATGGGCACTTCTATCCTGCATATTTTTGGGTCTTAGAACCTCTAGTGAGCCTTCATGTTGTTGCTTCCAAGTTATTTCATTTATTCACCGGTCCAAATCACTCATAAATCAAGTAAGTTATCATCTCTTTGTCTCTCTTGCTTAGGGTTTCATATTCTATATGCTTTGTTTCTTATCTCTTATTGTATATTATCATTTATATATCATTCATTATACTAGTTACTCTTAAATATAGATTTAATATAATATATATTAAATAAAAAATATGCAACAAGTAATAAAGGGACTAAAAATAAGGAATTACGGGTGATTCAAGTGAACCGTGTGAGATTTATGTGACAATGAAAAAAATTAAACAAACAAAAAATTATGGTTTGAATTCATTATTAGATCATTGGATTTATTATTGAAAATGATACATACAAAATAAAAAATGTAAAATGGAGGAAATATCTTTCTTTTAGTGAAAAATACAAAAGAGTGAACAATGCAGAAAAGCCTTATGATGGTGTGGGCTCTTGAAGAGCATGGTGTGGATGCAAAGGATTTCAGATGTATCTAATGGTTTGATTTTAATCTCTAGATTATTATAATTTCAATGTAGTGTTTGATGATCTGTGAATCAATGAATTATATAAATTTGTGTAGAATTGTTGATAATTTTGGTAGTTGTTGGTGATCTACAAAAAATGGGGATAACACTTGGAAGTTATTGAAACCACATCTAAATGGGTGAGTTTAGGGTTGGGGAAACATATAAGGTTAGTGTAAGTTTTTTGGGGTGGTTGGAATGCTATCAAGGTTGGAATTAATAGGAGAAAATGTTTTTAGGTGTTTTAGGATGTTTGATAATGAGTCAAATAAGTAGTTAGGGGTAAAAGTATTATTATAAGGATAAAAATATGATTTATGGAATATTGGGATTAAGGACAAGATACAAGCCAAAAAATAGTGTAAGGATGGCCCTTTTTTAATTTTTAGGTTATTGTTCGTGAATCAGAATTATGACCGAAAAAGTGGGTCATTCGGTAGAAAAATATTTTTTATAGATGTCTAGTTTTGACAATTGATTAAGGATGTATGAGTTCTTGTTTTGAGATTTCAAATGAGTTTGTGAGAAAAAAGGTTTTCTACTAAAAAATATAGTGACATTGGCAACAAATGGTAGGGAACATTATACGGCCTTGGGTCTCTGAGATGACAATGTGGATACCCTGTGAATGCTTGTTTAGCTTGATATGTATACGAGAGAGGGTCCAAAAGGAACTTCTCATGTCGATGTGTAGAGGAGTTTTTTAAGATTGCATTATTTAATCGATGTGTTTCAGTTTAGGATTCCCCAAGACTGGACATGAAATATTTTACCACAAAGGTGGGTTTGCATGACAGAGAAGTTTAGTTATAGGGGATTAAATGGGTTCTCAACCTATAGACATATAAGTTATATGTAGCGGTGGGAAAATTTTCCATGAAAGATACAAAATCCACAATGTGTGATGAATGTAAGGCTCGATGTAAAATATGTTACCACAAATTGTTAGGAAATAAGGGATAAAATATGTGGAATAATCCCTCACAAAATCGTAACAGTAGAAAATAATATGCAAAAATATTGTAGATCTCAAATAAAAGTGCAAAATAAAATAACACAACACAAAGAGACAGTATTTAACATGGTTCACCCAATTTGGGCTACGTCCAAAAAGAATCACTTGCTAATATTTTATTATAAGACACCGCTCTCTCAATACAATACCTAGATCTATTTGGAGCTATGCTCAACAAAATCTGTAGAATTCACACCTGAATTCAAAGCACATCTGCAATGTTTTACATTATATCTACCATATGCACAAAACCATATAAATAGACAATTTCCTAAGAAATTTTACAAAATTGTGGGTATTAAAACCATGGGCCAAAACCATCTCATAAACCTATGGTTCAAAAAACCTGACCATATGAGAAAATCACATTTCCCGATATATCGGGCATGTTTTAAGGCCCAATTTTTTTTTCGGTTGCAACCCCTACTTGGGGACCGGCCCGGTTCCGAAACCTAGAAAGACAATTGTGGAAAGTTTACAGTACTCTTATTATATAGTATTCAAAATTTTCTCACATAAAAATAGATTCCACAACCTAACAATCTCCCACTTGGAGACTAGTTTTCCTCTGAGAAAGCTTCTTAACCATTCACTAGTTTTCATGAAGACCAACCAAAGTTGAGCACAACTTCAATTTTTCCCTTGTGACCACTTTGGTCATCATGTTTGTAGGATTCTGACTAGTATAAATCTTCTCCAGCTTCAACTTCTCTTCCTCCAAAGCTGTCTTGATCAAATGGTACCTTAACTATATATGCTTCGTTTTAGAGAGGAAAGCAGAGTTCTTAACTAGGTGTATAGTATTTTGACTATCACTATGCATATTTTCTTCCTCTTAATTATGCCCCAAATTCTCAAGAAATGGTTGTAACCAAATCATTTCTTTTCTTACTTCTGTGGCAGTAACATACTCAGCCTCCATGGTTGACAAAGCTACTAACTTCTGTACTCTTGAAATCTAGCTTACTGTTATCCCACCTACAGTGTAAACATAACCTTTCGTGTTCCTCTTACTATCTACATATCCAACCATATCTGAATCTACATAACAACACAAAGTGGTGTCTGATCCACTATAGCATAAAACTTTCCCCATGGTCCCTCTCAAACAGGAAAGGATCCACTTTACCATCTACCAGTGATCTCTACCTGGATCACTCATAAATCTACTCACCGCTCCCACTGCATGGGCAATATTAGGCCTAGTGCACACCATGGCATACATCAAACTGCCAATCGCTAATGAGTAAGGTACCTTGGACATCTGGTTTCTCTCCTACTCTATCTTAGGACACTACTCCTTTGATAACTTGAAATGGCCTACCAAAGGAGTCCCAACCGGTTTAGCATCCTGCATATTAAACCTCTCTAAGACTTTCTTAATGTACTCTTCTTGAAATAAATTCAGCTTCCATTCCTTCTTGTCTTGAGATATCCTCATACAAAGGATTTGTTTGGCTACCCCCAAATCCTTCATAGAAAAGGATTCACTTAGTTGCTTCTTAAGTACATTTATTTCCTACATGTTTTTACCTACAACCAACATGTCATCCACATAGAGACAAAGGATAATATAACTACTATCCTCAAATTTCTTTGTATACATGCAATGGTCAGAATGACATCTAATATGACCTTTCTCTATCATGAAGATATCAAATTTCTTATACCATTGACATGGAGCCTTATTCAAGCCATACAAGCTCTTCTTCAGTTTGCACACCATCTCATCTTTACATTTGACCTCATAGCCCTTTGGCTGCTACATATATAGTTCCTCCTCAAAATTACCATGTATAAATGCAGTCTTTACATCAAGTTTTTCTAAGTGCAAGTCTTCTGTTGCAACTATTCCTAGAATAGTTCTAATAGAAGTCATTTTTACTAGAGGAAAAAAAATATCATCAAAATCTATACCCTTTTTTTGTGCAAATGCCTTAACCACCAACCAAGCCTCGTATCTTTTCTTTCCTCGTTCCTCTTTGACTCTTAACACCCAATTGTTCTCTAATGCTCTTTTACCTTCAGGTAGCTTCACCAAATCCCATGTCTGGTTCTCCATGAGAGCCTGATGCTCCTCATCCATGGATTTATTCCTGACATCTACCTACACTGCTTCATCAAATCTGTCTAGCTCTCTACTATTAGTGAGTAATAAATAATAAAGAGAAGGAGAAAAATGTTCAGGTTCTCTTCTTACCATAGAATACCTCCTCAATATAGGAGTTTGGGATTCCTATTGAGGAGGTTCTTGAAATAATTAATGTGTCACTTTTACATTCGGAAGATCCTCTACCATCGCATATTCTTTCTTGAATTCTTCCCTATTTTCCTGCAACTGATGCTTATACATGAATTTCTCATTAAAGATCACATCCATAGTTCGAATGATTTTCTTGTCCTTAATACTCCAACATTTATATCCAAATTCATCACTGCCATAACCAATGAAAGTACATTTTTTTGATTTATCCTTTAGCTTGGTTCTATCATCCTTGTCTATATGGACAAACACCTCACATCTAAAGACTCTAAGAAATCAATAATCAACTTTCTTACCATACCAATCCTCCTCATGTATGCCTCCATCCAAGGCACTTGAGGGTCCTCTATTTATCAAGTACACAGATGTGCACACTGCTTCTGCCCAAAAAGAAAGAAGCAGTCCTGCATGTAACCTCATTCTCCTAGCACATTCCATTATTGTTTTGTCCATCCTTTCTGACACCCCATTCTACTGCGGAGTTCCTGGAACCTCCTTTTGCTTGTGGATTACATTCTTAGAATAATAATCATCAAATTCATTACTGCAATACTCCCCTCCATTATCGGACCTAAGACATTTTAGCTTAAAACCTATTTCATTCTCTACCAAGGCTTTCCATTTAACAAAAGTTTCAAATACATCAAAGTTGTTTCTAATACAATAAACCAAAACTTTCCTTGTTGCATCATCAATAAAAGTAACATAATAACTTGAAGCCCTAAGAGATGATACCTGAGTCGACCCCCATTTATCAGAATGCACCAGCTCTAACTTACTCTCTTTCTTTGTAGGTCCAACCTTGTGAAACATTACTTGCTTATGTTTCCCATATATGCAGTCCTCATAGAACTCTAAATATATTTCTGTATGTCTAAGGAAATCCTTTTTTATGATCTCCATGCCCTTATGGCTCATATGACCGAGCCTATAGTGCCACAATGTTGTATCTACTTCTGAAGCCACAAGATTACAAACATTAGTGCTATAAGTAGTTAAATACAAGGTTCTAACCTTCTTACCTCTTGCTAGCACAAGAGCACCCTTGGTAACCTTCCAAGAGTCTGCTATAAATATCACAGTACAACCATCACTTGCCAACTGACCTACCAATATCAAATTTCATCTTAATGTAGGTACATGTCTGACATCCTTTCATAGCCAAGTATTCTCATTCTACATCTTAACCTAAACAAAAAAATTTCTAACTATGCTGCAAGGCTCGTCATCACCAAGAAAAACATGCCCAAAATATCCTTGAACATAATCAACAAAATAATTCCTAAGTAGAGAAGTATGGAAAGAAGGCCCCGAATCTAAAACCCAAGATTCAATAGTATTGTGCAAAGAAAGAATCAAAGCATCTGGAAATACATTACCCGTTGCCACATTTTCTTCCTTGTTTTCTTCCTATTGTTTCTTCTTGTCCCAAAGCTCCCAACAGTCCTTCTTTGCATGCCCAGACTTTCCACAGTGCCAACATACTATCTTGATTTTGGATTTTGACCTTACCCGATCCTTTGATTTTCCACAACTTCCTCTATTCTTCTATCTCCCTCTACTTTCCACTGTCAAAGCATTCCCTGAATTAGAATATTCACCAGAGATTTTTCTTCGAATTTCCTCGTTTAGAATCACCTCTACAACATCCTCAAACTTCAACTTTGAATTATCTCAAACCAAGTTGCTTACCACCATTACTAGGTTATTCCAACTCTCAGGTAAAGAGCACATAACTAATAAAGCCCTAACTTCTTCATAAAATTCTATTGTAACTGAAACTAGCATATTTATAACCATATTAAAATCATTTAGATGATCTGTTACTGAACCATTGTTAGACATCTTCATATTAAACAAATTTTTTATTAAAAATATCTTATTAGAGGCAGATGGTTTTTCATACAACTTCCATAATGCATCCATCAGTTCTTTTATAGTCTTTTCCTTTAAAACATTAAATAATACCAAAGATGCGAGACACAGCCATATTGTCCAAAGTGCCTTCCTATCCAACAAATCCCATTCCATATCTGTCATGCTCGAGGGTTTGTTCAGCTTCTCAGACAGTGGAGTATAAATATCCTTCTGATAAAGGTAATCTTCCATCTGCATCTTCCAAAAACTAAAATTCTTCCCGTTGAATTTTTAAACCCTAGATATTCCATCATATACCATAGCTCACACTCAAGATAAAACTTTCCATGTGGTTCAACACTTCAGCAAACCAAACTAGGCTCTGATACCAATTGTTAGGAAATAAGGGATAAAATATGTGGAATAATCCCTCACAGAATTGCAACAATAGAAACTAATATGCAAATATATTACATATCTCAAATAAAACTGAAAAATAAAATAACAAAACACAAAGAGACAGTATTTAACGTGGTTCACCCAATTTGGATTACGTCTACTAAGAATCACTTTCTTAGATTTTATTACAAGTCACCGCTCTTTCAATACAATACCTAGATCTGTTTGGAGCTATGCTGAAGAAAATCTATAGAATTCACACCTGAATTCAAAGCACATCTGCAATGTTTTACCTTATATCTACCATATGCACAAAACCATATAAATAGAAAACTGCTTAAGTAGTTTTACAAAACCATGGGTATCAAAACCATGGGCCAAATTCTTCCCATAAAACTACGGGTCAAAAAACCCATCCATATGAGAAAATAACGTTTCCCAATATATCAGGCACATTTCAAGGTCCCAAAAAACCATTTCGGGGGTTGTGCCCCCGAACCCCTGCTACCGGGGGCTCCCACCCTGAACCCCCACTCAAGGCCCGGCTCGGCTCAGAACCCTGGTGACACAACTGTGGAAAGTGTACAGTATTCAACATTTTCTCACATTAAAATAGGCTCCACAACCTAACACAAATGTGGGATCACACGACAAGAAATTCAAGTGATAGGGGAAACAATGGGTTCACGACCTTTAAATGTATGCCATTAAAGGAGGTTGTAGGGAAAAGGTTCTTGAGAGACTATAAAATCCATGGTGGATTGATAAATACAAGATCCATTTAAATTGGATGATTTCAAAGTTTTAGAGGGTTTTGAGGCCCAAAAAAGTAATCACATAATTTTAAAGTGTGCAATTTTACGAGGGATTGATGTCAATTGAAGGAACATTGGTTTTTTGGCATACAATTCTCTACAAATTTTATAGTTTTTTTGAGAGACTTTGTTGATGTATAATGTTTTTTGTATCAAGATTTTGGAGCCATTAATGACATATAGACATTTGATTTATATGTATATATATATAATTTTAGGATTTATGTTATGTTTGAGTCTTATTATGATTTTATGTGATGTGTTATGAAACTATTTGAAATGTATGATTAGATTAGAGATATATGTGTTATTATTTAATACATTTGTGATTTTGATGATTTTATATGTGGTCATGACAAATGATGATCTTGTTTTATTTTTATGCACTATATGAAGGATAAGGATATATCATGGGATGTTTGCATCTATACTATTCTTAGCATATATAATTCGTGATCGTAAATTTATTGTATGTGTGACACTGCACATGTGACATTTTTTAATGTTAACCTATAACCCAAAATGTGTTTTCATATTAGGATGAAGGATGGATATGGGATAGTTATATGTAACCTTTTTAGACATGGGAAATGCTTTTGTTTAGTGAATATGAAGAAATGTGTCCTTCTTGATGGTTCCCAAGTTTTTCCCTAGCTTTATTTTATGTTACATTTAGTTGATCGATATGCGAATCTTGTATTTTATTGGAAAGATGATCAATGTCAGAATATTTCCCGGGATGGGTTTATTATTGATTTTGACATGGGGGCTAAACAATGCAGGAAACCCCTATTGATATGAGGATTTATCAATGTAGGAAGTGTCATTTGTGTCGCCATGTGTGTAATTTTATTAAGTATCAATCATTTGAGGGAGTGGTCTATGATTTTATTGAGTTTTTAATTTTATGGTAGCCATCATTCGAGGGATTTTTATACATTTTTAATTGATATATTCTAACCATGAGGTTAGCTGATGTAATATTTCTTTGATATTCATCATTCAAGGGAGCTATCTATATTTTTACTATATCATCCCATTGATACTTTCATTTTCTTAGAGCTAAAGATGATCCTAAATAATTTAGAAGGGAGCAAGTAAATGTAAATTCTACATGTATTTCCTTAACATGTCCTTTTTTCAGTAGATGAAGATATGTTGAAGTAAATATTACGGGGTTCCCTAACTACAAAGAGTGGAGCTTATCTATCTAGAATATGCTATGAACAAATCTATGGTTCCCATATTTAATATCATACTTTCTATGTTAATGGGATACCACATGATTACAAAACATTACAAGAGTGAGACATATGTAGGATGATGGAGGAAGATCATTATTTGACTAAGGTCATGTGATTTCATATTTTAACAACAAAATGATTGTAAGTTAAAAGTATTAAGATGCCCATATTCAGGTTTACTATCAAGGGATGATTAACCATAAGACCTAAACCAAAATTTATGAGTGACATTAGATGGTCTAAGAAATTTTGTACAAAAATTCCCATGTTTACTCTTTTCCATGTTAGTGACATATTAATGATTTTCATTGAGAACAATATCAAATTGACGTTGAATTCACAATTTTTAAATTTTTTTTATATGCTCGTATTTTTTCTGGATAAATACTTATATGTTCAACGGAAGTCATATGGCATTCATATACCAACTCTAGTTGTGATAGGATTTATCGACATTAATCTTCATCAGAGATGACGTCTTGTAGGGAGATGTTAAGATATGGAATTTGAATTTCAAAGTGAAGAAAAAATTCATTTCCATATACTAAGGAGAAGGGTTTAACACCTATTGGGGTTTGGATTCTAGTCTAATAGTCTTATAATGTGAATGGGATTTTAAGATAAAAATATCTACTAGCCTGATTGACATTTTTTATAAGATGTGGAAATTTTGATTTTGATGTTCTAAGTATCATAAAGTTTTTGGACAAAATTATTTTGAATGATTTATAATTATTTGTGATTATTTTAGCGGGGATGACAAAGAAAAACATGATGTGATGATCGATGAAGTCAATGATTTTATCTTATTTAGTGCATATAAGATGGATTTTTTACACCCATTTTATAAATTATTAAGTGTTTGTGATGATGAAGTTGTGTAATTATGATGAATGAGGGTCAATAAGGCCAATGTTGTCAATCCTCCTTTGTGAAAATGGCCAAATATCTTGAGCTTGTTTGAGAGAATGACTCCTAATTTGTGTAATATTCGAGTGTTGTTGATAATTGATTTGTTTCTTAATATATTCACAACAGTCTTATTTAAGATTAAGTTAAAAGTAGGCCATCCACAACATCCGTTTAGAAACAAATAAATTGTTTAAGTTTCTAATACATATTTAGTCATGGACTTCTTGGATAGTTAGATGAGCCTCCATGTTTTTAAGACCACGATGGAGGATGAAATCAAAGTATATTTTATAAAGTATTACCCCTAATATGACATAGAGAGATGCACGTTGTTGGAAATATGTTGTATGATTTTTGGATAGATATGAAGGTGTTTTAGTTGAGGAAAGAGAGTTGTATGTATGAATGTATCAAGTGTGAGATTGGATATATTCTATATGATTGATGGTGGGATCATCAATTTTAGTATAAGATGGATTATTAAGTATGTTTACGATAATGAAGAGGTTGGAATCATATGCTAATAAAGGAATGAGAGATCCAAAGGAAGCCATGTAATCAATAAATTTATTTTATGGAAAAGGGATAGTTTGGATTTCGTAATTATCAAAGGTTTTTAGGGTGTCTTCTATGATTGTTTTATATTTTTAGAAGTTATTATTTTTTAATTTACAAATACCATTAATTTGATTGATGATGAGATGATAATCCCCATAGATGTTGAGGATTTGTACACTAAGGAAAATGGTAGTTTGGAGTCCCATGATGAGGGTCTCATATTTCGGTATATTGTTTGCACATTCAATGCTATGTTTTAAGGGTAACATAATAGGGGTGTCCCAAGAAGGTATTAAGATTATTCTAACACCCCATGCTCTAAATTTATACACGTCAAATAAAAACATAATTTTAAGAGGGGTTTTATTGTGATCATAGGTGTTTATAGATTTGTTAGGGAACTGTTCATAACGGAGTTGATTAGTGGGAAGGGGAGCTTCATCGAACTGGTTAACAATGACCTGCCCCTTGATGTAATTTTGAGAGATAAATGTGAGGTAAAATTATATGATTAGAATGATCCCTCTTGTTATTTTATCATTATGATATGGTTTTGATTACACATGGATTTTAGTGCATTAAAATTTTTGATTATATAGGTTTATTAATCAAGGAGATAATGACGAAGTTTGGTAGTATAAAAAAACAAAAAATTTCTACTGTAGAATAATGATTTTCATAATCTGGAAGGGTTTGACATGTGTAATATATACCATTTAGCTTAACTTGCTCATATCAATGTGTTAGGATGGATTCCAAGGAATGCTTAGTAGAGGACATATACAGATAGAATGGGTCCCCCTTACGTAGACATGTAAGTATTGGTGGTTATTAGAGATACCATTTGAGGTTTTCAAAGGCCTATTTATAATCATCCTACCACTTAAATGGGATGTTTTTCCTTAAAATATGATGATAAGGTTGACCATGGTCTGTTAGTTGAGATGTAAAGTGATAAATACATTGAATTTTCCCTTAAAGGCTAAAAATTTGTTTAATATTGGATGGAGGAAACATATTGATAATGGATTTGACATTAGTGGGATTGATTTCAATTCCCCTACTAGCCACTATAAGTCCTAGTAATTTTTTTGTGAGAAATTTTAACATGCATTTAACAACATTAAGGTGGAGAACTAATAGTAGTAGGCGTGAAAATATCATGTTGAGGATAGGAAAGGGTTCTCTTTTTTGTTTATATTTACCTAAGAGATCATATACATAGTCTTGTATACTTTTTTGGATGATTTGCTGAAAGATAATTGTCATAACACATTGATAAGTGGATTATGTATTCTTCATGCCAAATAAAATTACTCTATAGCATAAGGTTCCCCATGGGGTGATAAAGGATGTCCTATTTTAGTATTTTGGAATGATGATGATTTAATTGTAACTAGAGAAACCATCCATAAAAGAAAAAATTTCATGTTATGTTGTTATATCAATTATTTGATCCATGTTCACTTAGAGAAAAATTTATTTGTGGAATGCAAGGTTAAGGTCTTGAATGTCCATAACGATGCATAATTTCCCATTGGTTTTAGTGACAACTACAATATTACAAACCTCTTGCAGATAATTTATACATAGTATTTAATTAGATTAAAGAAGATGTTGGAGTTATTCTTTGACTAATAAGACGATGTAATGATACATATCACAAAGCTTGTACTTCACTATCTTGACATCTGGGATGGATACTATAATGTGTATAATGATTTTGGGGTCTATAACAACATATCACTATAAGAAAAAGTGAAATATTTAATGTTTTTAGATAATAATGAAGTGAATTATTGAATTTCATATGTGTTTACAGATTTAATAATTTTAACAATGTGTGGTTCTTGTTTTTTAATAATATTAACATTGACGATGGATTCTTTGACAAGATTAGATTTTTTAAGAGGTCAATATTTTTAAAGGTAGTGATCATCAACACCCATATAGATAAAGAGACCATCACCATCATGACAATGGAGAATGTCAATAGTTGGGGAATTCTTCGATATCATGTGAATTAATGTCAAGGGAAGAGATTTAGTCTTATCATTAGCTTTGTAAGTTAGTTTTCCTATGGTGATAGTGTTTAATAATAAAAATTCAAGAGTGATGGATATAGTATCAAATTTATATGAAGATAGGCTTTATAGGTTTAATGGGGATCATTGAGGTTCTATGTTGGTAGTAATGGGTTTGAAGAGGATTTTTTATAACTGTGTACATGTTTTTTGTGAGGTTTCTTCAAGTCTTAAAAGGAAAAATTATGTGGACCCTTTGAAAACTTACCTATAATAACACCATTTCCCACGCAAAAGTATGGGATGACTAGATATTATTTTAGAACGGAAAATCCAAAGAGAATGCTTGAGCATGAGTTTGACCATCAAGAAGATAATACAAGAGATCAATGCCTTTGTACACAAATTGTGTTTAAAGGAATGGAGCATTGAAGGAAATAATGTTTCATAAACTAGGCTTATATAGTTATTTTTTTTCATGTCTCACATATATTTTAGGTGTAGGAAGTGCATTATCAGTTAGGAGGTAATACTACGCCAATTACAAATGTTGCGTGATGTCTTGGAAATATAGATAATCTAGTAGTTTGGATGCATGAATAGAGGATCTTGTAGACACTCGATTTGAATATGTGGAGTTATTCAAGGGAATAAGTACATCATTTGGCCTATAGTTCATATAACAATATTTAAATGGATTGGGATAAACGTTAACCATAATTATCTTACATTCATGTTTTTACTTTAGAAACTGATGCAAGGTAGATGGGACACAACATATGACACATATATAGGGACTAAATAATTATATGTTATATTTGAACTCTCATTCTATAAGATAGAAGATATCATGAATGATTTTGACACCTATTGTTATAGGGAAGATAAATGCACCTAATTTGGGAGTGACGATATTATTAAAAGAGTGTAAGGTGCTTAAAATTGAGAAATAACGGTGTACGGTATTTATAATTGTTTGAAGGCGTGACATGAGATTATATTTATGCTAGAGCCATTATCGATTATAACTATTTTAACTTGAGTATCATTGATCTAGGTTGTGAGAAAGAGGGGGAGGTCACGATCCTTAGGTTGTAGTGATGGACACTAAGAATCGTCAAATGTAATGGATGCTGAATTTTTCAAGGAACCAATAAGGTTGGTTAATGGATGAGGCTCATATTATGGTACTGATATTTCTTAAAGGTATTTTATCATATCTTTTCGATGTTTTTGAGAGTGTTGGATAAGTTCATAAAGTTACACATTCACAGGTGCTTTATTTAACTATTTGAGAATAGTTATTTCTATAGATTTTGTAACTAGAGTATGGGGTACTGTAAGGATGGATACCTTTGATTTTGGGGATGAAGGATTTGATGGTTCAAGGGGAAAAGCAAGGATAGATATTTTAGGCATGTCTTGATTATAGGATTTCAAATCTTGGATACATGATATCATAGCTATTAAAATACCATAGATTTCAAAGAGAGGTATTTTACTAGAAGATGTCGTTCTTTTACTAGGTAAGGCGCTAAGTGATGTTTCAGGATTTTTGTGTTTAAGGGTTTGAGGGGAGGTTTGAATTGATGTTTAGATCTTGATATGTTCATATTGATAGGAAAAATAGGATGGTTTATGTTTTTTGGAAGAAGTTATTTATTGGAAAAACACCAAATTATGGCATGGACGTCCTTACAATCCTTTGCGTTGTTTCTTGATATTTCATTATAAGCATAAAATTCTTCATTATTATATTAGGAAGGATTCCACCCCTGAGGATCAAAGGGCTTGATTGGTGGTAATACTATGGTTTAAAATTGTACAATTTGTCTAAGGATTCTTGTATAATATCCTGACGAGGCTTGCTGAGATGTCAATGACAATATAGGAATTTTGATTTCATTTGATGGATTAGAAGCATAAGACACTTTAAGTGTTTCTTGTGTGACATGTTTAGGTGATAGTTTCGAGGTAGGTTTCAATTCTAATATGGTTATTATGGGATTTGATGAAGGATGTGATCCCAGGATAGAGGGAAATAATTTTATTTTACATTGTGTGTTTGTCTTACAAGGTTATTGTTAGAATTCTATCTTCTTGTGTGGATGACTTGCTAGTTTTTTTATAAGTCTGCCAAGGATTTTGATTTGATTTTTGGTATGGATGGCGTATTTATGATTTCAATAACATGTTTATTTTGTTGTAATATCAAGGAGATGATATCGAGAATATTTTTGTTAGTAGATATAGTGCCCGCTTGGAGGTTCTGACATAGATGGGTCCAAGGTATTGATAGTAAGGAGATGTTAAGAGTTTTTTTATTTATTTGGTTTTTCGATCATAGAAACAGATGGTACTGTAGTTTTAGGTGAGATTTTTTCTATTGTGTTGGTGATATGAGCAGTAGAGTTTTGGACCCTTACAACATTAGTTTCATTTTTAGCTAGGGGATGGCTCATAAAAGGTTGTTTTAACAAGTCTAAGGTTTTATTAAGAGGTGATTTCTTATTTTCAAGCTATATCTCACCTCAATATATGAGAACTTGGACATTTTTCTAAAAAAAATTAGGCACTTTCAATGTCATGTGCTCGGAACTTGTGATTTTTACAATAGTCTTCACCTTTATATCATGATGGTTTAGAGGGATAGTTGTCGATGGGTTAGATAAAGGGAGTATTATCATACAAGTAGATATTTTTTAAAAAAAAATAGAGTTATGAAAATCCTCTACATGAATATATTTATGTGGAGTTCAGGACCATTCTGAGTCTAAATGTTTCTTAGAAATAACTTTCAGGAAAATTGTGTTCAACCAATCTTTGAATTTATCACTACTAGACTAGGTTTTAAAGGGACATTAAGGTTTGGGTTTCTTATATTGTAATTTAACTTTACCACACTCAAGGGTGAAGTGTTCTAATTTCTTAGCCAATGTACATCCTAGTACATCCTAGTACATTGTAAGGTGATTGGGAAATGAATGGGTGTGAAGAGGATTATATATATTAATAATCATATGGGATAGAACTTCTTATAAGGGGTTGTGATGGTTATGGACTGTGATAATAATAGTTATAATAATAATGCAGGACACCAGTTTTAGGGGCTGGTTGTGAGAATGGGTGGTTACTTGTATTAATACTCATACTGATAGGTGGAAAAGACGTGGGATTAGATAGGACTAAGTTATGAATTAACGATATAGAATGTTGCAAGGTAACAAGATGAGATGTGAATAAAATATTTGTAGAATGAGCGATACTAGTGGAGAATTTTGAAGGAATAGAGGACATAGAAGTTGAGCGACTAACCCCCGGGGATGAAATATAGGGTGAGCTTAGGTACCCTAATGGGTAGATGAAGAAGTAGATGATATAGGTCCTTGTTGACTAGCTATTTTTTTATGAGATGGTGTTGTGTTTGAAGCTATCAAAATGATTAAATGAGAAAGTGTTGATATTATTTTATTATTAGTGGTGCGATAAGTAGAAAACTACTCTATAACTAGCTAATAAGAGTGTTTGATAAGTTGGGAGCAATCATAAGTAATGGTGGTAACATGAAAATGTCAAAGTTATGGATTGTAATGATGGATGTGGAAAAATTGAGAAGTAATATACCTCTTTAGGGTGACAAGCCTCACATCCATGTGTCCTTGGAATGAGGGGTCTCCACTATCAAAGTTAAAGTACGGGGGCTCTGACGTTTCTGAAGTATCATACCAAACACTGGGAAAAAGTGGGGATTCTTGGGTGTTCTATTGATTTTTGGAATGGGTATTACATATTTTTGATGTTCTAAATGTGATACTAATGTATATTTGAAACCATGAACTAAAAAACAAGTAATAAAGAAAAATTCGGTTATTAAAAGAATGAAAACCAAAAACTAAATAAAAGGTTTTTATATTATCTTGATTAATTTCAAAATATGATAAAAGGAAAGTTGTTTTATGAATAAGTATTAATAATAAATTTTACTAAGGTTGGTTTCAGGTGTGTTTAAGGATTGACTCCTTCATATACCTAAGGGTATGAGAAGCCCAAATATGCATTAGTATCCATCCAAGACGTGATAGTGGGACATAATACCTCGTATTACAGTCCCACAAAGATAAGGGTGTTGTTTTCTTAGTTGATATCCCTTGCACCAATTGTTTATACTTAGCCAGAAAACCAAGTTATCTTCCCTCTTAGTCATGACCATATCGGTGGACTTGGAAAGAATTGTTTAAAATGCAAATTTGATTTGTAATGTGATTTGGTTGTGTGTGAGGGGAAATTTTCAATGAAAATGTTAAACCCATATTTAAGCTATATGAGAAGGAAAGAGTGAAGATGAATTTTTAGGCCCGAATGAAAAATTTATTTTGTTGTGGACAAATTAAAAAAGACCCAATGTTGGAAAGAGACTAACACAGAAAGGAAGGCGTATCTTTGTTTACTGAATATTTATTTTGAATTTTATGCATTTTTGAAAAATCCACCAGAGGACTCTAAACTAAAAAAAATAGTTTTTATGACAAGAAATGAAACAAATATATAGATTTTAATACGGAAAAGTAAAACTTAATCAAAAAAATGGGGACCAAACTGTTCCACCGAGCATGCAATGATATTTAAGGTAGATTTAGGGTTCACTTTTACTTTGCAAAATATAACAACAAAAATTCAATACATCACCGGATTCAGCACTACCTGCATAGATGATGATGTAAAGAAGTAGAACCAACAAGTGCAAGGGATTATTTCCTATTAGCGAGAAGGTAACCTCTTCACTAGATACAAATACTTGATAAGGGAAATATTATATAAATATGAGGTAAATTGCTTGGCAAAATCGAGTCCCAGGAATCGAAAGGGCTTCTTTGTAGGATTGAAATTCACTTCAAGATAATAAAGTGATTGATGATGAAACAAAAAATATGATAAGGATTTCGATATCTAGATAATAGATTTGTGAAATAAAAATTAGCCTTCCATAGGGATAGGAATATCCTTTTCTACCTAGTAGATGGCCCATGATAGGTATGCTGAAAGATAAAGCTCCTCAAAGTAATCAATCCCCACTTGCTTGGTGGCATCTTGTTCCTCTTGGATGATCTCCAGCTTATCCTCAATGTGATTCACATTTTTGGTCAGAATGAATTTGCAGTGGTTGAACTCTTGTGCGATATCATATTAATCATAGAAAAGGTCTCGGAGATGATCACAAGGCCCTAAATGCTTGTGATTGGGTGTGCTTCACCTAGAATGGTTATCTACTGACAGAGGATAATTGAAACCCAATATTAGTAGAAAACACGCTATAATAGGGATTGAAATTATGAATTAAGTAAGAAAGGTAGTAAAGATAAGGAATCGTGGGTGATTCAAGTGAATCTCTTCCGATGCAACCGAATTACTGGTGATTACTATGACAATGAATAAGTTTGAATAAATTCGAATTTTTGTTAAAAATTTGTGACTAGATAATGGAATTTTTATTGTAAAAGATATGTAAACAATATGAAAGGTAAAAAGGAGACAATATCTTACTTATACAGTGAAAAATATAAAACATTGAATTATAGAAGGCCTTACGATGGTGTGGGATATCTAAGAGATTTGTGTGGATGCAAAGGATGTCAAGATCTAGCTAATGGTTTCGTTTTAATCTCCAGAGTATCAAAAATTCATTGCAGCTTTCGGGGATCTGTAATTTAATGAATTTGATGAGTTTATATAGAATTTTAGGTGATTTTTGTAGCTACTGAGGATGCGTGAAAAGTGAAGAAAACACTCGTATGTGGTTGAAAACAATTCTAAAAGGATGATTTTCGGGTGGGGGAAAACACTTAGATGTGGTTGAAACAACTATCAAATGGGTTAAGTCATGGTTGGGAGTAAAAACAACGGGAGTGGAATTGTGTTAATTTGGTTGGGAGGTTCGGAAGGTTGTCCGTACTATGTTAAAATGGGTTTATACGGTTTAGGGGGTTTAATAGGTGGGAAAGTACTAGTAACGTGGGGTAAATTAATATTATGGGGAGAAATATAAGATTTATAGAATAGTGGGATTGGGTTTGATGATCAAATTATCAGTGTGACAGGTGTCCATAGGTCACCCAGTGGTGCCAAAAAAATGGTGTCTAAATTTTTTTATGGATTTGAGAAAGTTATGACAATAACTCCAACTAAAAACAAAAACCTAGTATTATGGTTTAAAAAGGCTTGAGCCAAACAATATTGATGATTTTTTAATAATATAAAATTAACCAAAAAAATAGAATTTCCCAAAAAAAAGTTACAAAATAATCAACAGATCAACAAAAGGTTATTGTTTGTCCATATCCTTAAAACCTTTACTATTCATCCTTGTCATCCTTTTTCGTATTCCTCTTTCTCTGGTTCTTATTTTAGTTTCCTTATTCTGGACCATATGGTCGGTTTTATTAATATCCCTTATTTCTTCATACCTGTTACTAATTTACCGCTTCCTAAGAAATTTTCTTTCTCATTTGTCATAGTCTACTTATTTTCCATAAGCTCTTGTCCTTTCTCCAACATAACATTACAATTCTTAAGAATCCTAATTTAAATCTTAAGAGATGATATTTCTTCCTTGTTATTTTTCATTTCCATTGCAAAATATTTTTCATATGTTCACAAATGACTCTTCTATATTTTCCATGTTGTCACTACACTGATTAAGATCGTCATCATTGTCTTGGACCATAAGATGAAAAATATTGATATAAGTTCCCTGCTTCTTTAATCACAATGATTTTACATAAATAGGAAAATGCAATTAAAATTTAGATCTTAAAATAGCTCCAAAAACTTTCCATTGTATAGATGAAAAAAAGATATTTTGTAATTGTTCTTGAACATTACTTCTATAATTGAATGGTATTTCCAGATGACAGTGATTGAAGTGGAATTAAATGTCTAGTGCTATATGATAGGTCTAAAACTTCCTATGACAAATAGATTTAGTGTACTCAGGCGCTATGATCACATGTGATAAATGTAAACCCTAAAAATCTTTTCACACCATAACTCATAGTAAATAATATTTGAAGATGTTTTGTAAGATTTAAACTAGCATGTGCCATTATGCATGTGACAATAACACAACATTGCCATACTCTAAAGAGAGATGACATAACATGTAATCATCCCAATTATTATGTGAGCATGGACTTATGAAGATAATGTATAATATGGATTTATCAATCTTTGGACCTCTACACCGTATAACTTCAATCCTTTGTAATTACTATTTTTATTTAACGGAATGTTATAAGGTTGCTCTTGAAAGATATGAAATGTGTATAAACCTTTTTTAAAGTGATATGTAAGGAGTCTCTCATTTATATAGATGGATAAAAACCAAAGACATTATATTTATATATATATATATATATATATAAACCCATTAAGCATTTGCATATTTACCTAATACAAGTTTCCATACTTGAATGTTGCCACTTAACTAAATGTAAGGATATTATGATTTCATGAGGATAGTTTGAATGGATAGTACTATCTAAAGTAAGAGATATATGAAATTGTAGGTTTTTTAATTTTTCATGGACATATTTCAATAAGACGAAGAAAATATAACACACATATAGTTGTATATAATAATTGGAAAGGATTAAAATTTCGTAGAAAAAATGATATATATTAATACTGAAAGTGTGTTAAATTGCGTAAAACCTAATTTCAAGTTATATTATTTATATTCAAGTAACTCTCACTTGTTCAATAATTTCCATCAAGGCGAAAATAAACTCATTCATTGGCCACTATAAGTTACCAACTCAATCTAATATACATTAAGTAAATTTCTTTTGCAAAAATGACTATAGGTAGTCTATAAATTTTCTACGTCATCACTTGTCTTCACCTTCAGTGAAGTTATTTTTTTCTCTTTCACCATTTCTCTTATAAAATTATATTTCATACTAAAATGTCTTTGAAGAGAGTGATATATTGAAGGTTCCAAGAGTAACAACCCACCGTTGGACCTTTTAAATGAATACAATTGGAGAACATAGCCTTTAAACCTATACCTCTTCCTTTTATGGATTAATAAATTCTATATATTCAACCTCAGTGGTGGATATATAAATAGTTACATAACAACTTTTCATCCAACTTATGACTTCATTGTACAAGACGAAAAAATGATTTACATTATAAAGACAACCAAAAAGGGTGAAGCCACATTCCAGTCACCATACATCATTAAATTCTTAGCTAATATATGAGTTAAAAAATCAAGAGTAGAAGGCACATATATTATATTGAGATTTCTACTAACATAAATTATAATAAATCATGAGAAGAGAATTAAGTGTGAGGGGACCGAAATAGTTAATATGAGTATTTGGGACTATATTTAGAATATATTGTAGGTGGCAAATTTTTTTAAAATGTATCTTATTTTACATTGTATATAAATATAATTGTTAATTGAGTAATAGAATTATCCTACACACACACACACACACACAAGAAAATATGGACTTAAATTGTTTCCTTAGGCTTTCATTCAACACCAATTTATAGAATACACTAGAGGAGTAAAAATACAAAAAGATATTTCAAGATGGTTTGTGCATCTAGATGGTCTGTGGAATAAACTATTTGCTAAAGATTTGATCTTTGGGACCTGTGTATTTCATTCTTTGGCCTTTGGTCTGTGCAAACCATATTTATTTATGTACACATGCTAATAAATTTATTCCAACAATCCCTCATTAATTTATTCTTAGACAAACTTAAATAACTCCCCCACACTTTATGGGTCCCTCCTAGCTCTATGGGTTTTATGGCTAATGAGGTAGCCATTTACATAATTTCCTTTTTCCCTAAGTTATCTCTAAATTTTATAAAATTTATTTCACTCAATTCTTAGGAAAAAAATATCTGTAATTTTATCATTAGTGTTGCAGTAAACAAGCTGAATCACATGATTTTGAATCAATTCTCTGATGTAGTGATGATGAATCTCCACATGTTTAGTTCTTTCATTATAGAAATGATTATTTGCTAACACAATTCTACTTTGTTGTTAGAATATAGTATTAAAGGTTAATTTTGAGAAAAATGTAAATCATCGAGCATTCTCCTCAACCATACTATTTCATGAGATCCTGCACACAGTGAAGAATATTTCACCTTTCTTGATGATAATGTAATTGTTGGTGGATTTTTGCTAAACCGTGAGATAACACCAGATTCAATGTTGAACACAAAACCTATAGTAGATTTGCGGTCATCTATACATCCAACCCAATTAGAAGTTATAAAACGTGGCAAAGATATATAGATACCTACAAAATACTCAATTCAAGCAAATTGAGTTCCTTTGACATATCTCAAAATTCTTTTAGCTAGTTTCCAATGAGGAATTTTTGGAGATTACATAAACCTTAGAACTATGCTAACTGCATAAGCAATGATAGGCCTAGTTATTGTCAGATAAATAAGACTTCCCACTAAATCTTTGAATAGTGTACCATCTACATATTCTAATTCATCCTTTTTTGATAATTTCATCCCCACGTTAAATGGAATAGTAATAAATTTACAATTTTCCATTTTAAATTTGACCAAAAAATCATGTGCATATTTGGATTGAGAGAGTAGTATCATGTCATCTTACTGCCATAGTTGTATGCCAAGACAATAATGAAGCGATCCTATTTTCTTTTTTCCATCAAGTAACATGTTGATATTACTTGTAATTATTATGTCATCCACATAAAGAACCAAAATTATTGTTCCAAAAACATTTTTTTTCACATAAATATTACTGTCAGAGGGACTCTTTACAAAAATTTCATGTTTTAAGTACTCATTAATATTTGCATACCATACCCTTAGTGCTTTCTTTAAGTGATATAAAGATTTATTCAACCTACAAACAATGTTCTCTTGTCCTCTTCTCAAAACTCCTTGTGGTTGCTCCATATAAATCTCATTTTGTAGCTCGTCATTGAGGAATGCATTGTTTATATCCATTTGATGAACTTTCCATTTAAAATTAGCAACCAAAGCAATAAAAAACCTTATTGTATTCATTTTTTCCACTGAATAAAATGTCTCACTAAAATAAATCCTTTTCTTTTTGAAAAAATCCTTTTGCAACAAAACGCACTTTGAATTTTTCAATGCATCCATTAGATCTAAACTTAGTTTTTTAGACCCATTTATTATTAACAATATTTTTACCTTCAGGAAGTTCTGTAAATTCCCATGTATTATTTTTCATTAAAGATACATACTATTCTATCATTGCATGTTCCCACTCTTTCTTTCCTTTTACTTCTTCATAATATTGGGGATCATTTACCTTGTCTATTCTAGTCATCAAGACATAGTTAGCATGATGATATTTTTCTTCAACTTGCTTACTCTTTTGATAAATTTTGTGAAGACATTTTATTTTCATTGGGGGTATTTTCTCATTATCACTATTTTCTTCTTTTTCTACATCTTCAACTTTAGAAACTATCTCAAAAGTAGATGTAGATTCCTTACGAAAACATTCATCAAACACAACATCCCTACTGATAATTACCTTTTTAGTTTGTGGAACATATAACATGTAGCCTTTAGAATGTTCACTTTAACCTTTGAAGATACATTTCATGCTTTTATTATAAATTTTCTTCCTTAATTCATCGGGAACATGAACATAGGTATTACATTCAAACACTCTAAAATACTTGACTAATTGCTCATTACCATACCATGATTCATGAGGTGTCATATTTCTTATAACCTTTGTGGGAGATCTATTTAGTATGAAGGTAGTAGTAACTATTGCTTTATCTCAAAATGAATCTGACAAATCCTTAGTCTTGAGCATGCACCTAGCCATTTCTTCTAAAGTTTGATTTTTCCTTTCTGCAACCCCATTTTTCTGATTTGTGTATCTAACTTTTAACTTCCTTTTAATACCTACATTAGCACAAAAAAATTGAAACTCTTTTTTCATATACTCTCTTTCATTATCTGTTGTAAGATATTTAATTTTTCTCCCATTCTGATTTTCAACTAGAGATTTATATGTCTTAAAATTTTCAATCACCCCACTTTTGTTCTTGAGAAAATAAATCCAATTTTTTTCTTGAGAAATTATCAAAAAATTCAACACATATTTTGATCCTACAAAGGAAGGAGTATGAAATGGAGAAATAACATCACTACACACTATCTCAAGTTTTTCTCTCTATGTTGTTTCCCATACAAACATCCTTCACACACATTTTAATTTGAATGAATTTTCAGAAGACCATACACCATGTCAAATTTATTCATTAAACCTACAATTTGATGATCAAGATGTACCCAAATATTAAATGTCATAACACACTAGTATTGTCATGTGATGTAACAAGAGCATCAAATTTATTTATTCCCCCATCCAGAGTACCTAATGTAATCACTTTGTAACCATGTTTCATATCTTTAATCAAACAGTTACCCTTATAAAACTAAACGTTGAAACCTTGCTTTGTGATTTGATTAACTAAAAGAAAATTCTTATTTAAACCAGGTACATACATCAAATTAGTAATACATTTTACGTCACCATTAGTCATTTTAGTAGGAACATCACCATTGTCCTCTATACTATAAGCACTATTGCCATGAAGCAATATCTTTCCTCTTTCACCTTCTTCATATTTTTCAATAGAGTTGAAATTCTCTTATATATACCAAACATCATTTGAAGTATCTTGAGCAGATAAAGATGCAATGAAGATATTACATTCCATTTCTACTTGATTTTTCATGTTGCTAGTTTGCTATCTTGAACAATTGTGCATCTTTGGATTCCTTTTTATACACTCCCAATGAAAATTTCCCAATTTACAAAAATTTAAGCACTTCACTGTTTGCTTTAGTTGTCTTCTTTTATCTTCTCCTTGGTTCATTCATTTCCTAAATTCTATAGCCATATTCTCTCAACTTTTCATCTTGTTACCTTTGAATCTACCTCTTGAAAATTAGGCTTGCTAAGTAGATTTAGTTTCATCAAACTTCCTTCTAACTCTTTGTTCTTCCTACAACAAGTAACCACTTAATTCTTCAAATTTTAGAGTATCAATCTCATTAGCAACTTCAAAATATGTGATTAGATATTCATAAATTGTGGGGAGACTATTAAGAGTTATCTCAACTAATTATTTTTCCTCAATGTTCTCTTCCATAGCCTCTAACTGATTCTTTATCTCCTTTAATTTTTTAAAGATGATATGTGATGCAGCCTAGAATTCTCAGATAACACCTAGTCACACTAGCACATCACTTAGCATAGGCAGAGCGCTCACTTGAAGTGCGCCAAGGTACCAGGTCCCTCTTTAGGGTTGTTGTAGTAGTATTGTAGCATGGTGAAGTGATAAGGACATATAGTTAGAAACTAATCCATCATTACACAGTTATACTGAACCAGATCTATATAAAGGCATGCATTTAATTATAAATCATCAAGAAAAAATTAACATGCAATGATAACACATATAAGACACTTTGTTTCAGCCAACATTCTTCATATATTAAACATGACAAAAATACAAAGGCTTGATACAATAATAATCATGTGTGCATGGATCTGTTATAATTATCCAGTCTCATGCGCTCATGAATCTCTAATCCTTCAACATGGTCTATCAACTAGGTTATTCATCTAATATATATAGGGTGGGGAAATTTCCCTTCACCACTAACTATGCCAAAAATAGGTCACACGCTAATAATAACCACGTGCCATTTACAATTATAGCCATACATGCAAGTATTCTATCTATAGATCACTTACAGTTAACTAGAGTGATGAATCTATTCTTGGATTACTTCCATGCAAGAGTGTTTCGATATGATCCTCGAAATAGAGAAAAAGCATGGTGCGTAAGTATCAGCGTCACTTTGTGTGTTCCGCACGCTAGCCTCTGAAAATAGACTTGATCTAAAAAATTGGCTAAGTCCCGAAAGTTTGACTCTGCACCTCCACATGCGACACCTTCCTATTCATTCACACCTTTGATCCCATCCTATTTTTCCACATGGACTCTATGTGTGAGTTTTGCTAAGTTTTTTATCTAATCAACATTACCCCACACTAATCTCATTATCACCCTGACAATGGTGATGTCCAAAACTGAGTAAAGAATGGTTGAAATATAGAATGTTGAATGAATCTTACACAAAGAATAGAAAAGAATTAAAGAATCAAAGAATTATTCAGGCTTCAAGCTCTTTTGTTTCTTTCTGAAGTATCATCTCTGGATACTCCTTCTTTATGTATGATTCTAAGTTCTGCCACTCCGTTAATGCATTCTCTACTTTCTCTGGAACATCCACAATGATAGATTCCAACTCCTCCTGAGTTAGTTTTCCTTTCTTATTCTAGATTACAAGCATTATGCTTGACATTGATGTATCCATCCCTTCCAGCACATCCATCTTTTGAGAAATGAGTTTTCCAAGTTCATCCACCCTCTCTTTATGTGGTGCTTGTGTCGTGGCTAATGCCTCGCACTTCTGCTTTACCATAGTTAGTTGTTCAGTGCGGCCTAGTGTGTCATCCTTTATTTCCTTTTGCACCTCATTGTCTTTTTCCAGTGTTTTTACCTTTATTAGTGCATCTAAAGTTGTGCATATCATTATGGCATGATTGGATTTCTTCAGCTCCTCTTGGAGTGCTTGTAGTAGGCCCTCATATGTAGCAATATTCCTTGTTACTGTAGCCTGCGCTTTTTCTTCCTCTTGTACTGGATCCTTGGGTTGCTCCGGTATACACACCTTTTCATCCTCCAATACTAATTTTATCATTGTTCCTATGTAGTGCATCGCAGAAGGAAATTCTTTTGGTACCTGTGATTCCACATGCGGGTGTACCATCAATATATCATCTCCAATTTCCTCTACCATACTAACAAAAGTCTCATATTTCCTTTTTCTTAGATCCCTCTCTTGCACTAAATGCGCTATTTCCATATTTTTTGCTTTTAACTCCTCTTTCAACACTTTAATTGTAGTAGATTTGTCAATGTTTCTTCTATCTACCTCAGCAAATACTTTCACGAAGGCGTTACTTACCTGCTCACCCATCATAACAATTGGTTTAATTGTCATGTGCCGGGCTTCTAGTGCCTTCTCTAACTATCTATATGCACATGATTCTTCATAGACATCAAAATCTAGTTCATCCATATGCGTATGCATCGACCATGAAAATTGCTTTCATGTTCGTAATGTCACATTGTTCTCGTCCATAAGTTACCATCTGAATAAATATTTGGTTTCCCTACACTACCTTAGTATTTTCTTCTCCTTATAAAGTTGTTATGTGCTCCTCCTCCTTTCTGCCAGATGGTTGCTTCATCCTGCGTACCAAACCACCACTAGCCTCATGCTCTTCATCCTCTTCCTCGTCATCCTGCATGGGTTTAGAAGGCCTAGGTGCCGAGATGTTTTCCATAGTATGATTCGCCTTTAGTGGTCCTGGGAGTGCCAAATCGTTCTCTACATAATTATTATTTTCCATCTTTGGTTTAAGTTGGAGATATATGAGCGCGGAACCGATATCCCCAACAACAAGTGTTTTTGGTTTGATATTCAAAGTCTCTAAGATGTTACTCTCGTTGTAAGCATTATTCCCCAGATATCCATACTTCTTTCACAAGGTGTGGTATTCGTAATCCACCTTTTCTGCATTAAATACTAACCTCCTTGTATCGGTGAACTGATGAACGGAAGCTTGAAAATACAACATTGTGAATGCATGTGGTAGTTTACACCAGGGGCTCCATGATCCATCCACCATCAAAAAATGTGTAGTACAAAAGTTCTAGTAAATAGCAAATTGAGCTTGCTTCCCCAATACCGAGGGCAACTCCTTTGGTATGTGCCACTCCTCTTCAAAATCCATGCAGTTCCCATCATACCACATCTCTGCTCTCTCCTTTACCTCGTTTTTCATAGACCCCTTGCATAGATACTTGCTGAATCTTTTAGCTAGAGACTTGTTATTCATGGGGTATTCCCATATATTTTCTTTTGGGCCATTCAGTACTCCAATCTCCATGAATACTAAAGAAAGTAAGACAAAACAAAAAAATATCTTAATTCATGTGCAGGCTTCCTCTACTATTTGTTCTGCAACAAAGTTGGAAATGTTGTAAATAACCCCTTCTTACATGCACTTTTCCACATACAACCACATTGAGTTTACTTGTGACCAATGATCTTGGTCATTCAATTTTGTAACTAGGTGTCGTGCTACTTTTACTACCAGACAATCATGTAATTTGTCTGTCCATTACACATGGTTGTTTCTGGAATGCCACTGCTTTGTGTGTTTCCAATATGGAAAGCTTGTCAATTAGGTCATTTTTTATGTCCTCACCTATCACCTTTAAACCTGTTACCGTGGCAATTAAAATGACTGTTAGTCTTACCATTCACCCTGCAAAATAGAAGAAGTCCTCATGGACTCGGCGCATCAGCCACATGGATAATGGTGCATATTTATTGAAGTATGGGAGCTCATATAATTGGTAAACACCAATACTTTTCAGTAAATTCTCCCCTGTGTCATCATATATTGGCATCTCATCACCAGTTTGCCTCTCCATTCGGGAGTTAAGTAAATCATCCAACTTCTTCTGATTGTCCTTGGTTCGGTGGTTGTACTCGCTTATTTTTCTCTTTCGTATGTGGGAATCCCATTCCTAGCCCACAATTATTTCTTCAAGGTGTTGCATCTTTGAAAATTTTCTCTCAAGAGTCATCTCTTCCTCCTTTTCCACTACGACCTTCTTCTTTCCTTTTGTTGCTACTGCTTCGTTCTTTGGAGCCATTCTTCCCTTTGTGTTGTGTTTCTACACCTTCTTCTATAACTCTTTAATGGTTTACTTCAAACCCTAACCTGATTCAATCGTGCCCTAAATTGTAATCGTGAAATCACGTGTCCTAGCTCTGCTCTATCAATCTACTTCATTTAAACCCTTCTCCTATGGGGATACAAGCTTCTCCAATACATAAATCTACCTTTCACACCTGGTTTCACCCTCTTCGTACCTTGAATCGCTTACTCGACTCTTCACACTTATCTCTTCGTCAAATTCTTGTAGTTGTAAGGGTAGAAATTAATTCACATATCGTCCTTATATAGATTTTCAATTTGTGATGCATTAATTACTCCTCCCCCTACAAAATATTTCTCATTTATTGCTCAATTTTGTCATTTTTGCGTGGTACATCTTCCCGCCACAATTATAACCTTCTAGCATGCCTTCCTACCTTCTTGTCACAGAATTCTCTTCATTGCGCGCTCTAGCACCCAAGTACCTCATCACTGCACCTTCTCCTGGTAGTTATCATGGCTACCGCTTACCTCGTGTTATAAATTTCCTTCATTCATCTCCATCCTTAGTAACTATTGGTGACGAATCGTAGCACCCCTGAAAGTCTACAACACGATGGGTTGAGACTCTCAGTACGATTGCATAACATGGAGATTTTCCCAAGTGTGGGAACTTGCAAAAGAGGAAAGTATCTCAGGATGAAGGCCGGTTCCTATTCCTCTGTTCAGATGCACATGTAAAAATGCAGAGGGTTTACTCAAAACCTAAACTAACTTGCCAAGGAGACAGGGTAAGCAGATGCATAAAATAAAACCTAAACTACAAAGGTGATGCACCGAGGAATGAAGAACACATGTCTTGCCAAAAAACACAAACCATGAAAATGCAATGGAAGATCATGCACAGAGAAATAGATTTACAGTGAAATATCAAGAGGATGTAAATGAACACAGAGAGGGTTGAGAATCATCCACAGACATGCATTATTTTCTCCAAATATTGATACAACACACTACAAAATGCCAAGAGGCAAAGTTGCATTATAGTTTTTAATGGGAGGTTTGAACTCCACAAATTCACCTGCCAAAGAGAAGAAGGGAGGGGAAAAACAAGAATTTCCAACCTTTAGAAAGAATCCCCTCCTTACAATTTATAGGAAGAATGAGAGAGAAAAGAGAGAGGAAATCCAAAACTACCGCAACCACCTCTAGGTTACATTTAATTCATCTCATTATGGTGGTAGGTGAGAACCCTAGTGACCCCAAAAAGTGGCGAACTTTATTTTACATTTTTAAGAAAATTTTCCCACCCAATCATAGCTGGATAGAAGACCTCGTAATATTTCTGAAAAGTCCAACCTTGCATGAATCCGAGCTCCCTGTCAAAAGTTATGGCCATCTGAATATCTGCGCCAGGGTCTGTTTCCTGTCAGTGCTCAAAATTTTGCGCCTCCTGAAGCTGTGCCATAGGCACATCCATATTCATTGAGACATACCCTTACGTGCACCAAGGCGTGAATTCTGTCATGTCAACATTCTGTGTCATGCACCCTTTACGTGTGCCAAGGGCACAACCATTTTTGTTTCGACACCTTCTGTCGTGCGCCTCTTACCTGCGCCAAGGGCGCATCCATTTTCATGTCGACACCTTCTGTCGTGTGCCTCTTACCTGTGCATTCGGCTGTTGGTGATGCAATAAAAATTGGGCTCTGAGTTTCTTTTATTTCCATATTCTTCTATTTGCCTATATCTACCCGGGGGGGAGATATTTACAACAGTAACTTTTGAGAAGCAATCCTTTTTAGATAACCTTTAGCAGCTTACTTCCTCAACATCCGTAGCATTATACCTTCCAATTTTCACAACATTATACTTGGAAGTCACCGAAAATCCACCCCATACTAAAATTATGTGCAGTCCTCTGCACATCAACATGCTTCATATTGTAGTTAGCTTCATACGTGCAAGCGCACTTATTACATAAAAACAAGAATGAAATTGAATAAGCATAGTGACGATGAAAGAAACAAATTAAGGAAATGTAGAAAGGGAAACCTAATCTATCTGGAAACACTACCTTATTACAAACACCAAGGAGACTTATTTATAGTAGGGCTTCAACCTACTCTTGTTAAAGTAACCAGGAATTCATGTTCTGTCAATTTCTTCTAACTAGCAAGCACCTGACTCAAGTATGTGAGTTATAACACACGGCCCCAACCAATGCACCTTGAGCTTCCCTGGGTAGCGCAAAAACTTAGATTCATACAAAAGTACTATTTTTCTGACCAAAAGTTTCTTATCCTTGATATGCCTATCATGCCATGCTTTCAGGTGTGCTTTCTCCTATTTCTGACTCCATCGTGCTATGGCCCGATGCTCATCCAGTTGAACCATGTTCTCAATCCATTCTTCTAAAGCTTTCTTATCAGCTAGACCTCCAGCATGCGCAATGCACAAAGAAGGTAATATAGATTCTATAGGAAGAACAACTTCCACACCAAACACCAACTAAAAAGGTGTGGCTTTGTTCAATCTCTTATATGTTGTTCGGTAGGCCCAAAGAATAGCAAATACATTTTCATCCCAATATTTTCATCCCACAGCACAAATCTTGGTCAATGTGTGGCTCAAAATCTTATTGAAAGCATAAAAAATTCCATTTTCCTGAGGGTGATAAGGTGTAGTCTTGTGGTAGGCAATCATAAACTCATCTAACAGAATTCAGATTGTCTCATTTAGAAAAAGGGTTCCCCTCTCACTAGTTAAAATTAAAGGACAACCATACCTGGTAAGAACATTTTCCCATAAGAACCTTGTGGCTATAGCCGTTGTACAATCCTTCGTAGGTGCTACTTCTTCCCATCTCGTAAGATAATCTATACAAGTAAGGATATAATGCAATCCAGTCCTACGCACAGCTCATGAAATAGGTCCTACGAAGTCTATCGCCTATTTCTCAAAGGGTTCTAGACTTGTAATTGGTCATAAAGGCATATCATCCCTCTGTCCTGGTCGACCTAGATGTCGACAATGGTAACTTGCCGTACATTACTTCTTACAATCCTTATACAACGCTTCCCACCACAAACCAGCAAGTAGGATCTTTCGCACTATAGCATCACCTGCATAGTGGCCACCTACAATACCACCATGTGCTTCCTCCATTATATCCTTTCGTTCATGCTCTAATACACAATGGTGTAACACCTCATCTCAGCTTAACTTGTATAAGTCACCACTGAATAACATGAATGGTGCCGTGCGTATAGCAAGTTGCTTTTTCTCCAAAGACTTCATGCCTTCTAGTGCCATCCCTATCCTTAGGAAGACAACTATCTCCTCTAATTATGTTGGCACGCATTGTAATGTATACAACTATGCATCAAGTATGGTCTCTTTTATTGTTTGTGCTTCTTCACCTGATTGAACTCTAGACAAGTGATCCGGTCCAAAATTACTTTTCCCTTGTTTTATCATAACTGTAAAGTCAAACTCTTGAAATAAGAGCATCCATCTACATATGCACCAATGCAAGATAGGATTGTTCACCAAATACTTCAAATTCATATGATCTATATAAAACATAAAAGGTGTGGCAAATACATAATGTCGAAACTTTTGCAAGACATATATCATCGACAAGGCCTCGCACTCTGTAGTGGTATAATTCTATTATGCACGAGTCAACTTCCTACTAGCAAGAAAAATGGGATGATCAACTATACCTTCTCCAAGTTGAGCTAAGACAACACCAATGGCCATGCGAGAGGAGTCCACGTGAACATGAAAAGGTTTATCCCATTAAGAAAATTGTAAGATAGGTGAGGTAGTAAGTTTCTTCTTCAGTATCTCAAATGCGCGCTGCTGTGACTCCCCCCAATAGAATGTACCTTTCCCCTTGAGTAATTCTTCCAAAGGTGCGGAAACTTTGGCATACCCTTTTCTAAACTTCCTATAATACCTTGCAGGACCCAAAAATCCATGCACCTCACTCTGACTGGCGGGTGCTTTCAATCCTAAAATGACCACAACTTTAGCTGGATCGACCAACAACCCTTCCTTGCAAATTATGTGTCCTAAAAGTATGCCAAAGGGAGTAGCAAAGATGCAATTCTTGATATTCAATGAGATACTCAACTGTCTACATCTTTCAAACGTTAAGCATAGATTTTCACAATGATCCTTAATTAGCCCATAAATAGTCGAATCATCAAGATAGACCTGCAAGAAGTTATGAATAAAATCCTTGAATGCTTGCACCACTATCCTTGAGAATACAACAGGTGCATTCTTCAATCCAAAGGGCATCACAGTATAGGAAAATATTTCCCATTCAGTAGTGAAGGTGGTCTTTTCTTGATCCTCTGGGGAAATCCTAACCTGATGATACCTTGAGAACCCATTTGTAAATGAATATATCTTGCCTAGCCACTCCTTCTAATACTTCCTTTGTGAATGGCGTAGGGAAAGGATCTGTAACACAGGCTGCATTAAACTCTCTATAATCAACACAAATTCAAATCCTACCATCCTTTTTGATACTTATTACCATAGGACTGACCCATTTTGACACATCCAATGGTCGAATGATCCCATATTTCAACATCTTGTTAACTTCCTCTTTACTTTCTCGTACAAATTGGGATTCGTTTGATAAGATCTCTTCATAATAGGGAACACACCTTCCTTAAGATTTATCTTCATTTCTAAAAGTGATTTATGCATGCCTTTAAGTTCATGGTATCCTCTTGGGAATAATTCCTCATAGTCTCGAAGTAACTCTATGATCTTTGCCACTTTTGACTCTGACCAGTAATCCCCAATTATCACTTCCATAGGTTCAACTTCTATGCCAATATTTACCTTTATTTTCTTCATAGGTTCATGATATGTGTGTGTATCTACATCCAAACTTTCTAACACTTCATGTGCTCCATGTGAATGATCAATTTCCAAGTGTTCAACTTCCTCATCATCAATTATGTAAACCAACTTCCCCTAGTCTTTTTCCAGAGAAACACACTCAAGTAGTACGACATCATCTACATCTTCCTCAAAATATGCAAAATAATCCCTTACAGAATCGTAACAGTAGAAACTAATATGCAGAAAATATTATAGATCTCAAATAAAAGTGCAGAATAAATAACACAACACAGAGAGACAATATTTAATGTGGTTCACCCAATTTGGGCTACGTCGACTAAGAATCACTTGCTCAGATTTTATTACAAGCCTCCACTCTCTCAATACAATACCCAGATCCGTTTGGAGCTATGCTCAAGAAACTCTACAAAATTCACACCCGAATTCAAAACACATCTGTAATACATTTTCTTGTCTATCTATCATATGCATAAGACCATATAAATAGACAACTGCTTAAGCAGTTTGATACAAAACCATGGGTATCAAAACCAAGGGATAAAAACCGTGGGTATCAAAACAATGGGAAAAAGACCGAAAAAACCATGGGCCCCAAGACAGCCCATAACGGTTACCCATTACCTATGGGTTAATAAACCACCCATGAAAATTTGCTTTGGGGGCTTCGCCCCCGAACCCCCCTGACCCACTCACCGGTGAGCGGGACTGCTGTAAAAATACCCGAGTGTAACACATAGAAGGTGTACCACACTCTAACATGCAAATAGGCTCCAAAAACATAAGAATCTCCCACTTGGAGACTGATTTCCACTGAGCAAGCTTCTCAACCCTTCACTGTCATCTATGAAGGCCAACCAAAGCTGAACATAGCTTTAGTTTATCCCTTGTGACCACCTTGGTCATCATGTCTGCAAGATTCTGACTAGTATGAATCTTCTCCAACTTCAACTTATCTTCCTCCAAAGTTGTCCTGATGAAGTGATATATCAACTGTATATGCTTCGTCCTGGATTGGAAACTAGAGTTCTTAGCTAGGTGTATAGCACTCTGAATATCACTATATAGCTTTGATTCCTCCTGCTTATGCCCCAACTCCTTAAGCAATTGTTGTAGCCAAATCATCTCTTTTTTTGCCTCTGTGACAGCAACATACTCAGCCTCCGTGGTTGACAAAGCCACTAGCTTCTGTAGTCGTGAAATCCAGCTCAATATTGTCGCACCTACAGTGTAAATATAACCTGTTGTGCTCCTCCTCCTATCTACATCTCCAGCCATGTTTGAATCTACATAACCATGTAAAGTGGTGTCTGATCCATTGTAGCACAAAATTGTCCCCATGGTTCCTCTCAAATACCGAAGGATCCACTTTATTGCTTGCCAATGCACTTTACTTGGATCACTCATAAATCTACTCACAGCTCCCACTGCATGGGTAATATCAGGCCTAGTACACACCATAGCATACATCAAACTACCAACTGCTGATGAGTAAGGTACCTTGGACATCTTGTTTCTTTCCTACTTTGTCTTGGGACACTGCTCCTTTGATAACTTGAAGTGGCCTGCGAAAGGAGTCCCAACCGGTCTAGCATCCTGCATATTAAACCTCTCCAAGACCTTCTTAATGTACTCTTCCTGAGATAAAGTCAGCTTTCGTTCCTTCCTATCCCGAGATATCCTCGTACCAAGGATTTGTTTGGCTGCACCCAAATCCTTCATAGAAAAGGATTCACTTAGTTGCTTCTTGAGTAATTTTATTTCTTGCATGTTTTTACCTGCAACCAACATGTCATCCACATACAAACAAAGGATAATATAACTTCCATCCTCAAATTTCTTTGTATACACACAATGGTCAGAATGACATCTAATATAACCTTGCTCCATCATTAAGCTATCAAATTTCTTATACCATTGACGTGGAGCTTGTTTCAAGCCATACAGTCTCTTCTTCAGTTTACACACCATCTCCTCTTTACCTTTGACTTCATATCCTTCTGGCCGCTACATATATAGCTCCTCCTCCATATCACGATGTAGAAATGCAGTCTTTACATCTAACTGTTCTAAGTGTAAGTCTTCTACTGCTACTATTCCAAGAACATTTCTGATAGAAGTCATTTTTACTATAGGAGAAAAAATCTCATCAAAATCTATACCTTGTTTCTGTGCAAACCCCTTGAACACCAACTGGACCTTATATCTTTTCTTTCCTCTTTCTTCATCTTTAACTCTGTACACCCACTTGTTCTACAATGCTCTTTTTCCTTCTGGTAGCTTCACCAAATCCCAAGTTTGGTTCTCCATGAGATAATTATGCTCCTCATCCATGGCTTGCTCCCACTTCTTACTGACATCTACCTACATTGATTCATCAAATCTCTCTAGCTCTCCACTATTAGTGAGTAATAAATAATAAAGAGAAGGAGAAAACCGTTCAGGTTCTTTTCTTACCATAGAAGACCTCCTCATCGTAGGAGTTTGGGGTTCCTGTTTAGTAGGTTCATGAATTGATTCATGGGTCACTTTCCCATCCGGAAGATCCTCTACCACTACATATTATTTCTTGGATTCTTCCCTATTTTCCTACAAATGTTGCTTATACATGACTTTCTCATTAAAGACGACATCCCTAGACCGAATGATTTTCTTGTCCTTAATACTCCAACATTTAAACCCAAAGTCATCACCACCATAACCAATGAAAGTACATTTTTCTAATTTAGCCTCTAGCTTGGTCCTATCATCCTTGTCTATCTGAACAAACACTTCACATCCAAATACTCTAAGAAATGAATAATCAAATTTCTTACCCTACCATGCCTCCTCAGGTATGCCTCCATCCAAGGAACTTAAGGGTCCTCTGTTTATCAAGTACACAGTTGTGCTCACCGCTTTTGGCCTAAAAAGAAAGAGGCAGTCCTGCATGTAACCTCATGCTCCTAGCACGTTCCATTATTGTTTTGTTCATCCTTTCTGATACCCCATTCTCCTACAGAGTTCCTGGAACTGTCTTTTGCCTGCGGATTCCATTCTTAGAACAGTAATCATTAAATTCATTGCTATAATACTCCCCTCCATTATCTGACGTAAGAAATTTTAGCTTAAGACCTGTTTCATTCTCTACTAAGGCTTTCCATTTAAAAAAAGTGTCAAATACATTAGATTTGTGTATAATACAATAAACCAAAACTTTCCTTGTTGCACCATCAATAAAAGTAGCATAATAACTTGAACCTCCAAGAGATGATACCTGAGCTGGCCCCCACACATCAGAATCTACCAACTCTAGCTTACTCTCTTTCTTTGTAGGTCCAACCTTGAGAAACCTTACTCGCTTCTGTTTCCCATATATGTAGTTTTCACAGAAATCCAAACTTGTTTCTGTATATCCAGGAAAATTCTTCTTTATGATGTTCATAGCCCTTATGGCTCATATGACCGAGCCTATAGTGCCATAATGTTGTATCTGCATCTGAAGCCACAAGATTACAATCATTAGTATTATCAGCGGTTAAATACAAGGTTCCAACCTTCTTACCTCTTGCCACCACAAGAGCTCCCTTGGTAACCTTCCAAGAGTCTGCTGTAAATATCACAGTACAACCATCACTTCCCAACTACCTTGCCGAAATCAAATTTATCCTTAATGTAGGAACATGTCTGACATCCTTCAATAGCCATGTATTACCATTCTACATCTTAACCTGAACATAACCTTTTCCAACTATGCTGCAAGGCTCATCATCACCAAGAAAAACGTGCCCAAAATCCCCTTGAACATAATCAACAAAATAATGCTTATGTGGAGTAGTATGAAAAGAAGCCCCTGAATCTAAAACCCAAGATTCAGCAATATTATGCAAAGAAAGAATCAAAGCATCCTGACATACATTACCTGATGCAACATTTTCCTCCTTGTTTTCTTTCTTTTGTTTCTTCTTATCCCAAAGCTCCCAACAGTCCTTCTTTGCATGCTTAGGCTTTCCACAATTCCAGCATACAATCTTGTTCTTGGATTTTGACTGTGCCTGATCTTTTGATTTTCCACGGTTTCCTCTATTCTTCTGTCTCCCTCTAGTTTCCACTGTCAAAGCATTCCCTGAAGTAGAATATTCGTCAGAGATTTTTCTTCACATTTTCTCACTTAGAATCACCCATACAACATCCTCAAACTTCAACTTCAAGTTAGCTGGAACTGATTTACTTACCTCCATTACCAGGCTATTCCAACTCTCAGGTAAAGAGCACAGAATTAATAAATCCCTAACTTCTTCATCAAATTCTATTGTAACCAAAGCTAGCATATTCACAACCATATTGAAATCATTTAAATGATCTGCTACTAAACTATTCTCAGAAATCTTCATATTAAACAATTTTTTCATTAAAAATATCTTATTAGAGGCAAAGGGTTTTTCATACAACTTCCCTAATGCATCCATTAGATCTTTTATAGTCTTTTCCTTTGAAACATTAAATAATACCGAGGATGCAAGACACAACCGAATCGTTCCAAGTGCCTTCTGATCCAACATATCCCATTCCACATCTGTCATACTCAAGGGTTTTTTCACCTTCTCAGATAGCGGAGTATAAAGATCCTTTTGATAAAGGTAATTTTCCATCTGCATCTTCCAAAGAATAAAATTCTACCCGTTGAATTTATCAACCCTAGATCTTCCATCATCTGCCATAGCTCCCACTTGAGATAAAACTTTACCTGCAATTCAACACTTCAGCGAACCAAACCAGGCTCTGATACCAATTTTTAGGAAATAAGAGATAAAATATGTGGAATAATCCCTTCCAGAATCACAACAATAGAAACTAATATGCAGAAAATATTATAGATCTCAAATAAAAGTGCAGAATAAATAACACAACATAGAGAGACAATATTTAACGTGGTTCACCCAGTTTGGGCTACGTCCACTAAGAATCACTTGCTCAGATTTTATTACAAGCCTCCACTCTCCAATACAATACCCAGATCCATTTGGAGCTATGCTCAACAAACTCTACAGAATTCACACCTGAATTCAAAACACATCTGTAATACATTTTCTTGTCTATCTATCATATGCATAAGACCATATAAATAGACAACTGCTTAAGTAGTTTGATACAAAACCGTGGGTATCAAAACCAAGGGCAAAAAACCGTGGGTATCAAAACAATGGGAAAAATACCGAAAAAACCATGCACCCAAAAACAGCCCATAATGGTTACCCATTACCCATGGGTTTATAAACCACCCATGAAAATTTGCTTTGGGGGCTTCGCCCCCGAATCCCCTTGACCCGCTCACTGGCGAGCGGGACCACCGTAAAAATACCCGAGTGTAACACATAGAAGGTGTACCACATTCTAACATGCAAATAGGCTCCACAAACATAACAACTATATGATCTTTGCCACTTTTGACTCTGACCAGTAATCCCCAATTATCACTTCCATAGGTTCAGCTTCTATGCCAATATTTACCTTTATTTTCTTCATAGGTTCATGATATGTGTGTGTATCTACATCCACACTGTCTAACACTTCATGTCCTCCATGTGAATGATCAACTTCCAAGTGCTCAACTTCCTCATCATCAATTATGTAAACCAACTTCCCCTAGTCCTTTTTTAGAGAAACACACTCAAGTAGTACAACATCATCTACTTCTTCCTCAAAATGTGCCCCTATCTCTGTCTCACTAAATAATTCCTGAATAGGTTCTTCCACTTTCCCACTATCTCCCATGGTTAAGCACTTGATAAAGCTTAAATCCTTGTTCACTAGTGGTGTAGATGAGAAGAAGTCAAAATTTTGGATCATCCCTACAGTCAAATTCTGCCAATTACCAGTGTCACGATGTAATTTAGCATATACATACCAAGCATGCGCGTAACATTGTAGAGTAGAATAAAAATGATGCACCCAAGGTGAGGGTGGTAATGCTTTCTGTCGTACTATCCAGAGTCTCTCACACTATTGGATATGATGTTGAACACGTTGATCACCATGATAAGGGAAAATCTTTGTAGGTGCATTACTTCTTGAAAACCTAGTTGATAAGGCGGTCCCAATCTCTCCCCATTCCAAGAGATCATCCTTGTGAACCACGCACTAGCGCGCTATTGTCCCATGTAAAGTATATGACAGGATATCGCATCTTTTAATCTAGTTAGCCCAATTTTCCTCCATGGCCTACAAGAATCTAGCCAAATCTTCAGATACAGTATATCGGGGTACTAAGTGACCTATACATCACACAGAGCGAAAACCAATTCATAAGTACCATGAGCCCAATTATCACAAGCAATACCGGTAGTATTTCTAATTGAATGAGAATCTTCCCAATGAAGGATTCCTTCCTTAAATGGCTTATTGACCTCTGGGTCTCGAATAGCGCATATATAAATTCTATTCAAGTCCTCTTCACTCAAAGGTTCCACATATGGTATAGATTTCCCATCTGTCAATGGTATTATGACCCTTTCCTCCTTGTTCCCGAAGCTGATATACCCCTTGTCAAACCTCAAATCAGCATTGTTTGCATAACACCAAGGGTGCCCAAGAAAATTTTGGAAGCTATTTGCTTCCGCAAGTGCTAACACTTCGAAGTCTCCTGTGAACTTGGCCCCTTGTATGGTGATAGATGCATCCTTCAAAACTCTTATGGGAGTAGCTTTTGTTATGTTTGCCATGAACAATACATTAGATGATGGCTGTAATGGAGGTCTCCCCATTTGTACCCATGCATCCAATGTAAGTACATCCACTTCCACACCTGTGTCAATCAACATATTGCTCAACAACCAACCATACACAATAGCATTAAAAGTGATCTCCTCGTCATAGTCAATGCTATCGGGGTGGAGATTCGCATGGAGTATTTTTCTTCCAGTCTCAATTCCCACGCACTGAGTATTCCACTTCAACCAATTTCCTAAAAAAGGAATAATATTCTCCTGGTGCAACATTCTACATACCTCATTGATATCATCAATATCAGATGGGGCCTTTTCTGTATCTTTATGCTCCAACTTCCGAGACTTCTCTTTAAAACACTATATTTCACCTTGAAGGATTCTAAGGACCTCCATAGTTTCCTGATAGACTTCTTTCTGATGAGTTGGATCTGGATACCTAGGATGCAAAACCTCCTCCCCGGTGATTTTTAGATTTTGTTGCAATACCTCTTTCACACGTGCCGCCTCATCTCGTGTGGTTATCTTGACTGTTACTGCCTCGAGCTCTAGTGTTAACTTAGGAATCCACTGATTCTCTAACACATGCTAGATTCTAACCATCCATGCACCTTTGTTTTCTTGCTTGTGCTACTTACTAAGATGCTCATATAAGTCTGGACACTCTTCATAACTATGCCCCTTTCCACAAAATGAACAAGAAATATTCTGTGGGAATTCACACCTATAATGGTAAGGTGAGTCGTATGTATAGTAAGTTCCTCAAGGAAATTCACCTCTTTCACCACCTCGGCCTCGTCCTCCATATCCGCCTTGATATCCCCGTCCTCTTCTATGACCTCCTTCAAATCTTCTGTCATTCCTGTCATAGCGTGCTTGATTATAATCCCTATCCTAATGCTCATTCTTTCCTTTAGAACTATCAACCACACTCACCTGTCATACCCCAATATCAATGGCATCATTGATCTGGTCAATCAATCTATAATCTTTAATATCATGGGTTGTGGAACTACAAATTTTACAAAAAGACGATACATTCTTCCTGATCGCAAGTTGTAGTAGGGGGCAGTGACTAGCATCATGATTCAAAAGTAAAATCTCATAGTCTATCAGTAGTGAACGTACAAATCTGTGAGGGAAACTATCCTTGGTGTGGCCTTCCACTTCACAATCTGTACACCATATTCCTTAGCACATCTCATGAGCTGAGTTTACTGATAATTTCTCTAATTATTTCGCCATAGCTGCTATCTGAGCCTCCAAGAATGGACTAACTCCAGTGTCAATACTCCTAACTTCCTAAGCATGTAGAGCTATTTCCAATGCTTCGCGTGGGTCAGTATAAGTCTTATGTGACAGTTCTCTTTGAAATGGAGTAATCAATCCCCCGAAAAACCATTGTGCATGCTGACTTGCATGTATGTCATAGGAGACTTTGGATAGAAGTGATTTAAAACGGGCATCATACTCACGTACAATTTCAGTAGTGCCTTGCTTTATATCCTTAAGTGCGCTTATACTCTTCTACTCAAACTCTAGGATATGGAACTCTTTTAAGAAAACATCTTTCAATACTGCATAATCAATACAAGTTTGATTGGGATCAAACTTCCTATACCAGATGTGCGAACACGCTTGTAACGTAGTAGCAAATTGACTTGCCTTGTGCTCAAAAGTCGTGATAACTTTCACATGCCATAATATTTCACACATATGAATATGTTCAGTAGCATCCTCGATACCTCTGTACTCTGGGAGATGAAGATACATCTCCATATAAATTTTCTGGGGTTGTTGCGGGCCTTGACCACCTAACCCAGAACGTCCTTGGTTTCCTCTATTGCCAAAACCACCCAAACCACCAGAACAAGAACTACCCATACCTCCTGATCCTCCTCCTGAATTTGGAATAGGGACCGTAGATGCACTCCCCTGTGTTCCAACAATGGTAATATACTGGACCCCTACAGTCTGTGAAGTAGTCCCAGTTCTAGAGGTGAATCCCACACTTGGCGCTCTCATATTCTATGCAGATGATGAGCCTGAAAACATACCGCCAAAGAATAACGAAGCTTTCTATGTTGCCATTAATGTACTTTCTGTCTGACTTGTTTCTACTCTTTCACTTCCTAAATGAAAACTTTGTTTAACTACTGTACTAGATACTGGAAAACCAAGCGCAAGGGCTAGGTCAGAAGGTTGGCTTAGATGCACACCCACAGCCCAGGTCATATCTATTGGCACTCTTCCATGTGAGGCCAAAGAGGGTTCTCTGTCATGCTTTTCTAGATGGGGGAATTCTTGATGCTCTATCTCTTCTCCATCCTCATGAGCCTCAAATCCTTCATGAGACATCTCTTTTCACAATGCCATCCATTTGGAAACTTCTTTTTAGTTGCATAATTCCCTCTCATGCACCTCATCATACTTCAGCTGCCTCTCTTCCCTCTTCTATGCTGCCGCTAGGTTTGCCATCTTTCATCAATCCTATTCCTGCCCCCGCACGTGGAGATTTTTAACTTGTCATGGGATTATCTTCCAAGTTTAACGTTACCATCAGTATCTTGATTGCCAGCGAAATACCTTGGAAATACGTCCCTCTATGATACCATAGGAATTGGAACTCATCTACCTCTGGGCACGAATAATTCAAAATTGAATAATTCAGAATATAGTTGTTTAGAACACTATGAAACTAGGTATCTACCACACGAGTCTAGATCAAGTCGGCATCATATAGTGTTTGAAATTCCTCATGTGTCCAAAAAAGTGTGTGATACCTCCAATTTCGCTTAAACGCATATGATGTCAACCACTCGTATAATTCTACGGGAAAGATAGTAAAGAAGCTTTCATTCAAACTGTCATACAAATTTTTCTCTACCTAAGTGTGTGCATTAAATCTGGATCCAATGTTAAACCTTCATGCATATTCTAACTCCAAATCATGAATCCACTCTTCAACGCTCGCCAAAGTTAGCTAGTATGTCTTCATTGTGAACCATCCTGAAAAAAAATGAAAAAGATCTCCGAGAAACGGAACCAATTATGCAACCTAGAATTCTCAAATAACACCTACTCGTGCTGACACATCACTCAGCATAGGCTAAGTGCTCACCCGAAGCGTGCCAAGGTACAAGGTCCCTCTTTAGGGTTGTTGTAGCAAGATGGTAGCATGGTGAAGCGATAAGGACATATAGTTAGAAACTAATCCATCATTACACAATTATACCAACCCAGATCTGTATAAAGGCATGCATTTAAGCATAAATAATAAAGAAACCAATAACATGCAATGATAACACATATAAGACACTTTGGTTCGGCTAACATTCTTCATATGTTAAACATGACAACAATATAGAGGCTTGATACAATAATAGTCATGTGCGCATGGATTTGTTACAATTGTCTAGTCTCATGCACTCATGAAGCTCTAACCCTTGAACACGGTCTATCAACTAGGTGATTCATCTAATATATATAGGGTGGGGAACATGCCCTTCACCGGTAACTATACCAAAAAAAGGTCGCACACTAATAATAACCACGCGCCATTTACAATTATAGCGATACATGCAAGTATGCTATCTATAGATCACTTACAGGTAACTAGAGTGATGAATCTATTCTTGGATTACTTCCATGCAAGAGTGCTTCGATATGATCCTCGAAATATAGACAAAGTGTGGTGCACAAGTCTCAGCATTGCTTTGTGTGTTCCACATGCTAACCTTTGAAAATAGACTTGTTCTACAAAATCGGCTAAGTCCCGAAAGTTTGACTCTGCACCTCCGTGCGCGACGCCTTCTTATTCCTTCGATCCCATCTTGTTTTCCCACACGGACTCTGTGTGTGAGTTCTGCTAAGTGTTTTATTTGTTCAAGATTACAAACTAATCCAGCATTACATTAATAAATTATGTAATCAGGTTCAGATCCTGATCATTTGTCATTCTTAAATTAAATTATGCAAACATCTTATTCTTTGTAGGCTTTTCAAATATTTCCTTAAGTGTTTTCCAAGCAACATTTATATTATCAATATCTTGAATTTGTGGGATGATTTCATCAGCAATAGACAATACCAATAATAACTAAGGCTTCATTATTTTTTCTTTTAAATTCGGCTAACTCTCTATAATCAACAGGGGATTCTTTGTTTTCTTCTACCAATTCCCACAAATCTTTTGCAATACAATTTTTATTGTATATTTCCACAAAGAGTAATTTTTTCCATCTAATTTGCAGTCAAGAATAAAAATGCTTGAAGAAGTCATCACACTAATAATTTTTCACCAAGATTCAATCTCATATTTCATTCACCCAAGAATAATTATTCAATTTAATAAAACTGTTAATGACACACAAAAAACGCAACACTAAATATGTGGCCCTTCTAATTCACAAAGAAGTTTTCTTGCTGCATCCTTTTTTTTTTCAAAAGAATAATTTGCTCCTTCACAAGTAACAACGGCTTTTTTTTTTTATCACTCTTAATTGTTGTTGGCTTTCATATACCCAACCAATTCACAACTAACTCTGATACCATATCAGACATACAAACAAACACAAGAAAATCTAGCCTAAAAATGATTACATACTTTCATTCAACACCAATTTATAGAATACAATGGAGGAGCAAAAACACAAAAAAAATATTTCTAGATGGTTTGTGCATCTAGATGGTCTGTGGAATAAATTATTTGCAGCAAGATTTGGTCTTTGGTCTGTGCAGACCGTACTTATTGCTGTCCACATGCTAATAAATTTATACAAATAGAATTTTTAATTCAATAATAGAATTCTTATATATATATATATATATATACGCGCGCGCGCGACATAGTTTTATATTATATTCTAATTGTGTTTCGGCTTGATTTTTAACGCAGAAAAATTAATAAGGATGACTAAAAAGAATGAAATGGACGCGAAATCATCCAGAACTTTGTCAAAACCGGAGGAATACACGTGTACTTTTCCATTAAATTACAAATAGTACCTATGGTTTTGTTAATGTTTAGATGAACGTGAATTAGACTATTTTCCGAGGAAGTTATGTTCAACAATAATTTTCGAGTCCATTTCAAAGTGGGTATGTCTAATGCCATCATATTCATGTTTCTAATGTCTGAAACTCTTTCATATTTGAAGCTTTGTGGATATCTTATGGACCATAAACATTATCCCAATACTGTATTATTGATTATGTCGAGACACTCAAAATTCTTAGAAAAAAATAAAAAACTAAAAAGTTTATTTGTTTTGTGTGTTCCGCACCATTTAATTAGGCAACAAAAGATTTCGTGCCAAATAAACATGTTCTTTTCCTATATATATATAATTGTGATCACAATAAAAAGAAGGTGATATCTTAAGAATATCATTTTGATACATTTTTAAGGTCACGTTTAAATTGATTAATGTTTTATATATTGAGTATTAATTATTTCAAATAAATTTTAGCTCTACTTTTTTTTATGTTTTCAAAAAATTGTAAAATAAGGTGTTCAAAATGATAAAGGTTCTTGACAAGTAATAATGCAAACATGACTAAAAGAAAAAGAAGAGGATACATAACAAATATTATTTAGGTAGGAGTAATTTAAAGTGTGGAATAAGTGTGTGACATATAGGTATTTAATCCCTGCTCTTTCTAATTTTACATTGGTGTTTTTGTCTTGCTTAATATATTTAAATGTTGTCGAATCGAAAACATTAATGTCGTAACAAAAAATTAAATAAATTAGTAATCCTTTTTCCGTATATGTTCTCAAACAAATTCTTACTTTGATTATCTTCCCCAAAATAATTCTACCCTTATTTCCTCATTGATATGTAAAATATTTTAATCAGGTATTTTAGATATATGCTAAAATATCTTCCTAACATTGTAGCTTGTCAAAAATATTAAAAATCTAAACCACCCCATCAAATTTAGAACATTATAGTGTCACAGTTACATTGGAAATAAATAACCTTTCGTAAACCATGGAGAGGCCATTATATCTAGTTTCCCTCTCTTTGAGAAGTGCATGAGACCCTTTAGCTATCATGAAAAAGGAAATCCCTAAGATTAACACATTTAGGTGATTTATCTTTAATTTTCTAGCTAAATAACTAATGAACCACTTCATTACTAACTGAAATATTGTAAAAATCATTTTACACATTTAAATATCATGTCTCGTCCACAAAATAGTGCTATGAATGAACCCATTATAAGGTATTATTAATGATGTTGGCATACAAACCAGAAAACCTTTGAACAAAATGAAAATATTTTTTCATTTTTTCTTACTATTTCAATTAATAAAATAATGATTTATGATGTCCTAAGTGTTGACCATTCTTGGTCATCAGAGTATACGGGCATAAGAAAAAATCTTGTTTCTCAGGTTCAATGCATAATTGGGAAGGAAAATGGTAATAAGTAGCTTGGAATGCATTTCTAGGATGCTCATTACTCAAATAAGATGTCATTTAAGCTATCTTCTTCACCAATACCATGCAACAACAATTCATACAGGGTCCTAAAAAAATGAGAAAGACATCATACATCACATACGAGCATGTTAGAGTAGCAAGGACTCTTATTACAGGTTGGGAAATTCTAAATTGTTAAGGAAAGTTGCAGTTGCAGGAGGATAACTCAAAAATATTTTAATTTTTTAGTTTCAAATCATTGAAAAATGTAAATGCAAGTTGTCTTTAATTCCTTGTGATTATATGTAAATGTGTATATGTTTAAAGTTTGATTTTTTCATTTTGTTAATGCAAATGAAAAGAAATATAAGGAAAACAACATACAACTCATTGCATAGAAAAATTGTATATCTTCATAACAAAATTGTACATGTTTCTTCACACAAGCCATTTGATATAATTGAAAGTAAAGAATGCAGATAAGTTTAAAATTAAGAATGTAAAGGAGAGAAGGGTTTCGTCATTTCCTAGATGACAAGATCCTCTATAGTGAAACTTCTTCTCTAGCTGGATCCAACACTTATCCATACACTTGGAAGAAGAAAGAAAAACAATGTTATAGCTCAAGAATTTCCTTATCTTTGTTATATTTTAAACTTTTAACTTATAGGCATTCTTTACAAGTAAATAGTGTTGTAGAAAGAAAGGAATATCTTATTTGCAAGAGATTTCACAAAATGCAAGATTTTATCTTATTTTCATATGGATTTATATGTTTTCTTGACATAGCAGAGGAAAGTTTAGTTTTCTAAAAATAAGCTACATGAAGTGCAAATTTTAAGACTTGGAGACTTGCAAAAGTTCTTGAATATGCAATTTTCAACGACAAAGTAATGCAAAGTATAAATTTATAGAACCAAGAGTGATTTCCATAGTTTGAAAATCAAGATCTCACAATCTAGGAATTTTTGGTATACATTCTAAAAATGTATGAAGTTGTAAGTTTTCCATCAGGTTTTGTGCAAATTCTTCAAATCAATATACAAAGAAAAATGTTCTTTAAAATATGGTGTTGGTAATATTCTTTGAAGGTACAAAAATCATATTTCAAGTGAACCATGCAAAAACATGAGCTTAAAGTTCCAATAGACTAATACTATAAGATTTTCAGAATATGAATTAGGGTTGCAAAATGAGAAATAGATGAAAGCACATGTACAACAAAGCTACAAAATTCTTCATTTTTGCAAGGTACATATTCTAAAGAAAAATAAATTTCCATATTTGTCAATTTTATCATCATCTTTTCAAGAGAATTGTGCTTCAAAAATGTTTCTATGAATATTCTTACACTGATGTAGTGTTCAATTTTAAAGAAAAGGAAGCCATTACTTCTATTCAAATGCAAATTGTTCAGATCTTAAGTAAATATACATGAAAAAAAGTGATAAAAGTGTCAACTAAAAATAAAAGTCTAGGACATTCTTAGATGAGATAGTGTTCAGACTTAAAGATGGTAACCTTTTATTCTATAGAAAGTACAAATATTTCAAAGTTTACTGGCCTTCACGAAGATTTCTAAGAAGATAAATAACACAACAATGAGATAAAATATGTTGCTTAGTTATTCAACTGGTGAGATGAAATGGCCGAGCCCATTGAAAATTCAAAGATATGAAAGCACATCACTAAGAAAAATAGAACCCATCAAGATAAGTGAGAATTTCCAATAAGTACAAGGTTATAAATTCAAGTTTGTCATGAAAATCAATGAGTTACCTAGAATACGCACCGAGTTGTATATAAATAATTTAAAAATAAAGGGAAACTGAATTGAGATGGGGTATAACCAATGTCGAGTTGAGTTATAATGAATTTCTTGAGTTACAAAAACTTGAACCAAACATGAAACACAAGATCCCAAGTACCCAACAAGCTACAAACATGAGCTTAATTTAGAACTTGATTGAGTTAAGAAGGAAAACAAGGCAATGCAAAATCATTGAGCTGTAAGGAAAATTAAGCTCCATCAAGGCAGAACTATTTTTAACAAGGCCAAGTCCATACAAAGTGATCTAAGAGGAGCTTGTACAAGTGTAAAATGAGAAATGAAAGCCATCTTAGAAACATGTGAAAACAATACACAGGTTGAACACACCAATAATAATCGATATATTATTACTTTCTCTATATCAATGTTCAGATACATGTGGCTATTATATAGCCATATACAAAGCCAAAACAACCTCCAACAAAATAGGGAGGTGTTATAACAATTAACACTATTTAGTTGTGATTGTTACTCCCGTAACAATACACAACTCAATACTAATAATATATTATTCTTTATATAACAATAATATATTAATAACATATTAAACAATATAATAATAATTACCAGCATAATTATTATCTTGCACAATGTAAATACTAATTCCTAACATTCCCCCCCTTATTGTTTACATGGTAGAAAAACATCCACACACTCAATTGTAGTATGCTCACCCCTGTGGCATGTACAACTTTGTGATTCATAACCTTGATCCAAAAGAAAGGCTCTCTCCTTCCATGGTTTTAAACAGGCTTACCACAAACCTTGATGTGAACAGGTCCTATCAACTATCCACCTCGTGTGGTTTTCTAGATCCTCCCACAAACCCTTTTAAGATCCATGAACTTACTTACTCTGGTGCTACTATTCACCACTATGCTTATACATCAGGGAATTATGTAGGAAACACAACATGCATATCTCAAAACTACACAATAGAAGATATACTGAAAAAAATTTCACATTAATTCCTATAAGAATCATAATGTTCTTAATCGTAGTCTCTGTCATTGATCGCTGCCACTCGATCTCGAACAACATAGAAAAATGCCACTGCCACTAGAAGCTTTCCTTGACTAAGTCATTTTGGGTACATAATGGGAATGGAACATTGGTACGTATTCCCCCCCACAATGTGAAATTCCACTCATATAGATACTGAGAAGCAAAATGCATCGAAGAACATACTCCTGAATGGATCTTGCTAGTTAGGTCTTGCTGCACATGGTCACTAATGCTAGCGAACGTATTCTTCTAGGTGACCATCTTCCAATGAAGTACGGAAGTCAGAGGACCAAATGATTCAGAGGATCACTAACAGTCATCTGCGCTACAACACAACTCTCTTTCCAACATCCATCAAATACCACACACAACAGGAATACTAAAAACTGAAACAAGAAAGCACACTGAAAATCATATACTCACACCATACATATGCCACAACAGCTTCTGCACGGCCTCATCGTTGGTGACTGATGAGAGGTCCTTGATTGATCTCTTTCCTCCATTGCCTCCTTCCTCCATCAGTATGCTACTTAACTTAGCAGACTTGGAATTTGAGGCTCAAAAATTACACACCTTACCCGAACGTCGGATTCCACCGAAAATGCGTTCATAAGGCAATTTTTTTTTTTTTCGGACTTAATACAATGACACAACTTTAACTCTTGACAAGACAATAATCCTAAAATCACCTATTTGACATTGACTACCTATATTCACCTAAACACAATTTAACAATGTTGACAATACAACTTTTGAGAATTTTGACGCAAAAAATGACTAAATACACAAACACTAAAATTCTACGTATAGAATAAAAAGTAATATTTAATTAATTTTTAAAAACTATAAAAATAAAGACTCAAAGATTTAGTATTCTAAATCTAAATGACTCACCAATGATTTTGACATAAATCTAAAAATCCCAACTATTATAACTGAAAACCTTTGAAAATCTATAGGCTTTGGTGACAAAACGTGTCAAGGATGTTTCGGCCAAATGTACATTTGCAAACATTGACACATATCAATGTAGTTTTTAAACTAGAAAATTTGACTAAAAATAGACAGACCTTGGTTTAAATTAAAAAAAAAAAACACCTGTATTATTGGTAGATTGAAGTGGTTGTTGGTTTTCTTGGCATAGAATTTCATTAGAGAATGAAAAGGCCTCCACTATCCGTCAATACCACTGGATCATACCAAGACCACGCCATTCGAGGTATCACCGTGTAATGATGCCATCCATTATACAAATATTCACTGCCGATTGCATGCAGCCTATCATTTCAGAGGTGCAGATCTCACAAAAATGTTTGAGTTAAATTGGGAGTGTGGCGAGTCGATTAAGGCTCAAACCGAACTACCATGCAGAGAATGTTAAAAGAGAGAACTTCACGGAACAAGTGAATGCCACAGTTTCGTATTTTAGGAAGGCCACGATATGAATTCAGAGGGTCAAATAAACTATGCACAGGTGTCGGTTCGGTGCATGCAATATGATGAGAAAAAGAAGTGGATCACCAAAAGAGATTAAATCAAAATAATTCTGTAGCAGATAATAGCGATGATAGATTACGCAGTTTGTTACAAAATCCCGTTCAATGCAATCGACCTGAATGGTAGAAAGATTCGTGAATAAATGCACAATTATCAATGTCTTGTGAACAAAAAATAGTGCGTAGGAGCATTTAGTGTATTCTTGGGGACGAGTTTGACCTGCTAGTGGCAGGATTCAATGCAACTTCGAAATCCATGCAATACAAATTTGTGTCGATGTTGATGTCGAGAGCCAATAGAACTTGATCAAACCATGCAATGCGACATTCAAATGGGATTCTAGGTTGGTAAATAATCCAATGAAAAAACCATATCTATCAAATTTGCATAGGCCGCATGGAAGAATTTGATATTTCTCTACAGATGCACTCCTTCAAATATTAATTTCCATCGACAGTGGCAATGAGAGAATTGATTCTGACCCTTCTATCACTCAAAAATTAATTATACACAATAGCCTTCAAAGATGTTTGCTCATCTACGGGACAAAAAAGAACATCTAATGTCCCTCCAAATATTTTCTTACTCCATCACAGGGCGACTAGAATCAGACTGCTCTATTACCAAATGAAAACAATACACAGGTTGAACACACCAATAATAATCAATATATTATTACTTTCTCTATATCAATGTTCAGATACATGTGGCTATTATATAGCCATATACAAATCCAAAACAACCTCCAACAAAATAGGGAGGTGTTATAACAATTAACACTATTTAGTTGTGATTGTTACTCCTGTAACAATACACAACTCAATACTAATAATATATTATTTTTTATATAACAATAATATATTAATAACATATTAAACAATATAATAATAATTATTACTATCATAATTATTCTAATTATTACAATTTATCAATTATAATAATAATTATAATAATAATTATTATTGTGACAATTAAAATTATATATATCTATAATAACAACAACATAAATTATTATATATATGTGTTTTATAATTATATGTATACTAATTATATTTAAATATAATTCTGAACCACTCATTATCTTCTTGTCTTTTTGTTCCCCATTCCTGCATGCATGTCTGTCGCTGCCCTATAAAATTTGTACAGAAAGACAACCCATTGTCGCTAAATAAAATTTGGACATGTAGAAGAATACAAACTTAAAACATATTTCATGTGTGGTCCCATTTGTTACGTGACAATAAATTTGGTATATGTTAATAATTTTTTGGGCCTTTTACATATGAGATGTTAATTTGTTTACTTTAATATGTTAATATAATTTATTCCCATGTGGGAACATGAGAAAAAATGTATGAGAGCTTAAGTGTAAGGTTAGGATGTTAGTGGCTCACTTGATGACTGAATCATATCATTTTAGGTGTGACACTGGTAGGTGGATGGTCCCAATTTTTTTTGAAAAGAACTTGTATTTTCTGCAATAAAAGGGTGGTTGAAACTGAATGAAACTTGATTTTGGAGTGTGCTTCATATGAGGATATCTATTTATAGTATGACTTAAAAGTGGGCAGCCTAAATGAGTTGTTTGACGAGGAAAAGCTCCACAAAACGACTAGTTTCCCAGTCAAGATTTACACACACACACATATAATAGAAGATACTTGAAAGTTTCTTAGAGTTATGGCTCATGGTTCCTTAGACCTCACTTAGTCTTGTCGATGTCATTACAAGTCTTTCATTTTTTACTTACAAAAATATTTTAGCAACGTCTTTATATATATATATATAAACCCATAAAAAACACTCTCAAAAATAAAATAAATTTAAGATTGTATTTTATAATTACACAATAAATAAATATATGTCCCAATATAAATTCTAATAATATTGTTACTTATATATTGAATGGATTAACGTTACAAAACGTAAGCACCTATCATACTCCACTAACATAACACTTGTAAAAATGATTATTTTCACTCTTTCTCAAAAATGTATGTTGATGTAGCTATTAATAAATAGATAATTTTTGGACTACATATGGCTTGTGAAAACAAAAACCTTTTTAACAATGTTGTATATTCATATTTTTAGCTACTAATAAACCAAGAATCTACACGAGAACTTTTATGCGATAGAACGTACGAAAGGGAATTTTCGGGTTGAATCAAATGTGTAGTGGAGTAGTAAAGGAAGAAGTGGAGCTATGCATTCGAACGTATACGAGTTGTCGATAATTATATTTGTGTGAATAAATACATTGTTATTATATTTTTTTCAATGGGGTATATGAAATGTGATTGCATTTTAGTGATCAAACAAAGTGGAAAAGGTAGGCATGTGATGTCGAGACCTAATTTTGAATTATCAATAAACAATATATGATTGTATAGACTTATATGACTTGGAAAAACAATATTTTTATTAATATAGGAGGACTACTATATGTACATGTAGGGCCATTATATCTTTCATTGGTAATAATTTTTTGACCACATATAACATTCAAAGATGAATCATGAGTACTTATAAAAGAGAGTTAAGAGTATAAGTGACAAAAATCACCTTGAGTAAGGTAAAGAAAGTCTTGATCTAAATCTGACTTAGAGCTAATGCAAAATAACTTTTGATCTGGACAGCCCCCCTGAAGTGAAGCTAATAAGCGACGAATCTAAAGAAGATTCATTGTTTGACTTAACAAGTAAAACATCACCACACACACACACACACACACACACACACACACACACACACATTTACAAAAGATATTTGTTTTACAAAAATGAAAAACAAATGACACAATGAATGACACCATTACCCTTATGCCAGCAACAACATGAACCAGATATGCCACCTTGTAAAATATTCGTATGAGCATAGAAAAATTTGTGTGCAACACTAGTGATTGGGATGTGATGCAGGAGAATCAGGGCTTTAGGATGATCATAGGGAAATTTGTTCAATTGTGTTTGATTACATATAAGTGAGTGGTTGAGACTTGGTTAAGTAATACTAGGTGAGTCAAGGGGTAACTTAGTTTTAAGGCTAGATTTCTTGATTAATAATAATAATCAATTGTTATACAAAAAAGAATCACCCTTCCATACACATTTTTCTAAAATGATTAGATTATGTTTGAAATTTTTAATGAGTGTGTGGGTATCTATGTCATTCTTACATTTTTTTTATTTCGTATTCAATTCAATCTACCTACAATCTAGACATGACATTTAAAAATTCCTACATAAATTCATCTATCTTAGAATATGAATCATCTACCATATTTTCCATTCCTTTTTAGTATATTATCTCATATTCACAATCTAACATCTCCATGACACATCCAAGTAAATGAAACACACCTTCCTGCAAAGTTTTTTATGAATGATGTCTAAATTACTTGTAGTTGTATATGGATTATGTGAGAATTGTGCTTGATGGTGTTTCACTACAAGAGAATTGATTTAGATATAAATTTGTTTGTTCAATGATGGAAATATTCAAACAATTTATTGTTTTTTCATGTTTACGATGTACAAAAACTTGGATTCTCATATATTTGGTGCCACAATTGTGTTTAATTAGTGTCCTTTGTAGTGAATAACTAATTATCACATACTAAATAATCATGTTGTTAATACCTAACACATGTGGAATGTTATTATATTTATGTAACTAACACATTATCCTCAGTTAGGGGTTCTATCTTCATCTATGAAAGGATCTCTTGATCTAATGTGTGCATCTTCTTCCAATTAAATATCTATTTCCATGGGACCATATGTTAATGATAATATTTCCACTTAACTAGGTGGAATGGAGTAAACAATACCCTGTGAATTGGTCTGCCAATGAGTCCTTTAGTGAGACCCATAGCTAACGGAGCATGCGATACCAGATCATTCAGTGGTCTCATGCCCCTTGTTGCAAAAAATCACATTTCAGATTTATTCTAGATGTTTGGATACATTAATATTTGGTATTAGAAATACGCATTCATGTTGAACTTTAGTTTGTTTTAATAAGCCTTACAAATTTAGAAGCATCAAGTGCATGGTCATCATCATCTGCTTCACATTGACATGGTAGATCAATCTTAGTGGGTACACGAAATAACCAAATTTTGAAATGTCTTTTTTTTTTGTGAGCAATGGATATCGTTTTTCTTAACATTCCGAATGATGTATAGAAGACTGGATTAATACAATGTTCTATAAGAAATGTCATTCAAAATGTATCCTCTCCATAGATTTATGAGTGATTGTAGAAGCCCTCAGAATTTCTAATTCTCAAGCAAAAAGGATTCTATTTTCTTCCACAGTATCTTACAACTATCAAACTATGCAATTCCACATACTGTAAGATGGAGAATGATATTTCAATTGTTAGAATCCTTTATATATATTACTACATATTGTCCCACATTTATTTAGTAAGTCGTTGCTCATCTCTTATATGTGACATTGTACTTTATATGTGACTATAACACTCCTCCATGATTTGGCACTTATATTTCTTACTCACCTCAAGTCTCAGACTTTTTTTTGTTCAACATAATTTATATCTCACATAAAATCACTATATTGCACAAAATGGCACTACAAGTCTGAGTTGACCTATCCAAAAATAATCTTCATTTAATCTCTTGCTCTGACTATATATTGTCTCCTCATGGGATCTATAAATATGAATAAGATATGTTATATAATTTTCCACTATGCATATAAAATTAGAGGGAGATGGAATTAAGTACCTACTAGTCACTAATCACACGCTTTACAGCACACATGTATATGTATATGTATATGTGTATGTGCTATGTATATGTGTATGTATGTATGTATGTATGAAAGTTCTGTATGTATGTATGTATGTATGTATGTGTGTGTGTGTGTAAATGCGTGTATGTATGTATTTATGTGTATATGTATGTGTGTATATGTAGGTATGTGACAATTAATCTCATTTTCAAAATAAAACTTATCTAATGTATGCCACACACCATTCTCCAACTGATACACATGAAAGGATTGATAACTCTTAGGTCATGTCCATGCATATTGAGAGGACATAGATTCTTGCACATACTTACATACACACACGGTACAAATATATATGTGTGGAAGCAATATCTTCCAGAATAACTATCCATGGACATACCTTGAGAGAAATGTTCAAGTGATAGTAGCAATATCATATGTGGTACTTATGAAAATCACATGAAAATGATATGACTGATCAATGTAACCTTGCTTCACAATAGGAAAGGAATAACAATCTAAGTACATGGGTGACAAGGTCCTAGATCATATTTATATTTTTCCAATTTAAGGATTTATGGCTAGTCTGATCATAATGGATGGTCAAGACAATAGGTTTAGGATAGAACTAGACATAATGTTCTTGTTCACTTCACGGTAGATCATTTAATGAACTATATCCACAGCACTTAAGTGATTGAGGATAATTTAGTAGGCATTGGATGTAGTAAACCAAAGTACATAGGATCACTCCATAAGCTAAATGTGAAAATACCTATGTGTACCATCAATACTTAATATCCTTCTGAAGAGATCAAGCTAGATCTTATGGCATAGATTACTTTTGCTGTTTGAGAACCATTTTATGTAGTTATTCACTGAAGAATGATTTTTACATTTATTGTTAGCAATATTTTAATATTGTGAACATTATTATCATTGTGCAAATAATGAGTTGGTGACAACTCGTAGAGATCTCTTAGAGAGATTCTAGGTTTTTTGAGTGAGAATAGGTATTGGGAGAGATTTGTGGGATGCTGAGTGATTAGTGGGATGAGTGTTGACTCCTAGAATCAAGGAGATCAAACTCTATATATGTAACCTCTACCTGTGAATAATATATCCCGAATGAATTGAAATCTATTGTGTTCATGTATTACTGTGTATGTCTGTTTCTACGGTTAAATCTGAGCAAAATTGCTATCATTTGGTATTAGAGCGATGTGCAAAATGGGTCTTTGATCGGTGAAAGTCGTGTGCTAGAGCTTCACTGGTGACAATGGATCTGGCTTATTCCTGCGTGATGGAAGATTCAGTTGTTACTGAGATAGGATCTTCGTATTTGTTATTGGAATGTCTTATGGTTTGATTCTTTGTGTAAATCAGAGGATGAAAATATTACTGCAGTTATCATTGTACATCAGATGCGATCTATGTTATTACATATCCGTGTGAACAAGTCTGTAGATGTCACGAGAGTCATCTTGATTTAGGAAAATATGGAATTTTTGGATTTTTTAGTTCTCACGTCAGATCTATAATATACGTCTATTCTGCGTGCTTTCAAATTCTGTCAGATCAGATCGTGATCTCCAATCGCTTCACTCACTGTGAATGATTGTCCTTTTTTGATCTGAAGAATTCTGTCAGTCCAACTCGTTATTCCTGCTGTTGCTCCATATGCTATTGCCATGATCCAGATCCTATAATCTAGCTCGACCAAAGAAGATCATCATTCTAAGTTTCTGCTTCTAGATTGAAGAATTGGTTCGGTTTGATTTTTGGATGATTGGGAAGACATGATTTCGTAGTGATTCACATGTCTGAAACATCTGTCAGATTTCGTAGTGATTCATCATATTCTATTTCTTACGACTTTCAGCTCTCACATATTTCCAGCGATGCAAGCATTATCTCTTCGAATCAGCTCATTTTAGTTCTCCAACTGTGATTCGATGAACAGCAGTATGTTATTCGTTATTGCCAAAATAATTTCTAAGATTGAGGAATGACTCAAATTTCCACAGTCTGAGAGATATCTTAGCATTCAGGATCATTTTTTGTGTGTAGATCTTGGTCTTTGCATGAGTCGTGTGCCAGTTGTCTCGATTGGCTGAACCAGCTATCATCCCGGAACTGTTTATACATGCCATGCGTGTTTGATCAAAGAGAAAGAATACAATTTTCTAATACAAAGATGTTCGTCCTTTTCTTATCTGTCCACAAGTTATTTTATCATTCTGCCACTGATCTGGAAAGTCTCTTTGCATTCGCCTGATTTCATCATTCAATGAAAGTCCCTCTAAAATAACTTCAAGGCATAGTCTATGATTTGGTTTTTGCATACGCATCAGAAATTATTGATTTTCAGGAAAACTTTTACCTGGAAATGTTGCAGCAACAGGCCGTTAGTCTGGCCCTTGAAGAAGAATGGAACGAGGCAAGCGTTGCAGGAAAACACATAGAAGGATGGCTTAAAGATGTTTTATGGGTATCGCAAGCGTTCAAGACCCAAGGAGGACATATCCCTATGAAATCTCTGAACATGGCACCGATTTCCTGTTCATTTTTGTCAACCAGCGCGCCGTAAAAAGAGGCGTTGAGAGCAGATGTTAACATAAATTGGAAGCACTGGAGCGACGTCGTGGAAAGCAGAATGAGCGCGGATTACATGAAGAGCACGAAATGGATTGAAATGCTCGTAAAGTGGATGGTTTTGATCATTTGATCTGGGGTTCGTTGTTTCGGTGGAAGAATGTTACGGAGTGTGGATTGGAGTGGAATGAGTTTGTAGTGTCTTTGAGAGTCATTAAAAATGTCAAAATAGGTGATTTTAGGGTATATGAAATTCTATTGGTGTGAGTCGAAAATTTGGTAAAAAAAAAAAAAAAAAAAACGACAAATGAGTGCATTTTCGGGGTACATTAGATCCCATTCAAATCTGACAAATGTGGTGGTGGCGAGAGCAGGGCACGAGGCCGCTGTCGATCAGAGGGGTTCATGCCAGGTAATGATTGAATCCTGGGTTAAAAACTAGGCTGAACTGCCAATACAGATCATGTTTTTCAGTCTCCAAGCTGGAATTTAACGATAGCGTAAAGTTTCTCGATGGAGGCTGGAGGCAACGGAGGAAGGAGGTTGATCAGCGACCTCTCGTCAGGCACCATCGACGAGGCCGCGGTACTGATTTGGTGACCAATTTATTTCAGTTGTGTGTTTTGTAATAAGAACAGATGTCACATTCCTGTTCAGAATTGTATTTCCTTTTATAACCTCTTGATGTAAATATGTGATAGTAGAAAGATAAAAGCACAAGAAAAAGTAGCATCATGTTTTTCTTGAAGAGGATGAACAGAGGTTCATGAGCAGGGGCTCGTACCTAGGACAGAGGTCCGTTATTGTCGAACAGGGGTTCGTATTTGGTGAACAGAGGTTCAGCGTACCAAGATCATGAGCATGCAGAGGCAGGAAAGTTGTAGAAGACGTGTGAATGTTTTTCTCTACATTGTTCACATTAGGGGAGTGTATGTGTGGAAATAATAATGTTAACAATAGGGGAGTGAATGTTAGCAATATTTTAATATTGTGAACATTATTATTATTGTGCAAATAATGAGTTGGTGACAACTCGTAGAGATCTCTTAGAGAGATTCTAGGTTTTTTGAGTGAGAATAGGTATTGGGAGAGATTTGTGGGATGCTGAGTGATTAGTGGGATGAGTGTTGACTCCTAGAATCGAGGAGATCAAACTCTATATATGTAACCTCTACCTGTGAATAATATATCCCGAATGATTTGAATCTATAATATCATTATTCGGTGTATTTTCTCTGCGCAAAAATGGTTGATTGCTATGAATTTTATCACACCTACGTCTAATCCAACTACAAATGTAGTCACCACTCAGCACACATGGCCCCCTATGGCTCCGCCCATTTCTATCCCACCACCTATAACTTCTACGGATCCTACTACTTCTTCTAAGGGATATGGTATCATCAACTGGGTTAAGAATATACCGACCAAAATATCACTCTATGAATTTTCACACAATGCACCTGATTGTATTAATATATTAAATAACACTCTTAGGTATATTGACATTGAAAGTAACAATTATTTGATGTCCTTCACACATATTATTAAATATATGAAAATTTTACCACATGATTTATTATTTAATGATGAGGACATATCGCCATCTTCTATTGATAATCCATGGGCACCTCTTCTTATCACCGCTATCATTAGAACCAATTCTATCTAATGAGTACTCATTAGCAATGGATCTTCCATAAATCTATATGATCACTCTCTTTTAAATAAATTTGGCATTACCAATAATCTCATCACTAGAAATTCCACTCTCATTCATGGTTATGATTCCACCACTCGTTCATGCCTAGGTATTATCATATTACCCATACAACTCTGGCCTAAGGTTGTTCCAACAATATTTTTAAAAACATGCTTCATTTAATTTTAATTTCTTAATGGGTAGACCTTGGATTCACGTGATGCACGTTGTCCTATCTACTATCTGCCAATACGTCAAATTCTTACATGATGGCTATGAACATACCATTAGTGTTGGCCCAAATGATCCATTCAAGTTCTTGCACTTAGATCTCACTGCTTTTATTCTTATCCATCCATCGCAACCTATTCTATATAATCACATTGATACATATGATACTAGAAAGCCTAGTGCTTCACATTCTCCTTCCATAGCCACAAACATTTCATCTATCTCCACTTATACTACTGCTATCATTTCACCTATCATGACTATTCTAGTTACAACTTCCTTTCCACCTACAAAGACTTATCTTGTTTCTATGTCTAGCACCATTCCTACTAATATCTAGGAAGATACTATCTTTATCGTAGATACCGACAATTATGATTCTGATGATGAGGTTGGTATCATATATCTTAATGGTCACACATTACCCACTATTAATTTCACCCCTCTTGAGATTGATGATTTATATCTCAATGATTTTTTTTTTGCTATTGGTAATTGCAAATATCAATTCATAAAACCCCATCATTATACTAATTCTATGGTACATTATCAGGGTTTTTTCCATACACTAGGCATCATAGAAATTTCCTCATCTTCTCATGAATGACCCACATCAGAACTCCCTTCTTTCACATGCACACTTTTCATGAATAAATCTTATTGGGATCATATCCAATTCTATCCTGATTGTTTTGAAAATTCTTGCACATATGATGGCTTATCTCTACTTGGATTCACATTGCAGGATCTCATCCTTTTTTCTTGGTCTACTCATTTATATCATGGATATGTTCACATTACTAATTCTTATGGTCTTTCTTTTTTACATTTATTAGTATTTTTTGCACGCACTCCTCAAATTTCTCCACTCACCCAAGGAAATTCTTGGCTTGATTACATTGGTAACACTTTTGATCTTGATCATGTCAATATCTCATTCCAATTCCCTTCAGCATTTTTTTTATTCGCAAAGCTTAATTTCTTGGAGATTTGTAAAATCTCACTCACTTGTATGCACATGGATTTCTACCAACATCATTCAATGATGAAGAATATGCAATAGGCATGTATAATCTATGTCGTACAAGATCTTTACTTGATAACCCACATACTAATGATTACAAAAGTGTATGATGCATCTCCATTTTATTTTGACCATGACAATGATGATGTTTTGGATGACATTACTTGATTATTCTCATAACCATACAATTTGGGGACATCATGCTTACTCCTTCCCCCCTTATAGCATTCTAAAATGACGTATATTTCTAATATTTCAATTAATACTTCATCTCTATTCCTTCACACTCATCTTACACATATTTATACATGATACTTGTATCATCATTACCCTATGATGCACTCTCATGTTATGGCTCATACTTGACTATTGATGGCATACTGCATTCATAAAGCTCACATCACACACCATATTTCACACTCGGTGCATTCATGAAAAATCTTTCTAACATCACATTCTCCCACATTGGAATTACCCTATGATGTAATCTAGTTTCAAGGTTCATAATCAAATTATGAGGGTCTTAACGTGAAATGAACCACATCAAACTTACTCACTTTATACACTCTATGATTTGATGATCATATTTTTCTAGCACACAATTCAAACCATTTCGCAATGAAGCACTCTTGTTTTATTGTTCATTATTGACTATTGAGGGGTATTTTTATAAATGAACCTCATCTCATTCATACTCGTTCAATTTCACTCAGGGGACACGTTCCTCTTATCAAAATCACACTTCATTTATCCACAACATATTATATATCTTGGTTAGTTTCTTGAATTTATTCGTTACATGTAAACTTCGTTATTCATCTGTAAACTTCTACTTTGAAACTCTACGAATGACATAATTATGTTGTTCTACTTTAAACTTTGGAAAATCACACATTTTATTGAAAAAATAGAACTTGGTGATTGATTATCTACTGCTATAGAAAGGAAATTGTAGAGAAGGAAAGAAATCAAAACTTCAACACCAACAATTGTATCCTGGAAACCTCCAATGGAAGAAAACCAGTCGGAATGGTAACTGCTCTTTCTTCCCACTTTTATTGGTCTAATATACGAAATTATAGATTACAATATGTATGAAAAGAAACAAAAATGTAAACCTTATCTCCAATTACTTGCTAGCTCTGTTTCTACACCTTGCTCTTATAATTCCACTCCAACATTGAAGATCACGTTCCCTTCTCTCGTTAAACTCTAATTCTTGATCTCTCTATATCTTTGAATAAAAAACTACCATTCTCTTGCTCCTTTAATAAATTTAAATTCCATCCCATGTCCTCTCATGCACTGGAGGATGTGAAAGGGCATTGAAGGGGAAGAGACATGGCTAGGTGGTTCAAATTCACATCCGTCCATGTTCCATTCTTCTTTTCTATTTGAAAGTGTTAGGACCGCCGCCCTAAGTAGAATGGTGGTCTTACGACCACCGCCCTAGATGGGCAGTGGTTTCAGGACCGCTATCCTTATAGAGCAGTGGTTCTGAAACTGCCACTTTGCACAGAGTGGAGGTTGCTTCCAGAACCTCCGTTTACCTCATTTTATTCACCTTTTTTGTTTCTCCTTGTTGGTGCTGATGAAAATGATGAAGTGGTATTTTTTAATAGATCCCTATGGATCATACCTCCCATACTTAAGAGGAATTTGGTCCCACAAAATATTATTGGGGGAGTGATAGAGGAATCAACTCCCTCTCATGCTCATTCGAGAGCCACTAGGTTTACCTTCGTGTTCTGTCTCATCCAACCTGTCAAGACTCATATTGATTTTGGTTTGTTTCTCTAGTGATACTTCCTTGTCTGAGTTACCTCGAGTACAATCCTCTTTGGAAGGTAGATTTTATATATTTCCTTATTTTTTATGCATAGATGGCGTTAGTGGATTCAAGCTCTTGAAACTTGCTATCGTGTGCATCAGCATGAAGTATGGCCTGAAGGTTTCATCTCCAAGCTGCTCAAGTATGGTGAAGGTCCCATATTGTAGTGGTTTCATCCTTTCTTTTCTTTTCCTCTTGAGATGGATTGGCTGAATCCTTCCCAAGTACATTGTTGTTATAGTCAACACAATTCCTTGTATCTCCTCTTCTTCTTTCTTCCCCATGGTTAGGTCCAGTGAATCCATAGGTAGATACGGTGACTGCATAGTGGAATTTTAGTTTTATTCTTAAATGAGCAGTTCATGTGCTCGCTTATTCTGTAAAAAATCAATAGTGCTATCCAAATTCTCCATCCTTTTGTAAGAAATATCCATGCTGACACGTCCATTTTTCTTTTCTTCCAATGAAAGGAAAAAAAACTGATGATTTTCCTGAATAAGTCTCGGTTCTAGTTTGGCACTTACCATAGCCTTCTTTGATTTGCTTTGGTGTGCCCGGATGTTAAAAATGACTCAATCCTTGACCCATCTATTCAAGTTTTCCCTCCTTGTGAACACAACATCCCTGGTATACAAGTATGGACTTCCAAATACAACATGAAATGCATCAACTAGAATTATATCAGCCTCTAATACATCTATGTATTGGATATTTATCCCAAACTAAAACTTACACTTCCTTTTAAATTGTATTTCTACACCCTTCTTCACCAATTCCAAAGGGTATGGATGTTGATGCACATAAGTCTCTAGACCAAGCGGTCCTATGACCACATCAAAAATCAAATTTTAGTGAGAACCAAAATCTACTAAACCGTTTACCTTAGTCTTCATGATTTGGATTTTGATTTGAAATAACTTACTCATCTCTTCTTCTTCTTTTTCCCCATACATGTTTGTGGCCAAGCATCCCATCCTCTCATCTACATCCGAATCATCCTCAATCTCCACCCCTATTTTTGTCTTCATGGTGGCCATGGATTTCTTGGAATCCTTGGTTTGGAGCTTTGGGTGCAATTCTGGATGCAACTTCCAACATGCAGCATCAATATGTCCATTTACATCACAATTCTTATAGAAATTCTTAGGATCTCTATAAGTATGCAAAGTAGTAGTGGAATGTTTACCTTTCCATTTACCTATGGTACTTTTCTTCCCTTGTTCTTTGTCCTGTTGTTATATTGAATTGTCTCCCATTGGCTTTATTTCTCCTTGCTTCTTCTTGTCATCAATGTAGTATGCTTATATACAAGCTTCATTAAGATCCTTGGGCTTCATGGAGATTACCTTCCTCTGAAGGTGAGTGTGAAGTCCTCCAAAATACTTGGTTAGAAATTCCTCATCCTCCAAGTCCATATTAAGCAACATGTCTTGTCTCTAAAATTCCGTAGTGTAGTCTTACATGCTTTGACCGCTGCCCTTTCTAAAGTACTGCCACTTAATCATGATGTCAGTCTTATGGCTAATAGGATAGAAGTTATCTCTAAATTTTTTTGTAAAACCTTTCCAAGTACTAACAATAGGATGTTTATTCATCTCACAAGTGGCTAGATGGGTTTCCCACCACACCAAAGCATGACCTTCCATTTTGACATGTGCAAAGGTGATCCTTTGTGCCTGAGTGACATTATGTACACTAAAGTAGACTACCAATTATTTTATCCATTTATCCAGTAAATCTGCATCTACTTGTCCTTCAAAAATTTTTATTTCCACTTTCGTTTCAACTTTAAAAGGTGTATGTGCGGATTTTACCTTCTCACTTTTAATTGGTGTCTCTTCATGCTCTTCCCATTATTCCTCTTTGTGGATATTTCAGATATCGGATTTTTTGGCTAATTATCGAACCATCGAGTCCACGGAATCTTGATTAACCAAATCCATAATTTATATATCTGAAATCTCTTCTTATTTTCAACGCAATCTATCCATCATGGTCTCTAGCATCTCGATTATATGGACAAAGTTCTCTTCCTCCATTTGAGCTTGAATTCTCTGTTTTTACTTCTTCATAGAAATATCTGGCTCACAAGATAAAACTTCTTCACCTTTGGACCTTGTCACTATCATAGAAAATAACAAGAAAGATTCCAATAACACAGGCCTGGATATATAACCAACATTAATACCAAAATGATTTGTAAACTTCTACTTTGGAACTCTAAAAATCACACAACTATGTTGTTCTACTTTGAAATTTTTAAAATGACAGATTTGGTTGAAAAATTAGAACTTTGTGAGTGATTATCTAGTGCTATAGAAAAGAAATTGTAGACAAGGAAAGAATTCAAAACTTCAACACCAACAATTTTATCCTTGAAACCTCTAGTGGATGAAAACCAGTCAGGAAGGAGAAACTGCTATTTCTTCCATTTTTTATTCGTCTAATACAGATAATTACAGATTACAATAAGTATGAAAAAAAAATGAAAACCTTCGCTCCAATTAACTTCTTGTTTTTTTTCTACACCTTGCTCCTACAATTCCACTCCAACACTAAAGATCATGTTCACTTCTCTCGTTAAAATCTTCTTCTCGATCTCTCTAGACCTTCGAATAATAAATTACCATTCTCTTTCTCCTTTCATGCATTAATATGCCTTCCCATGGCCTCCTGTGAACTAGAGGATGTGAAAGGGAATGGAAGGGGAAGAGACATGGTTGGGAACTTCAAATTCACATCCATTCATATTTCATTCTTCTTTTCTATTTGAAACTGTCAGGATTGTCGCCTTGAGTAGTCTAATGGTCACAAGACCACCACCTTGGCTAGGTGGTTGTTTCAGGACTGATTCCCTTATAGGGTGTAGGTTCATAAACCACCGCTCTGTACAGAGTAGCGGTTCCTTCCAAAACCTCCGTTGACATCATTTTATTCACTTTTCTTGTTTCTCCTTTTTGGTGTTGATGAAATTGATGAAGTGGTGTGTTTTTTTGGATCCCTATGGATCATTTATTATGCTAGATAGATACATTATATGTAATTTTATTTTTCATATAAACATGCACATTCACTTTCCTTCCAGTTATGAATACATAATTTACACATATCCTTACATATAACATAGATTCTTGACATAATAACTCTTACAAGGTACACAACAACTCCTCGGGGCATCTACATTATTACACACTATAGTTGTTATCGTTTAGTTTTATACTATTTCGTATTCATACTTGCGCACTATTATATTGGATCATACAATATTTTACATACATTTTATTTTTATAAAATTCTAATGGGTGATTCATGCACAACATTTTTTTTACAAGTCTCTATGCCACCACGGTTGTTTGGTTATTTTCTTGCTACTATTTGACATTGTTTGTCATTGGTTGTGGGCTTTGACCTTTGTCTTTTGTACACATTTTATGCTTTTCACCACTTTGACATTGATTATATTCTAACATTGTGAGCGATGTCCTATTTTTGAAACACACTTTTCCCTGTCTACTTTTACTTCTTACGTGGTATCTTACACACTGTTTTATAGATGCATATTATTCTAGTTTACACTAACACTTATTTACATCCACTTTGTTCTTGGTTTATACAAATAAATTTCCCTCCCCTTGTAGGGCATCATTTATAGTTTAGTGATCATGTTGAAACTTTTTCACTCATGAAAAAATTTCAACTCGAAACTTCATATCAGATGGAAAGGATTGATGTGATGGTCCTAACTAAGGAAAAGATACAAAAGAGAACAAAAATGTAAAATGCAGCTATGTGTGCTAATGTAGAATGTAATACCTCACATATAATTCCATTCCATGTTAGTCTTCAACAAGTTTACTCAAATTTCCTGAATGACTAATACACATCCTTGATAAAGGTGGGAATAGTAGCAGATCTAAAGAGCTGAACCTTGAAACATCAAGCATATTTGTTGTTTGCATGGATGAAGGTACATTTTAAGTTATAGGTAAATTATTTTCTTGTTATTTATTTATTCTTTAATGATATTAAGTATGTGTTTAGTTGTTTAATCCATTATACAATCATCATCTACAAAATTTAAATGCAAAAAGAAGTAGACAACACCATTATAAAAATTAATTTCATTTATTCATGAAGAAATACAATTTAGGTTTTCCCACACAAGACGTGGGATGTAACTTATATGAACTGAAATAAAAGGTACATATGCATGAAATTATAAGAAAAATAATAAAGAGAAAACCCATCATTCCCTGATTGGGTTGTTATTCTCTTTCAATCCTCATCATCTTCAGTGCATCATCATCTTCATCTTTAGTTACATCACCTTCAGCTCCTAGCAAGTGGGTACCAGTGGGAAAAAAAAAAAGTTGTTGTTAGAGCTTTGGGTTTATTCTTCATTCTTATGTTTAAAGCTTCAAACATATGAATCTTTAAAAAAAAACATAAACTAGATACATGAAATGATAAAGACAAAATTAAGAAGCACATTTCACTGTACTATTTGCAAAAACAAAACAAAAAGAGAATCATTATAGGATGCAAAATAGGCTGCAAGATTTTATTTTTACAATTGTTTTGTGAAGTGTATAGGTACAGAAGATGAAGTATTTTTGAATGAAATTTCAGAAATAAAATAATATATTTTCATCAATTCAAGTTCCATTGAAAGATACATCATCTCAAAAGGACTCAAACGGAGCTACAACAAATATTAAATGGCATCATGTTTATCCAATAATAGATTACAACTACAGAAGATCATAAACAAGGTTACAGTAATGTTCAAGATCTCCCAGAGGAGATAAAAGGTAAAATAAGATCAGCTATCAAGTATAGAAGAGGAGCTACAACTTACAGGTTTCAAGAAAAATATATGAATTCTTCAAAGTTACAATCATCAATTGAATACAAGTTATGAAACAAGGATTCAATAAAAAATTTAGGAGAATTTCATTCAATTTATGAGTAACTACAAATTTTTCACTACAACCAACTTAACCATCTTGTTCAGAAAATAAATTTGAACAACAACAAGAAAACTCATCTAAAAAATTCATTGCATAATGATGCAACTTCTAACATCAACGTGTATCATTAAATGAATTCCAATTGAAATCATTTTATGAAGACTCACAAAATATTCATATACAACTGATCATTTAAGTGTGGTTGGAGTTTTCATTAACATTAATATGTGTACACATATTTTTTCAAAAGCATTCACCTTGGACAAGAAAATTTTTCCAGTTTCACACTCAAACAGTGGGCATCAAAGAAACCAAATCAAATTAAAATAACTCATGTACAACTATGCTAAATGAACCATATCTAAATTCCAACGTTGAGCTAGTTAGATATTAAAGTCACAATGGAAGTTTCACATATTTTCCAAGCTTGATAACACTGTGTTCGTTTTATAGTCATCAAAGAAGAGAACTCAAATCACAATACTGGTTACATGTAAACTCAACAATTAAATGAAGCAAGCCCATATTGAAATGGTGCATGAATATTTTCAATATATCGAAAACCCCAACTTTAGAAATAGTCCAAAAGGAAATACACATGTATTTTTAGATCTAAAAAAAATGCAAAGAATATTACAATACAATGCTCAAAAGTGTTAACAATGGTGCTAAAGATTACAGTATTTACTATGAAATAATCAAAGAGGAAATTTTTTGTGAAAACCATCATAGCTTACAAAGTCTCCGACATCAATTTCCTTTTAAATTATTAAGGTCTTGGAAATTATAAAATCATTGTTTGGTCAAGAAAAAAGGGGCCAATGATGGGTGATTACTACATGCCATTGAGGCAAATAAAAAATACTTTTCCTTAAATTTTGCAAATTTACCTTATTTTTTCCAAGGTAGAATAAATTTAAAGTACATGTGGCACTACCAGAAAAGGTCAAAGAATTATGATTGCTAAGAAAAGAAGCCAAAACCATCTTCATCTCCATGTGAACATGATAAAGACAAAACCAGTTTCACATCAGAGAATAATACAAGTGTATGCATGAAAAGGTGACTTGCACATGAAGAAAAGGTTAAAATAGCACACCCAATTATTCACCTAAATTACCTTAATCTTTCCAAAATAACCGTACGATCACGTAACTATTTAAAAGACTCAAATCAATTTAACTGAGTGTAATTTTGGGATCAAAAAGGGAAATTTTTCCTCATTTACAACATGTTTATTTTATCCTTTTATTTATTGTTGATAAAGGTTAATAATAACATGTAACTGTAGTTAGACTTTATTCTATTTTTAGGGGTTGGGGTTGAACATTTTTTGTTATTTATTGTGTGCATTAGCAAATCACATGTTATTTTTGATGTGAGGAATTTTTTATGTACTAAGTGTTGAAGCCATTGCCCAGAATTACCCTTGAATGAGAACAAGTTAATTTCCTTTCAATTAGTTTGTAGTAGTGCATATTAGAGTAGTCATTATTGTGAATTATATTCCCTAAATTAATTAAGCTTGCTTATGCTATTGACCTTGCCGCAATTTTTTTTTTTGTTAGTTTTAATCTGTAATTATCTATTGTGTTGTAGTGATTAGTCCCTTAACATAAAAGTGTTTGTGTTTTGAGATTAGATGAAACCCATTAGATCGTGTTTAACTTAATTTGTTCTGAGTATATTATGTATGTTTCTTAGTCAAGTTCCCATTACTTTTGGTGTAACACCCCATTTAATTTAACTTTTAGCCATGTTTTTTCCCTTAAACCCCAAAATATTTAGTTTAAACACACATCCAAATAAGGAACCAACCTTTTAATCCGATAGAATAGGGAGACCCACAATCTGTGAGGTTTCTCAATTATATCTGCAGGAGTGAGGAAGAAGCAAAGTTACAAGATCTTCCAACCCTCAACAAGGGTGTACTTCTGAGAGATAAATTTTTTGGGAACACCCAGTGAGACATCATAGAAGTTAGAGTTTCATCTTTCAAATGTGTTCCACTTCTAGCAGCAAATCATTAGCCACCATGTGACCTTCACTGCTTGATAAATGTTTTTGGCACATCATGTGGGACAAGAACTACTATTGATGAATGAAGAAAATTAAAGATTCAGAGTAGATTTCATCTAGCACCTCTGTGAAGCTCATTTTAGACCAGTTCAACACTTTTCCTCACCAAGATGACATCATGTTTTTAGCTACAACCTTTCGAGGTGTTTTTCAAAAAAATTAGATGTGTTATTTTTCTGTAATAAGCCTATTTTCATGAGTAGAAGATTTGTTTTCCCATTTTTACATATTTGATGAGGTCATACAATCATGACATTAATTCCTCACTGGAATTATTCTATCCAAGATTTGTATCCATCATATCCAGAGCCTTTTTACTCATATTGTTCTTCAAATCAGTATTATGACTACTATCAGAATGAATATCTCCATAACCCAAACCCTGTACATCGATACAATTATTTGTATGATAATGGTTATGTTGTTAAAGACAAAGGTTATGTAGAACTTTATTCTAATTATAAATAAGAGGAAGAAGTCAAAGGAAAAATTCATTAAATGAAGTAGATCATGCAAGTACTGAAAGAGAAAATACAAATATTTCAAACTAAACAACCTGGTCTTAGGCAACCCTGTCAATCGGGAGGTCCTACACATAGTTGTCTTAGTTAGAAATGAAGGCTTGAGATAATGAGAGAAACTATTACTCAAATGGTTAGTTTTACTTCATATTTACAAGAAGTGGAGAATGATAGGCATCAGGTTTAAGATCCCTCTCAATGGGATGTTCCCACTTACCTTCCCAATCAAAATCCAATTCACATGTATCTTCCTTGCTAACCAATGTAACCCATTTATCATTTTCCAAGTTTCCAGGCTACTGAAATTTCTCCTCCCTCTATTCCACAATCACATATGGAGCACAAATTTAAATTTCCAAGATTTCTTGTTGATGTTCCAAATTCACCTTCCTCACATGTAGATTTTGAGCCCCAACCTTTTGTCCAAAAATTTCTAATTCAAGTTGATACCTAGCCCAACCCTCATCCTTGATCCATAGTACCAATTCATGAAAGTGAAAATAAAAAATCCATTCAGGAGGGGAAGCCAATACAAGAAAATATCAGGCTCAAATTTTCACATAATTTACAATAGTGAGTTTAAAAGTTTCAGTTTGATCATATTCCAGAGTTGGTAGAAAAAACAGTGCAAGAGGTATAGTTTAATTTTTTTGTAGATCAATTACTAGTGGAAGATGATCAATAATATTATTTTTTAGTGTAGTGTGCATCAAGGCATCATACTGACATAAGTTACTGAGGCATCAAAACTTTCAAAATCATCAGAAAAGGAAGAATCGGTTTTAAATGAGGATTTATCAGTCAAATTTGTGAATAAATCAATAGATTTTGTGGATGATCAACATTTTTTTAGCTAGAAAACCATCATATTAGATGATGAGGATGAAATTAATGAAAAAATAACATGGCACAACATCCTTCTTCTTAGATAAGACTTCACAAATAAGAAAGAGTTGAGTTTGATCTCTCAAACTTTGTGTTTAGTTTTGAGGAAAAGGAGATTGTTGCACTGTTGGATATTTGCAGTGGCTCATGAAGAAAATTAAAAGACATTACAAGAATCCAAGGACGAAAAGCTTTCATAAACGATAAATTTGAGCTTTCTAGTAGCATGTCAAACTAGAATCAAGAACAAGAGTTTTACATCATCGCTGAAAATTATGTCATGATTGATGAAGTACAACATATTGCAAAGGAAAAATAACTTCCAGATCAGTCTCATAATATGCTTAAATACGTTAGGAAAATTAGTGAAACTGATTAGATCAGAATATTTAGTTTAATTAGATTGAGGAGGCCATTTCCTATTCAGTACTTGGCTAGTTTGAAGCCATTTTCATGGTACAAGAATTTGTGCTTGTTTTAGAGCACAAAAAAGAGTTTCATGTTCTCAAGAATTAGAAACAAAAACTCTTAGAACATATTTTAGGTTAGATAGATTTATTTCTCACCTATTGTACTGATCTTTTAAACAAGTTAAAGGTACATAACTTATGTACAACTTTATCATGTTACCTATTTTCCAAGTTGAATTTATGGGTTTGGGTTTTGAGAAAGGGGAGATATTTTTCACTTCCTATTTTAGGATTTTTTTAGCTTCATTTTTCAACTATTTAGAGTAGGCTAGCTAGTAATTCCCTTTCAATAAATTGCATTTCATGCACACTTACAAGTATTTTTCAATTCAATAAGTGCATTCACACAAGTGATTTTGTTTACCAGATCTTTTCCCAGCTTTAGTTTTGTTTTCAGAAAGGTCAGTTTTTAGGAAAGAACATAATGCTTGGTATTAGGATTTGACTTCATGCCTAATTGACAAGAGTAATGAACTAGTCTTAAAGATAACAGGGAAAATTACTCCATAGGATTGCAAGAAATGTTAATAATTTTTCACTCATACAAAAAGTTTAACTCAAAACTTCGTTTCAGATGGAAATGATTGATGTGATGGAGATAACTAAGGAAAAGAAAGACAAGTGAATGGAAATGTAAAATGCAACTATTTATGATGTTGTAGAATGTGAAACCCAATGTATTCTTCCGTTCAATGTTCATCTTTATTAAAGTTATGAAAAGGCCCCAAAGGAATAATACACAACCTTGATAAAGGTGGGAAGAGTAGAAGATCTTAAGAGTTGAACCCTTAAAAAGTAAGCATTGTTGTCATTTGCATGGCTAAAGGTACATTTTTAGTTACATGTACATTATTTTATTTTTATTTCTTTATGCTTGAATGATATTAAACATATTTTTAGTTGACTAATCAATTATAAAATCATCATCTACAATATTTGAATGAAAAAATAAGTAGACAACTCAAGTATAGAAATTATTTTCATTTTTTCATGAAGAAATACAATTTCAATTTTCCCAAACAAGTCATGGGATGTAACTTGTATGAACTTAAATAAAACGTACACATGCATGAATCTATAAGTAAAAGAAGAAAGAGAAAATCCATCATTTTGTGATTAGGTTCTTATTTTCTTTCGATCATCATCATCTTTAGTGCATATCCATCTTTATCTTCAGCTCCTAACAAATAGTAACCTATGGGTAAAACAACAAACTGTTGTTAGAGCTCCGGGTTTAAACTTCATTCTTGTGTTTATAGATTCAAACACATGGATCTTTTAGAAACAACATAGATAATATACATGAAATGATAACCATAGAATTATCAAGTACATCACACTATACTATTTGTAGAAGAAAAATAGAAAAGAGAATCATTACAAGATGCAAAAGCAGATGCAAGTCTTTATTTTTCTAAATATTTTGTGAAATGTTCAAGTATAGAAGATGAATTATTTTTTAATGAAATTAAAGAAATAAAAGAATACATTTTCATCAATTCAAGTTTCTTTGAAAGATACAACCACTCAAAATGACTCAGAAGGAGTTACAAGAAATACTAAATGGCATCATGTTTATATAAGAATAGACTACAACCATTAAAGTTCATAAACATGGTTATAACCATGTTGAAGTTCTCCTAAAGGAGAAACAAGCTAAAATAAGGTCAACTATCAGGTACAGAAGAGGAGTTACAACTTACATGCTCTAAGAAAAATTTATCAACGTTTACAAGTTACAATCATTGATTGAATACAAGTTATGAAACAAGGATCCAATGCATAATTGAGGAGAATTTCATTCAATTCATGACTAGATATAGATTTTTAGATATAACCAACTTAACCATCTTGTTCAGGTAATCAATTTGCATAGTAAAAAATAATCTCATCTTAGAAATTCATTAAATAAATATGTAACTTCCAACATCAAACTGTATAATCAAATGAATGCCAATTGAAATCATCTTATGAAGACTCACAAAATATTCATATATAGCTAAGAGTCTATGTGTGGTTAGTGTTTTCATGAACATTGGTATGTGTACATAGATTATGTCAAAAACCTTTGTAATGCCCACAATTTTCTACTTTCAAAATAAAGAGAACTAATAAATTAATAGTCAAGTTTAGGGTAATGTTTTTTTTAATTTTTTTTGCAAGGTTAGGAATTTTCACACTTAATAAATATCTTGGTTGGAGGATTTCTACACTAGAAATTGTGAACAATGGAATCAAATTAATAATTAAATATTATAATTTACTTCCTAAGTTATATTTACATTTTAAAGTATCTACTAATTTCCATTAATTAAATTAGTTATCAAACACCTAATATTACATTATTTTCTAACTCAATGGTTAATTGTTTTACGTAGCCACTAAGTGGCCCCATTCACCCCATTATCCATGTTCTTTATTTTTATTTAAAGTTACATTCCCAAAAAATTCCTTCCTACTTAAGTGAGGTATGGTTTAATTCAGGCCATAGGATTGAATGTATCTTATCCCCCCCCAAAAAAATTGGATTCTCTTATCTCATGCTATCTTAGAACAAGTTGATCCGTTGATGGACAATTGTTCATAAAAAACATATAATAAAAAATAATAGTTTAGTCCCACGAAGGACAGCTATCATACATATCTTATCCTACTATCTAAACTAAAAAATTCAAGAGAAAAAAAAGCAAATGAAAAAGCAACAATTAGACCATACCCTCGAAGCATGGATACTCTATTATATCATGGTAGTAAAGGCTTTCCACATTGATCATCCTTGAATATATCATAGCATCCTATGATAGATTCCCGCATCGATCATCTTTCTCATATACATTGGAGACTTCTCGCATTGAAAAATAAGAATCTTCCCCCTTCTCAGAGATGGGGCATAGTTATTGGAACAACCACTTATAAAAAATCCTTTTCCCACATATAAGTTATATCTAAAACCCTTTTATCGTGTCGACATTAGATTATTGCATCCATTTTTCCCTTATGTCCATTAGGTATAACTATCTGATGTTTGTTATTTATTAGCACCTAATATGTTGGAACATATTAATTAAGTGGTCTGACCAACCCTTAATATATATGGGTCCATCACAAATATATATGTTAATATTTAATAATATGAAATATTTATATTTATATTATTAAATATACTAACCTAGGTATATACTTTACGTTAAATATCATGAAATTATTATATTTATAATATTAAATATTATAAACCTAGGTGTATGTGTCAACTATTTAGGTTGAAAAGATGGAACAGAAGACATACATGGTCACCTTCTATAAAAAGGACTTTAGGTACTCATTTGATATATTCGGGAAATATATCAAAGGTGTCAAAATCCAGTAATTTGGTTTTATCCTTGGTAAATAGGGTTTTAAAGGATGAGGTGATCTTACTAGATGTAAAATAAGTTATCTAGTGTGAAAGGTTATTTTCAAAGTGGTTTTTACCCTATTGATGTTTTCCACTATAAATATTGTGACTCATGTGTTATTTATTTGTTGTAAGTATTTCTTTATTTACTTATGTTATGATGTAATGTTTGTTTAAATATTTATTGTAACATTATATAATATGTAAGTTGATTAAATATGTATTTATTAGGATCCTCAAATTGTTACATGGTAAGAGAGTGAGGTAAATTAAATAAATTAAGATCAAATGTTTTGTATTTCATTTATTTAATTTGTATGGGTTTTTTCAACCAACCCGGAAGGTTATTTCAATTGATCGGGATCCTTTCTTTCCATTTTTGTGCAAACTAAAATTGTGTGTTTTGTGAAGAATTGGTATTTGCGATAAAATTGTTGTGGATCCCCCTCTTCAAAACCCTTGGTGAAAAGGGCTCTAGAATAAGTTGTTTACCTTGGCATGAATATAATATGTAAAGGTTAAATGTTTAAGAAATATTTCATTAATTATTGTATAATTTGTAATGTATGTGTAGGCCTAGTACACATGTAAAAATTCAAATCACAAATGTCTCCCATACGGAGACAATATTCCTCGAGAGTAGGAAAATTAAAATTTTCCTATTGGATTGGGGTTAAAGACCCACAAAATGGGGTAAATAATGCAATGGGTCTAATATCTGTTATCCAAAATTCACCCCTCAAGGTAATTTTGATAACATGCATCAAATTCTTTAGTCCCAAACAATTATATTGAGTCCGGGAAAAAAGAAGTCATGTTTCTAGGGTCCCCTCAAATTTTTTCTAACTCCCCTGTCCAAGAAGAAGAGAGAAAGTTATGAGGAAATGTGGAAAAATTGCAAAAACAAGCTCAGGCCAGAAAAAATCATGAAAAATGGCTAAGTCCTAGTCCTTGCAACAGTCTGGGATGCGCAGGACAAAAGTACGCGAACCGGCCGAACTGGGCGAAATGAGTCAAGGCAGCCCGAAACAGTCTGGGACGCATGGGACAAAAGTACGCAAACCTGCCGAACCGGCCGAAACAGGGAACTTCAGCACTGGGAAAAATGGGACAGAGGGACGCGCGGGACGCGAAAAGCTGAAGTGGCCGAAGGCAGAGAAGAAAAGTGAACGTTTGGTCCGGAAACTTCAAATGGCCATAACTTTTGACTCCGAGCTCCGATTTTCACAAAATTGGACTTTCTGGAATGAGCACGACGTCCTCTACGCCAAAAAAATTGGATTTATTATTTTTAATGAGGGTATATATATTTAAATAAGTTAAATATATTCGGCTCCAGTGAGTTAGTGCTCATTCCCGTCAAATGACAGAAAACGCCTGCCAGGCCCAAAATAGCTGCCCGCACTCAGAAGGCCATAAATTTTGCATTTCTCAACAAAATCACACAAAATTGGTACCGTTGGAATCATGGTTCTAAGCCCAATGCACAAAAATCAAGTAATTCCGGATTTGATCAGAAATTTATTGAGTGTTTTAAGAAAACGTGGTTGGGTTCAGAACAGTGTTTTATTTGGTAGCTGGGAGTGCAATTAAGAGGCATGGTCATCATTCTTTCTCTGCTGTAGCACATGGGATAGTATGGGGAGCCTTTTGCAAGTAATTTATAAACATTTCACTCAATTTAATGCCTCTTACAGGTGGTTGAAGGATAGATTTCGGGATTTCCATTTTCCCTTCTCTTCCCCTTCTCATTTTTTCTATAAATTGGAGTGTTGGGCTCATTGTAAAAGAGAGAGTTTTTGGGTAGAAAAGCTCTGCCAAAATTTCTTTGTGAAGCCAATGTGTTGCAGGACCTTGTAGTGGACTCCTTGCATGGTGATCTAGGCCCTTATCTTGTAATAGATTGAACTGTGCATATCATGAAGTAATAAAATACCATTTTGTGGATGTATCTTCCCTTGCTGTGTTTTCTTTCATTATTCTTACCCCTTTGATCTTTCTTCAAGAATATTGTGTCTATTTATTATGTTCTTGCAGGGATTCATTATCATTGTGTATGCCTGGAATATTGTTGTGAATGCATTTTGCTAGATTATGGTGAACTGTCATTACCTCTTCTAGTGTGCACTTTGCCTCTGTATTTCACACATTTGGAGATTAATCTCACACCCTCATTTTCTGGTGTATCACCGCTTTAGTGTAGGATTTCATTTTATGCATTCTCTCTCTCTGGTCCCTTGGAAATTTAGATTAGAATAGGTATCTTATCCTGCATTAGAGCAGATTGTGGCAGGTAGTTTAGGAGCAAGAACCAGCTTTCTCTAGAGGTCTATCTCTAGAAGCAAGTCCCACAACTTGGAGATAGTATCCATGTTATCCAATCACACTGTGAGTTCAAGTATATGCACAGGGGTGCTGTGAGTCGGTGATAACAGTTCTGGCATGCCCGGTGGGACCTTAGAGGTCTTCACTTTCATTGCAACAAGATTGATGTGCACTTGTTATAAGTTCCAGCTTTGAAGGAGCTTTAAAGTTGCACATCTGGAGACTCCCAAAGAGGCATAATCCGTTGGTTTCTGCAGTCCAAGCCTGGAAAATTTATGAGAAGAATACAGACCAGGTCAAGAACTAGGGAGGAAGGATTGTTTGTTTATCTACATCTATCTCCGGGCAGAGAAAGGTGGGGAAGAAGAGCTCAAAGATCTGCATCTCCACCTAATAGAACTTTGTCTACACCTCCACCTGGTAGACCTTTTCTCACATCAACAAGGGTTCTCATACCAATCAGAATGGTGCAACCACTAAATCCCTTTGTCAATTTCACTGGCAGCAGCCCACTTGCCCTCAATGCACAGAATCCAGTTCTAATTGCAGCATTGAAGAACATTCCATTTTTCACTGGAGAAAATCATACCACTCCTGGTGATCATGTCAAAGACATTGCTAACGTCTGTGCAATCCATGAGATAAATGAAATGGATGTGGCTTTCAAATTGATGGCATCATCATTCAAAGGGAAGGCATTGCAATGGTTTAGGAGCCTTGAAGCTGGTTCTATCACGAATTGGAATCAGTTATGCATAGTTCTGCATGAGAAGTTTGGAGAGAAGGGAGACAATTTGTCTCTTCTATAACAATTGACAACTATCAAGAGAGCCCCCAATGAGCAGCTGACTGACTTCAATTTCAGATTTCAAAGGTCTTGGAATAGGATTCCAGTGGCAGTCATGCCAACAGTAGAAGGTGCTTTTCTATATTACCTTAAAGCTTTGAATTCTGATATTTCGATGTTAATTCAATCTATGGGAGGCACAACCTTACCTGCTACTTATAGCATTGCCATTAGAGCCGAAAATTGTCTTATTCAAGCTAGTAAACTGGCTCCTAGGCCTCCCATGCCCTTGTATCCAAACTTAGAAAATCCAAGCACTAGTCAAGCACCCACTTTGGCTCCTATTCCCACCCCTAGAAATCAAATTTCAAATGAATCTTCTACTTCATCCTCTAATGCTTCAAATGAACTCCAAGAGGTCATGAAACAATTGCAAAATTTGGGAAATGAGCTGGTTACTATCAAAAGACAACAAGCTCAAATTTCTAGACCGTATTAGCCTCAAGCATAGTACCAGGCTAGGCCCCCATACCAACAAAATAGGTCACCAACTCAGGCTGCAAATCAAAATCAAAGCCAAGTAAGGCCTCTCGCTAATAGACCATTTCAGCCCTATAACCCCAATGTCGTATCTGCTTCTAAAGTTTTGGTGCCAATCCAAAATAACATGGCCCAAGAATATGATTGGTGTTTCCCGTGCAGTCAGCCACACAACCAATCAATGTGCTTTAACGGTGCATTAAATCAGGCTCTTATGGTGCAAACCATTGGTGGGTCACAATAGTCCAGCCACGAAGAAGACCAATAGTAAGGGGCACCTCAGCAAGGGACATCTCCGAACGAAACTACTCTTGTCAATTGGCAGGCTGAAGATTTTTGTGGTATGAATCAAATACCCTCTCAAAGTGTTGTAGCCAACACAAGGTCAAAGAGGAGAAATTTGGGAGAGGAACAACCATTGGCGTCGAGTAATCCACAACCTTCTACCACTCCACAAGCCGCTAACAAACAAAATATAATTCCAAACATGCAAGGAGCATCCAAACCAGCTCCTAAACCAACTTAGACGCCAGCTGCTGCTGTCCATGTGCAAGGAATGAATGTGCAGGCCAAGGTACAGTAGAGGGATACTTCATCTCCATTTAGTATCATTGATCAGATGAAGAAGAAAAATGTAAACATATGAATGTGGGAATCACTATCTATCCCAGGAAAAAGAGATCTGCTACAAGCTGCCATGAAGGACTGGTCAACTTCAAATCAATAGGTCCAAATGCAAGAGAAGGTACTCACAAATGCTGCCCAGCCTAAGGGAAATCACGGAGGACAACAAGGTAAAATGTTGAAGCCCCCTCCATTTTATGTTTGATTGATCATAGGAGATAAGCTGGTGCATAATTGCATGATCGATTCAGGAGCAAGTAGTTCAGTAATGTCCAAGCAAATAGCTGATCAGCTAGGACTCCAATATGAAGTCATCTCCAAGGGTGTAGTGTAATTAGACGGGACAGAAGTGACAATGGTTGGAGTAATCAAAGGTTTGAGCCTCACACTGCACGCATGTCCTAACGTAACAGTGTTACAAGATGTGTCAGTTATAGACCTACCACCACTCTTTGCATTATGCTTGTCAAGAGACTTCACTGCTAAAATTGGAGGCTATTTTTCGGCAGATTGGTCACACATGTTGGTCAGAACAAGGTATGGAACCAAAGCCACAATCAGGTCTGAACTTATTTCAAACTTTCATATTGAGCCTTACACTCCAAGCCAAATCAATACCAATTGTTCAGCGTTTGATCAAGAAGATTATCCAAGCACTGATGAAGCTGACACCAAGGTTAGAAGCATCCCAGATTTGACTCTTGATGAATGGGAAAGCAAGGTGCATGCTTTTGATCCTTATCAAGAAATAGAATAATCTGAGTTGGGAGTCTATTGTTTACATGAAGAGAATCAACCTCTTCCTAGCATCACCAAGCCAGATCATAAAGACAAGAATGAAGTATGGCAATTGTTCTTTGATGGGTCAAGGAGTAGACAAGGTGCAGGAGGAGGAGCTATGCTCATTTCACCGCAAGGTATAAGGTATTACTCAGCCTTTCGTTTCTAGTTTTCTAGTTCAACCAACACAGCTGAGTATGAAGCCTTAATTCATGGACTGCACTGGGAAAAGAAGAAATGCATCAGGAATTTACAAGTATTTGGTGATAGTGAGCTGATCGTAAACCAAGTCAAACGAAAAAACGCTGCCAAAAATGATCTGTTGAAGAACTACAAAAATCAGGTATGGGATTTTATTGAAGATTTTGAAGCTTTTAGCATCATTTCCATCCCAAGAAAAAAGAATGAAGCCGTTGACAGGCTGGCAGCAATTGGGGCTGCGTTTGATGTTGTAGAAAGTATCAAAAGTGAGAAGTCTCAGACTCATATCAAAGTGGTTGTGAGACCAGTTGTTCCAGATAACAACACAAGTTGGAAAGTCTTCGAGAATGATCAGCAGATTGTTAATTTCCTACAAGAAGAAGCTGAGTTCTCCGCCAGAAATCAAGACAAGCTGGAGCAGCAGTATGGTGACCAAGTGGTGCAGCTGAGAACTAACAAATTACCAAAAGGCCTCATAACCTTAGAGTCAATCTTCAACCCAAATGATCAGTTCCGGAAGGAGAAAGTGAACATTCAAGTAAAGGGTGAAGATTCAGAGCCTATTTTAGTAGAAGAAGGAAAGACATTGCAAATTGGCAAAGTAAGTACTCCACAAGAGAAATCTGATTTTGTTCGGCTTTGTCAAGAATTCCCAGATGTCTTTGCTTGGACTTACAAATATTTAATAGGTTTCAATCCAAAGTTGGCACAACATACTATTGAGTTGGATCCGGAATCCAAGCCTGTCAGGAAAAAGTAAAGGCCAGTAAATCCTCATATCGAGCCTCTCATGAGAAAAGAGTTAAGCAAGCTCATTGAGGCTAGTATCATCTTTCCCATCAAACACTCAAGTTGGGTTGCAAACTTGGTGCCAGTAAGGAAGAGAAACGGAGAAATAATATTGTGTGTGGACTTTCGCGATCTAAATAGAGCATCACTCAAAGATCATTATCCGCTTCCATCAATGGAACAAATATTGCAGGTTGTAGCTGGTTCAGAAAGGTTTTCATTGCTAGATGGATATTCAGGCTATAATCAGATAATGGTAAAGGAAGAAGATCAATTCAAGATGGACTTCACTACAAAATGGGGCATGTATGCTTACAATAAGATGCCATTCGGACTTTCAAATGCCGGAGCAACATTTCAACGAGCTATGGATATGGAATTCAAAGGCTTAATCAACAATATAGTGCTGGTATACCTAGACAATATCACTGTCTTCTCAAAGAATGCAGCAGACCATCTCTTTCACCTCAGACAAGTATTTCAGATGTGTAGAAGGTTCAGAGTGTCATTGAATCCAAAGAAGTGTATATTCCTGGCACATGAAGGAAAATTGTTGGGCCACATTGTCTCTAGGGAAGGGCTAACAATTGATCCTGAAAGGGTTGAAACCATCCGAACGCTTCCATTGCCACACCACAAGAAATCTCTCCAAAGCTTCATAGGAAGGATAAACTTTGCTCGCAAATTCGTGCCTAATTTTGCCACTCTTGTGAAGCCTCTAACTATGATGTTGAAGAAGAGTCTGGCATTCAAATGGAAAACAGAAGGCAAAGAGAGTTTTGAAAACATCAAGCATGCAATATCACAAGCTCCAGCTCTTATCAACCCAGATTTCTCAAAGGAATTCATGTTGTATGCATTTGGAGGGTCAGATACAATCTCAACTATCTTGACACAGCTGAATAGAGAAGGTTCAGAACAGCCCATAGCATTCTTCAGTCAAACCTTAGAAGATTACGAAATAAAGTATTCTTTTATCGAAAATCATGTCCTTGCTGTCATCAGGAGCTTGAAGAAGTTCAGGCATTTGGTCTCAAACAATAAGATTAAACTGCTGGTGTCTCATGCTGGCGTCAAGGAATTCCTCCTAAACAAGGATTTAAATGAGAAGAGAGCAGGTTGGATCACTCGGGTGATGGAATATGATATTGAAATCAAAGTGACCAAGCTTGTTCATGGCAAAGGTTTGTGTGAGCAACTCGCTTCGAAACAACCAGACGAGTCAAAAAGTGAAGAGGATGTTGTCTTGCTACTACAGAATGATCATGAACAACCAGCTGATGATGCACCCATTCCATGTTGGAATCAAGACCTTGTGCATTACCTCCAAACAGGCTTGTGCCCTCTAGAAGTGAGAAAATCAAAGAGGAGATACTTCAGATTACAAGCCATTCCATATGTGCTTGTTGACGGAGTTTTGTTAAAAAAGGACATCAATGGAGTTCTATTGAGATGCATTGGAACAGGTCAAGTTGAGAAGATCTTACATGAGTTCCATGATGGGGAAGCAGGAGGCAACTTTTCTCCGTGGGTGACAACTCTCAAAATCATGAAATCTGGTTACTATTGGCCTAATGTGTTCAATGATTGCTACTCATGGGTCAAGAAATGAAGGAAATGTGCATTCTTCATGGGGAAAGAAAGGTTAGCAGCGCTGCCCCTTTGTCCAATTTCAGTAAATCAGCCATTCATGCAATGGGGATTGGACTTCATCAGGGTTATCAATCCCAATTCAAGTTAGGGCCACAAGTGGATACTAACAGCAACAGACTATTTCACCAAGTGGACCGAAACAGTGGCACTCAAGGAGGCAAATGAATCTAATATCTTAGATTTCTATGAAGGAATAGTCACGAGGTTTGGTGCCCCTGCCACTATCATATCAGACAATGCATTGGCATTCCTTGGCATGAAGATCACTGAATGGGCTATCAAGAATTGTCTGTATCTCAGCACTTCATCGAACTATTACCCTCAAGGCAATGGCCAAGCCGAGTCTACAAACAAGAACCTACTAAGAATCATCAGAAGGACTCTGGATGAAAATCAAAGGACTTGGCACTCAAAGCTCAAATCAGCTCTATGGGCTGATAGGATCACACCCAAGAGATCTACAGGAAGCTCTCCATACAAGCTTGTTTATGGGAAAGAAGTAGTTCTACCTATATCGCTTGAGTTTCCAGCACTGGAACTTCTGAAACAGTTGGAGCTGGCTGAGTTTGAACCTATGGAAATCAGGTATGCAGAGCTGATGGAATTAGAAGAAACAAGAGAGCACACAATGCAGACCATAGAAAAGGATAAAGCATTGGTCAAAAAGAGTTTTGACAAGAAAGCTAAGGCTAGGATATTACAAACTAGAGATTTGGTACTGAAGTGGGATGCTGATCGTGTAAAACCAGGAAAGCACTCCAAGTTTGATGCCATCTGGAGTGGCCCGTACATGATCATCAAATGTAAAGGTAGCAATGTTTTCCAACTGGCTAAGTTGTATGGTGAAGAATTTCATATTCCAGTCAATGGGATCTATCTCAAACGTTGCTACTAGAAAGATAGATTTTCACCCTTGTAAATATTAATTTAGAATTTCCATTCCTCTAAGTGCTTATGCACATTGTACTGCTGTTAGAGTAGTTTTTATTTCCCTAAGTGCTTGTGCACATGTCCTATTACTTCTAGTATGTGCATGTTTGCAGTTCACTGAGCTCCTGAGAAAGATTTTCAGCCATGAGAAGACCAGCTCAACAAATGTTCAAATGGCTCAAGGACACAGGTTTTCAAATTTCAGATCAGCTGAGAGGCTATCAAACAGACTCCATGCCCAATGGATTGCTACAAGCAACTGGTTGACCTTCATCTGGTAGGTAGATGACCCCTCCGAGTCGCCAAAATTGTTATCCAAAATTCACCCCTCAAGGTAATTTTGATAACATGCATCAAATTCTTTAGTCCCAAACAATTATATTGAGTCCGGAAAAAAATAAGTCATGTTTCTAGGGTCCCCTCATATTTTTTCTAACTCCATTGTCCAAGAAGAAGAGAGCAATTTCTAAGGAAATGTGGAAAAATTGCAAAAACAAGCTCGGGCCAGAAAAATTCATGAAAAATGGCTAAGTCCTAGTCCCTGCAACAGTCGGGGACGCGTGGGACAAAAGTACGCGAACCGGCCGAACCGGGCGAAATGAGTCAAGGCAGCCCGAAACAGTCTGGGACGCGCGGGACAAAAGTACGCGAACCGGCCGAACCGGCCGAAACAGGCAACTTCAGCACTGGGACAAATGGGACAGAGGGATGCGTGGGACACGAAAAGCTGAAGCGGCCGAAGGCAGAGAAGAAAAGTCAACATTTGGTTCGGAAACTTCAAACGGCCATAACTTTTGACTCCGAGCTCCGATTTTCACAAAATTGGACTTTCTGGAATGAGCACGACGTCCTCTACGCCAAAAAAATTGGATTTATTATTTTTAATGAGGGTAGATATATTTAAATAATAGAAATATATTCGGCTCCAGTTAGTTACTGCTCATTCCCGTCAAATGACAAAAAACGCTTGCCAGGCCCAAAATAGCTGCCTGCACTCAGAAGGCCATAAATTTTGCATTTCTCAACAAAATCACACAAAATTGGTACCGTTGGAATCATGGTTCCAAGCCCAATGCATAGAAATCAAGTAATTCTAGATTTTATTAGAAATTTATTAAGTTTTTTAAGAAAACGTGGCCGGGTTCAGAACAGTGTTTTATTTGGTAGCTGGGAGTGCAATTAAGAGGCATGGTCATCATTCTTTCTCTGCTGCAGCACATGGGACAGTATGGGGAGCCTTTTGCAAGTAATTTATAACCATTTCACTCAATTTAATGCCTCTTACAGGTGGTTGAAAGACCGATTTTAGGATTTCCATTTTCCCTTCTCTTCCCCTTCTCATTTTTTCTATAAATTGGAGTGTTGGGATCATTGTAAAAGAGACAGTTTTTGGGTAGAAAAGCTCTGCCAAAATTGCTTTGTGAAGTCAGTGTGTTGCAGGCCCTTGTAGTGGACTCCTTGCATGGTGATCTAGGCCCTTATCTTGTAATAGATTGAACTGTGCATATCATGAAGCAATAAAATACCATTTTTTGGATGTATCTTCCCCTGCTGTGTTTTCTTGCATTCTTCTTGCCCCTTTGATCTTTCTACAAGAATATTGTGTCTATTTATTATGTTCTTGCAGGGATTCATTATCATTGTGTATGCCTGGAATATTGTTGTGAATGCATTTTGCTAGATTATGGTGAACTGTCATTACTTCTTCTAGTGTGCACTTTGCCTCTATATTTCACACATTTGGAGATTACTCTCACACCCTCCTTTTCTGGTGTATCACTGCTTTAGTGTAGGCTTTCATTTTATGCATTCTCTCTCCCTAGTCCCTTGGAAATTTAGATTAGAATAGTTATCTTATGCTGCATTAGAGTAGATTGTGGCAGGTAGTTTAGGAGCAAGAACCAGCTTTCTCTGGAGGTCTATCTCAAGTAGCAAGTCCCACAACTTGGAGATAGTATCCATTTTATCCAATCACACTGTGAGTTCAAGTATATGCACAGGGGTGCTGTGATTCGGTGATAACAATATCATGGTTTGAATTTTTTCTTACATATTTTTATTAAAGAGTCATCTATAATTATCAGGATCCCTTTAAATAGGGTCCTTTCTATTTCTTTAATAAATTCATGTAAATACTATAGTCTTAAAACTATAGTAATCTTTTATAATATATATATATATATTTAATTGTATAACAAAATAACTATAATTTTATAGTTTTTAAAACTAATTATTCAAACCTAAACCTAACATGTGTCACTAACCATTTATATTATCCATGTAAGGGAGCGACCACATTCCTTTAAATCTTATAGTTTATAAAAACTATCTAAATAAACCTATTTAAACATTTTATTTTATATAAGTGTGCGGATAATAAAATGGGATAACATGTATAAATGAATATTTTTTTCTTAAAAAGGATAGTTTATTGGTGGCCCACGCGAAGTGTGGTAAATATTTATTAAAATATTGGTAGTTATAGTTACATAAAAGTTTTAAAGTTTTTATCTTGTAGGAATTATATAAAATATTTTGCAATCTTTCCATAGTTTTGAATGTGTGCAGGGTAAAATTAAGAGTAAATGAAGGGACGAGGAGAGTTTCATTAAAATAGGCATTTCAATTCATTTCATTGGTCAGGTGAAATTACGTGTCCCCTCTGTAAAATATGCAGGTTAATCTATACTCTCATAAATCTACTTGCACCTTTTAAAATTATTTTAACCTAGTATATGTCCTTCAAACCCCTTTAATAAGGGTTGTGTTTTATTTATAAAAAAATATTATAGTTTATAATTTTTATGAACTATATGTTGTTTTTTATTTAAATTCTATAAACTATATACATTTTTTTTAAATTGTATATATTTTTACATTATAAATTATAATAGGTTATTATAATGTATTAAAATATAACCTCCCTATTATTATATAGAAGAAGAAATTCTAGAATATCACATTCTAGAAATACACAACATGTTTTGGCTTTATTAAATTTGATGGTCAAATGACCGTTATGGTAGGCCAAACATAAGACAGTATGACGTTCATTTAGATGTCAGATATAAGCTCATATGTTCCAGGAAACTTTCATTGTGTTAAAATTCATAGTCAAATGATTGTCACGAGAGACAAAAATATAAGTTGTTACGACAGTCGTTTAGACGTCAAATTTAATTTGGTCGGATCTTTGTCTACATTAATGATTTTCAGAAATTTGAAGTTGTTATGTATTCTTAGGGGCCTCTTCTTTACTTATATATGGTCAAAAATATTTTTTATATAAATTTGGGGTATAATGCAGATCCCTTTATATTGTGGGTTATTATTTTGATCATGGGAGGTTAATTAATATGCATTGTAATGACTGAATTAGTTATGATCAAATAGTTTCTTTAGATATATAAAATTCAGATATGATTTCTTGATAATGAATACTTGAAAACTTATTTGACATAGAAGCTTTCCACAGAAACAAGACGGTGCTTGTGTATTTTATTAATATCAAAACCAAGCATTAAAAACAAATGAGAGATGCAATATTTAAAAATATTGGATAGCTTCTTTCTCATCCACAATATACGGAAACAAATCATCTAATCTAAGCCAATATGAAAGAAATAGCATATTGCCACTAACTACCTCTATTTCCCCTCATGGAAATCATTTGGGAAAAAAATATGCAAGATAAAACATGATCCAAAAAATATTGGGATGTGAACACTATCACTTAGTTAACTAACAACTAAGGATAAGTAATTCCTATTTACATAAGTTTAAAGTATTTAAACTAAATACTTTAACTTATTACATGTATTCAAATATCAGCTAATGATGAATTAAGCTAAGTTTTATTCTTAGCATTCCCCCCTTAATTCAACATGGTCTCAAGTGAACAAGAGATAAATTCTCTAAAACCCTCAAATTTACCTCGAGCAACTAACTTTGTGAAGACATCTACATGTTGCATATTTGTTGGGAAATATTGGAGCTGGATGTTATTGTTTTGAACATGTTCATGAATCAAATGTACTTGCACCTCAATGTCTTTTTTCATTGATGAAAAAAGGATTCCAAACAAGTTTTACTAATCCTTATTTATTAACATGTAGGATAGTTGGATCTTTCTGTGGTATTCCTAATCCTTCAAGTATACATTAGAGCCATATCACTTCATAGACAGCTCCACCTACTACATGATATTCTAATTCTATGGAGGATTTTGAAACCCAAGTATTTTTCTCACTCACCCATGATATCGATCTAGATCCCAAAAATAATACAAATCTTTAAGTGGATTTCCTATCATCTATGTTTCCTGCATGATTTGAATCTGAATCTCCTGTCAAGAAGAAGTTATTATTATTCTTGTATTCTAGGCTATAGTCGATAGTTCCTCTGATGTACTTCAGTATCCACTTTTCTTCTTTCTAGTGAGAAAACCTTGGTTGTTACATGAACCTTGAAAGATAGCTGACTGCATAGTTGATATCCAACCTAGTTTAAGTCAAAAAAATGAGACTCTCGATAGAGAGTTGCATTTACTTGTGGTGATGGATTTGTTCAAGATAGTTGAAGTCTTGTCTCCATAGGTGCGGAAAATTTCTTACTATCCAGCATTTTGAATTTCTCAAGTGTTGTCTTAGCACATTTCAATTTTGATACGAAGATATGATTTTCTCTTTTCCAAACTTCAAGTCCATAAGAATAATGTAGAATCCCAAGATTGGTCATGCCGAATGATCATGTTAGATCTTTATTTTTTGACTCAATCATGCTCACTGATCCTTCAGTGATGACTAGATCATCGACATATACTACAACAATTGAGACAAAGATTGGGATCATATCGAGTCATATTGAATCCATGTTGAATGAGATTCTCGTTGATTTTTATGTACCATGCCCTGGGAGACTACTTTAGACCATATAGTGATTTAATGAGTTTACATACCTTTTCCTCTTTACCTGGTAGGAGAAAACCTTCTAGTTGAGTCATGTAAAATTCTTCCTATAAATCACCATTAAGAAAGACACTTTTGACATCCATTTGGTGTATTTTCCAACCAAATTGTGTAGCTACAGATAATATTAACCTAAATATTTTTATCTTAGATATGGGAGAAATAATCTCCTCATAATCAATTCCTTCTTTGTGAGCATATCCCTTAGCAACTAGTCTAGCCTTGTCTTTATCAAATTTTTCATCTTCTTTGTACTTCATTTTGAAGATCCATTTGTATCCAATCGACTTTCTCCCTGGTGAAAGATCTGTAAGTTTCCATGGATTATTTTTCATAAGTGACATATGTTTTACATCCATAGCATCTTTCCAAGATTTATACTATAGGGCTTCTGAAACTGAGGAAGGTTCAATAGTTTAAAAAAATTTACCCATTAAGGCCAAATTGACCTCATTTCAAGCCATACTATGAGTCCTCATTCTAGTGGTAGATGTGTTGGGGACACTATCCAATTTTGCATCTCTAATCATACTTGTATACCATTTAGGAGTAATTTTTCTGGTTTCTATGGGAGGTTGAATTTCATTATCTTCCCCATCATCATTGTTGTCATCAAAGTGATTAGGATCCTCTGTTTTCACTTTAGGGATGATTTTTTTATCATGTGAGTGTATGGAAGGATCAAATTCTTCTTTCTTCTCAAAGAACTCAACATCACGAATAGTGTTTTACCCTTCTTGTTTCTGGATTCATAAGTATAAAGGCTAGTGCTTCATCACTGTATCCCAACAAGATAGGTTTTTTTAATTTCATATCAAGCTTAGTTCTTTGTTTCATAGGAATGTACATACTTCCTTTAAATCCAAAAAATCTAAGGTGTGAAATAGATGGCTTATGCCCTAACCATGCTTCCCATGGTGTTACTCCATCAAGAGATGTAGTGCGAACTCCATTTAGTAAATACATTGTTGTTTTAGCTGCGTTAGGCAAAAAAAAATTTATAAACCTACATCATCAATCATACATCATACCATATCCATGATAGTATGATTTCACCTTTCAACAACACCATTTTGTTGCAGTGTGTGAGGAGGATCCATTTGATGACGAAGGCCATGTGTTTTTAAAAAATCATTGAAATATTTGCTAGTTTATTCTCCCCCTCGATATGAGTTAAGTGTTTTTTATTTTCATACCAGACTCTATTTCAACAAGGGCTTTAAACTTCTTGAAAGTTTCAAAATCTTGGTATTTTGTAAAAATACAATATATCCACTTTTTTCTTGACATATCACCAAAAAAGATCATGAAATATTGAAACCCAGAGTGGCTAGGTCTCATTGGTTCGAAAAAATTGGTATGCACCAAGTAAAGTTTTTCCTTAGCCCAAAATGTACTATGTTTGAATAGTGCTCTATTTTGTTTTCCTGCCAAACAATGTTGACATTTATTTGTACCCGTTTTAGAGGTGGTAAACCTATAACCTTGTCATATTGACGAAGTGTGTCAAGATAGCAAAAACTCACATGTCCAAGTCTTCGATGCCATATTTAAGCTGATGATGTATCCTTAGCTACAAGTGCTTGATCATTTCATTGAACAAATTCCAACTGAAAAATTCTTCCCACATTCGAAGATTTTACAACAATTTTTGAGCTTCATGACTTATCTTGAGTTAGGCACATCTATTTACTACTTTTACAATCAAAGTTTATATTAAGATTTTGATCTAATAATTGACTCATGGATAACAAATATTTTGTTAAACTAGGGACATAAATAACATCTATAATTTTACAATTATGTTGCCCAAGTGGTAGTTAAATGGAAAAAATTCCTTCAACATTGTGTGATGTATCATCACCCAAAGAGACATGATTTTTAGTGGGTGTTTTACTCATTGTGAAGAACCAATCTTTCTTTCTTGTCATGTGTCGAGCCACACCAAATTCGACATACCAAATTTCATTCATAGAATTGTATACTTCATTTGACTGTGAAGGATAGAGGAAGTCATCATCATAAAATTGATCTTCCTATTTGGCTACATTCCCTTATTGAGTTGGTTTCTTCTTCAAGTTTTGATAATTTTTTACTGGTAATTAGTATTTTTACCACTTGATGATCCCTGTTAAAATGTGTTGTACTAACTTGTTTTTAACTCATGTCTTTTTTTACTACAAATAAGACATTTTTGTTGGTCCTTTTCGCCTTGTTGAGTATTACCTTGCTTCTGACACTATTTACTAGTCTTAGCATGTTTTTTCCTTTTTGATTAGAAGCAAGTTCCCACTCTTCAGTTTCAATAGTTGAGTGAATAGATTCCTCTTATTTTAGAATATTCACTAACTCTTCAAAATTTGTTATTCGACTAGTTATGTTTAACGTAGTCACAAAAATCATAAAAGAAGGGGGAAGAGGTCTCAATACTATAGACACGAGTGATGTGTTAGTTACTTCTTCTTCTAAAGATTGAAGTGATGCACACAAATTTGGCACTCTTCTCAAAAACATTTCAACTTTATTAGTTGATTGCATTTTCAAGTTTAATAGTTGACTCTGGAGATGAAGTATTGTGTTCATATTTTTTGACTCATATACTATTTTTACCTTGTGCCAAGATTATTTTGTTGTTGTGGTCTCATGAATATGAGGTTATACCTCATTTGAAACACTCAAAAGGATTATTAAATTTGGTTTTTTATTTTCATGATCAAATGTAGCTTATTGTGTAACATCTCTTGCATATCTTGTTAATGTACCAAGAACAGACCATATGTTTTCAAAATTAAGTTGTGTGCTATTTTTTTTTTCCATCCTCGATAATTATCAGAACGCAAAAGTTGAGAATATGAAAAAAGAATTTTGGTGCCGTAATTACAACCATTGTGAAAAGTGATAAACAGAAGAAGTAAAAATTGAACACGTTTCCCCCCTTAAAGCATGCAATTCCCCCCGAAATATTATTTTATTATTTTGGGATCCTTTTCGGCCATGTACAATAAATTTTTGTAATATTGGCCATGTTACAATTTTGGCTCTTTGGCCTATTTGCAAAAATAAAATGGCTCTCTTGGTCGATTTGAAAATAAAATAAAATTTAGACTCTTTTTCCTCTTGTGAAATACAATAAATATCTAATTTGTTAATTTTTTTATAAAACAAAGCTTATTGAAATCTAGACCAAGAAATAGATATTGTAGAAATACACAATTTCAAAAAAAATGACACCTCCATCCGAGGTACCAGTTGAAAGTTGTGGCTCTTTTAAGTTACAAAATCAATATCTTTCTGGGCTCCTTTCCAAAAATGGAAAAGTTACAAAATCAATATATTTTTGGGTCCATTTCAAAAAATGGAAAAAATAACTTTATACTTCTAATTTTTTTTCAAGATGTCCAAAAATGGAAAAAAAAATTAACATGCAGAAAACGAATTACATGCATGCGCAGTCTATTTTACAGCACAAATATAGTTCAACCACTTTGCATATGTGTTATAATAACCCTTTGCTACAATTTTATTATTGCTTCTCTTTGTATGCATGTTTTTCTTCTCAAATGAATCTTTTCTTCCTCTTTCAAACACAATTTTTTTTACAGATTGCAAATCTTCTGCAAGAACGTCTTCTTATTTTCTTCAATGCTCTTGGTCTTTGAATGCAATATCTAGGTTGATTGGAGGCTTCAGGATGATGCTTTGGACATAGATCTTCTCACAAGAACGTAGAGTTCTCTTTCTAAATATATGAAAAGATAGAGCACAAAGAAGAGGAAGGAGAAGTTATGCAGGGATCTTTAAAATATTGGGATCCCATAATAAAAAAATATTGTATATATATTTTTAAAAATGCTTCCAATTTAAAAATTGTATGTAGAGGTAATTTAAAGAAAAAATAAAAAAAGAATGAAACAATGTCACCTTTTACAACAGATTCACATCCAATTCTACAAGGGCCTGTGATTGCACTCCAAGTGTTCTTCAAATACAAATCAACCATGATTCAGGGTGTAGAGCCGATTAGGGGCTGTAAAATGGTTGGGGACATCTATGGCTCCTCACAGCTCTGTAATTTCTATAGATCTCCCTAAACATCCCTAAAACTTCCTACACTCCTCTTTGGATCAGAGTACTGCTCTAATACCAAATCTCGATAATGAATACTTGAAAAAATTATTTAACACAGAAGATTTACACAAAAACATGACGGTGCTTGTGTATTTTATTAAAATCAAAATCAAGCATTATAGAAAAATGAGAGAGCTGCAATATTTATAGATATTGGACAACTTCTATCTCATCCACAATATATGGAAACAAATCATCTAATCTGAGAGAATATGGAGAAATAACATATTGCCCCTAACTGCCCCTATTGTCCCTCATGGAAATCATCTAGGAAAAAGTATGCAAGATAGAAAATGATCCCACAAACATTGGGATGAGAACACCATCACTTAGTTAACTAACAAATAAGGATAAATAATAACTATTTACATAATTTTATAGTATTTAAATTAAATGCTTTAATTTGTTATATTTATTAAAATATCAACTAATCATGAATTAATCTAAATTTTATTCCTAATATGATTCTATTAAAAGTGTTTTTTTTACTATCAATAAATATATATCTAATTCTATGGTACATTATATATTATAATGGGGCGTGTTTTACAGATTTAGGAAAAAAATGGCATCCAACTATTTATATCTTGAACAAACCCAGATCCTGAACAAAACTAATTACAACATTTGGGTTAAAATAGAATTAATGGGTAGGAAACTCTAGAAGAGTGTTTATGGATCTAAGGTTTCTCCCACCGATCATCAAGCAATTGTATATAACATGAATGCATTCTTACAACAAATTTAGGAGACTCTTTCTATGATTTTGCGTAATGTGAATGATGAGTACCTTCTACACATTGGTAATATTGAACATCTGAAAGAGGTATGGACACAACTAGAATCCATTCATGAAGGATACTTGGTATATCAACGATAATAATGAGAATATAATAGCTGAAGGAATTTAAAGAAATGGTCTCTATATTTTTTATGATTTCTCTTCTACATCTTGTTTTATATCTCAAAGTTTGAATAATTCAAAACTATGACATGAAAGCTTAGGACATGTTAATTATTGAAGTTTATATGAAATGTATAGATATAATTTATTAAAAGGTTTACATGTGTTGTCTTCTTCTCTTGAATTTACTTCATTAAATGCTTCTAAATAATGGTTTTGATTCTGATTTTGTAAATGGTCATGATGATGTTTTGATGTTATAGATGTTTCTGAAACTCTTTTCTTCCTAGATAAGAAATTAAATTGGGCTCAATCTATGCTAGAAATTTCAAATCCTATTAACCTTAGGAAAATGACCAGAACCCATCATATGTACCATGCATTAATTACCTTATATGAACCTAAGCCATGAAGTATTATAGGATCTAGGTGGATATACAAAGTAAAATATAATGTTGATGGTAGTATTAACAAACATAAATCTAGACTTGTTCCTAGAGGTTTCACTTAGAAACCTGGTATTGAATATGTTGAGACATTTTCCCCTGTAGCTAAAATGAGTACAGTTAGGGACTTATTTGTATTTTTTTCTCAATTTGGGTGGGAAATCCACCAAATGGATAAGAAAAGTGATTTTTTTATTTCAATTTAAAATAATAACATTACATGATTCAACCTAAAATATTTGAAGAAACTAGTAAAGAAAACTATGTTTGTAAGTTGAGAAATCCTTGTATGGTTTAAAACAATCTCTGAGAGCTTGGTATGCGAAAACAATTTCCTTCTTTAAATTGTTAGGTTTTGTTAATTGTTATTTTAACAATGATATATTCATTAAGAAATAAGGCTCACATATTACCATTATATTTATATATATTGATGATTTTCTTATGACTGGTGACAATTCTAATTTAATTCATAGGATTAAAGAAAAATTAAAGAAATACTTTGAAATGAATGAGTTAGGTATCTCACATCATGTTCTTTGTATGATTGTATTTCGTTCTATTATTATTTTTCAAAACACAATATGAAACCATTCTATTGAAAAAAATTCTTATGGTTGAATATGAACCATTTTCTACTTCAATAGAAGTTGGAATAAATATTGATCCTAAATCTGCATATGAAAAAGGTTAATCATATTTTGTATACATTGTTAGTTGATAGTTTGATTTATCTAACTATAACTAGATAAGATATTCCCTATAAAATAGGAATTACTTCAAGGTTTGTGCATGAACCATTTTTAGAGATCATTAGAATCTTGCAAAAAGAATTTTTAGATATATTAAAGGAACAATCAATTATGGGTTGCATTATACTAAGAATGAAATTTTTATCTTATATGGATTTTGGGGCTCTAACCATACTGATGTTATCTTATAAAATATACTAGATATGTGTTGAATTTTTTTGCTGTAGGAATAATTACTTGGGAAAAAAATGCAATCAATAGTCTCCATTTCTTCTACTAAGGTAAATAAGTACAATGGAAGAAGTAAAGAAATCATGTGGCTACAGTTGCTGTTGGTTGAGATACACATGGAAGTTAAAGGAACTATTCCTATTATATGTGGTGGTTAGATTTCTATTACTCTTGATTAATAATCCATTTCAACATTAGATGACGAAGCACATTGAGATACATATAGGCTTCACCCATGAGAAAGTGCTAAGTGATGAGATAAATACCAATTTCGTGTCGACCTAAGAGCATGTTACTGACATCTTCAAAAATTACCTAAGAGTTGCAAAGTTTTATTACTTTCATGAAAATATTGGATTTTCAGTGTTGCCATTGAGGGGGAGTGTGCATGAAAATTTCACTTCGTAATGGAACTTGGTTTTTGTAAAAATACCTTCGGGAAATTTTAAAAGACCTTCGGGCATGTATACCTCCTCATATTCATTTTTATAAAGAAGTGTAGAAATATCTTAAAGGCGGTCTTCAGTAAACTATTTAGTGTTATTGAGTTTACTGGTAAACATCCAGTACAATCATATTGTTAAGGAGGTCCTTGGTTGTAAAATGATCCTATATGATTGAGTTCAATAACCTTCTATGAGATCTTGTGAGAACATATAAATCTTAAAAATCATACTTAGCCACTGGTCATGGGATGATCTTTGGGATTCCAAATCCTTTTGTACCAAACTGTAAATTGAGTATGATGAAGGTGTTATAATTCCTTCAACCGTTATGCTAGCCTAAATCCTTTATGGTTTAAGGATTGTAAATCTAGTAGTGTACCATGGGCAGGTAATCTATTGGCATATGTTGTGTTATCCCACAAAACATTAAGGGGGAGTGTTGGAACATAATGATTAATTGGTCTTGCAAACCCTTAATCTATATAGGTCCATCACTAATATATAGGTTAATTTTTAATAATATAAAATATTTCTATTTCTATTATTAAATACACTAACCTAGGTATACACTTTAGGTTAAATATTTAATATCATGAAATGATTATATTTCTAATATTAAATATTATAAACCTAGGTGTATGTGTCAATCATTTAGGTTGAAAAGGTTGTTCGAGAGACATACCCAATCACCTTATATAAAAAGGACTTTAGGTCCTCATTTGATATATTCAGGAAATATATCAAAGGTGTGCAAATCAAGTGATTTGGTTTTACCCTTGGTAAATAGGGTTTTAAAGGAGAAGGTGATCTTACTAGATGTAAAATAAGATCTCTGAACTGAAAGGTTTGTTTCAAAGTGGTTTTTACCCTATTGTGGTTTTCCACTATAAATATTGTATCACTTGTGTTATTTATTTGTTGTAAGTATTTTTTATTTACTTATGTTATGATATAATTATTATTTAAATATTTATTGTAACATTATATAATATATAAGTTGATTAAATCCGTATTTATTATAATCCTCAAATTCTAACATGATATTGGCTACAAGTGTAATTCCTTAAGTTGTACCCTTTCTATTTTATCTCCATTCCAGTTCGAAGCATGGTTTCTCTATATGCCCCTTGCTATGATTATTTGTGATTAAAGGCAACCTTTTATCAAAATCACATTCATCCATATCAAATTTCAAATCATGAATTATATATCTATCGGTTTACCATTAATGATGAAATATCTTACAATCATCCACAATTCCATGAATTATGTTAGTATATATGAATGTTCTCACTAATACACTTTTCAGTTTGAAAATTCTACTCAAGATATCCATTGCAGTTTTCGAATCCTATTGAGGATATTTTTCATAGAATTAGTTATCTAGTAACTCCTCATCCCCCACCATGGTCACCATTTATTTTATCCATTCATACTCACTCATAATTTCTACTCATCCACGTTACCCTTATCACCATTCTTACCCCATTTCACCACTTTGTGTTATTCCATTTCACTCTTTTTCTTTTAGCTTGATGATCTTCCTTACTCACCCCTTCCCCGTGGGCATATTGATTGAGATATACCCTCTTCCTAAGATCTTCCCATTTTACAAACTCCTCGACCATCTCCTCTTTCATCAGAAAAAAATCACCACCACACACATCTTTTCCTTCCTCCTCTTCCACTCATCACTAATGCCTTATCACTCTAACCAGGTGAGCATCCCAATTAACGATTCCCCTCACATACTCAATCCCACACTTCATATATTCCTCCATCCATCCATGTCACACTCCTTTTTTTCCTTCTTTCCTTGTTATCACCTCCTCTCACCTCTTTTTCTATTATGGAATACACCACTCACCCTTTTCTCAACCTTCCTAGTATCCATTATTTGCTTGACAATCTTACTTAACCACTCATGCGACATGACGATCTTACTTAAGAGTCTCTCTTAAGGATGATCTGTCATCTTGCACTTCCCCATAACTCCACATCCTCATTTTTCTCATTATTCCCCATTATCACATCCTTTAACATCCTCTTCTATTCTCACACATTTCATTACTTGTTTTCTCACTTTTCATCTCCATCATCCCTCGCTTGGAAATCTTACTTAACCACTTTTTTCACATGAGAGTCTCACTTAATGGTATTCCTTAAGTTGAATTCGTCATTCTTGACTTCTCCCTCACCTCATTCTTCATTCCCTCTATTGATTGTTTCTTCCTCTTAGTCTTCCTTATGAACCACATTTTCCTCCTACCATTATCCTTTCTCAACCTATCATATCATAGATTGCGTCTACTATCTTCTTCCTATAATCATGTACCTTTCCCCCATTTTCTCCTTCTTGACCCATCATCCTTAATGTCATTTATTTCCATTATTTTCTTGTCTTGTTTCTTCATATTTGCCTCATTCATTATCATCAACTGCATCCTCTCCTTGCCTTCATCTTGGCATAAATCATTATCGCTCTTTTATTTACTCTTTCCACTCCATCGTCTTGAGTTCTCCCACATATCTACCCCCATTCTTACCGATCATTATTATTGATCATCCTCTACCATTATTTCATTATCATATTCCATTTCCATACTAATAATTATTAGTGGAATTCTCCTAAAATTAACTCATTCCCATTCTGCGTAGCCTTGTTCCCTCTCTTTGAACTTCTACTTTTTTCTTCATTCCTTCCTTTGTATGAATTTCTCATTATCAGGGGACTTCTCCTAACGTCCCTTCACTAACATTTCCTCTTCAATCCCCCATTCTCTCTTCCCTCACCTCCATTTTCATCAATCCCACACTTTCTTTCCACTTCTTCCCCACATCTCTAGCTTCCCTTCGCCTTCTTCCACATCTCTATTGTACTAATCATACATCGTATCTCTATTTTCTCATCATCCTATTATCCTCATTTCATGCATCTCCACATATTTTTCAATCCATTTCATTCCTCCCATATTTCTTCTTTGTACGTTCCTGATATTGCTAAATATTCACTACATATCTCCATTCTTGGTTTCCTTCCTTCTTCATCATTTTCTTTGTTGTCTTCTCCTCCTTTTTACCCCTCATTTTATTTCACTTCCTCTGTCTCATCTTCTTCCATTTTTTAGTTCACATTTCCTTCTTAATTCTCTATTGATTATCTAGTTGTTTAGTGTTATCCCATATTTTTTATCATCTCATCCTCCACATGCATTTCCATGTGGTCTGTTTCATATTATTTTTCTTGGTCTTCCTCACAAGGACTAGGTTCCTTTAATATTCTCCCTTTATCTACTTTGTCATCTCTTTTGCCCCTATGATTTTAAACTTCCCACCACCATCCCATTCCTTTCTCTCTAACCCCGACCTTTTCAATCACTATGTACTAGTTTCTCTTCTATTCTTTGATCTTCTCCACATCTTTCTAGTTTTTCATCGTTTCTTTTTTTACTATTATACCTCCTCTTTTGTCTTCTTTAAATTCTTCATCATCCTCATCTACTTCCTTTTTCAAACCTTCTTTCCCTTTTTCCTAATTTTACTCCCTACTCTCATCTCGTACTCTTTGTTTTCTTTCCTCATTCCCTTCTCCTATCTTCCTTGTCTATTATTTTCTTCTACCTATTATTTTTTTCTTCGCCTCCAACTTCTATAGTTCATTTATTTTCTCAGATCTATTATCTCTTTCATTTTCCACAATTTTTCCCCTTCATCCTCTTTACCATTAATCACTCCCTTAATTTTGAATCTCTCTCTCATTTTTTCATGAATTCACCCTTTTCTCTATCATTTTCTTATGTTCTTATTTTTTTATCCTTTATCATTTCCTTCTTCCCCTATCATCCCTCTCTCTTATTCTCTTCTACCTATTTCATTATTTTTTTGTCCTCCTTTGTATCCATCTTCTCCATCCCATACCTTCTTCTTCACCTTTAAATTTTTATTTCTCTTCTCATAATTTACCACTACTCCTATCCATTCCCTTTTTATCTTTCCACTCTCAATCGTTATGTACTAATTTCCCTTCCTTTTTATACTCATCTCAACTTCTCCCACTGCCACCATAGTTTCCTTATTTTCTTATCTCTATCATCTATTTTTTCTTCGTTAAATTCCTCCACTAACTCATGTCACTATTTTTTATCATCATTTCTCTCAATCATCTTCTCCATGATGTCTTTTTTTGGGTTTCCACTTCTTTCATTTTGCACATCTCTCTCTTGTTTTCACTCCCTACTCTGTTATTTTCTCTCTTCACTCTCCCTTATACTTTTCCTTAGTTGTATGCCATTCATCCCTTTAAACTTTCTCCCCTCATCTCTATCTCTTCTTATTTTTCCATCTTCTTTCTTCCCTTATTCTATCATATTATCTATTTTTTCCTCTTTCAATCCCTGTTTATATTCTTCCATCCCCGTATCATTGGTTTTCTCTTCACTTGACATCATCATCATCTTCAAATTATTGTTATTCTTTCCTTAACATTCCTTAACTGGAATAACATCTACCATCCCCCATTTCCCTTGTCAGTTTCATCATTTTTCCCATCATCCTTCCCCCCTCATCTCTTTGCATCATGTATTCTCCTTCTTATTCATCCTTCCTCACTCCCTTCGTCTCCTATCATATTTCTCTATTTTATTTTTTTCCAAACCCATCGCGTCCTCTATATACCCTTGTATTGTTCTTAACCTACTTCATTTCTTTTCTCCATTATATCGTCTTTTTCCTCTTCTTTAGGATATTTATTTTCCTCGTCTCTTATATAGTTTCTCTCCCTTCATCTTCATCACATGCCTCCCTTTATATTTTCCACTACCTTTATATTACACATCTATGTCCCTCTTCTACGCTTTCACCCTCTCCTATCATATATTCTCTCTTCTCCTTTCATCCTTCTCTATTATTCTCTTCCTCGTCTTTCCTTCACATTCAAGACTGATTCAACCTCCTCTTTTTTGTAGAAAATAGATTCTTCATTCTATTACACCCCATTATCATCCTCCTCTCTATGAATTTTCCCTTTCTTCCTTTCAGGAGAGTTGTCATCTCTTTTATTGTCATCTACTATATTGAGGGGGACATCATCATATATATACCTCATCACATCTTCCCAAGGCATTTTTATCTTAGAGGATACCATAACGGTCAAAAATTATCACCTTGTATTCTTCCTAAAAGAGGTTTTCTCTACCTCTTTATTTGCACAAGTAGAATGAATTCTTCCCCTATTCATCGAATAAAAATGAATTCTTTCACTTTTCTTCCTCTACTCATTTTTTGTCAATGGATAACCTTTGTTTACGAAACATGTATACAAATTCATATTTACCCCACCTCTTGGGGCATTTTATCTCACACTTCTATCTGATCTACTTTTCATGTCCATGTTTATGACTATACTTGTTCCCTCTTGGGGAATTTTATTTAAACATCCCTCTTACACTTTGTCTTCTTGATTATTTTTGTGCCCTATGCTACGCATCATCATTTTTTCCTCGTCCCTTTATCAAAAACATAATTTTTTGCTCGATTCCTTGCATATGAAATACTTTTCTTTTAGTTATGCATACTTTGATGTTTTCCTATGATCCATTAGTCATCACGGTTTGCATCCATAATGTAGTGATTTTCACCCACTCATTTCCCTGTAGAAAATTACCGCCATATCCATTGAGACCTCATTTTATCCCCTACCAATGTGATATCAGAGTCACCACCATGGTTTTTAATGTAATTATGATCATTTTTTTGTTTGTGGCATCTTTCCTTGCATTATCATTTTTCTTTACCATACAAATCTTTAACTTCTATTTATTTTAAACTCGTGATCGAAGTACCTTAGTTCATCAATCCTAATTTTGAAAGGGAACTCTCAATCAATAATGTTTTTATCATTTTTGTCTCGTGGCTTGTCCAACACAAACATCCCATCAAAAAGGAGAAAATGTAGACACCATTTTTTGGTATTGTTGCACCCCCTTCACCCTGTGTTTTCCCTTATTTTTTAGGCTTACCTATTTGAATCCCTTTTCCCCCTAATTTTTAATAAATCCCATTTCCCAAAAAAAATACATGTTCCATTAATCAATCTTAATTAGTTAATTGATCTCATTTTACCTCATTATTTACTAGTTTCCAAATATTCCAAATTAATTCATATAACCCCACCTAATAATTACATACTCCAAAACCATTCAAATCATGAACCCCACTCATGATTTAACTAATGCATAATAATCCTTATCAAATCCATTATTTCACCTAATCACTCAAATCATTTCCGCCCCACTCACTTAATCAGCGTTACTTTGTGAAATTCAGGTTACTTGATAACCCCTAAGCTAACCCCATCTGTAGGCTATAAATACAGGCCTTGCCCCACTCTTTCAAAAAAAATAAGAGTGATAGAAAACCTCTTACATTATATCCCCTCTCTTATAATAATATCTTCACAGTTCCCTTGTAATGCCATGTGTATCACCATAATACTATCATCATGCCCTTGTGGTTATCTTAGTTTTGTTTTCTCTACATATATTTGGATCGAATCAGTAGCTCCTCTATACATTGAAATTTTCACGTTATGTTATTTATCAGTTTCTCCATCTTATCCATACATCTGTCATTTATATCATTTTATCTTATCAAATGGGGGTTGACATCCCCATAAGGAATCTCATGCTTCTTATAACTAACTTTTTCAGGCAACCCTCGCATATACCATCTAATCCATTTTCCTCTTAGTTTCCTTTGTTTTATAGGTCTATCAAGCTCACAGTGAGGACATTCATTTTATACTCTTCCATTTTCATCCATCAACTCTATGAGTAACTTAAACCCCACATGTTTGAGGTTTCTTGATTTTCTTTTTTATATAGCTCATTAATCTAGACACGCATGAAAAAAACTTGATCAACACATAGTTTGAAAATTTCCTGTGTATCCAGGTTTGCCAATAATTGAACCAATTCATTATAAAATTCCTATCATAAGTAAAAAGAAACTCATAATACTATAATGAATGTCCTGGCTCACCCAAACTATGGTTTTAATTGGTCATGTAGTACACACATTGGTGTTCTAAAGTTACTCAATCTTTTGGCATTGATTTCTAGGTTTAAAATTCTTGTAGACTTCTCATTTACTGCATGACCTCTAGTATCTACACATAGGTAACTAAAATAGTGTCTAGCATAGATGAATTCGCCCTCATGTAGACTTCCCTTTTGGTGCACAACCTTTAATATCTACTAAGAGATAAGTCAGATCCAGTTCCATCTGTGAGATCAAATATAATATTATCCTCCATGGCCTCAAAGAAACATGAACATGAATGAAAATTTCCCAACATAAAGAATAAATATTCCCAAGTCTATTTGTTCAGTGCTTTATAACTCCCTTCGGCTCCACGATCGAAATCTAGACCTTGCAAAAGAATACTAAGGCATAAATATCCTTTTACAAATGATTGAGTTAAATAATAATTAACTCATAAAATCATCAACCCTAATAAAATAGGTCTCTAATGCATTATTATTAGTCTGAGGCTTCTTCTCTGTTGTCATTTTCACTAAGCCTAAAAATTAAGATTTTTTGTGTGTTGTGAGGTATGGCCTCGACCCATTTTTATACCCATATATTAGTCCAAATTTCCTATTTAAAGGCATTATTGGCCAAGTCATGTCCAAAAAAATCTACTAGCCGAGTTAATTTTGTCTCTCACATAGCCCGCAGGAGGTTGGTCGGTCGAGTATACCACCCCATATTTTTCCATGATTTTTTTTGCCACCCCAGAGTTTGGCTTGTTCATGTCTAGTGTGTCCACAATAATTACCCCAACACATTTTTTAACTTCCACATCACATCCTAGCTCCATTTCTGAAACTACAACGTTTTTTCCACATCCACTCTACCCGAGATGGTCACCAAGTCACCCTCCAAGATGTTAGGATGCATCCCTTTTCTAGACGATTGTATTGTGGGTTTATCTGACATATGGCTGGAGTTGGTTGGGAAAATGATTTAATAAGACTTATATCCCTTCTTTATGTGTGGATTCAGAAACACCTAAACTATTTTACTCACCTATAGCTCACAAGGTTATGTGTATGGTTCGTAACTTTCCTAACTCACCTATCATGACCTTGATTCCTATCTTACTTTGTATCTTAATCATCTAGACCTTAAATTTGGTTTTATCACAATGACTAGCTTGTTTAACAACTTGACGTCAACTCTTTCTTAGCTTGTTGAGATACTTGCAATTCTACAGGTGTTGGGTCCCCCTTTGAAACAAGAGTGTACCCCAATGATGTAAACCCTTTTTATGCCTATTAAAGACTAGAGGTTTGTAAATTTTTGTTTCTTCTCCACATCACTCTTAACATCATGATGACACATGTCAATTTTACACAATGTGCCTAGTCTTTGCATCCTTATTCCCTATTATATCATATAAAGACCATGTTCTTGTGTAAACTGCATTTGGAGTGTATGATATCTTATTTTGTGTTTAAATAGAAAACTTAAATCTCTCAAACTTTAATTTCGTAAGAAATATGTTCAGAGAGATCTTGGGAACTTATAATGCCTAATGTTGACCTTCGTATCACCCTAACTATATGCTTATTTTGATTGAATAAATTTCTCTAAGAACCTTAGTAGAGACATCCAAAATAATACGGATCTAGAAAAACAATTTGAAGAGATTCCATGGCCTCGTTTTGCACATGTGGGTTGATATCTTCAACCTTCTTCTAATCAAAAACCTATGAGCATTGTTTCCTTGGTCCAATATTAGACTTGTGCATATTATCTTTACTTACTCTTGGTTCTCATGCCTTATCTTTATTTCTTTCCTGTACTTTAGAAGCTTGAAACTTCTTTTCTTCCTTGAGGGACCATTAAAAAATAAAATTACAATATGACCAACATGATTACAATTATAGAAAAAACTTCATTCTATCTATTTTTTTGATAAGATATGAACATCCTTCTCTGATTCTAGGTACCCTCATCCATGAAGGTCCTTCTTCCACATTATTTTACTCTATGTCCAAATTCCTTACAAGCATAAAAGTAGACACTAACATAATTTTCATACCTTATTGGATTTTGTTTCCTAACAAACATTTCCTTTATATTCATCTTAAGGTTATTCACCTTTTGATCTTATTTGGTACTTGGACTATCCTTGTTCTATCAACAATTGAATTTTCCTCCATAATTTCTATTTCATTAATGTATATATTGCAAATAGAGTGTTTTTAAGTATAGTTAGCAGTAGTGTCTACTAGAAGATAATGACACTTCCAAAAAAGTACAATGTATGGTCAAATTACATTAGGGGGATGTCGTGAAAGTAACAATCGATGGTAAAAAGTATATATTTGTCATAATTGGTCTGGGTAATGTTAAAAGCTAAAACTTTAATAGGGTCTACATGGTTTCTAATTAGAAATTTTATATTTGTAATAATGACAAGGAGTGATGTCATAAATGTTTTGAATATTTTGTTTGTATAAAATCTAGAAATGTTGAACCCATGTTAAATGATAAGGGTTATGCTATCTTGAAGGATAATCCAACATGTAAAGATAAGAGTTTAGGTATGGAATATGATTATCCGGAAGAGATTTCCTATCCTATCTTTGTGATAGGGTGGATAAGCCTGAAATTTCTATAAATAGAGAGGCCAACCCCATCATTTAGCATAGATTAAAGTGTGAGAGTCATTACATATAAAAAGAAGTCATTGTGAAGGTGTGTTAAGGAATCCATCAAAATGAGTAACTCTGAAGTTTTTTCAGAATTACTGTTGGAAGGCAAGTGGATTGTGAGAGTCATACTTAGAGTAATTCATGAGTGAGATTGTAACAATATCATGTCAATAATATATGTTTCAGTTGTATTTTAGATTTATCATCATTCCTTTTTATCATAGTCAGTGGTATGATTATGTGATGTTTATTACTGTGTTTCCAGATTACTACCACCAAACTAAATTATGTGAATTATTGAAATAATCATAGCATGAGGAGTTTCCGATAAAATATTATCTTAGTGTGAGATAGGAGATAACATTTTGGCTCCGTTGTTGATACCATTCCTTGTTGGTCAATTTTCTAGAGAGACATTCCCACTTATTTAGAAATCATTTGAAGGGTAACCTTATTTTTACTGTGAATAATATCTACAATAGTAAATTCAATTTTTACCATGCACAATATTTAACATGGTAAAGTATTTTTTTACCGCCACAGTAAAGTAACTTGTTAGCATGAATAGTTTTTACCACAGTAAATTCATTTTTTTAGCATGCATATTATTTAGCATAGTAAATTCATTTTTTTACCATGTACAGTGTGTACCACGATAGTGTCACTTTTTACCGGGAATAGTGTTTACCATAGTAAGTAAATTTTTACCATAGCAAATGTAAGTTTACCATGGTCATTCATATTTTACCGTAAAAAGATGTAAATCCAATGTCTATTTAATTGATTTGAATTATTTGTCCATATAATTCTTATTGATTAAATTTGTGGGTTGGTATTTCACTATGGTTACTTTTGGAAATGTGAAAGATTCATGTTTTTTCAGCCCAACCTAATGAATATGCTCCCTCTTTCATTCAATAGTGTAAACAATTTTGCATTTGTAATGGCCTCATAAGAAGAGAACAATGGATTGAATGTTTTCCTACCTTTTTGGATGGTTTTAACCCTTACGTGGCTTGATGCACTAGGTGATAATGTTAAAAATTCATGGGATTTATAATCTAAATTTTTTATTGAAGAATTTAGTGAAAAAAAAACAGTATGCAAATATCATGATCAAGATTAAAAATCTAACCCAAGGAGAGAAGGAAAGTATCAACGACAATCATGCTCATCCTCTAGAATTAAGAAGGAAGATTGATGTTAGATCTAGAAGGAAGGATTAGTGGATGGGTTAATTAATTACCTGGATAATCTCCTTACAATAAATTCATTCTTAGGATGAAGCCAAAGATGAGACAAAGAGTGAAGTATTGCTGCCGAGCGACCCTCGAAGAAGCAAGGGAGGTTTCTAGAAGGAATGAAGAAATCATGGAAGAGGATCCCAAATAAATTGATATTAAGGTGGAGCCTACACAAACACCATTGTTCCAAACACCACAACCACTCTTGGTGAGAAAAAATATTCCTTGTTGTACATCCACTGAGTATGAGGATCTCCTTAGGAAAATGGACAAGTTAACTATTAATCTTCTTTGAGGAAAGGAATTTAACTCCCAAAATTCCCAGAGAGATAAAGGTCCAAAAATAAATATATCTGAAGTTTTATGTTAGGGTTTTTATTAAAGGGGCCATTATAAGTATAATTATCTAGATAGGGCCTCTACATCTGGTACAAGAGATAATGATAAAGTTAAAACACGTGTGAATTTTTTTGATGTAGTAGATAGGAGAATAAATAATGAAGTAGATATGTTTATGAAAAAAATAAAGAAAGATAAAGATAACCAAGATGTAAATGATCCTAAAATGATTAAATGAGAATCTAGTAAGAAACATAGGAGAAGAAAGTTAGGTGTGTAGGATTTTTTTATTTCACAGGATCAAGGACCATACTCCATCTTAGATGATCTTTCCAAGTGCCCTGTAAATATCACATATTGAAAAATTCTTGCTATGTCTTCAAAGAAGATGCGAGAGCTATGAAGTGGACTCAATGCTCGGAGAAGGAAGGAGGTTTAGGTCCCTATCTTGGAAGAAGAGGTAGATCCCTATGCTCCAAAATATGAGGTATTATGTAATGGAATTTCAATTCATGATGTATTAGTAGATGGATGTGTTGGAGTTAATGTAATGATCGAGTTTGTAACGAATACGTTGGGTTTAAAAATTGATCACCCAGAAACACTTATGTTAAGATTGTTAAATAAGGTAAGAACAAAACAAGAAGGTGTTGTTTAAGATGTGGAAATATATGTCATGGGTGTTATATTTGTGGTATACATTCAAGTAATGAATAATTGTACTGTTGCGTACCTAATATTGCTAGGATTTCCATGACTAAGGAGAGTTCATGTAATAAATTAATGGAATGAAGGCTTCATGAAACTTGGACACGGTAGAGATAGGGTGAAGATAAATTTCATCCATCAACATTAGATGGCATGACCTTTGGATTCAAGTGATGAAATTTATGATCTTAGACATCATCTAATTACTATAGTACCAATGAAGTGGATACAGAGGATGAAAAAAGTGAGGTGGATGTTTCATTCATGTATATTCCTCCACTCACATCGAATCCTACAACAATAGAATTCTCTAAGGAAAAAATTTAAAATTGATGCAGCCTAGAATTTACTGTTAATAACCCAGGCATGTTGGAATATCACTGAGCCTTAGTTGAGCGCTCACCCAAAGCACACAAAAACACCAGGTCCCTCATTATAGTTATTTGTACATATGGTTAGCATGATGGTGCATATAGGTATTTAGATTCATTACCAATAGTAAACAACACATAGTGCATAAACCAGATCTATATCTTAAAGTATATGTAAGATGAAATAAACAATGACTATAACAATATTTACCATGTAAGAACAAAATTTAGTCATGTTCAACACCAATATCCTGACAATATGAACCATTTTATTAAATAATGTAAAATGCATAATATTTTTACATTACATAATTATCTTCATGAGTCATGCATACAAAAAAACCACCAGCATAACTTTACAACTTCACACACACACACACACACACACACACACACACACACACACAAACACACACACACACACACACACACACACACACACACACACACACCAAAAATGTGACAATCAATACATATATATAGGGGTGGGGACATTCCCTTCACCATCCATGCACTTCCCAAAAGAGGTTACATGATAATGATAACCATGCACCTTTACAAAAGGATGGACAACATGCAATTGCTCTTAAGAATAGACTTCTTATAGTTAACTTTGAGTAGAAATCCTATTATTTTCCTAAACTATGCATGGTGCTCAATTGTTGCTTCTTCCCAAAATACCATTTCTTGGACCACAAGTCTTCATGTATTTATGTGCTCAACATGTTATCTATAAGGATATCCGTTATCTAAAAAATGTCTAAGTCTTGATTTAAGGTGTTCTGGTGTGCTTTTATTCTATTATTCTTCCACGTCCTCTAATGTTCCTTCACCTTAGAGAAATATGATATCTTCTCAACATTAGCCCACACTAGAGTAAATTACTTCCTAAAAATGGGTAGTTCCTTCTAATGTCTCTAACAATAAAGAATATAGGATTAAATATTGAATGAAGAACTATACAAAATAATGAAGTTTACTCTGCAGTACCCTCTTCCTCAGTCATGACTAACTCTGGATATTCATTTTTGAGTTCATCCTCCAAAGTCTACGAGTCACTTAATGCACTCCCTATATTTTCCTCAATGTTTGTCACTATGGCATCCATTTCATCTCGAGTGATATTTTCCTTTTCATTTTTCATCACTTGGAAAACATGTGGCATACTTGAGACCATTCCCTTCATAGAGTCCATTTTTTGTGCTATAATTTTCCCAAGTTCATTGATCATATCTTTGTATGGATCTTGGGTTGTTGTAAAGCCTTCACACTTTTTATTTACTTGGACTAACCTCTCTAGATGCCCAAGTGTTTCATCATTCATTACCTCAAGCACTTCATCATCCTCTGTTATATTTCTGATTCTTATTATCACATCTGACATTGCGCACATGTTGAAAGCTTAATCCAATTTGTTCATCTCATGTTCTAATGTTTGGAGAAATGCCTCAAAAACTGAAATTTTCTTAACAATGGTAGCCCTTTCTCTTATTTTTTCTTCTACAAGATCATTTTGTGTGGCCATAACAATGAGCTCTTTACTCAAAACTAGATCCACCAGAGTGCACAAATAATGTATTGCAGAGGAAATTTTTTGAGGAACTTTAGACTCCAAATGAAGCATGAATTTAAGGATATGATCACCAAGTTCCTAAGCCATGATAGAAAAAGCCTCGTTATTTGCCTCTACTCGTTCCTTCTCTACTTTCAAGCCATTTATCTCTATAATATTATCCTTGTTATCTTCAAGTAACGCTCGAATGGTGGTTTCCTTATCAATGTTCCTCCACCCCACTTCAGAATATACCTTCACCAAGGTATTTCTTATTTGTTCATTAGAAAGTAGAGGAGGTTTGAAAATCATGCACCTAATTTTTGGTTACTTATTTACCCAGGATGAGACACATTAATTCTTACACAAATCAAAATTTGGTTCATCCATGTGTGTTTGTATGGACTAGGATAACTTCTTTCTAGTCTGTGCATTGGCCTTTTCTAGGTCCATTAACTCCAAACCATATATTCATTTTGATCTATCATGCTCTGGAACCTGGTGCAAATGATCTTATTGGATTTCCCTACGTACCCCATAGCCGAAATCATAGAGTCATCATCCGCCTTTCCTTTCTTTGTTTTCTTTCCCTTAGGAACCCAAGTGCTAAAATATGTAGAGTATCCTTCACCTTCATGTTTGGAGTGAGGCATGCCACATGGCTCTCCCATCTCCTCTTGTCTCCTTTACTGCCCTCTTCAGCATCTTCCATTTCCACAACATTAGGCTCCTCTATATTTTTGAACTGAACTGGGGTCATTGGCACGCTTTCACTAGACTCATCCTCTTCATCCTCCTTGAGCTTTAACTTTCTCCTCCTCTTATCATCAGGTAGTTATTTTTTAAGGGATATTCGAGGTGATCTCCAAAGAGGTTGTGATGGCCCCGCAATTTGACTCCTTGTCCTTATGAACACCCTCTTAAATTGGTGATCCTCATTTATTGGGTTTTCATCAAAGTCTGGCGCATTTGTTTCCAAGTCTTCCTCCTCTCCTTGTTACTGGGGAGGATTAATTTCATGCTCACTTTCCTTAGTTTCTAAGGTTTTCCTTCATCCCTTATGTACTAAACCACCATTTTCCTCCTATTCATCTTCTTCTTCCTCCAATAGATAAGTGGGATTTTTCATCTGATAGGATCCCAATTTTATGTTTCCCTTTTGGCGGTCCTAGTAGCATAAATTAACTTTGAACATACTTACCATTTTCCATCTTAGGCCTAAGTCGGATATAAATCAACATGGCCCCACTTTCACCAATGTCTTTACTAACATGCCTCATAGTTACATCATTTGATATGAACCTTTCAATATAAGCAGACCTACATTGGTATGTGTAAGTATTTCTCAAGGTATAGTAACCACAACCTACCTTATTTGCATTATAGATTAACCTTTGCACATCAACAAACCTATCAACTACCACTTGGAAGAATCACTTTGTTAAGGAATAAGAGATTTTACACTAGGGAATCCATGTCCCATCCTTCATTGCAAAACATGTAATACAAAAGTGCTGGTACACAGAAAATTGTACAAACTTCCCAAATACTGATGGTAAATCCTTAGGAATTCTCCATTCCTCTTTGAAGGCCACATGAAGTATGGCATACCACATATCTACCATTTTCTTGAACATGCCACTCATAGATCCCTTAAAAAAAAAATCTCAAACCTCTCTGTTAGAGATGCTTTCTCTACACGATACTCCAAAAAAAATTATTTGGCCCATCGAGCACTCCAATTTCAACAAAAAAAAGACATAGAAAAAAGGTGCCAAATATTCCCTTCTCACCTCTTTTTGCTTCTTTAATGTTTGTATCTATTATGTATCCTGCCAAGTTGTAAATTTCTCCCTTCACATCTTCTTGGAAATGTGTAGCCACATGGTGTTCACTTGTGAGCACCTCTCCTTATCATTCATTTTTTTAAGTGCACGGCCTCCTACATTCCAGGGAGCTTCCTTAGCTTGTAAATATCTATTCCATGTGGACCCTTTGAGTAACCCGGCTCCTTATGGGTGGCCAAAATAACTACTTTTTTAGATAATTCATTCGTAATATTTCTCCCTGTTCCCTTAAAACATGTCAAGTTTGCGATTGAGGGTGTGGTGATCCTCATCTGCCACCCAGTAAAATAAAATAACTCCTCATAGAATTTTATCATAAGTCAGTGATATAGTTTCCCAAGTTTTCCAAAGTACTAGAGTTCATATAGTTTCAATATCGCTACCTTACTAGAGAACTTATCTTCTATATCATAATAGACGTGCATACCATCGAGTGTACATTGTTTTGTCTTTATACTTAAAAGTGTGTCCAACTCTTCCTTGTTATCAGTTGTGTGATGATTGTAGTCACTTACCTTGCTCTTGCAGATGTGAGAATCCCATTCAAATCCCATGATTATTTCCTATGGGTACTGCATATCTGAAAACTTTATCTCACGGGAATCATTGATCACCACCTCGGTTTCTATCTTAATTTTCCACTTTTTTCTTTCTCCAAGTTCTCTCCTTGGTGCTATGGTAAGACGAGGTTCTGCATTTTTACTTATTTCGAACAAACTCCCGTGCCCTAGTTCAAAATCACATTCCCTAGCTTGAAATCACATCCCCTAGCTTCTATGAAAACCCTAGTGCTCCATTTATCCTCTTTGCATGCTTCCGCTTCACTCAAACCCTTCTCCAATGGGGACATAAGCCAATTTTGTGCACGGATCTACTTTCCTCGCTTGGTTTCAAATATCTCTACACCTCAATGTGTCTTTCTCAAATCAGTCACAACTAGCTCATTCAAATACTCATGATCATAAAGGTAAAAATAAACTAGCATTACATCTTATATAGATTTCAAAAAAAATATCACATTTATTACTCCTTCACCTACCACCAAACCTATCATTAATTTACCATTTACCAAATTTCTACACGATACACCTGTGTGCCACATCTACAACCTTATAACGCACCTTTCTACCTTTTAGCTACAAACCTCCTTTTTTGCATGTCCCTATGCCAAAGCACCTCACCATTGTTCCTTCCTCTAAGTAGTTTCTATGCCTGCAACTTACCTCGCATTACAATGTGTATTCATTTTTTTCAACTATGGTCTTCTTTAGGAGTAATTTTCTTTCTAGTAGCACCTTTCCATACTATCTACACTTTCTAACAAGAGAAACCACCTGCACAATTATTTCCTTATGAATACTCATCTTTGAATGATAACCAATCCAAAATAAGGGTATGTGCAGTGCTTTGTGTATAAAAACACTTCTTATTGTAATTAGCTTCTGGTGTGCAATTGCACATATTACATAAAACACTGAACTAAATTAAAAAATCATAACGAAGAAGAAGGAAAAACATTAAGGGAAATACATTAAGGGAAATCTAATCTAAATGACAATACTACCTTATTACAAACACAAAGTAGGATTATTTATAGTAGGGCCTCAACCCACTCCCATTGAGATAACTAGGAAACCATGTTTTATCAAGTCCCTTTAGCTGGCAAGTGCTTGAGTCAAGTATATGAGCGATAACATATGGTCCCAAACAATTCACCTAAACCTTTCCTTAGTGGTGCAGAAACTTTGAATCATAAAGAATTACCATTTGCCGAACCTCAAGCTTCTTCTCCCTGATGTTCTAAACATATCATTCCTTCTTCCTAGATTTTTCTTGCTTCTGAATTGAACGTGTTATTACACACCTCTCATCTAGTTATATCAAGTTGTAAATTCTCTCTTCCAATGCTTTCTCATCACCTAGACCTCATGCACATGTAGTACACAAGGAAGGTAACATTAATTGCATAGGACAAACTTATTTTGCACCAAACACCAACTAAAAGGGTGTTGCCTTATTCAACCACTTTTAGGTTGTTTTATATGCCCAAAGCATTGTAGAAACTTTATAATCCCAATATTTGCTTCCAACATCACAAATGTTTGTCAAATTATGGACTAATATCTTGTGTAAATCCTCTACAGTCCCATTTTCTTGAGAGTGATAAGGTGTTTTATTATGGTGTGCAACCATAAATTCATCTAATAATATAATGATACTCTCGTTAAGGAAATGAGTGCTTCTATCACTTGTCAAAATTAAAGGACATTCATACCTGGTAAGAATATTTTCCCACAAGAACCTTTATGTTGTTGTTGCTATAAAATCCTTTGTAGGTACCACTTCTTCCCACCATGTAAGATAATCTATACAATTGATGATATAGCGTGATCCAATTCTACGTGTGGCTAGGGAAATAGGACCCATAAAGTAAATTGTCAATTTATAAAGGTTTTGCACTAGTAATCCGTCTGAAAAGAATGTCATCTCTCTGCCCAAATTTTCCATGGCACTAGAAGTGATCACATGCCTTACAATAGTCTTTGCAATCTTTATACAAGTTCTCCCACCATCAACCAACTAGTATAATCTAGCACGCAGTGGTGTCACATGTATAGTGTCCACTTACAATACCATAATGATCATACGTGATGATTTTCATGCGCTCATGATCCAATACACACCGATGCAATAATTCATCTCATCCTATTTTGTATAAGTCACCATTGATGAACATGAAAGGTGTGGCGTGATTTTCAAATTTTTTTTATTTTCCAAGCCCTTCATTCCGTTGGGCACCGTACCTGTGCATAAAAAGAAACTAATATCCTATAACTCTGAGGGTGTATGGTTCAACCTATATAACTATACATTTAGCATTATATCTTCAGTACTCTGTGCATCCTCTCCTGATTGAATCCTTGATAAGTGATCTAGCCCAAAATTGATTTTACCTAGCTTTACCACAACTGTAAAGTCAAACTCTTAGAATAATAGAACCCATCAACATATGTGCCCCTATAAAATGGGATTGTTCACAAGTATATCAATTTCATGTTATCTGTATATAAAATAAAAGGTTTTTCTAGCAAGTACTATCATAATTTATGTAGTGCATAAATCATTGACAAAGCCTCCCACTCCATAGTTGTATAATTCTATTCTGTAGGAATCAACTTTCTATTAGCAAAGCAGATAGGATGATCTACAATACCTTCTCCAAGATGAGCTATAATTGTGCCAATGGCCATACTAGAGGCATCCACATGTACATGAAATGGTATATTTTATGAAGGAAAATATAAAATAGGCATCTTAGTAAGCCTCTCCTTCATCGCTTCAAATGTGCACTGTTGTGGTTTTCTCCAATAGAAATTCCCTTTACCTTTTAATAAATCTTCCAAGGGTGCGGAGATCTTAGCATATCCTTTGATAAAATTCCTATAATACCCTATGTTCCCCAAGAATACGTGCACCATAATCTAACTAGTAGGCTCCTCCAAGCCTAAGATGACTATAACCTTAGAAGGATCTACCAGAAAACCCTCCTTGTAGATGATATTCCCTAGTAGATTTTAAAGAGATGTGTAACTGTCTGCACCTCTCAAAAAATAACTAAAAATTGTCACAATTATCATTGATAACCCCATACATGGTCCAATCATCTAAGTAAACCTGCAAGAAATTGTGAATAAAATCCTAGAATGGTTGAATAACAATAGGAAAAAATATTACATAGACATTCTTCAATCCAAAGGGCATCACCGTATATGCAAAAATTTCCCTTTCAGTGGTGAAATATGTCTTCTCTTGATCCTCTTTAGTAGTTCTTAGTTCATGATACTTATAGAATCCATCTATAAAAGAGTAAATTTCTCACCCTGCAACACCTTCCAATATTTCCTCAGTGAATGGTGTAGGGAAAGGATCAATCACACATGCAACATTCATCTCCTTATAGTCCACAAAAATCATGATTCCTCTATATTTTTTTGCGTTGATTACCATAGGGATAACCCACTCTGATTCCTCTATGGGATTAATAATTTTAGATTCCAATATCTTTTCAATTTCTTCTTTAACTTTTACATGCAAGTTAGGATTCATTCTATAAGGTATCTTCCTAACTGGGTGCACACCGTCCTTTAACTTAATGTTTATATTTCCCAAAGATTCATCCATGCATTTCAAATCATGCCAGCCCCTAGGAAACAAGTCATGGATGTCATGTAGCAACTCAATTATAATATCCACTTCAGATTCCGATTAGTAACCTCTGATTATGGCCTTCTTAGATTCAGTATTCATGTCAATGTTCACTTTCTTCATCTTCATATGTTCATGGTACGTGTACACCTTCTCATCTACACTATCTAAGACCTTGAACCTTCCCTATGAATGATCTATGTCTAAATTTTCCACTTATTCATCATCCACCATGTAGACCATCTTGAATTTCTCCTTGTCTAGGAAAGCGTGATCAAGAAGCTTTGCATCTGTCTCATCTACTTTGTGAAAATGCACTTCTACGTCTGACTCACAAAATAAATCCTAAATGAATTATTCAACCTTTGCAATATCTCCCATATTCAATCATTTTATAACTTGTAATGCCTCTTTCACCTGAGGTTTAGTGGAGAAGTAGTCAAATTTTTTTATCATTCCTATAGTCAAGTCTTGCCAATTTCCAGTCTCTCTATGTAACTCTACATAAACATACCAACCACGCGCGCATCCTTGCAAGGTGAAATATAGTTCTTGTCCCTCTTTCCAAAGTCTCTCACACTACTTAACATGGTTTTGAACAAGATTATTACGATGATATTCAAATATTTGAGTAGGTGCATTAATCTTAAAAAATTAGGTTGATAGAGAAATTCTCACTTCTCTGCATTCTATAGGATTATCCCTATGAACCATCCACCAATGCATTACTATCTTGTATAGGGTATAAACTACCATTTTTCTATTTTCCACCTAATCCTTCAACTATACTTCCATGGATCATAATAATACCTTGGTGTTTCCTTCTCCAGTGTACGAGGGTACCATGTTGTTTGCTAACCACCTAACATAGGGCGACCTGCTTATGAATACAGCTGAACTTCTTACCTTGAGCCCAACCATTTCATAAGTTCCATGTGGAAAAATTTTGCAGGAAATAATTGTAGTATCATTGATGGATTGCGCATCATCCCAAAAGATAATTCCTTCCTTAAATGGATCTCAAATTTTCCACACATAATATTTGTTCAGATCTTCTTCACTTAAGGGCGAAACATAAGGTGTATATTTCCCATTTGTTAAAGGGATAATAACTAATTCTTCCTTATTATCAAAACTGATATACCCCTTATTGAACCATAGATCAACATTATTTGCATATCACTAAGGGTGCCCAAGTAGAGATGGGAAGTTTCTTGCTTCTGCAAGTGCTAATACCTCAAATGCCACAATGAACTTCACCCCCTATATAGTAATGGAAAAATCCTTAAATACTCTAATTGGTGTGTCCTTAATCTGATTTTCCATATACAACACATTGGAAGATGGTTGTAAAGGAAGTCTACCAATCTGAACCCATGCATATAAAGTAAGCACATTCACTTTCATGCCTATGTCAATAAAGATATTGCTTAAAATCCATCCATCCACAACAAAGTTAAGAGGGATATCCTTTTTATAATCCAAGCTATGATGAGGGAGATTAACATGTCGAATATGCCATCCTTTCTCAATACTAGCACACATAGTGTTTCCTTTTACCCAACTCCCTAGTAATGGAAGAATGTTCTCATGATGCAACATCTTGCATACTTTCATCAGATCATCAAAATCCAACTAGAAAGTCTAAATTTCCTTATTTTGTTCCAAATTCAATGATTGTTCTGTTAAACATTGTATTTCACCCTGAATATTCTTGATTACCTCGATGGCTTCATGATAAACCTCCTTTTGATGTGTGGGGTCTTGATATTTTGCATGTAAAACCTCCTCCTTAGTAATGGTAGGTTTATGTTGCAACGTTTCTCTAGCATGCGTATCCTTAGTTTATGTATTAATATTCATAGGTACTACCTCAAGATCCAGTACTAAGTTCAACATCCATTGGTTTTCCATGACACGTTGTATCCTAACTACCCTTATGTACTTGTTCTCTTGTTTATGATTATTTCTTGGATGTTCATATAATTCTGGGAACTCTTCATAGTTATGATTCTTTCCATAAAAAAAATAAGTAATTTTTTGAGGAAATTCTTTCCTATAATGGCTAGGAGATGTGCACGTATAGCATGTTCCATGAGATAACTCACTTCATTCACCATCTCATCCTCAGCCTCTGAATCCACCAAAGTATCCTTGACCTCTACCATAGTCTCCCTCAAATCACCCTTCATTTTGATCATAGCGCCCTTGAGTATGATCATGATCATTTTGCTCACTTTTATCCTTAGAGTTACTCAAAACTCCCATCTTTCATACACCAACATCAATGGCATCATTGATCTAATCAATTAGCTTGTAATCTATAGTATTGTGATGTGTTGACCAAAACTTATTACAGTAGAAAGACATGTTATTCCTTATCGTGCATTGAAAAAATGGACAACATCTTGTATAATGGTCTAAATGACATATCTCACAATCTAGTAGTGATAAGCACACTAACCTCTTAGGAAAAATATCCTTAGTATGCCCCTCCAGTTCACAATCTATGCACTAAATTCCACTATGTGTCTTATGTGTTGTATTGGCTTATAGTTTCTCTAAGTATTTTTTCTTTACTACGATATGAGATTCTAAGAATGGGTTCACTCCATTTTCTATGCTCCTGATATCCTCTTTATAGAAATATGCTTCAAGTTCCTTGCATGGGTATCTTTAAGTCTTATGTGAGAGAACACTCTTAAAATTTGTGATCAATCCTCCGATGAATTGTTATGCATGTTGACTTGCATGGATATCATAAGATATTTTAGATAAGAGAGTTTTGAAATGGGAATCATATTCCCATAAAATATTAGTAGTTTCGTGCTTGACATCCTTGAGCGCGCTTATGATTTTATGCTCAAACTCAGGGATATGAAATCCTTAAATGAAAGATTCACATAACATTGTATAATCTACAGAATTATAATCATGGTCAAAATTCCTGTACCAATTTTACGTGTGTCCTTGTAATGTAGTTCCAAACTGACTTGTCTTACACTTAGAAGCTATGATTCCTTTCACCCACCACAGTATCTCACACTTATGCACATGCTCAACAACATCTTCTATTCTTCTATACTCCGTAACATGACGTGATATCTCCATCTAAATATTTTGGGGCTGGTTAGGACCATTCCTACCAGATCCAAAACCTCTTGTGTTACCTCCACCTCTAGATCGACTTAATCTACCAAATCCTGAGCCACATGTTCCTCCTCATCCTCCACTTGTAAAAGGAATTGAACCAGAGGATAAACTGCTCTATGTCCCAGCAGTGGTGCTAAACTTAAATCCTACAATCTACAAATTTTTGTTACTCCCCAATGTGATTCCAAAGTTTTGTGTGACTTTTTTCTATGTTGTTGATGCACCTAAAAAGGTACCTTCAACTAGTCCTCCAAATAATAGGGAAGATGTCAACCTAGCCATAAATGTACTTTCTATTTGATTCACTCCTCAACTTGTTGATAAGTCAACTATACCTCTTGCTACTATACTACAAAAATTAGCTTATTCACTACTGGTTCTACCATTAACTAGAAAACTAATTGCAAGGGATAGGTTTCTAGGTAGATTCAAATGTGCATTCATGGCCCATATTGTCTCTATTAACACACTCTAAAAAGAGGTCGATGAGGGTTCCATGTCATTCTTTCCTAAATGGGAGATTTTTTCTCCACGTCCTCTGTTTGAGCTCTAAATCCTTCATGAGTCATCTCTCTCTTGAATGCCATTTGTTCTGCAATTTCGCACTACTTCTCTAAATCCCTCTCACACGCCTCATTGAACTTAAATTACATTTCTTCTCTTTTCCCCTCCACCTCTAGGTCCTCCATCCTTCACCACACCTATTCCTACTCCTGAGCGTGATGGGGTTTAGGTAGTCATCGACTTCTCTTCTAAATTCAAGGTTACCATCAAGATCTTGATCACCAACAATTTTTGTGTAGATACTCTCCCCTAGTATAACTTAAGAACTAGAACTCAACTACCTCTAGGAAAAAATAAGTAGAAATTGAGTACTCCAAAATATAGCTATTTTGAACACCACATAAGCAAGCATTCACAATGCACATCTATATTAGATCAACATCATAGAAGGCATAAAATTATTCCTATGTCCAAATAAGTGTGCACAACATATAATTAATTTTATATGCGTAAGAAACTAGCCACTCGTATAAATCAATTGCAAAGATAGCCAAAAAAATCTCATAAAAGAAGTCATACTGATTCTACTCCACCCATGCGTGTGTGTCAAACTCAGATCTAGTGTTGAATCTCCAAGTGCACTCTTCTTTTAGATCTATTGTGAACTTAGCAACACTTGCTAAGGTCAACCGGTATGTCTTCATCATGCAACATCCTGAAAACAACCAACAAAGAGGTCCCAGCAATGGAACCAATGATGTAGCCTATAATTTATTGTAAATTACCCAGGTGCATTGGCACATCACTTATTCTGAGCTGAGTGCTCACCCAAAGCACGCAAAGGCACTAGGTCCCTCTTTATATTTTCTTTTACAAAACTTTACAATGATGGTGCATATAAGTATTCAGATTCATTACCAATATTAATCAACACACAATTCATAAACTAGATCTAGATATTAAAGTATATGTAACATGAACTAAACAATGACTATAACAAGATTTACCATGCAATAACAAAATTCACTGATTTTCAACACCATTATCAAGCCAATATGAACCATTGTGTTAAATACTCTAAAACACATAAGCTTCTCACATTACATAAGTATCTCCATGAGTCATGTGCTCGATAAAACTAGCAGAATAACTCTACAACTTCACACACACACACACACTCACACACACACCAAAACCATGAAAATTAATACATATATATAGGGGTGGGGACTTTCACTTTACCATCCATGCACTTTCCAAAATAGGTCACATGCTAATAATATCCATGCACCTTTACAAAAGGATGCACAACATGCAAGTGCTCTTAAGACTATACTTCTTATAGTTAACTCTGAGTATAAATCCTATTATTAGCGTAAAATATACATGGCTCTCAGTTGTTTCTTGTTCCAAAAATACCATTGCATGGACCGAAAGTCTTCATGTCTTTGTGTTCTTAGCATACTAACTCCAAGACTAGCCCTTATCCACAAAATTGCTAAGTTCTGATTCAATGTGTTCCGACATAAGCTTATTTTGTTGTTGTTCCGCACCCTCAAATACACCTTCACCTTAGAGAAATATGTCATCTACTCAATAAAAATCAAATCCAACAAATAAAAATTGGTGATGTTGTGATAGAAAGTGAGGAATCCTACCTCCAACTCTTTCAAAGGTACATTCACTTATTCACTTTTGATTATAAGGAAATCTGCCAAGTAACTTGGGTAGAACATTCTATTAAGCTTGTAGATGATGCTAAGAAATTAAATAAAATTCCATATAGAATGAATCCTATTTTTTCCAAGACCATGAAGTAAGAAATAGATAAGTTTCTTGATGTAGGATTCATATTTGTTGTGGAAAATTCATAATGCATTTCTCCCATTATGATCCCCATTCTATTCTAAGGGCAGATCTTGGAAAAAGTAGTTGGCAAGGAATGTTACAAATTTATAGATGGCTATATTGGGTATAACCAAGTGCGTATAGCTGAGAAATATCAGCTCAAGAATAGTTTCACCACTCCTTGAGGATTTTTCTCTTATAAATTTATGTCATTTGGGTTGTGTAATACTCCAACAATATTCCAAAATCTAATGAATAGGGTATTAGAACCCTACATTGGAAGCTTCATCATAGTATTCTTAGATGAATTTTACATCCATAGGAGAAAAATGGAAACACCTTCAGTAGATGGAGGTGATATTTAAAAGGTTATATGAAGCACAAGCCTCACTAAACCCTAAAAAGAAGGTCTTTGGATTTTCTAAAGGAATCTTGTTAGGACATGTTGTATGTAGAGATTGTACTGATCTTGATCAAGTTTCAAAAATTAAATAGTTATTGTTAGTGAAAAATCTTCGGAGTTAATCTTTGAGGTTGTGCCGAGTTGACACATGGCACTTCCACTGGCTCTACCCCATTTTAACTTTTCAACTATTAAATCTATCCATTTTCAAAGCTGGGACATGTGGAATCTTGGTGCTTTATTGGGGTCTCCATTTTGTATCTTATCTTTGGAGTTGCATTGATGAGACACATGGCACCCTCCTGGGGTCTGTAACTTTTCAATGGCCAAGGACACCCCCATGGGCTCATGGGCCCACACTTGGAAACTACGCCATTTTGAAAAAGGTGAAAAAGTTTCAAATTCCCCCGTAGACCCACTAGCCTGCATTCACACTTGGGAAAAATATCCTTCGTGGCCCCACAGACCTGCTTTTGGCAAAAAATCATCCTTAGGCCCGTCAGCCTGTATTTTCCACTTGGAAAAAAATAAATCCTTCCCATACCCATGGGTCTACAATTATACTTGTGCCCCTTTCAAAAAAAGGAAAAAGGTCAAAATATCTCCCATCACCCCACTGGTCCACAATTTTCCATGGCAAAAAATCTTCCCTAGGCCCACCAACCCGCTTTTGGCAAAAAATCCTTCCTAGGCTCGTTGGCATGTAACTTGGAAAATACAAAAATTTAGAAGGACTTCTTTATATGTATGGAAAGGGGAATACATTTCCTTTCAGATGAAAATGCTTTTAAGGGGCCTTAAGTTTGTAAAATATGTAAAGATTTATATTGAAGAACAAAAAGGGGAAAATGATGTCAGTTGACCCAAAATAAGTGTGAGCTTATATTGGTCAAGAATTGCCATTTATTATGACTAGAAGTAATTTGAAATCATTTCTAGGCCATGTGGGTTACTATATAAGGTTCATCAATTGTTTATGAAATATTGCACAACTATTAACCTAGTTTTAAAGAAGGATGTTTCTTATGAGCTAGGAAAGATGGCACATGAAGGTTTTAAACAACTAAAGGATGTTTTGGTGTCTTCATCTATTTTAAAGAATCTAGATTGGAGTAGGACACTCATTATATATATTAATGGTTTAGATACAACACTAGGGAGTAATCTAATTCAAAAGGATGAAAATGGGAATGATCACCTGATTTACTTTTGGAGTAGACAAATTAGTAGTACTAGGTAAATTATATTGAACTTGAAAAAGAGGCTCTAGCTATCATTTTTTTTGTAAAGAAGTTTAGAAATTACTTTCTAGGGAAAAAATTTACAGTTGTAATAGATAATTAGGCTCTAAAATATATTGTGAATAATCCTAACCCATCAGGAAGGATAAAAAGGTGCACAATTTTAATACAATTATTTGAATTTGATATATAGATAGGCTAGGAAAGAAGTATGTCAATGTAGATGCACTCTCTTGAGCCTATTATGGTTTGGGTTCATCTTGTGATGATGATGATTTCCTAGATGCAGCATTGTTTTCCCTTGACACAATCCCTAGTGAATACATGGACATTTGGAATTATTTGAATTTTTTTTAAGTTTTTTTATGGTGCCAATGGAAATAATAAGAGAAAGAGTACTCAAACAAGTCATCCATATTCTATTCTTCATGGAATATTATTTCAGATAGAGTCAGATTGAAGGTACAAGACCGCAGTTGCAAATGATCAAGGAAAGGAGCTAATATAAGAATTCCAGAATGGTACATGTGAAGAGCACTTCACTAGAAAACTTATAACAAGAAGGATCTCAGATGAAGGTTATCACTTTCCAACTCTTTTCATGGATTGTTATAATTATTGTAAGACATGTGATATTTTTCAATCACATGGGAATTATAAGAATTCATCAACTCCATAATGTCCTATTCTTCCACTTGGTCCCTTTAAAAATTCGGGAACAGATGGTTTAGGTCCACTTATAACTACCCAATGCAAAAAAAAGTATATTTTATTTTCCACTGATTATTTAACCAAGTGGGTTAAAGCTAGAGCCTTGAAAATAGCATCCATGGATGAAGTGGAAAGGTTCATGTATGAACATATTTTCACTAAATTTGGTTGTCCATTAGAGATTATACGCTATCAATAAATCCATTTTATTAATGAGGTGGTAGAATCCATGGTGGATATGATTTCCATCAATCATAGGAAGTCAACAATTTAGAAGCCAAGTAAAAATGGATAGGTAGAGGAAAAAAATTATGCATTGTTCCAAATCCTAGAAAATGATGTAGCTTTGTAGATGCATAAATGGGATAAAATGATTCATCCAACATTTTCGGAATATAGGGGTACTTCAAATTCATCAAGAGGATACTCCCCATTTCATTTGGCTTATGAAATTGATCTAGTTATTCTTATTGAATTTTACATTCCCACTATGAGAGCCATGAAAAATTTAAAGATAGATCAAAGTGATTCAATAAAATAACTATTGGTACATCTTCATTTGTTAGAGGAAATGAAGGAAATGGTGAAGAATACAAGATTTAAAAATAAGATGAATCAAAAGGAGTACTTTGATAAATATATCCTCTTGTCTCCCTTTCAAGTGAATGAATTGGTTCTGGTATATGATTCCTGATATAAAAAGAGAATGAATAGAAGAATTCTTCCTAAATGGATGGGACATTATAGAATATTAGTTTTGCATGAAAATGGTACATATTTACTCTAATCATTGGATGGTACTTCCATTAGGAAATGGGTCAACCATGATAAATGAATTTTTTTCCAGGTACCAGCTTCCAAGTATCAATAATAATCTACTCTGAGGATGGAGTAGAAACTAGGGAGGGGTATGGTTTCAACATTGGAGTTTTCCTTCATGATTTATATTTCATTAATTTATATATCAGGAATGGATTTTTGTTAAGTATAGTATATAATATCATCTACTAGAATATAATGACATTGCCAATAAAGTATAGTGTATGGTAAAAGTACATTAGGGGATGTTGTGAAAGTAACATTCGATGGTAAAAAGTAAATACTTTTAATAATTGTTCTGGGTACTGTTAAAAGGTCAAAATTCAATAGGGTCTACATGATTTAGAATTAGAAATAATATATTTTTAATAATGACAAGGAGTGATGTCATAAATATTTCAATTTTTTTATAAAATATAGAAAGGTGGAACCCATGTGAAATGATAAGGTTTATCATATCCTGAAGGATAATCCTACATGTAAAGATAAGAGTTTAGGTATGGAATATGATTAGCCAGAAGATAGTTCATATCTTATCTTACAGATAGGGTTAATAAGCCTGAAATTGTTATAAATAGAGAGGCCACCCCAATCATTTAGCATAGTGTAAAGTGTCATATTCAGTACGTGTAAAATGGATTAATTGTGAAGGTGTGTTAAGAAATCCATCAAAAGGCGTAACTGTGAAATTTATCTAGAATTACTTTTGAAAGGTTAGTGGAGTTGGTAACACTTATAGAAATTCATGGGTGAGATTGTAACAATATCATGTTAATAATATATGTTGTAGTTGTATTTAAGACTTATCATCATTCCTTTATATCATACTCTATGGTATTCTTGTGTTATGTTTGTTACTATGTTTCCAGATTACTACCACCAAACCAAATGTTGTGCATTAGTGAAATAATCATCGCACGAGGAGTTTGTGGTGAAATATTGTCTTAGTGCCACATTGATGATGATAAATTTGAACTTCATCCTCTTGAATCACATCTTTACTCTTTAGTCTCTCCTAGAATCTTAAACTAATCCTATCAACTATAGACATCTAATTATCCAAGATATTAACTGAATCTTATGAAATCTTGTCAAAATTTTGAAATCATCTTACATTATTTTTTGCTTCAGTAAATTTTTCCTTTAGGGACTCAATTTATCTCAGATACCTAATGCATTCTTACCCCTTATACTTTAGGAATGTTATTATATTATCTACTTGATTTTCTAACTATTTGAGAATCTCATCACACTTATTAGTGTCAATCCAATGTTTCTCTCCATGAAGATGAATATATATTTTTTATATTATTAAACATGTGTCTTCATTTTATTTTATTTCTTTTCATGCCTCAAATATTATTAGATACACATCTATTCAGTCTTAATATCAACATCTTCTTCATATGAATCCATACATGAATATCCATATATATATCCATCCTTTTAAGAACTCCAAACTCCTTTGGACATGAAGAGAACTTCATTTCCAACATCATTATCATCATACTCAAAACATGTATCATAATCATAAGCTTCACTACTTACCTATGATGAGCTACAATCCTCATTGGAGTAAAATTTTCTCTTGCAATTATTCATGTCCTCAAATGTTTTTATTTTCTTCCTAATCTTATCAAACCTACCTAGGTTGTTATCATCTTTATGATCATCATCATGCTCTTTCCCTTCATTCTTATGAGGACACTTGTTTACACAATATCCAATCTCACCATAGTTGAAATGCTGATGGGAAACTTACCCTTATACTTCTTTGAACCTATCTTCAAATTCCTAGAAAACATAACAATAAATTCATCATCATAAATATTAGAACCATGTTCATCCAAGATGTTCTTTCGCTTTTACTTATTTTCAAATTTGAAGGTTGCTTCCTTCTTTGGAGGTTTATCAACACCTATCCTCATCTCGTAATAAGTGAAAATACCATGGATTTCATTCATCAGCATAGTAGTTAGATCGTTGGTGTCTTCTATATATGATACTTTAGGTTCAAATTTAGGTGTAGGACATATCAACACCTTATGCACCTCCAAATATTATTTCACTTCTTCTCTAAATCCTCTAATGGTATTGACATCCTGATCTACTCTGAGAAGATATGCATAAATGGTTTCTTCTTATTTAATTTTCAAATTTAAAATTGATTCATATGGGTATGGAGCTTTTCCAACTTTACCTTAGAGTAACCTTCATAGATCACTTGTAGCTTATCCCACATATCCTTAGAAGTAGAATATTGCATTACCTTAACAAAATATTATTAATCCAATCCACAAAAAGTAACATTCATAGATTTAAAGTTATAATTAATAACATTCTTAACTAATAAATCAATTTGAGGATTTTGATGAATGGTGGAGCCATATACAACTGATTGTCATATATCACATCCCAAGGACATAATATGAGTTCTCATCCTGATAATCTAAAAGGCGTAGTTTGTCCCATCAAACATAGGATATTTTCTAGTAGAGGAACCACTTTGATAACTTATTATATATATATATATATGTATATATATATATATATATACATATATATATATATATATATGTATACATGTATATATATATACACATATACATATATATATATATATATATATATATATGCTTCAAAGGATCTTCTCGAGCTTCTTAAATTTTCCTCAGAGGACCTTCTCTGATACAAAATTTTTGAAGCACAACCACTGAGAGGGGGGTGAATAAGTGGGAAATAAAAATATGAATCACTCAAATTTTAACCATTCATCAATATAACCATTAACCATTCAATCAAAAACCATAACCAAACATGATAAAATGAGAACACATCAACACATAAACACCTAATATAAGTTGGAACCCATCAAGAGGAAGAAAATACACGGAAACAAAAATTTATTAAATAAATGAATTACATTTATCTGATAACCAACTCAACAAGGTGCACCAACCCATAATTTTAGTTAGGCACCAACCTGAAAAGGAGATAAAACCCCAAGATTTAGTAGAGAACCAACCCTAAAAGTAGGTATCAACCCATAGATGAATCAACACAAACTAAATCCACCTTATATTTTTTCCAACTCTTAAATGTTTCATGAAAAACTGATGATGACACTTGTTTAGCTCTTCTTCTCTCCATCTTCCTCAACATTTCCTTCTTTCGTACCTTTCTCAAAAAATTCTTCCTTCAAGTTGATTAGATTATCTGACCTATCTCACTAGTATATGATAAATCTCTAGAACATCATATTATATTATTTTCCCTCTCTTGATGGACATAAATACCTCTTACACCCCTTTAAAAAACCTCTAGCACATACTTTCTCTTACACTTTCAATAACACATAAATAGACCTTATAACTCGATTTTATACATGAATCAAACACCTAATCCATCTACATCCACAATTATGAGGAAAATAAAATATTTATGAAATAAAACAAAATCTTAAAAAACATCATACAAGGTACCATATAGGTCATAAATATCATCCTCATACCCAAAACCTTCATTAGGACACAAGAAGGCCTAATAGACTAAATTTTGGCACTCACCAAATCTAGATAAATTGGGATATTGATACCTTAAAAAACATCAAGTACCACTTATAAATGTTTTAAAATTCTTCAAATAAACTCTAATAACCTTCTACAAATTTGCACCATCATCTCACATCATGAAGCCATTGTAGAATAAAGACAACCAACATGCCACAAAACTAGTCTTCAGAAATAAAGCTCAAACCCTCATAAAATTACATAAGATATGAAAGTGTGAGATATAAATGGAAATATCATGACATCAAGGTTGTAAAAAAATGATAAAAATGCAAAAATTTAGACTGAAACACCACCAAAATGCCTCTACAACTAGGTTACCTAAAAATGCCAAAAGGTGCCCTAAAACCAAACTTACAAGATAGGCCTCCAAAAAACACAAAATGGGTCAAAAAATATCTGAAACATCTCCATAAATGAGTTATATCTCCCATAATTCCACCACAATCAATTTATTCCCCTGGTGTAATGAAAAACCCGATAGTATTATAAAAATATTGGGAAAATTTCCTTTTTTATTGTTGTCCACATGTAACCATGACACCTAAATTACACCTGGAGAAACATGTGATAGTCCTCTATAACCAAAAATCATCATAAAATCCAAACCAATCCATTATGTGCCACTATGATACTTTTATTATCCATCACTTTTGACCTACGGTTTATGAAGTGTTTTAGAACTTCTTTACTTCTAAACGATTGTTCATGAATCTCTACCCCTTAAACTCTAAAATAATTCTTGAAAAATCATCTTAAGATCATTCCTCAACTATCCTGAAGATATAATCCTCCCATTTATACTTTGCACATTCCGAAGAGAATCAAATAGACTAACTCGAGCTCAAACTCTCACTTCTAGGAACTTCATAGGAGAAAAAATGTAGTACCTTGCTTAATATTGAAAATTAGGACCTAAAACTCGATAAAACCCTCCTACACATTTTCCAATGTCCACTTTTACATACCTATCTCTTCAATAGATCTAAAAACCTCATTTTGTCACTTAGGAATTGAGAATAGGTCTAGCATAGACCTAGAAATCGTGACTTATCCTTATACCTACGCTTCTGAGACACTTGTGAGTGTCCTTAAACATCATCCAAATAATCCTCATTCTATCACCATGCATATCTAGCTACTAGACACATGAAATCCATCATTGCATACCTCAACCACCTGACTAGGCCTAAACAAGAACCTTGAACATGCTTGCACCACCGATACTAACCTCCTTATCACTTTTCCATCCTTTCCAACCTAAAATAACCTTCAACACAGTACATGACGTATCTATATAACTAGTCTACCTATGCCAAACCTGTGTAATCCATTACAATTCATCATACTTACTAAATAACCCATGCAAGCCACCATATCATCAACTAACTCAGCTTTTCAAGACACTACCAATAGAACTTCATGTTTCTTACCTCATTTTACTTCAATGACACCTTAAAAATTAATGAAAACACCACATAAAAAATATTTTGACATTAATTACAATATAGTACCAACAAATTTCCTTTTGTGACCTTCAATTGAGGTAGTCATTTATGCTTAGCATCTCATAACGATATCACAATCGTTACTTTATAACATATCCCATTATTTTCTATTAAAAATATTACCACTTACATAGAATATTTCCAATATGTTCCTATTGTGTGCTCACTCCATTTTGTAAGCAATCGTGATGTAACAATGAGATGTAATCTTCCTCTCCCAATGGAAAAGTGTTGTAATAGTATATAAGCCTATTACCTACTTCAATCAATTCATGTGATGATAAAGTATAAGGACTTTGTTAGTGGTATGAAGACAATATGGATAAAATTTCCTTGTTGGAACTACTAACAACTATCAAAAGAGATCTTACCAAACTTACTACAAATTTAAATATTAGATTTAATAAATACTAGTATATTATTCTAGATCTTCTAAAACTAACTCCCCATGGTGCTTATTTTTTAAATATATCTTAATTAATATATTGTATTAATTATTCAATCCATGGAGCCTATAACATTACCTAATTCATATACACAAGGTATTAGATTTGAAAATTTCCTAATACAATATAGCCAAATAACATTAATATCTTTAGAGTTATCATTACTAGCTTTCTTTTTTTTTAATATTGGCAAATAGTTTTTTGAAAGGGACTATACCCTTGAATACAAAAAAAGGCCTATAAGCCGGAATAAGAGTGAGGAGCAGAGTAGCTGTAGCACAGCTCAAGAGTAACAACAAAATTCAACGTAGCCCAGAAACAGCTACATAGACAAGACTTAACAGCAAAACAACGGCAAAAAAACAGCAAGCCGACAACCAAGAAACAGTAATATTAACAATAAAGAGTAGTAGAAGTATCCAGGACTACTTCTTGGCCGCTTGATCAATACTGATCTTGACTTTTTTCCAAGCTTGAAACATGCCCAACGCGGTCATTTGAGCAGCATCCGTCTTATCGAGCTCCTCTATGGTTCTCTTGCTCTCTTTATCATTGCCCCAAAGCGCTGCCGGGACACCGCTTAGATTTGAAACACTCTTGGCATGACCCAAAATGAACTCCTCGATGGCCCTAAAGGTGGAAATATTGTAATCATGTCTAGTCTTAGCCTTCCTAAGGCGGGAGTCTAAGGAGGTCAGCTTTTTGTATATGTCATCAATTTGACTATTGTCAATGCTCCCTTCCCACTCCATGCTTTTTTTGCCTTTTTTCTTAGCAAGGTTTTTGACCTCATCCTTCAGCAATTTAGTCTCTCCCTCTAAGGCCTCCAATTTCTTAGAAGGGTTATCCATCTGTGCCTCCGGGGGACTGGCACTTCTAATGTTCAGCAGATCACGAGCAATGTCAAGCTCAAGAGGTTCATCCCCCACAGCAGCAGTCTCAAGGTTGAGTCTCCTAGAAGCCCTAGTGACTTGTTTAGAGGTAGAGGCAAGGTGGGTGGCAGGGGCAGCAGCAGGAGGAATAGAAGGAGAAGCATGAGGATCCGGCATGGGGGTAGCAGCACCGATGGCTGGGGCAGCAGCAGGGGCAGCAGGGGAGACAGGACTGGCGGCAGCAGAGCCCATCAAAGGGGGAGCCGGGCTGGGAGAGGAAGGGAGACCGGGGTACTTAAGAAGGCAGAGTTTGTGGATAAGTAGAATAAGCCCTTGGTGCAAGGGAACCGCCCGGGTATGCTTCTGGAACTCCAAAATGGAGTGCTCAAGAGAGTTTAACAAAAAGTGAGGGAAGCACACCAACCTATTCCTACGGAAATGGTTTAAAAAGACATGGTGCTTAGCAGGGACAGTAAAAAAATTTCCTTCCGAGGAGATGAATCGAATCATCATGCGGGTGACTTCATTACTAGTTTTCTTACCCACTACATCATTTGGAGGATTTTGAGGAATGGTGGAGCTATATACAACTGAATGCCATATATCACATCCCAAGGACATAATAAAAATTCTCATCCTGGTACTCCAAAATGCATATTTTTTCCCATCAAACATTAAATATTTGGTAGTAGAGGAACCACTTTAATAACTATCCATATATTGTTTTCAAAGGATTTCCTCAATCTTGTTAAAATTTCCTTGCAGCACCTTATATGATACTAATTTTTGGAAGAACAACCACAGAAATGGGGGTGAAAAAGTTGGAAATAAAGCTTAAATTACTTCAAATTTAACCAATGATTAATCATTCATCAACATAACCATTAACCACTAACAATTTATTGAAAAAAAATATTCAAATATGATAAAATGAGAACACATCAACACATTAACAACTGATATAAGGGGGAAACCCTCAAGAGGAATGAAACCCAACTTTATTAGAGCAATTAATAAAATTTAGCTAAGCACTTACTCAACAAGGATCACTAACCCCTAATTTTAGTGAGGCACAAACCCCACAAGGAGCACCAAACCTAAAATTAGGTACCAACCCCTAGATTACTCAACAATAACTAGAGCCACCAAATATTTTTTCCAACCCTAAAATGTTGGACCAAAAATTGATGATGACACTTCTTTAGCTCTTCTTCTCTTCTTCATCCTCAAAATTGCCTTCTTCCCTTCCTTACTCTAGAAATTTTTCCTTCAAGTTGATTAGATCATATCACCTATATCACCAATATATTATCAATATATAAAACATCATATCATAGTCTTTTCCCTCTCTTAATGGTCACAAATACCTCTTATACCCCTTTAAACAACCCTCTAGCTTGCACTTTCTCTTACACTTTCACCAACACAAATAAACCTTATAACTTTATTTTATACATGATTCAATCACCTAATCCATATAGGTAGGCCATCATCGGGAAAATAACTCTTAAAGACATGAATTTTTTTTTAAAACATCATACAAGGTACCATATAGGTCGACAATATTATTCTCATACCCAAAACCTTCAGTAGGACACAAGAAGGCCTAATAGACTAAATATTCCCACTCACCAGAACTAGATCAATTGGGATAATAATACCTTCAAACCAATTCAAGGACCACTTAAAAATGTCTTTTAATCCTGCAAGTAACCTCTAATAAGCTTCTAAAACTCTTCACCATCATCTCCCATCATGAAGGCACTTGAGAATAAGGACAACAAACATTCCCCAAAACTAGTCTTCAAAAATGAAGATCAAACCCTAATAAAATAAGATATGAGAGTATGGTATATAAATGGAAATATCATGACCTCGAGGTCATAAAAAAATTCTAAAAAATGCAAAAGTTATACTAAATCACCACCAAAATTCCTATACAACTAGGTTTCTGGAAACTTCCCAAAATAGCCCTAAAACCAATCTTGCAAGATAGGCCCCAAAAAACCACAAAATTGATTTAAAAAAGATCTGAAACCTATCCATACATGAGGTATATCTCCCATTTTTCCTCGGTAATCAATTTATTCACCCAGTCTAATGTAAAACTAGATAGTATTATCAAATTATTAACAAACTTACCTTTTTTATAGGGGTCCACATGCATCCTGAAACCTAAATTACACTTGGAGAAACCTGTGAGATTCCTCTATAACCTCAAATTATTATAAAATCCAAAAAAATCCACTATGTTCCACTATGATCAATTTATTATCCATCACTTTTGGCCTAGGGTTTATGAATATTTTTAGACCTTCTTTACTTATGAATGATTGTTCATGATTCTCTACCCCTTAAAATAAAAAGTAATGATTAGAAAACCATATCAGGGTCATTCCTCAACCATCCTAAAGAGTTAAACCTCCCATGAAAACTTCACACGTGCCAACGATCAAGAAACATACCAACTCGAGTTCAAAATCTCACTTCTAGGAACCATGTAGGAGAAAAATACAATATATCACTCATTCTTGAAAATTAGGACCTAAAACCTTTACCACACCTATAAAAACCATACTACACATTTTCCAATGTTTATAATTTTCTTACGTATCTCTTAAATAGATAAACACACCTCATTTTGTCACTTAGGGCTTGAGAATAGGTCTAGTGTAGACCTAGAAATCATGCCTTATCCCTATACCTACACTTCTGAGACACTTTTGAGTTTCCCTAAACATCATCCACATTTATCTCACCATGTATATATAGATTCTACACACATATACTCTATCATTCCATACCTCAACTAATTGCATAGGACTAATCAACAAGCACATTTAACATTCTTACACCACCAAAACTGATCTTGTCAACACTTTCCATCATTTCCAACCTACGATAAAATTCAGAAAACTACATGACATAACTATATACTCAGTCTACCTCTTCCAAACCTCTGCAATCCACTACAATTCATCATATTATCTCAAGAACCTATGAAAGTAACCATAACATAAAGTAACTAATCTTTTGAAAACACTACCAATAAACCTCCATATTTCTTACCTAATTTGACATCAATAACACCTTAGAAATAAATAAAAACACCACTTACACACTCTTTTTATGTTAATGAAAACACAATACCAATACCTTTCCTTTTATGACCTTTAATGGAGGTAGTCATTTATCCTTAGCATCTAATAATTATATCCCAATTGTTACTTTAAAACATATCCCTTTTTTTGCTATTTAAAATATTACCACTTGTATAGAATATATCCAATATGTTCCTACTATGTGAACAATCCATTATGTAACCAATGATGATATAACAATGATGTATTAACTTCCTCTCTCAATGGAAAAGGGATCTAATAGTATATAAACCTATGGCCTAATTTAATCAATTCATGTGATGATGGAGGAGAAGAAGTTTTTTAATGGTATGAAAAAACTTGGATTAAATTTCCTTGTTGGAATTGCTGACAATCAAAATATCTCCCTTAAACTTACGATAGATTTAAACTTTAGATTTCCTAAATCCTAATATATGATTCTAGATATTCTGAAATTGACTCCCTGTTGTCACCCTTAAAATTCCCCTCTTTTCAAGTCAAGTATCGAAATTTTTGAGTCTGTACCTTGGAGTATTGGATCGCGTTGAGCCTGGAATTGTTTGTAGTTTTCCTAATCATGGAGAACAATTTTAAAGTCAGGTGTAATGGTGAAGTTTATTCCATTTTTTTAATTTTCTTCCCACATTCGGGAATGATAGGCATATCTTCCCCATTAATTTTTCCCCATAATCCACAGGGAGTACGTGGGCATATTTGATTGGATACGGTTTGGCCATATTTCAAGTGACAATGAAAGCCTCCACGTGTCCAAATGATGAAACTATAGGGGAAGGACCCAAGGGATAATTCTAAAATAAGCATGTGTTTTCTGCGTGTCCCAGGTTCAAAATGAAGACAGAATAAGTGCAAATCAGCTAAGTATGGAAGTTTCAATAGACGACGCCATATAACTCATTGGTGCAACTTCAAGATTCAAATCTAGGGATAGTTCTCAAACTTGTGCCAATCCTCCACATGTCCCATGTCCACGTGCCTTAATGACGTTATTTTGGAAGTGAAATTAAAGGGTTAGTTTCTAAATGAGTGTCATCTCGTCATGTGGTCAAAGTCAATGGAGAGACAAAGTTGGCCATTAAAAATTTAAAGACCGACGAAAAAAGACACGTGTCAGCTAGGTACAATTTCAGGAGGCATTTCAAAACTAGAAACTCAAATGAGCACCAAGTTTTCATGTGTCTAAGGGTCAACATAGGTCAAGTAGGAAATATGCCCAAATCAGATAAGTATAAAGGAACCGGTGGAGCTTTCCACGTGTCATCCTAGCATAGCTTCGAAGGAAAAAATGAAAAAGGCATCCGCAGGTCTGATCTAATCAATTCCTTCCATGTGGGTAGCCCAAATTTAGAGTTATAAAATCAAATCGAATGGCCCATGTTTTAACTGGTGAATAATGAAATGGCCATGTATTTGAAAATCTGGTTTTTCCACCATTAATGTTTCTTTACAAATCAAGAATTTGAGAGGGAAAGAATGATTGGAATATTTTGTAACTGTTTCTTTCTATCTTAAGGAAGTTTTAACCGTCTCTTGTGATCTATATCATGGGATTCCAAATCCATTGTGGGGGTTTGGGAATTTTGATATTCTAGAACTGTAATTTTGAATTGGAAGAAATCTTGATACAAATGTTTTCCCCTTTTTCTTCTTCTTTCTCTTTCCTTCTTTCTTTGATCTATCAATCATTTAATCCTTCCATGCTTAGAAACTTTGTGTTCTAGTTTATACAATCTCAAGAACTTTGAGTTTGTGGATTGTTAGAAATGTGAATGGTTCTACTCTATATCTCACTTGCACAATACATATAAGGTTTTTCTCTCCCATCTCTATTCCCTGAAAGTATTTTCTTCTTCTGCCTCCCTCCTCTCTTTAAGTCTTCTATCCTCATGTATTGAAAACTTTCCAAGAATAAAACACATTTCAAGATATCAGGAAACCACCATTAAATGAAAGATTGTGCATTTGTACATAGTTTTTTCCCCTTCTTTTAATAAGGGAACCTCTCCCATTAAAGAGGATGGACTTTCTTGTCCCCTGACTGCGGTTTCACTCCAAGTGCAAATTTGAAACCCAACACTCCCCAACATGAAGTTTTTATATTTCTAAGAGATCTTGTTATCACCTAATCACAACACCCTCCTATTTGGACAAGTATGTGTGCTTGATCTCATGGTGTGAGTGGGTAACATGGGTGCTATCTCCAAGCTATGGGACTTACTACTTGAGATAGAACTCTATAGAAATTTTTTTCTTCTTCGAAATCCTAGTGAAAAATAAGTCTACTGAAAGAAAAATGACTAACTACTTATAATATATTACTTCAAAGGGACTAGGGAGAGAGGGAGAGAAAAAACATGAAGGAAAAATACACTACAAATGTGATGTACCAAAAGAAGGGTATGAGAATAACTTTCCTATGTGTCACAATGCAAGCAAAATGTAGATTGGAGAGGGTGATAACAGTTATCCATAGCCTAATAACAACACTCACAAAAACATTTCCATGCACACACAATAGTAATATAACCCTACAATAAAATAGAATGTACACAATACATATGTAATAATATTTAAGAGGAAAAAATAATGGAAGTAAACACAAGGGAAGATACATCCATAAATTTGAATATACTGCTTCATGGGTATGCACAGTTAAAACTCTTACAAATGAAAGGCTTGGATCACCAAGCAAAGAGTCCACTAAAAATTCCTATAGCACATTGGATTCACAAAATGACAATTACATGGTTTTGTTACTCAAACTAATCCCCCTTTTATAATGATCCCAACACATAAATTTATAGAATTTTGAGAGGAGAGAGAAATGGGATGTAATTCCTAAAATTCCCTTTTAAACCAATTTTAAGTCATGGTAAATGAGTGTAGTTTGTGTTTTTTTACTAGAAAAATAAATCTCAAGGTTTCCTATAACCTAAAACAGTGAAAGAATGATTATCCATGCTCATTGAATTCTCCTCCAACTAGTTTTCAACAACCAAAAATAAATGGGTTCATTTTCCTTACAAATACCTATCAAATAATCATAAATTTATATATTTATAGATCTATATATGTCAGGATTGGAGTGATGATTCCAACAAGATAAATTTTGCAAAATTATGTTACACATTGCTCCAGTTATAGCTCTCTGAGTGATTGCAGCTGATTTTTCTTGCATTGGTTCTCTTGGCTATTACGGGACTACGAATTAAATATTTTGGTTGCAAATTTCCAACATTATATTTCTTCCTTTTCAATAGTTCATTGGATCCATTATAAATGATTTTCTTTTAAATTTCTTGGCCTGACCACTTTTTTTATTTGCTTGTGTTATAGGGAGAGGTTGTTATTTATTTCAAGGAAGTATACCTAGATAGCTCGGCCAACTCGTTCAGTTGGTTGTTTATTAGCCCCATCAAGATCTTTTCATTTAGGTACCAAGAATTCTTTTACTGTTGAATCTTATGTTGAATAATTCCCTATGCATAATGGCCACATTTGTGCCAAGTTGACTCATTCTTAATTGCATCATCGAATTGTTAGTATGCGGGACTTGTACATCTTATTGGTCTGAGATTGTGCCACTACATCTTATTTCAGCTGTATGGAATTATTTTGGCCCATTGCAGCTCCGCATGGTTCCTATGATTTAGGTTGACTGTGTAGGGTCATTGAACCCTTGAACCCCCTCATTCCATTAGCGTCAGGCACTTTAGATGTTTTTGACATGTTGGGTTTCAGATTTACATTTGGAATGAAACCATAGTCAGGGGAAAAGAAAGTCCCTCCTCTTTAATGGGAGAGGTTCCCTAATTGAAAGTAGGGGAAAAATCTATGTACAGATACACAATCATTCATTCAATGGTGGTTTCCCAATATCTTGAAATGTACGTTTAATTCCCAAAAAGTTATCAATACATGAGGATAGAAGACTTGAAGAGAGGAGGAAGGAAGACGAAGACAATACTTTCAGGTAAAAGAGATGGTAGAGAAAACCCTTATATGTATTGAGAAAAATGAGATATAGAGTAGAACCATTCACGTTTATAATGGGCATAATCCGTAGACTCAAAGTTCTTGAGATTGTATAAACTAGAACACAAAGTTTCTAATCATGCAAGGATTAAATGATTCACAGATCAGAGCAAGAAGGAAAGAGAAAATAGAGGGAAAAGGGGAAAACCCTTGTATTTATTTCTTCATATTTGAAATTACAGTCCCAGAATCTAAAAATTCCCACCCTTTACAATGGATTTTAAATCCTATGAAATAGCTCATAAGATATGGTTACAACTTCCTCGAGCAAGCAAGAAAATGTTACGATTCATTCCAATCATTCACGCCCTTTCAAATTCTTGATTCGCAAAGAAACGTTAATGGTGGAAAAATATAGGCTTTCCAATATACAACAATTACATTATTTCACCAGTTAAATATGGTCCATTCGATCTGCTTTTATAACTTTAAATTTGGGATTTCCACATGGGAAGATGGCGCTCATTTGAGTTTCTACTTTGGAAACACCTCCTAAAATTATGTCGAATAGATGCATGGCTTCTTCCTCTAGGCCTAGAATTTTCAATGGCCAACACTATATCTCCATTAACTTTAACCACGTGGCTAGATAACGCTTGTTTGGAAACCAGCCTTTTGGTTTCACTTCTGAAATCACATCGTTGAGGCACGTGGAGGCTTCCACCGACCCACTCATACATAGTCAATTTAAAAAAAATTCTCTCTCCCTTTTTAGACTTGGGACACATGGAGGATTGGTGCAAGTTTGAGAACTTCCCTTCGATTTAACTCTTGAAGTTGTGCCAATGAGGCATGTGGCACCGTCTGCTGAACCTTCCATACTTAGCCGATTTTGGCTTGTTATGTCTTAATTTTTGACTTGTGATATATGGAAATCCTGTGCTTATTTGAGGACTATCCCTTGGGCCATACACTTGGATTTGCACCTATTATATGTGTGGAGGCTTTCGTTGTTGCTTGAAACATAGAAATGTCGCATCCAATCAGGGATACCCATGTACTACCCATGTACTACCCTACTTGGAAAACTTTGGGTTTGGCTTTCTTGTCAAACAAATCCTTCACTTTCAACTGATGAACTGTTATCATGTCAACCACTTGCAATTTGTCCTCATCAAGCTTCTAAAGGTACATGATACTCTTGTCCAAGGAATTGGAAAAAATTTAATCTTCAATAGCCTTCATTATGTCCAAGGTTGGTAATTCCATTGTTACTTGTAAATGGTCTTCAACACCATACATCACTTGAAAAGGAGACATCCCATTTGCTCATTTGGGTGTAATTCTATCTTCCAAAAGAGCATCATAAAGTTCCTTGTGCCAATTCCTCTTAGAATAATTTACAAGCTTTCTAACTATGTTCACCAAGTTCTTCTTTGTTGATTCTACTTATCCATTCCCTTGGGGTAGTAATCTGAATAATGAGCAAGGGATATCCCATACCCATAGCAGAAGTCCATCATCTCAGCTGAAGAAAATTTGGAAGCATTTTCAATCACAATTTTGTTTGGGGTCCCAAACCTGATCAATATGTTCTCCTTAATGAAGTTGCAAACTACCTCAGAAGTAGTGCTCTTAACTGGGATTTATTCCACCCACTTGGTGAATTAATCCATGGAAGTAAACACATGGGCATGCCCAGCACTGGAATATGGATTGAGTGTTCCAATGAAGTCTAAAACCCATTGTTGAAATGGCTCTTCAATCACTACATGCTTGAGAGGAAAAGCAGAAAAATTAGGTCTTCCAACAAACGTTTGGCACACTTCACATTTACCAACCCATTTTGATATATCTCTGAATAGAGTGGGAAAATAATAACCAGCACAAAGTACTTTATGAGTTGTTACAGTAGAGGGGAAATTAACTCCACAAGCCTAGTCATGAAAAACATAGAACAACTTCTTTTGTTTCTCCTTGTCTACACACTTCAAAAACCTTCCATTTATGCCTTGTTTGAACAAAGAATTCTCCCATAACAGCTATTTTGAAGACCTCAGTTTGATGAATCTCTTATCTTTGGAACTTAATTGAGATGGAAATTCTTCATAGGTCAAAAAGTGAGCAATGTCAGCATACCATACATCTGTCGAGCCAAGGAAAATAACAACATGTACATCAAATCCATCTTTGGAAAACTCCTTGGAAGCTCCCTCAGTAATGAGTTCACACAGGCCCTGATCCTGAACCAACTTTGTTGGCCTGATGTCAATATCATACTCCTACACCTTTGCTGCCTAATTACCTCTCTTTCTTCCAAATTCTTGCTGAGTAATAATGGATTCAATTGTTGTATCAGGCACTAGCACCACAAAATGAGAATTAAGGATGTAAAACCTAAACTACTTGACAAATTTGACAATTGAAAAATCATGTTTCTCCATCATGGTGTACATCAGCTCATGAGTTTTCAAGACATAACTCATGAATGCAATTGGGTGCTCATGATCTTCAGCATTTTTCTGGGCTAACACAATAACTAGGTTATTTTCAGTGGCATAACAATAGATAGTAAAATATTTGCTAAAGTCAAGGCACGCCAAGATTGGAATCTTTGTAATAGCCTGTTTAATGTCCTCAAATGATTTCTTCCCTTCAGAGGACTAACTAAAAGTTTTATTCCCTTGCATCATGTGAGCAATTCTCATAGTAAGTTATGAAAAATTAGGGATGAATCTTCTTACGAAATTTATCTTACCAAATATAGAATGGACACCTTTCTTACTTGATGGAAGAGGAATTTACTATATTTTCCTAACTCTCTCTAGATCAATCTTAACCCCTTCCTTTGAAACAACGTGTCCCAACAAATTTCCTTCTGTGACACAAAACATAGAATTCTTAGGGTTTAAAGAAATCCCATGCTCTCTATACTTCTGCAATACTATTTCAAGGTGTTGGAATTTATTTGTTCTTACTTTAGAAAACACTATCAAGTCATCCAAATACACAACAATGCATTTCCCTTTCAAACTACCAAAACCCAAGTCCTTGGCCCTCTAGAAAGTAGTAGCAACATTGATGAGACAAAATTACATCCTCTTATATGCAAAGGTTCCCCAAGGAGTTGTAAAGGAATTCTTATGTTGATTTGTAGTATTCACCTCTACTTGATTATACCCTGATAATCCATCTAACATAGATAGCATCTACGAGCCTATGACAACTTGCAATATTTGGTCCATCATGGGGAGAGGGTAGTTATCCTTCAAAGAACCCTGATTTAGATTTCTGAAGTCCACACAGATCTGGATCTCACAATTCTTCTTCCTGATAGGAACTATATTAGCAATCCTCTTATATGCAAAGGTTCCCTAAGGAGTTGTAAAGGAATTATTATTTTGATTTGTAGTATTCACCTCTACTTGATTATACCCTGATAATCCATCTAACATAAATAGCATCTGCAAGCCTATGACAACTTGCAATATTTAGTCCATCATGGGGAGAGGGTAGTTATCCTTCAAAGAACCCTGATTTAGATTTATGAAGTCCACACAGATCTGGATCTCACAATTCTTCTTCCTGATAGGAACTATATTAGCAATCCACATTGAATGGTGGATGGGGAAGATGATCTTAGCCTTTAAAATCTTTTGTATTTCTTGGAAAATTGTATCAGCTATCTTTGGATTATATTTCCTTTGCTTCTATTTGAAGGGTTTGATCCCAGGATTAAAAGGAATGAAATATTGCATTTCTTTAGGCTTAAAAGCCTTAAGATCATCATAAGAGTAAGCCAAAGCATCATCATACCTTGTCAACAGATTCACCACCTTGTTTTTCTCTTCCTAAGTGGAGTATTTTCCAATGTTGACCATTTTGGGATCATTAAGACTCCCAATATTCACTTTCTCAGTCTTAGAATATTATCGGGATCCTTGAGAAACTTTAGACTCCATATACCTATCATATTTATCAAAAATATCCTCCAAACTCACCATCCCTTTAAGGATTTTGTTTCCTTTTAGTTTGATTCATCCATCTTGATCCATCTATTCTTTTACACCCTCTTCAACACATAACATGCACTCTCTAGGCATATTGTCACTTCCTTCAAAGTACAACTGATCAAAGTTATCTCTGATCTCCAATAAAGAAAGAAAATGTTGGTCATCATTGAAAACATGCCAATTATTTGCATTTTCATGCATTCTGGGGCTATGGATCATCTCAATGGTGAATTTATCTTAAGGGAAATCATGATTAGGAATCAACAAGGACCCCAAAATAGCTAAAGATTCAGCCCTAGTGTTAATTTCCCTTGGCACAGCTTCAATGGAAAAATCATCAATGAATTCAATGGAATCCCAGACCATATTCCTATAGTGCTTCAACCTTATGTTCTTTACCTGGTAATGGTCTCTACCTTGTTTTACAATCATCTCTGCATCTCCATAAGCAAGAAGGTTCTTTCCTCCCATTTCCTTCACCATGCTCAGCCCAAGAATCAGGGCCTCATACTCAACAGTATTGTTGGTACTTTCAAACTAGAACTTGAAGGAGAAAGGATGAACCTTACCTCTAAGAGAAATTAGAACTACACTAGATCCAAAACCAGCTAATGAGAAGCTTCCATCAAAATCTAAAGTCCACACACCATTAGGATCAAGGAACACTCCCTTTAACAGACTTGTCTACTCTTGTGACATGATCATGTATTTCCCATGCCCAATGTCTTAATACAATATTTTTTCTTTAGGATAATCTATATTTTACACAATATACTTTGCTTGTTTCTCAAGTAGTAGCTTCTTCATCTTCCCATTGACAGGGATCAAGGCATCTGACCAATCCATTTGGATCTCACCTCCAACATATTTTCAAAAGTTCCTACATAGCAGCATGCCATAGGAAGGAGGGATATCAGTAACCAATATGGTATCCAAGACCTTCTTCTCTGGTAAAGAAAAAAATATACTTGTGCATCCTTGATTCTCCCAACCAAAGGGAATTCTCTACATTCCATGGAATAACAAGAGCCATAAGTGCGGGTTAGGGTTAGACCCAAAGCATGAGCCACTTTTACAGGAATTACACTCTCAGATGCACTTGAATCAATGACACAATTACTAAGCTTGTGGCCGGCTATGAGGAGAGTCACATAGAAGGGCTTAATCTTCTCATTGGGTGAAGTGACTATAGCCACAAGGATGTGTTGAGGTGGAGAAGAAGGATAAGGAAAAAGGCCTTTAGAAGAATGGGCTGGGGTTTTAGATTTAGAATTTACAAAGTTAACCATTTTGGCAAAGGCTTTAGGATGGGTTTGATAAAACTATGCCTCAAAAATCTAAATCATGGTCTTTTTAAGATGGTCTATAATGTCAAAAGCTCTAGATGTGAATGGGGAATCACTACTAAGAGTAGGAGGATATTTTTATCTATCAGCTTTATCATTTATTGGACAAGAATTCTTAGAAGCAGAAGTAGAGGGAGAAGGACTAGAAGAGCTTACCTTTTGTGTGGAAGTAGTAGGAATAGGAGCTCCTCTTCTTGTAATCACTGAGATGTTGATGGGGTACTCCTTAGATATTTTTGCAGGTTGCACAACTTTTTCCTTTTTTTGGTTTGCTCCCAAGTCATAACAACATATGACTCACTATTCATCTCAGCCACTACATAATCATAGTCATCTTCATCATCAAAACCTTCAGTGGTGAGGAAATGAACTCGAGAACGACTAGGATCCTCTAGTTCTTCACCAAATTCATCTTCTTGTTCATCATAGATCCCATTCTCTTCTTCATCATCAAGCTCATGAACTTCACAAGTAGTATTGACAGGCACCTTGAGGGGTGGACCTTCAATGGAAAACCTGGTTTGAGAAGAGGGCAAGTGGTTCTTAGGCTGAAAGTTATTCCTTGGAACATCTTGATATGGAGCATGTTGAGCCAATTGTTTCTTGATGGAAATGAGTTCATCAGCCAGATTTTGCACCAACTAATCTACATTACCTCATGGAGAAGAGGAAGAAGAAGATGCTTTGGATTTGAAAGGATCCCTTTTCAACTTGCCAAACATGATCAAGTCATCTTCCATAGTGACATCCAATCTCTTATCAACATCCAAAGTTGGAATATTTTCTCTCCTCAAGGAATAGCTTATTTCAAGTAATTGAGCATTCAAAGAAGAAACAATTTTGAATATGATCAAAAGGCCTAGTATTTTGTGGAATCTTGTTAATCAAATTGTTGAACTTGGCCACAAATTCTCTCATAAGCTCATGTGGCTCCTTTTGGATTTAAAAAATCTGAGATATCAAAGCATGCACATCTTCATCAGGTTTAAAATGCTACTCAAATGTAGTCCTCATAGTAGTCCAATTGATGATGGTCCCAGCACGAAGATGGTAAAACCAATTAGTCGCATTATTTTGAAAGGTATCCAAAAATAACCTAACAGAGACATCCTCATTCTCAACTCTAAGGATCCCACATGCAATAATTAAGGCTGCAATGTGTTCATCAGGGTACGCTTTCCCATCACCTCTAAATTTGGGAAAATTCTTCTTGTCACCCCTGGGTAACTCATGGAATGGTTGAGGAAGAGCCAAGGGTCCAACTCTTTATCCCCAAGGGAAAGGTGCTGCCATCATTTGAAATATTCCTTGAATTGGAACGAGATCTTCTATTTCTTCTTGTTGGAAGAAGTTGAAAACCTTTTTTTTCCAGGAGTTGAAATTTGGGAGATTCAATTCCAAGAGCCCTTCTACCAGGAGTGAATCTTAGAGTCATCAGATCATATAAATGATCAAATCAATTGTTCTTTTTAGAAAGGAAATTTGTTGAACAAATCCCTAGCGGAGTCACAAAAAATGGTTGGGTTTCAGATTTGCACTTGGAATGAAACCATAGTTAGGGGACAAGCAAGTTCCTCCTCCTTAATGGGAGAGGTTCCCTTATTGAAAGCAGGGGAAAAACCTATGTACAAATACACAATATTTAATTCAATGGTGGTTTCCCAATATCTTGAAATGTGTCTAATACCTGAAAATTTATCAATACATGATGATAAAAGACTTGAAGAGACGAGGGAGGTAGAAGAAGATAATGCTTTCAAGGAAAATAGATGGTAGAGAAAACCCTTATATGTATTGTGAAAAATGAGATATAGAGTAGAACCATTCATGTTTATAACAGACACAATCTGTAGAATCAAATTTATTGAGATTATATAAACTATAATATAAAGTTTCTAAGCATGCAAGGATCAAATGATTCATAGATCAGAGAAAGAAGGAAAGAGAAAATAGAGGAAAAAGGGGAAACCCCTTGAATTGATTTCTTCAGATTTGAAATTACAGTACTAGAATCTCAAAATTCCCACCATTTAAAATGGTTGTGAAAGCCTATGAAATAGATCACAAGAGATGTTTACAAATTCCTCAAGCAGAAAAGAAATGATTACAAATCATTCTAATCATTCTTTCCCTTTCAAATTCTTGATTCCAAAAGAAACGTTAATGGTGGAAAAAACTAGGCTTTCCAATATACGACCATTATATTAGTTTACTAGTTAAATATGGGCTATTCGATCTACTTTTATAACTTTAAATTTGGGACATCCACATGGGAAGCTGGTGCTCATTTGAGTTTCCACTTTTGAAACGCCTCCTGAAATTACGTTGAATAGACGTGTGGATTCTTCCACCGGTCCTAGAATTTTCAACGAAAAAGTCTATCTCTCCATTGATTATGAGCACGTGGTAAGATGGCACTCATTTGGAAACTGAACTTTTTGTTTAAATTCTGAAATACCACCATTGAGGCATGTGGAGGCTTCCGCTGACCCGCTCATACTTAGTCAATTTAAATAACCAGATCTGTCCCTTATTGGACCTAGGACAAGTGGAGGAATGGCTCAAGTTCAAGAACTGCCCCTGGCTTCGACTCTTGAAGTTGTGCCAATGAGGCACATGGCACCGTCCACTAAACCTTCCATACTTAGCTGATTTGGGCTTTCTCTATCTTAATTTTGGACCTGGGACACATGGAAATCCTATGCTTATTTAAGGATTGTCCCTTGGTCCCTACCCTTGGAGTTGTGCCATTTAGACACATGGGAGATTTTGTTGTTACTTGAAACACGGCCATGCCACATCTAATCACGGATGTCCACGTACTACCCATGGATATTGGAACAAAAATTAATCGGGAAGATACACTCGTCATTCTTAACTATGAGAAGAAATAAAAAGAAGGGGAAAAACTCCACCATTATGCCTGAACTTAAAATTGTTCTCCATGGAATGAGAAAATGCAAACAATACTAGGCTCAACACGGTCCAATACTCTAAGGTACTGACTAAATTTTTTTGAAACATGACTTCAAAAGAGGGGAATTTGGAGAGCGACAACAGGGCCTGAGAGGCCAAACTCTCCCATAGTTAACTTGGACCATTTCCACGCACTTTACACAAATAAATCTCAACCTCTCAGCACTTCCCCATGGCCACATCAGTGAAAACAAAGTTTGCAAGGATGGGTGTCCCTAGAGGAACATCTCCCTCAGGCTAATTGGGAAAATGTTATGTGCTCTCCCCCCATAGCCACTGTGGGTGAATCAGGCCTATGTTGTACTCACATCCCATGTCTGACCGAGCGATTTGGGATGATTTTATCCATGTTTTCCACAAGATTGTTGATATTTTCCATGTTAAACATAAAAATAACTCACCCAGCACACTTCACCCTTAGCTTCTTCACATTTCACTTACCATGATATGAACCCATCATCTCTACCATGGACCTGACTTATCCACATTTTAAATTATAATTGAGCGGGCTCGAACATATGTTTTCTTAGGTGGGATAATGATTCAGCATGATTTGATATGGACTATGAGAGCTTCACATTCAATTTTTTTTCCTATCTTATTGCTCCTGACTTCATGATATGTGTTGGCTTGGCAACACATAACTTAGTTTGCATATAGCTTGCTGAAATATATGTGGATTTGGGATTCTGCCAACCATATCCTCCCCATGATTTTACAACACAAACCTAACTACCATGTGCATTGGTTGTGGTTTGTATTTTATTAAACCAATTTGACTTGTTATGATGACTTGAGAAGTCTATATGGCTTGGGACAAGAAGCACAATACTCAGATGACATGGCTCATACTTAGCAATCCTGCATCAACAAAATACTTGGTTATGGCTTGAGAGAACCATCAGTGAAATTAAACATTGTTGCAATACCCCGCTATTATGTTGCTTAGACTTGTGGTGCTCAAGCCTATAGATTTCGAGTTCACTCATATAGAGAGGGGCTTGGCCTTTTATAGATGAACCTAGAAATCACCGTGATGGCTTAAGTTCCTATAAAATTTGTAAACCGTCAGGTCATCTGATAACTCTTTTTTCAAGCATGACAACCCTACTAAAGTAGCTTAGCTTTGTGTTGCGATAGATCAATTCACATGTAATATCTCAGCTTAGCATTATAGCTCACTAATGCAAAAAATAGAGCTCAGTTATAAGAATTATCTCGATCCTCCATATGTAAGCTTTGTCTCTCTTCATAGCTTCACCAATTCCATTAATGCCTCATTTCTCCTTTCTATATGTGTTGGTTCCATGGTAGTTTTGTCTCTTATAATATAGCTCGACCACTACTCTATTCTTTCTATAGTTAAACATAGCTCTACCCATCCTTATATTAGCTTGGTCATTGGCTCCATGAGCTTATGAATGTCTTATGGAAAGTTTTTATCTTCAGTGTCTCAATACTCTAAGTTAATGCCAAAAGTATTCTAGAGCTCCTTCATGATTCCATCATTTGGTTTCCTACACATCCTTACCAATATAGTGATGCAAGTTCTTCTATTGTCCAATTTCACAAAGGAGTGAAATGGGATAGAAATTTGGTGACTCATGGGACCATTTTCCTCCTCAATAGAGTACGACCAGTTGCATATAGAAATTCATTGGGAATGGAGTATACATAATCATCCTGAACTAATATGAAGTCTTAAAATCATGACCTAGGAATTCCTGGAACACTACTTGCATCTGGAACTTCCTTCTATTGCTCGGTCTCTCAACTTTCATAAAAAAATCTTGAAATTTGTTTTGTGAGAGTAGATTTTTTAAAAAAAACTTGAATTTCACCCATCCCTAAAAATGGGGTTTGCAAGGATGGGTGTCTCTAGTGGAACATCTACCTCAAGTCAATTGGGACAATTTTATCTGCTTTCCTTGCATAGCCATTTTGGGTGAATCAGGCATATGTTGTTCTCATGTCCTATATTTGACTGAGCCATTTGGGATGATTTTATCTGTGTTGGACACAACATTGTTGATATTTTTCATGTTGAACTTAAAACTAACTCACCCAGAACACTTTGGCCTTAGCTTCTTTGCATTTAACTTACCATGATATGAACACGTCATCTCTGCCATGGACGTGACTTATCCACCTTTTAAATTATAATTGAGCAGGATCAAACATGTGTTTTCTCAGGTGGGAAAATGATTCAGCATGATTTGCATTGGTCTTAGAGAGCTTCACATTTGCTTTGTTTCCCTATCTTATTTCTCCTGACTTCATGATATGAGTTGGTTTGGTAACACATAACTCAGTTTGTATGTAGCTTAGTGAAATATATGTGGATTTGGGATGTTTCCAACTTTCTCGTCCCCATGCTCATACAAAAAAAACCTTACTACCATGTGCATTGGTTTTGGTTTGTATGTTATTAAACCAATTTGACTCGTTATGATGGCTTGAGAAGTCTATGCAGCTTGGGACATGAAGCAAAATACTCAAATGACATGGCTCTTACTTAGCAATCCTGCATCAATGAAATACTCAGTTATGGCTCGAGAGAACCATCAGTGTAATTAAACATTGTTGCAATACCCCACTATTCTATTGCTTAGAATTGTGGTCCTTAAGCCTATAGAGTTTGAGCTCAGTCCCATAGAGAGGGGATTGGTATTTTATAGATGAACCTAGAAATTCCCATGATGGTCTGAGTTGCTCTAAAATTTGTAAATTGTTGGGTCATGTGATACCTCTTTTTTTTAGCATGATAACACTACTAAAGTAGCTCAGCTTTGAGTTTCAATAGCTTTCTTCATATGTAATATCTCGGCCTATCATTACAACTCAGTGATGCAAAAATTAGAGCTCAGATATAAGAATTAGCTCATTCCTCCATATGTCATCTTTGTCTCTCTTCATAGCTTCACTTACTCCATTAATGGATCATTTCTCCTTTCTATATGTGTTTGTTCCATGGTATTTTGTTATATTATAATATAGCTTGACCACTACTCTATGATTTTTTTAGTTAAACATAGCTCTATCCATCCTTATATTAGCTCGATCATTGGCTCTATGAGCTCATCACTATCTTATGGCAGGTTTATATCTTCAATGTCTCAATCTTCTAAGTCAATGCCAAAATTATTCTAGAGCTCCTTCCTGATTCCATTATTTGGTTTCCTACTCATCCTTACCAATATAGTGATGCAAGTTCTCCTGTTGTCCAATTTCATGAGGGAGTGAAATGGGATAGAAATTTGGTGACCCATGGGGCCATTTTCCTCCTAAATAGAGTACGACCAATTACATATAGCAATTCATTGGGTATGTAGTATACTTAATCATCCTAAACTAATATGAACTCTTAAAATCATGACCTTGGGATTCACAGAACACTACTTGCATCTGGAACTTCCATTCATTGCTCGAACTCTCCACTTTCATAAGAAAATATTGAATTTTCTTTTTTTAGAGTAGAAAAATGTTTTAAAAACTAAATTTCACCCATTCCCACAAATGCAATCCATAAGGTTGAATGATGATCATCAGTTAACCTAGACATCATGATACTCTATTAAGTTCCTCTTTCTTTCTTCTTCTGAATTTTAATTATTTTCGACATGTTTCCTTGTTGCTTGGGCTACCGTTGTAGGCTGCAAAGGTTGTTATTAATCCTAGAGATATGCATAGTGACTCATACTTGTTCCTTAATCATTGATCAAAGGCTGAGTGAAATTTAAGGACTACCATACCAACATTGATTTCTGGATTTGAGAAACTCAGCTTCTGATTTAAGGAAGAAAAATAACTAAAGATTTGAAATTTGTCTCTTGACTTGATTTTAGTTTCTCTACATTTTTTTGAATTTTAATTTTTTGAATTTTTCAAACTATGAGCTTCCCTACTATAACATTCTCTCTTTTGAATCATGGTGAAATGTATGTAAGACACACACTATAAGCAATAGAACATTTGTACCAACACTTAGTGAAATTAAAATAGATTCTAATAACAATAAAAATGTACATAAGCACTTAGAGGAATTGAAAATACTTGAAAAATATGTACAAGGGTGAGAAATTCTTCCTCTTCAAAGCAATTTTTGAGATAGAATCCATTGACTAGAATCTGCAGCTCTTCACCATCTAACTTGGCCAGTTGGAATACATTGTTAATTTTTCACCCCGTGATCATTTATGAACCACTCCATATGGTATAAAACATGGGATGTTTACCCATTTTTTCCCAATAAGCCTTCCACTTTAGCACCAAGTCTCCTACTTGGAATTTTGTAGCTTTAGCTTTCTTTTCAAACCTCCTCTTGATCAAATGTTTAATCCTTTTCCATGGTTTTCATTACATTTTCCCTTGTACCTTCTAGTTCCACTACTTCTTCATACCTTATTTCTATGGGTTCAAACTCAACTAGTTCTAGCTGCTTCATGAGTTCTAGTGCTGGAAATTCAAGTGATATAGGTAAAATTGCTTCCTTTCTGTATAAAATATTTTATGGAGAGCTACATTTTGACCTCATGGGTGTAATTCTATCATCCCATAAAGCTGATTTAAGATTCTTATGCCAGGTTCTCTGATTCTCATCAATATTTATTTTAATGATTTTCAACAATTTCTTGTTTGTGAACTCTATTTGGCCATTACCCTAAGGGTATTAATTCAAAGAATTCCTGAGATAAAATTCATTTATTACATCCTATTCTATGATTTTTGTGCCAAGAAATTCCAATGCATTATCTGAATTTATAGTAGCAGGAACACCAAACATTGTGACTACCCTCTCATAGAAATCCAAGATGCTAGATTCATTTTCCTCTTTAAGTGTCACTGCTTCAATCCACTTGGTGAAATAGTTTGTTTCCATAAGTATCAACTTATGGCCTTTACTTGAATTTGGATTGATAACTCCAATAAAGGATAATCCCCACTACATTATTGGATGATCTACTGAGATAGGACGAAGGGAAATCACTACTATCCTTTCTTTTCCTGTGAAGAACACACACTTGTTGCACTTTTTAATACATGAGTAGCAATCACTAAACACCGTAGGGAAATAGTAACCAACTATCATGATCTTAAGAGCTATTAATCATGGAGAAAAGTGTCCTTCCACTTCCTCATCATATAACCCATGCAATACCTTCTTAATATGATTTTTTGGGACACCCCTCAATAACACCCCGTTCACATCCCTCTTGAAGAAGATGTCATCAACGAACACATACAAGATGGATTACAATCTGAAATATCTTCTTTTACTTTTATTACATTCTAGAGGAAACAAACATGTTTGGAGATAATGCACCATGTCTTGTGTCCAATATGGATTGGGTGTATAATCAGTTGGCTATTCTTGATGATTTTGTAGTACCAAAACAACTTCTTTTTCATTGTTTAACTCAACATGTTTTTTGGAAGCCAGCTATTCACATAAGCCTTTTCCACTAACCAAGTTGGTCACTTTTATTTCAATATCATATTCCATTACCTGAGTGATCTAACCTTCCCTGTTCTTGTTTAGATCTTTTTTTAGGATAAAGTACTTGACACTAACATGATTCACTAGCGATTGAATCTTATCATTCGAGACGAAGTTTCTAAAATTCTTCAAACTTCTCACGATAAATAGAACATGTTTTTCAATGAAGGAACACTTTACTTCATAATATTTGTTGGACCCTAAATTATTGGCTAAGTACAAAGAGGCATGTGTGCATAGGATCAGTAGATAGAATGGTGCTCAGGGAAAAGTGCATAGGAAAAGGGTGTTTAATAAGGGTTTAAGTGAAACCAAGGCACGTGCGGGAGGTAAAATAAGGGTTTGAAGGACTTAGCCATATAGGGCATCATGGAGTCACTTCAGGAAAAATGTGAGGACCCAACTAGTCATAATGAGTGGATAAGGTGCCGTCCTAGAGCCTTAGAGGTCTTCAAAAAGATATCCCATGCAGGTAATATTCCCAGAGACATCGTTATCATTAGTGGAATGTTTGTAAATAGGATAATCATTTGCCAATGGTGGGCCACATTGAAACTCAGCGCATGTTCTTCTCAAAAAAGTATTCATGGTAGTGTTCAATGATCCTATTTCAAGAGGTGCTTATGACAGGAATATAAACATGAAGAGAATGGAAAAACACAGAGAGAGTGAAAAAGGGTATCAAAGAGAGAGAAGGAGAGTAAAAAAGGCTATAGAAATCTAAGTGTCTGGAGTTCATGGTGCGAGGGTTTAGAGTATATAGTCCTAAAGGGTTATAAGGGATACCATTAAGCTTATTTATGGGTATTGGGGTTTGTAACTAGGGATACAATGGAGAAAAGTATAGTTAGGATATCTGATCAGATAGGTTTATAGGGTTTGGATATTTTTCATTTAATGTATATGGTTTGAGATGACCCTTTTGAATGTAGTATGGATACCAGAGAATTTGTTAAATAAATATACATGGATCTAATTTTTACATCTTGTTTACGGGTCTAAACACTCATGTTATTTTTTTTATCATGATTCAAATATAGTTTCATGTGCTTCGTGTAATGTTTATTTATCTTTTTTAATGCATTGATGTGTAAATCTACTACTTAGATCTTCTACATTTTTAAAGTAATTGAATGTGCCCTTGTTTCTAAAAATAATCCTCCATTAATGGCATAAATATCTTACAAATCTCACATAAAGGAGGGGCTTGGTGCCCTCACACACCATGGGTGAGTGCCCAACATGTGTTGCATGATAGGTTGGTGCGCTTGGCATTAGAAATAATTATTGAGGGTAAAATAATGACTACTTCTTGGTTCCATTGTTGTGACCTCTTTTGAAGCTATTATGAGAGAAATGTGTGATGATAGAGAACTTGACCTTGGATAGTGTCGAAGCATCGCTCAAACATATGGAGGATGATTTTTCTCAGAGGTTCAATACTGGATCTTAGTTTGATGCACAAAAATGGGTGGAGGAGAGCCTCTATCATGAAATCTATAAGACATTATTTTGTTGTTTCCAAATAGATTTTTATGAATGGATATCGTCATATGCATCAAGGACAAGTTGGTACTATAGACCTCATGTTTAGAATCACGAGGAATATCAGTGGTTGTAATTTGTTGATCTAACATGGACCCGTGTTGTTGATCACTGGTGGAGTAGAGCACTGACTAGTTATACTTTGGAATACATTATTTCTACATTTTCTTTCCTAGAGATTACTGATTTTGAGTTCTTGAGGGATCCTTAAGGATCATTCTTTTGTGTCATTCCACTTTCTATCAATACCCTAGTCATTAATTTGAGTTTGGAATCCTTTCCCATGGTAAGATAAATTCCATCTAGGTGCGGGGCGTGGAAGCTTGCGTTGTAAAAGGATGGCAGACCTTGTGGTAGAAATGGAGAGAGAGGAGAGGTGGATCAAGTATAATGAATCTCAGGAGAGGGAGTTGTAAAGACATTGCGAAGCTATAAGAGTGATGTATATATGGAGGTAGACATTGCAGGAAGGATTTAAGGTTCCCATAGAGGATGTGGAACCTAAGAAGTCTGCACTAACCCATCTTATCATGTGTAGAAGAGAAACCCCCTCAACTTCTAGAGATAGCTCTTCATATGAAGAAAGGAGAAGATTCGTTGATGCAACTCTGAATCCACCTGATGACCAACCCTCGGTAATTATTTTCCCAAATCCAAAGATAAGTATTAATTACCCAGTTGGTATTGTTTGAAGTGATCGATCAACACCATAGAGGTATAATTTTTCATTTGGTAATCCATGGCTGCGCAATCATTTCCATTGTTCAGAGGTATATTGTATGGTAAAATGTTTGGACAAATATTGGGTACACAAATCTTGGGTAATGCATCTAGAATCAGCACGAGAAACACATCTTCTAGTGGTGTAATATCACATACTGTTTGTGTGTAGTTTACCACGAAATTATGGACACAAGGCGCAACCACTTTAGGACCTTTTCTAGCTGTATGAGGTGGATCTTATGGGTTATGTGAAGTAGGAACTAGTAGACCTGGTGGACCTAACAGATATAGAGGATCTGGTGGGTCAAGAGGAATAGATGTTGGTGTATCTAGTGGATCTGGTGGTTGAGGAATGTTGGGGGGAATCCAAGTTTTGGGTTAGGAGGACAAGGGCCTCAACCACCTCAACAAGTGTCCTTAAATTTTTTTTTGCATCTACAATATTAAAAAGGTGTTGAGGATGTTGTAGATCATATACACAAATGTGAGTTACTCTAGCACGAAAAGGGGATTAATACCCAGGAATGGAAGGCAAGTTAGTTTGCAATGATGTTGCAAAGGTGCGTGCATATTTGGTACTACAGTGTATGACCCTCACTAGATAGTAGTAGATTATATTACGTTGTGTAATTCCTTCTTAGCTGAATTCGATATTCCATAGTTTTAACAAAAGAGCATTAGCATGCTAAAGGAGATTCAATAAGGTATGATAGAGAGTGTGTGTGAGTATAATGCATGGTTTAAGTATCGCTTTTCAAAATTGTCTTATGATATTCATCCTTCTCAGTATTCTCAATGGTTTTTTGGAGGATTAATGACACCCTTCAAGAGAGCACTGTCACATAAGACTTTCACAAACCTGGGTGAGGCATTATACAGTGTCTTGTGTGCTGAGGATGTGGGAATATATGATACAAGTATTATTATTTTTATTGAATCTCATATTGTTGTCATGACAAAGAAGCTGGAGAAGAAATTTTTGAACTCGACACATGAGGCTCGCAGTGTCCTATGGTGCACAAAATATGAGGTAGAGGGGAATACAAAGGATAGTTTTCCTCAAAGATTGGTAGGTGCCATAAAGGTATATTGTGAGATTTTCCGCTAAGATGATGATGCAAGTAGCTGTCCACTACTATAGCGCATAATCCATAAGAATGTCTCTTGCTATTATAATATTTGTACCTCTACTACTCATGACACTAAGGATTGTAGATTGATTGACCAAATACATGATGCCATTGATATTGGTGTGTTCTAGACCAGCATTGTAAATATTTCCAAGGATAATGGCTGTCACTATGAAGGGCACATAGATGGAGGGGATCATGGAAAAAAATTTCACATAGGTGGAAGAGGTGAATTCCATCATGGAACTTGTTATAACTGTGGGTCCATAGAGCACTACAAGCATGAATTTCCTAACCTGATACGGTGTTGTTGGTGTGGGAAGAAACAAAAGTATGATGAGTGCCCAAAATTATTTAAACACATGAAGAGACAACAATAGAAAGAAAAGGGCATCAAGATGGTAAGCATGAAGAAATCAGACTCACAGTGGATACCAAGGGTGGCATGTGAGTCAGAATTAGAACCTATACTAGTGACAACATGAGTTGAGGCTACATGTGCTAGGGAAATACAAAATCAGAGACCACTAGTCATAAGAGAAGAGGTGGTGCATGGGAAACATTTGGACCTTACTCGTCAAAAGGAATTTTATCAAGAGATCCATTACCTGAAGTAGCAGTCATGGCAGCTAGAGCAAAAGAAGAGAACTGAGGTTCCAAAAAAGGATTTTGATGATGTCAAAGAGGTATGCAAGATGTTGAGCTAATAAAATATCATCCCCTTACTAGGAGAGTGGTTAAGAAAGAAAGTATCAAGTGTTGCAGTAGAGTGTGAAAGAAAGGTTTTACCTGCTAATCTACCTCCTCACAACATTAAATATGATAAGGAAACTAACCTGAATGTCATGGGTTCATGGATGGCTTCTGAGAAATATTATAATCGACACAGGTGCAGAAGTTAGCGTTCTCACGTTTCAAATTTGGAATCAAATTGGAAGGCCCCCATTACAGCCATCTTCGAATGTGTTATATATGGTGAACAAGATGAAGGCAATTCCCATTGGAATTTTTAAGAATGTTGTTATCACTATCCAAGGGGAAAAATTCACTGGAGACATATATGTCTTGGAGCTTGCTGAGGCAGAAAACATTCTAGTGTTACTTGGGCACCCCTGGTGCTATAAGAATAATGTTGACTTACGTTTTAATAAGGGGTACATAATATTTGAGAACAAGGAGGAATGTGTTATCATCCCATTGATAGATGGAAAATCATCTCCCTCTATTGAATCCTTTAGAGAAGGATATCTAGATAGAATATATGTGTGCACTATCAGATACCCTAAAGTTGTGCATCTAACAAAAGGGGTTATTTAGTGGAAATATGCTCAATCTATAAGTGATACCACTAGTATAGCATGTGAAAATTGGATACACAGGACATATATGTTAATAAAAAGGATGTTAAAAGGCTATCTGACGAGAGTAACCACCACACTCTTAGTCAGGAACCTAGGAGGAAATAAGTTGCCAAGTTATACTGGGGGAGCCGACCCTGATGTTTTCCTATGAGAAATGGATACCCAATGGAGATGTGAGATTGAAAGGTGAGGTATGCTTAGCTATACCTTGCTTGGGATTGTATCAAGTTGGTGAGTGACCCATCATAATAACCTTCTAGAGTGACACAAGGTGTAAATCACATTCTATATTAGCTTTATTTGAAGAAATGCACCTACTATTATACAAGATTATCATGGGAAGGAACGTGCCTTACCTTACATAAAAACATGTGATAAGGCCTGGATGGAAGGCGTGGAATCATTATTGTCTTCTTTATGGGTGCATAATCTGTACTACACCTTATAAGGTTATGCAAAGCATGGTACATTCACTCAGAGATGCTCCATTAGACAGGAAACTAGCGGGAGTTGACGACTAATATCCTTCAAGCTTTCAAATATTAGAGTACTAAGATATTAGTGGATGAGGCTTTATAGGTTTATAAGAAACTAACTATGGGAGATAGTACCATGGAAAGGATAAAATACTAGAATTATTGGGTGAACCTGGCTTAGAAGCATTTTTTAATGAGGAAGAATTAGAGGAGATACAGCTTGAGCATGCATGCATGCAAAAATAGAAGGTAAAGTTTTTCTACGTGATCGATGGTGAAGGTGTGGAAAACTTGGATGTTAACCATACTATGGGTATGCTTGAGGTTAGTATAATGTTGATGAGAAAGAACACACCTACCATGAACCCATGAAAACAAATAATATTAACATTGGTTTGGAGGTGAAACCTAAATAGGATACTATTGGAGATTACTAGATAGAGAAGGAGGTTTCAAAGATCATTTATCTATTGCGCAAGTTTCAAGATTTATTTCGTTATGGGTACCAAAAACTTAAGGGATTTCACCAATCTTTAGGGGAGATGTAGATCAAACTAAAGGAGGGAGCGTGCCCAATTCAAAGGAGAACTTTTCAAATGAATCCAAATTTTCATGTCAAAGTCAAGGAGGAAATTGACATGATTATTGCATCAGGAACCATTAAGGTTGTTGAAGAATCATAATGGATAATTCCAATGTTCATCAACATTAAGAAGGATGGAAGGATAAGGATTTTCCTTAATTACTGAGATTTGAATGTGGTATGTGTCACCGACCCATTTTTAACCCCCTTCATTGAGGAGATCCTGGAAAGAGTAGGTAGGCATGAAATCTATTCTTTCATAAATGGATTCTTAGGATATCATCAGGTTATAATTGTAAAGGAGGACCAAGAAAATATAACTTCTACCACTAAATGGGAAAGTTTTAACTACACTGTCATGCCTTTTTTATTGAAGAATGCACCTATTGTGTTTTTGTGCATTATGGTTCATGCATTTTAGGACTTCATCCATAAGGTTCTATAAGTCTATCTAGATGAGTGGAAAATATATGGATTAGTGAGGGACCATTGTGATGTATGAGGATGATGTTCGAGAGATGTTGATAGTTTAGTATATCCCTCAACAGTAAGAAATGTGTTTTTTCTAGTCCATTTGGCACCCTATTGGGACATATCATATGTAACGAAGGCTTGTCGGTGGATCCTTCCAAAGTTTTCATTGTTATGGGATTGGGTGATCCTCCCAACTAGAGCATGGTGTATGGATTCCTTGGGCATACATGATATTACCAGAAATTTGTCAAGGGGTATGCCAAGATTGCGACATCATTGGAAAAATTGTTAAAGCACAAAAGTACATTTCATTGGGGAGAGGTGTAGTAGATTAGATTTGATATATTATAGAACAGGCTTATCACTGTGCCCATATTACACTTTCCTTATTGAGATAAACCATTCCATGTACATGTTGATGCTTCAGGGATGGCGATTGGAGAAATCTTAGCATAACCTAGAGATGGATTTGTTGACCACCCGTTGTGTTTTGTTAGTAGGAAGCTTACCCTACAACAATAGAACTATAATACTACTGAGTGTGAGGCATTATTAATGATATATGTGCTACAAAAAATAAAATTTAGGCACTATCTATTGGAAACACCATTTTTATTCTACACGGACCACATGGAATTGAAGTACTTAGTAAACAAGTTCATTCTACATGGGAGGATATGCCGATGGGTCCTACTATTTCAAGAGTTTGAGTATATGGTTTTTGTAAAACCACGTAAGAGAAATTAGGGGCCCGGCTATCTATCATGCATTGACTCAAGGGAGGATGTCTAGAGTATTGAGGATACAATTATTGATGCACAACTATTTAGATTATAGCGTGAACCATTTGACTTGGAAGATATTTATGTGTTTCTCAAAATGAGTGTGGTGCCATAGGGAATGAATAATTTTAAGAGGAAGTAGTTTCCCATATGCTTCATGCCCTACATGGTAATTAGTGGAGACCTATACAAGCTAGGATGCAATGTTTTTTTTTTTTAGTGTGTGTTAGAGCATGAGCGAACTATAATCATGGAGTAAGCACATTGTGGAATTGCAGTTGTATGCTACATATGGAATGCAACCACACGCAAGATACTTCTAGCATGATTTTGGTGGGAAATTTTTTATAAATATTATATCGAGTATTGCAAGGCATGTGACCATTGCCAGTGCCTTGGAAAACCAAGAAAAATAGATGAAATGTTATTAAGACCAATTTCCAGTGAAAAAATATTTGAGAAATGGGTAATTGACTTCGTAGGCCATATTTCCCTAGCCATGTGAAGGATAAGTTCATGTTAAATCATTACATGCACATATTACCTTAGATGGTGGGCAGCAGAGGCACCTACAAGGGATTGCATAGCGATAAAAACAACTAGGTTCTTGTGGGAATATATAATCACTAGATATGGATGCCGATGAGCTTAACAAGTGATAGGGGTACCCATTTTTAAAATGAGATAGTTTTAATCTTATTGGAAAAATTTATGGTGGCCCATCATAAGACTACGCCTTATCACCCACAAGATAATGGGACTGTTGAAGCATTTAACAAAATTTTAAATCACACGTTAACCAAGATTTGTAATATGGGAAGAAAGGATTGGGATGAAAAAGGTTTTTTTGTGCTATGGTCATATCGGAATGCCTATAAGAGACTGAAAAATTCCACACCTTTTCAATTGGTATTTGGCACAAAAGTTGTGTTACCTACTGAATTCATGTTACCATCGCTACATATAGCACGTGAAGAAGGATTAGATGATGAACAAGTGCTTGAAGAGAGGATTTATAAGTTGATGTATTAAGATGAGAGGCAGACTACTACTCATTGGAGTAAAAAAATATAAAACTCTAGGTAGAAGGCATGGCATGATAGACACATTAGAAACAAGCAGTTTGAGGCTAGGTAGATGGTTCTATTGTATGATTCCAAGTTTCTACACAATCTTGGGAAATTCAAATTCCATTGGATGGGCCCATATAATGTATCCTATATACTTGATTTAGGAGCTTTCTAGTTAAAAGTGCTTGATGGAACACAGGTCTCATGCCATTTCAATGGGAGTAAGTTGAAGCCCTACTATAAATAAGTCTTCTTTGTGTTTGTAAATAAGGCAATATTTCTAGTTATCCTATATTTTCCTTTGATGTAGTTTCCTTTATTTCTGTTTCCCTTTCTTTTTGCTTTTTTTTGTGCACATTTATGCATTGGTAGCCACTTATTATTTTTCAAAACTTTTCTATGCATAGATGACTACTAATCCATTTTTGTGTGGGGTGGAGTGATGTGACAAGTGCTGGAAGCTATGACTGTGGATGGACCTGGTTGAAAAATAAAAAACACATAGATTGGAAGATTGTGTGTGGAAAAGGTGAACATAAGGGAATGTTGGTTTCAAACGTATTTAATAAACCACATACAAGAATAAAAATCATGGGAGCAATGTGACGCAGGAAGTGAAAAGAACTTGTTTTATGACAGAGAGGAAAAAATGACTTCAGCGTAGGAGAAAGCGTGAAGAAATATATGGTCGAGACAGTTGCACGCCAAAAGTTTATGAAATTTTTGGTGTGGGATTGAGTGCAAAGGAAAAGTGTTGAATTTTGGCATTGGAAAAAAATCCACCTTTAGTACGAAAGTATGTTGGCAGGTGGCATGGAATTTATTTGGGAGAAAAGAAAAAGTTATAAATAGAAGATCGCGGGTCCATTACTTTCTACCTTGAATTTTAAGTTATCAAAGATCTCTTACAAACTAGATCATCCTTGCGAAGAAAATTTTAGAATATTTGTGAAGATTTGCATGCATAGCTAGTTTGATTAGCAAACCAAAATGCAAATAAGTACATGGGCGTAAACAAAGAAGGTTGTGTGGTAGAATCCCATGGGTGTTATGCCATCCTGTGGAAAAAGGTTTTTTTAGGTTAGGGTTACATAACAAGGGCACAAGGTTTGAAGGAATTTTTTCAAAGGAGTGGAGCCTAAATGTTGAGCACATCCAGGACTAGGAGAGAGGATGATTTTTTATGGACCTAACGAAGGAATGGCACAAAGAAAAGAAACAAATGTTTCACTGAAGAAGGGAAAGGAAAAGGGAAAATGTGTTGTCTCTACTAGTTTTAATGAAGAATGGTACATGGAAATTCAATACTTAGATGGTACATTTCTTGTTAATAAATTGTGTCTCAGGTCAGGAAGATAGCTATCAATGATTACAACCAATGAACAAATACCACAGATAATAAAATGATACTAGAATTGGTTCGCCCTATAGAGATGAGGAAACCAGATGGAATGCCCATCTATTACGATGAGTTAAAGGTAAAAATGGTGAATCTTGGATTGTTACAACTCTATGAGGCTCCCTATTTTGGAAATCTCAAATGACTATACTGATTATTGATGTCGTGTGTGCATGAAGACCAATTCTATTTCAAAGGTTTGAGGATGAACAATGACTTGGATGACAAGGAAGCCATTAAGAATGCAGTTGAGGCTTATGACTACAAGCAGGGTTCACGTTATTTTGAAATTTCTATAATTAATTACCTGATGATGAGGATGGATGTGTGCTTGGTTACAAAGCTGAATGGCCAAGAGAGATGGAAATAGATCAACAAGCTCTGGTTGAATGTGTGCCATAAGATCTCAGAGGGAACAATCTATAACCTCTTATCTTTGATTTTAGAGGATATCACAGATACCATACATGAATTTTTTTATTTTATTTTTGGTAATGTGTTTGTCATTATTGTCTTTTCAGAGATTGGAGTACCTAATGGGATGGATAATTTTATTTGGTAATACCCAGATGAGAACCCATCCCTCACCAAAATGTTTGAACATTATACGTATGACACCATGATGACCACTCATAAGGTGTGCCTAGAAAAGTGGTATAATCAGATGTGTGATGCATTCAGGGTTGAATGGATAATACCATAATATTTTCCCTCACTAGTGCAAGGAGAAGCTCAGTTTACCATATATCATAATTTTTGCATTGGAATATTTACTTTTAGAGATGGCACCAAGATTTATTGGTGTAAATTTCCTTTCTCCTTCACAGTGCAGTACTTCTATGTCAGGGTTAATCGATTCAAAGAGGTGAGAAAAATAATATTTGATCAAAGTGTAATAGATCAAGACTACCGTGAGCTATGTAGGACACTCATATACCCCAAGAAGCACACCTGTAATGAGAAGTATGTCTCCCATGACATGCACATGTTAAAATTTGTAACATTACCTATTACAGGGACAAAAATAGTGAGGGTATATTTGCACATAAGACCTAAGTATGAAAAGGGTGCTTATGTTGAAGCCAATGTCTCCATTCTTGAAGACCCTACTGCATGAAAGAATATTACGCTAAGGAAAATAGATAGTAGAGAAATTCCCAAGAAAAAGGTGTTGAGCATGTAGAAAGTAGGGGAACATGAGTCAGGTGTGGGAACCAATAATTATATCCACTAGAAGAAGTCTCATGTCAGAAAAAAATTTCCATAGAAGGAGGAATCGCCAAAAAATGATGATTCGTTAGAGAAGAAAAAGTCACCACAGAAGGAAGAGTCGTTAGTAAGGGAAAAGTATCTCAAGAAATAACAAGAGGAGAATTCCAATGAACTACAATTATCAGTAAGGAAGAAGAATAGGGTGAAAAAAGGGTCAAACTCAGGTGAAACAGAAATCATGAAGGCTGAAAAGGGTGATGAAGATGATGAAGAGTGCTGTGAGGCTCAAAATCCAATGTTCAGAGGAAGAAGGAAATGAAGAGAAAGATGAGAATGAGGGAGGCACTAAAGAAAAAAAAAGGAGTGAGGAAGTAAGCATGGAGGATTAGAAGGCCCTGACCTCAGACTAGGAATAAATGGATAATACCATAGAGAGGGAAGTGGTGGGAATTATCCAACAGTTGGTGGAGCACAAAATTAAGCAAAGCACCAAGGAAGTGCTAAAGGAAAAAGAGGAAAGTGCGAGTGTGTGAAAGGTGTATCGATGCATGGGCAGAGACCCCAGCTTAGTAGTAAGATTCCCAAAGGTAGTGCGTATAGGTGAAAAGGGCATAGTAGTGGTGAACGAATAAGAAATTACCTACATTAATGATCTGAACAAGGTACTACATGCACTCTTCCAAAGTATTGTGCTCACAAACCAAATTCTTACTTGGTATTCTTTTGATGAAGAAGGTGTGTACCTACACAGAAGGAAAATGTTATCTTGGGATTTTGAGTCCCATGTCGATGAACTTGAGTTCTAGGTAAATTGAGATGCATTGATGAAGATATCAAATGCCAAGGGAGTAAACCCTTTGGTGAATGCCTAAGTGTTTGATGTGTAAGTTTAAAATTCTCTCAACAAAGTATCGGTGGAACTAGAGGCAAGACTCTTCTGAAGAATGAAAGGATAAGGGTCTTGGAGGAATATCTTGAGAAAAATAATGAGGAGATCATTGAGTAGGACAAAGAGATAAAATAGAAGAAATTAATCAGTGTGTAATTAAGCCGCAAGTTGACAGATGAAAAGGAAAATTTGCATGAAATCCATAAGAAGATAGAGTTCTTTTCAGATGCCATTATCTTGAAGCACCTTGACCTGGCCCCACCTAACAAAAAATATGAGTCAACCATATAATTCTTGGAAGACTTGACCCACATCCTCATCATGGAAAGGTGACCAATCACATTATAATTAGTAGAGGAGGTGATGTCACACTAGTAGGAGGACAAAAACCATAAGATTGGGGAGATAATGACTTGGTTCTCTAAGCTCTTTTCCACATTAAAGACATTCGCACAAATGAATGAATCTATGTATGATAATTATTCTAATAGAGATTGGGTAGCATGCATATTGGTTGCTACACATGAGGTGGATCTGAAATAATTTTAGGAGAAGCATAAAGGCAATAGGGGGAGAACGACAAGATCCTAGCCAAATTTGAGAAGAATTTGGAAATAATTGAGACTTTCTGGGGTTAGATTAAGAATAAGCTAAAGGAACTAAACCCCCAAGTCACTTGCAGGATAGATGTGCTAGGTAATATTAACAAACAACTAGAAAGCATTCTAAATACTTTGACAGCTAAAAGTGAGGAACTTAGTTTAGATGAAGTAAGTCCATTGGTAGCTAACCTACTTCAGGAGATGCATGGAGAAGTAGATGCATGGGATAAGATTGAGGCATTTTTAAAGAAAGATCTTGCACTCCTCATGTAACAATAGCACATTATTTTATTCTACCATTTTTCCATCCTTCCATTCTTTAATTGTTTCAATACCTCTATTCTTTATTCTTTGAGGAAGAATAACATTTCCGAGGATAGAGAAAACACATAGTGTGGGGTGATGTTGGACCCTAAAATATTGGCTAACTACCAAAAGGTGTGAACACACAAGATCAGTAGATAAAATGGCATTCATGGAAAAGTGTGTAGGAAAAGAGGGTTTAAGAAGGGTTTTAGTCAAACCAAGGTGTGTGTATGAGGCATAATAATGGTTTATAGGACTTATTCGTATTTGGCATCATTGAGTCACATGAGGAAAAAGGTGAGGACCTGACTAGGTGTAATTAGTGGATAAGGTGCTATCCAAGAACCTTGGAGGTCAAGAAAAGGATATTCCATGTAGGGAATATTCCTAGAGACATCATTACACTTAGTGGAAGGTTTACAAAGAGGATAAGCATTCACCAATGCAGGACCACATCGATACTTGGCACGTGTTATTCTTAGAAGATAGGTCAGGGTGGGTGTCAATCATCCTATTTAAAGAGGTTCTTGGGACATGAATGTACACACAAAGAGAATGCAAATACACAAAGGGAATGGAAAAACATAGAGAGAGTGAAAAAGGGAAGCAAAGAGAGAGAATTAGAATAACAAAGTGGTGCAGAAATGTCAAGGGTTTGGAGTTCTTGGTGCTAGGGTTTAGAGTACTTAGTTCTAGAGGGTTGTAAGGGATACCAATAAGCATATGTATGGGTACTGGGGTGTGTAATAAGGGATAAAATGGGTAAAATTATAGTCACGATCTCTAATCAGATATGTTTGTATGGTTTGGATATTTTTCATTTAAAATATATGGTCTGAGATGACCCTTTTGAAAGTAGTATGGCTACTAGAGACTCTATTAAATAAATATACATGGATCTATTTTGTACATATTTTTATGGGTGTAAACCCTCATGTTATTTGGCTTATCATGAGTGATATTTGGTGTATTATGCTTCATGTAGTGTTTATTTAGCTTTTGTGATGCATTGATGTGTAAATATACTAGTTACATCTTCTACCTTTTTAAAGTAACTGAATGCACCTCTGTTTATACAAATAATCCTGCATTAATGGTATAGCTCTCATACAAATCTCATATAAAGGAGGGGCCCATCACCTGTGTGTTCCTTGGATGAGTGCCCAATGTATGATAGATGATAGACTGACACACTTGGGGTTGGTAAAAATTATTAAGGGTAAAATAATAACTATAATCATCTAGAATCTGACTAAAAAATTCTACAGGCTGCTCTGAACCTTCCTTATCCAGTTGTACCAAGATAGTTCAGATTGTGTCAGATCCTCCAAAAGTATATAACATTAATTCCTCAGAGAAATTTTGGTTAATAAGAATGGAACATGTGATATTACATGCTTAATAGCCTTACAAATATTTGTGGCTTCTGATGTCCACTTGAATGGAAAACTCTTCTTCAACATCATTGTTAATTGCTTCACAAGAGTGGAAAAATTAAGCATGAATATGCAGACAATGTTTATCCTTTCCAAGAAGCGTTGGATAGATTTCTTATGACTTGGAAATGGAAAATTTCTAATAGAATCAACTCTTTGTGAACCAATTATCAACACTTCTCTTTAAATAATATGCCCCAACAAATTTCCCTCGTGTCCCAAGAATATAGATTTTTTTGGATTCAATGACACTACGTACCTTCTACATTTTTGCAATACGTGCTTTGGGTGAAAGAGATGATCTATGACATTATTTGAGAAGATGATGATATCATTTGGACATAGAAGAACTATCTTGTTGATTATTCCTTTAAACAACATATCCATAGCTCACTAACACGTTTCTCTAGTATTTGACAATCCCAATAACATCTTCTTGTAAGCATGTGTTCCCCATTTCGTAATGAAAATTGTCTTGAACTGATCTTCTTCCTTTACCAGCATTTGATTATAGCCTGAGTAGTCATCTAGCAATGAAAACCTTTTGGAACCAGCTAGTACTTGCAAGATTTGCTCCATTTAAGGGAGTGGATAGTGATCTTTAAGGGAAGCTCTATTCAAATCATGGAATTCCACACATAGTCTGATCTCTCCATTTATCTTTCTTACCGGAACCAAATTTACAACCCAAATTGAATGCTTGATAGGGAATATGATATTCACTTCAATCAACTTATTCAACTCTTTTCTCATGAGAGGTTCAATGTGAGAATGCATTGGTCTTTGCTTATATATGATAGGTTTGGATTTTGGATCTAGCTCAATAGTATGCTAAGATAATTTTGGATTTAATCCTCTTAAATCTTTATATGACAAGGCAAAGACATCTAGGAATTCTCAACAAAGTTGGAAAAATTCATATTTATCTTGTGGAGTACTTTGCCAATTTGCAATATCTTGCCTTCATCTACTGAAATAGGCTCTGAATCTTAACCCTTTACCTCAATGTTTGCCTTCTCTTTCTGGAATTGGTCATTTGGAATGAATATTGATTCCAAAGTCACAAGAACCTTTGGTAGTTTGTTAGTTCTTATTTGCACCACTTTGTCTCAATACTATTGTTCCAATTTATCTTAGTTCGTAGTGGAGAACTTAGCTTCTTCTTCCAAGAAATTTATGAATTGTTGATCATTTTCAAAGAGTTGCCAAATTTTATTATTTTCTGGAATAGCTAGTCTTAGAAATAATTCGTTATGTGATTAGAATTGCTATTTTTTTATACTTTCAACAACATCGATCACTGCCCCAATTTTTGAAAAAAATTATGTTGCTTCATTCTTCTTCCTCTGAATGGAATTTATGCTAAAGGATTCAAAATATTCAATGAGGTCCCATACCTAGTTTTCCTAACTCTTCAAATGAGCATTCGTGGCATAATTTTGTACTTTTAATTGACTCATGATAAACTCACTATCAACAAATACTTGCAATTGTTTGATACCTCTTTTTCTTTCCCAATGCAATCTATGGATCAATGCCTTGTACTCAGCTATGTTATTTAAGCAAGAAAACTAAAAATTGAAAGTTGAGTGATATGTTTTACCTTGTGGTTAAACAAGCATGACTCCTCCTTTGGAACCTTATCTACTCCTTGAGCCATCAAAGAATAATTGACATACTTCATTATCATTCTTATGATCCGGCTTGGTAATGTTAGGGAGCGGTGAATTTTCTTCCTACAAGCACTAGACTCCTAATTCATCTTCTTCCAATTCCTTATAAGGGTTGAATGCATGCCTCTTGTTTTCTCATTCATGAAGAGTTAATTCTGGAATTACTCTAACTTTATTATCTTCTTTCATAAGTGCTTGGGAAATCTTCTTGATCAAACGTTGAAAATTTTTCATTGATTGGACTCAATGTATGAGGCTCAATCTATAAATTTTCAATTGGTTCATACTTGATTTTAGCCTTGGCTCCATACCTTGTTCTGAATAACATGTGTGACAAATCAATAGACAAATAACCCCCAACTTTATTCGTGAAGTCTCTTAAAAAACACAATGCAAATATTGGTGGCAATTCTATGACTGAAATGTCTTGCAAGGCTATGAAATTATGACATGCATGTAATATAAGGCTCAAATATTTGACTACCCTAACTATATTTATTGTTGTCCCATCCAACTTCACTACACCTTTGTAAATGACTTCATATTGAAGGCCCAACTTATCAATAATCTGTTTTGGTATGACAGAGTTACTTGTTCCTGAATCAATCATTTTTTAAATATTTGCCAATAATAAAAAAAAAAACTTGTTCCTGAATCAATCATGAAATTGTACACAATATTTTTCTCATTTTTTAGAGATATGTAGAAAGGGGGAGGCTTCAATTTTTTACCTTGTTGACCTCCTTGATTTCCTCCTTGCTGAGTTAAATTGGTAAGAACTTTTTCTTGTTCTTGGAATGGATGATTAGATGTAGACCAATTTTCCATGACAACTTGTAATATATCTCTTTGTCCTAGGATAACCAATGACTCCCACATTAAAATGTTTACATTCATTTTATCAATGATTTTTAATGGGGATTAGCTATATATATTTTCCTTTATCCTACACAATATTCACTTGTACATGGGTTTTTACATTCGGTACTTGCATTGGTATTGAAGGTGGTTTGGGCTTATTTTAAACATATGGAACTACACTTTGAAAACCAATACCTTGTTGAGTGATAGAGGTTTATGAATCATTTCAATTGGATAATTGTCCCTCTCCAATATTCCTTTTCTTGGAATGTGTATTGGATACTACACCCTGAGTTGGAAGCTGATTTGTTCCACAAAAATCTTCAATTTTCCAATTGACAAGTGTGGTCGCATTCAAAGGAGCTTCCTAAGGTGCTTCCTACTACTAGTTTTCATCTTGGCTTATCTCTCATTGCACACCCATTATTTTCACCATAAGACCTTGATTCAAGGCACCATTAAAACACATTAACTGGTTAGGAGGTTTATTTCATGGGAAGCACTAGTCATACTCTTGAGCCATGTTAGTTTACACTTGCACCATGGCTCTAGATGTGGATGCATCATTAGGATTATAAGGTTGAAACAACCTATTCGCAGGAGGTTTTACTTGCTTCTGATTTGCAGCTTGAGTAAGAGGTCTATTAGGTTGATATAGAGTACTATTCGGTTGGGATTGAGGCATGTATTATTAGTGTAGGTTATTATTTATCCTTTTATTTATTTATTAGGATAATTCTTACACTTGTGTTAGCCCTACACTTATTGGGTTAGCTTGCTTAGGTGTAATAGTTGTGTGAAGTTAGCTTCTCAGTTATGTCGAGTTAGCTTACTAGTATTTTGGAGTTAACTACCAGTCTCAATTAGTGGGAGTTCTTCACCATTGATTTAGGTAGTAGTTGCACTTCCCTCCTCCTATATGTACATCTTTCTTATTGAATAATTCAAGTCATTCTATTATAATGTATTGAGCATTATGGATTATGATGGATTTTCATATATGGTATTTTAGCTCTTCTGCTTTTCAAATCTAATCTGGTGTGCTATTATCATCTGAGATTACGGCTTAGAATAATATTCTTATCATTCCTTTCATGGTATCAGAGTAGAAGATTGCAATTGAAATCCATCTGTAAGTTTTATTTTGTAAATAAATTATTTGTGTATTCATATATTTGGGATTTGGTTGTATTTTGTTGATGCGTGCATTTTTATGTAAAATAGAGGCTTCCATTGAATCCGTAAGGTGTGAAAAATCTAAGATCGACTGTAAAATTAGCAAATTCTGGAGGCAGACATTTTTTGTGGTTTTTTTATTGATGCAGAGAACTGCACAGGTGCACCTTGGGATTAGAGGCAAGGGAAAAAAATGTGATTTTATTTATTCAGGTTTGATGGATTTCTTGAGATCTTTTGCTGCGTCTTTTTTTGTTTAAGTGTATCTATCTAGGTTTGCGCATGAGAAGGTTTTTATATCTTTTCTTTTTTGGCAGGGGTGCATAGATGTTGTGCATGTTTTTTTGCTATTTTGGGAAATTCTGTAGGTTGCTATGTTCGGCAATAAAGGTGACTATCTACATAGTCTAGAAACAGGAATTTTTACCAGAAGAGGCAGTTGAATGTGAATTTCTTGAAAACACGCAACACACCCCAGAATAGTAAGTTGTGTAAACACCCATTAAAATCCTTAGCCCTTTGTCATATGATATGGTCATATGAGGGCTTACAACTTGTGATTCCTACTAGTAGGTGCTTAACTTCATCCCCTTTAATTTTATTTGTGTGGTGAAGGCAACAACATTTTTTTTTTTTAGTGGCACCTAAAATAAATAACAAAGCAAAATATTAAAAAGCTTGTAAATTTTGATCGGTAACTCAATTTTGAGTGCCTTTTTTGCTAAAGTTCTTGTTTTTTCATGATCTTTCCATTGGAAATATTTATTTTGAGACTTGAACTATAATTATAAAGTGCCAAATATGGAGGAGTGTTGTAATAAATTGTGGATGCAATTTCAGCTGAGCTCGATGTCCTAAATTTTTGGGAGTTTCAGTTTATACCTATCATGGATTATGAGAATGATATTATTTTATTTGAAATATGTGGACTTCAAGAGGATATTGTAAAATTTGAGGAAGAAAATAGATCACTCAAGAAGAAAAATTCTCTTTTACAATCACTCATGCATGATAAGGATATAATACAACACTCCCTACATAACAAACTTGCTAGCCTAAAACATTACCATCATATTGTGGACAACCATATCCATGCTCCTAGTCCACTTGCAGCTATTCCTCTTGTACCCAATGACATTGATCTGCCAGTCTTTGAGCCTAAACCTACTTTTGATGCTTATAAACCTACGAGACTTGTTACTGCATGCTCTTTCACATTTTTGCTTATTACAGTACCACATGTTGTGTATCCTACTTCTACTCAGCTGCATGGATTTTTTAAGAAGCATACCACTGCATTTAGTTCTCGCATGCTCCATTCTATGGGTCTCACTAGGAGTCATTGGCAGACATTCACATGGTATCGTTTCTTCTATTCCACATGTTAAGTGGAATTCTCATCATGACATTGGTTTTCGAGAAAATACTTCATTGGGATCACACATTGACAGAGCTCCTTTTTTTGTTCGCTCGACTCTTTCTGAGGATCATGAGCAACACATGAGTTCTACATATTCACTCAAGATTGAGAAACCTGAGATTTTAGCTTTCAGACATGATCAACCAGACACACATTTTGATGTTCTTTTACATACACCCACTGTGCATTTTGCACCAAGTCTTATGTAGGCATCTTCATCATCCATCCGTGTTGATTTGGGGTGGATATTTGATCAATCATGGAAGTGACATAGGCATTCATTGAGAGGACTCTACAGGCATGGATCCTCCACAATTCGGCCTCTTAGTCCACTTTCTATACCTTATACATTGTTATGCTTCTTGTTTTGAGTATTTTTATTTAGCAAGTGTAGTGTATCTCTCTTATTTGTTGAGAGATTTGGTATCTGTATTTTCGACACTTTTGGCATGTTGACAGTCTCTCTTATGGGAGAGCTATTCTGGTGGAGTCCAGTGTTAGTTTGTCAGTGTTCAAGTAGTTGTTTTAACAACTCATATAGATTTGTAGCGTCACTCCACCCATTACGTAAGATGGGAGGGTGTGGTGCTGATCGTACTTCTTTGGGTATCGTGTCCTTGCCTTATTGCCTTGGCTTTTCTCAGATCGTGAAACTCTGAATTTTGTATCCTTGCCTTGTTGCTTTGGTTTTTCTTGTTGGATCATGGCACACCTATTTGCAGCAGTTGATCGAATTACGTTTGGTGTTTCTTTTTTTGCACTTTCGACATCACTCTATTGACAGTCTCTTTGTATGGAGCTATTCTGGTGGAGCCCAGTGTCAGTTGTTTTTGAGTTTTGCGATTGAGCAATGGATTCAGACTAAAGTGCACACCAAAATTCTTCAACATTATACGATTCTTTTGAGCTGAGATTCTTGGGATGCCTTGGAGTGGGTCTTTACTCTCTTTACTTTGTTGTTACTTGTTTTGGGTACCTTGCGGTGTCCTTTTTTATATTTATTGTACATGAGTACCTCATCAGGCCTAGTTTCTGGGACTCATACTATGGACATGCCACTTCTATTTTGGCTCCTAGCTTCACTTTAGGGGACTGTTAGAGTAGGTATTTACCTTAGCTCATGTTCACCTAGGTACTTTATTTACCTTTATTGTATTTATCCTCAGCCACTTATGTGTGTGGATATTTGTTTTTATTTATTTAGATATTAGGAGATATTATCTAGTTGTTAGGTATAGTTCTTTCCTAGATCTATGGTATTGACTAGATCTTTGATGTATAGTTCTCTCATAAATCTATGGACTTGACTAGTTCTTTGATGACTAGTTCTTTCCAAGATTTATGGCTTGATCTATGACCTTGACTAGTTCTTAGATTGTTATTCCTTGCCTATATAAGCAAGGCCCATTCTCATTGTATTTCATTCAGTTCCATAATAATATATGATATTGTTTCTCATTTGTTTGCAAAGTTTTATGTAAAATTATTCTGGAAAATTACTTTCATCTTATTGATCATGGTGTTTTATTAGAATTTGTGTTCTTGGCTTAGTACGATTTGGTTATCATTCCTTTCATGGTATTAGAGCAACATGATTTTCCATGACACCAAAAGCTTGAACTGATGGTGGAGAGGGATCTCATCGTGTTATTCAGCTGCTATGCCAACACCCTCCCACATGATTGAGCCAGGTATACACCCAATCAGGCCCAACAACATTAGGAGGAAGTGACACCGGGAATTTCCTGGGAGGTCACCCATCCCAGAACTACTATGGGGGTGACGTGCTTAACTCGACCATGTTTTAAAACATTCAAATTTGGGTGCATTATTTTATCCATTGGATATAAGCGTCTACCTTCTGGACACATTCTTTTACCCTCTGGGTATTTCGGTTTTGGATGCAGTCTTGTATCCACTGGATGCAGATCTGTACCCTCTGGATGCATTCTTTTATCCATTAGATATAATCATATACCTTCCAGATGGATTCTTTTACCCTTTGGGTATTTCAATTTTGGATGCCGTATTTTATCTACTGGACACATATATATACCCTATAGGTGCATTCTTTTATCCATTTGATATAAGCGTGTACCTTCCGGATGCATTCTTTTACCCTCTGGGTATTTTGGTTTTGGATGCAGTCTTTTATCCACTAGACGCAGATCTGTACCCTCTGGGTGCATTCTTTTATCCATTGGATATAAGTGTGTACCTTCCAAATGCATTCTTTTACCCTCTAGGTATTTTGGTTTTGGATGTAGTCTTTTATCCATTGGATGGATATTTGTACCTTCTGGGTGCATTCTTTTATCCATTGGATATAAGTACCCTCTAGATGCAATGATTTACCCTCTGGACATTTTAGGTTTTGGGCGCAGGCTTTTATCCTTTGGTCGTAAGCATGTATCGTGTGGATGCACTCTTTTACCCTTTGGACATTTGGGTGTCACGTGTACCTTTTAAAAAGATTAGCATTAAAATATTATTTTAATAGCAAAACCTTATAGAGCTCATAACTTTTGATCCGTAGCTCAGATTAAGGTGATCTTTTTTTTTGAAATTGTGTATTTTTTCAAGATCTACGCATTGGTGACATTTTTATACACATATTTCAAATGTAAAAGGTATTGTTACTCATTGTAATATTTACATGCACTCAATTATAAAGTGCCAAATTCAGGAGGGTGTTGTGATCACTTGTGGATGCATTTTCGGTTGAGCCCGACGTCCTAAAATTTTGGGTATTGCATTCTTGTATCTATGGGTGTATACATTTATATCTCTCTTGTTTGTTGAGATATTTTGGATCTGTATTTTTGACACTTTTTTGGCATGTTGACAAATCTCTCTTGTGGGCGAGCTATTCCGGTGGAGCCCAATGTTGGTTTGTTAGTGTTCAAGTAGTTGATTTTGACAACTCATATAGATATGTTGTGTCACTCTACCCATTCTGTAGTATGGGATGGTGTGGTGTTGATACTAATTCTTCGGGTTTCGTGCCCTTTCCTTGTTACCTTGGATTTTTCTTGGATCGTGGCACTCCTATTTATTTAGATCTCATGTCCTTGCCTTGTTGCCTTGGTTTTTCTTGGATCGTGGCACACCTATTTGTAGTAGTTGATCAAATTATGTTTGGTGTTTTTTTTTCACTTTTCGACATCACTCCATTGATAGTCTCCTTGCATGGAGCTATTCTGGTGAAGCCCAGTGTCAGTTGTTTTTGAGTTATATGATCGAGCAGTGGATTCAGACCATAGTGTGCACCACACTTCTTTAGCATTGTACAAGTTTTTGGAGTTCGAGCTTCTGAGGATATCTTGCAGCAGGATTTTGCTCTCTACTTTGTTATTACTAGTTTTGGGTACCTTGTGGTGTCCATTTTTCCCAGTTGTTGTACATGGGTACCTCATCAGGCCTTGTTACCAGGTCCCACCTTCTTTTCCACCCACCTAAGCTATGCTTACGGGAGGGTGTTAGTGTAGGTTATTATTTATCCTTTTATTTATTTATTAGGATAATTCTTACACTTGTGTTAGCCCTACACTTGTTGGGTTAGCTTGCTTAGGTGTACTAGTTGTGTGGAGTTAGCTTCTCAGTTATGTCGAGTTATCTTACTAGTCTTTTGGAGTTAACTAACAATATCAGTTAGTGGGAGTTCTTCACCACTGATTTAGGTAGTAGTTGCACTTCCCTCCTCCTATATGTACATCTTTCTTATTGAATAATTCAAGTCATTCTATTGTAATGTATTGAGCATTATGGATTATGATGGATTTCCATATATGGTATTTTAGCTCTTTTGCTTTACAAATCTAATGTGGTGTGCTATTATCATCTGAGATCATGGCTTGGAACAATATTCTTATCGTTCCTTTCAGGTATGATTTGAAATTTTGAGTTTGTTACCTTTTAATTGTTACCAACTAATTGCCTAAGTTTTACAACTACTTCATGACTTCTTCGAGATCATTTGATGTACTAGAATATGAGGTAGAAGCTTTGGTAGAAATCTAATTTTTTGGGGTAGGAATGGGAGATAATGTAGGTGCTTAGGTAGTGGTTGGAATTCCTAATTTTAGATAAAGAGGAATGGGTGGCCTAGGTGCAAGTTTACCAACTTCAATCAGACAATTTTTCAGCTCTAACAGTGGTACTATAAGTTTTGAGTAAAGTTTTACATCTTATAGATTGAATCATCATCAAAATATTAGAATTTAGAGCTTTTAGGAAGTAGAGAAAAGAACCTTCATCTACTGGTCTCACCACAATTATAAGTCTATCATATGTCCTTTAGAACCTAAAGTTGAAATCATCCATTTGTTCATTTGGTGCTCTTTTGATTGTAGTCAGTTTCTCTAACAAGGATAAACTGTCTTCCTTCTCTCCAAATTGACCATAAAGAGTTGTACACAACTGATTGTAATTTTTAATTGATCCTATTGTCAAGATTTTGAACCATTGCAAAGCCTTTCCTTTGAAAGAAGAAGCTAGAAACTTAACAACCACATTCATTTCATTGACTTAATGTATGGAACAAAAATTTGCAATGTCTTGAATATGATCAATTATAGTTGTATGGTTATGTCTAGTGAAATATGGAATTTTCTTCAATGTTGTGAATGGAATCAGATTTTGTGCATTAAGAGAAAGGGGGTTACTTCTTGTGAAGTCAATATAAGAATTTGGTGGACCTTTTGGTGGTTGTTTATGAGCCATTCGGATTGGTCTAAGAGTTCTAGTTGATTGAATAAAATGCCTACTAGGTGGAGGTGTTGCTAGTGTTCTATTTGGTGGAGATGGAGACATTTGAACTCTTATTCACCTTCTCCCTCTGCCTAGAGATAGCTGGAAGTCCTCAAAAATACCTTCTTTTCTAGTTCTTGAACTTGTTTAAATTCTTATCATAAATTTTCCAAGCTTGGACTATTGAAACTTGTGGATTATTCTCTTTTGGAGTTGTCAAATATGCAATTTCAGAGCTTCTTATAAGCTAGAATTTTGCAAAAAGTGCACACTGGTATTGATGCAATTAAAATGAAAAATTCTTTATGTCCCATTGGGAGTACTAGAACTGGTATCACTAAACCACAACACCCTCCGATTTTCACAAGTGTGTATACACGTGCTTACGATCTGACAGGGTAACATGGGTGATATATTTGATTTTTCGGACCTTCTACTTGAGAGATAGTTGGTTTTTCATCCAACTCTTAGTGTAAAATAACTCTACTATTGGTTAGAAAAAATATGGCACTTAGCAAAAACCATATAAAAGATTCACGTGGAAGAGTAGAGCACATTCAAAAGCATGGGAGGATCGGAAAGGAATCACGCACTGAGGACAGAGAAATATCCAGAACTTAGCCATTTTCATGATGAGGATTTATTTTTTGAAGATAGCGTGTAGAACACACAAACCAATTAGACAGTTACATGACATGCATTGGCTATTTTTGGAGGATTGGCTACGAATTTCTTTACATGGATACATGATGAGAATAGATTTACCACTGACAGTTAACTAGAAGAATTATTTGTTAGCGCACTTGCATGTGTGGCTATTTTTGTAATGGAGTGTGGTTAATAATAGTATGCAACGTATTTTGGGATTAGATAAGCGGTGAAGGGAAATTCCCCACCCTTATAAATATGTAGTGAATTATTTATCATAGTGGCATGTGAGAATTGAGTTATTGTGAGGTTATGCTACTGAATCTGATGTGCACATAGACTATGGTATTATTAATTGTAATAATATTATGTGTATTTATCATGTTTAATGTAATGGATTATGTTGTTGAATCAAATTATTAAATCCTGAGTATAATTGGTTCTTGCATGCTTGATTTCATCATGGTTATCTTTTAAGTATGTTATTATCTAGATCTAGATCTTAATATGTATTGTAGAATTATATAATAGTCATATATTTTAATGTTTCAAGTCTTCATCATGATAACATCCTGCAATAGCAACCCTAAAGAGGTACTTGATACCTTTTCATGCTTTGGGTGAGAACTCAGTCCAGGCTAAGTGATGTGCCAGTGTGACTAGTATTTTACTAGTGAATTCTAGGCTACATCATTGGTTCCATTTCTGGGACATGTTTTTAAATTTATTTTAGGATGATTTGTGATGAAGACATATCGATTAACCCTAGAAAGTGTTGAGGAGAGGATACATGACTTGGAAGAAGAATACGCATTGAGGTTCAACACTAGATATGAGTTTAATTGATGGATATGGGTGGCACATAATCAATATGATAGTTTATATGAGAGCTTCTTTGCTATCTTTCTAGTAGAATAATATGAGTGGCTTATTACTTATGCATCTAAATGGAATTGGAGGTATCACACACTTGTTTGGATGTAAGAATAATTTCAGGCCCTTTATGATGTTGATTCAATTTGGACTTGCATAGTGGATATGTGGTTCCATGGTGTTTTAAACATTTATATCTTAGAGTACTCAATTTCCACTTATTCATGCTGAGAGGTAGTTGAATTCTAGTTTTTACAATATCTAATGGGAACTTACTTCCAAGGCATTCAACTGACGATCAAAATTTTGATGGTAACTTTGAATTTGGAGAGTAAATCAATGCCTAACTAAACCCACCACGCGCAAGGGTAGGAGCAGGTTTGCTGAAAGATGGCAGACCTAGTGACAGAAAGGTAGAGAGAGGAAAGGTGACTTAAGTATAATGAGGTGCGTGAGATGGAGGTATAGAAGTATCGGAAGGTTGTAGAGAAAATGGCATTTTGGAGAAAGTTAGTTCGGGAAGGATTTGAATTTCATGAAAAAAAAGTGTAACCTGAGCATCAGGAACTCCCCCATTTGGGAAAGCATGATAGGGAACCCTCCTTAGCCTCAAATAGAATCATGCCAATAGAGACAACCTTGGCCATGGGCATGTATTTTAATCCACTTGGAAACATTTCCCTTACGCATGGTTTTCCAGCATCTAGTACAAAAAATAGTCAATAAGATAACGCAAGTAGTGTGAGAGTAGGAGATATTCTTATAAGAGGCACAATGATGGTGGTACATATGGCTTTGTTGTTATATGGGAGTACCTTTTCAGGTTTATCATCCATACAAAATTCAAGTGCGTTGATTTTGGAACTATATTCTAGGAGTAGTAATCTTTCATAGACTGTCAGGGTATAGTGCAGTACTACTGTCAAGACACAGGGGAGTACATCTTCTGGTCTGACCCCTGCTACAGGTTCAATATTAGGAGGTATAGGTAGCTCTGGTGGGTCTAGAGGTAGAGGAAACACAAGAGGTTCTGGATCAGGTAGGTAAGGTCCACACCAACCCTAGAATATTTACTTGGAGATGTTTCTTCATCTCCCATAGTATAGGGGCATAGAAGATGTTGTTGAACACATACACATGTGTGAAATTTTATGGCGCACTAAAGGGATCATGGCTTCTGAGTGCATGGAAAGCCAATTTTCTACTACGTTACAAGGGTGTGCACACAGCTAGTATAGAATGTTCAATCCTGATCAGACTTGCGTAGATTATATAGCTTTGAAATATGTGTTCCTTAAAGAGTTTTACATCCCTAAGTTTGAGCAGAAGAGTATAAGTGCGCTCAAATATATTAAGAAAGAAACTACTGAGATTGTCAGAGAGTATGATTCCCATTTTAAAATTCTATTATCTAAGATTTCTTATGATATCCATGTAAGACAACATGTACAATGGTTTGTTGATGGCGTGAATACCCCTTTTTGGAGGGCATTATCACATAAGACATACACTAATCCACATGAATCACTTTAAGCATCCTTACACACTGAGGAAGTTGGAAGTATAGACACTTGGGTGAGCCCATTTTCAGAAGCACAAATCATAGCTATGGCAAAGTAATTTGAGAAATTATCAAAAAATTCAGCACATGAGATGCGCACAGGGATTTGCTACACAAATTATGAAGTGGAAGGTCACAGAAAGGATGTTTTTCCTCACATATCAATGCGCTCACTACTGTTAAACTGTCAGATATGTAATTTAAACCATGATGCTATTTGTTTCCCATTCCTATAACGCATGATGAGAAAGAAGGTCTCATGCTAATGAAAAATCTATATGTCCATACCTCATGACATGGAGGACTATTGGCTGATTGGTCAGATCCATAATGCTATATATATTGGTTTATGACAAACAAGATTTTTAGATAAATCTAAAGGTAAAAATGAGCATCATGATTGGGATCACAATCAAGTGTGCTATGATCAGAATGAAGAGCGTTTTGAAGGTGGTCATGGCAGAGGTTGAGGATACCATAGTGCATTCAGAGGATGACATTGTGGTGATGAAAGAATTGATTTCCCTTATGGAACATGTTATACATGGGGATCTCTTAACCACTACATGCGTAAATGTCCTCAGAATATTACAGGTTCTTTCTATGGAAAAAATCATAGCTATGAGGAGTGCCCCGACTTATATGAGCATTTTAGAAAGAATTATAAATAAGAAAAAAAGGTACAGGGATGCTTAGGATACAACACACTATGGATAATCAGTAGATGCCCAAGTTTAAATAATAATCCAAGGCATTACAAGTAAAGATCATGAACCATGCCGAGGCAGCACGTGCCAAAGGAGCATTATAGCAGAAGCCTACCATCACTAAGGAGGAGGTTCTACATGCACAGTTCCTAGATCCTTCCCATCAGAAGGAGGTTTATCAGGAAACCATGGAAGTTCTTAGGAATCTTCAAGGTGAAATAAAATATTTAAAGGAGCAATCACGGAAGATGGAGCAAAAGAAAGTATCAGATATGGTCCAAACTGATATGGATGACCTAAGATAAGTGTGTAAAATGTTGCACCATAAAGATATCATTCCACTACTAGGGAATTGGTCAAAAGGAAACACCCCCTGCATAGGTAATGATACTGAATGAAATATATTTCATGCAAATCTTCCCCCTCATATCCTAGATTATGAAAAGGAAATAACTTTGAATGATGTTGTGGATGGATGGCTATTGAGTAATATACTGATTGATACTAACATGGAAGTTAATGTTCTTACCTTATATGCATGGGAACAAATGCTGATACCCCCATTTCAGCCATCCTCTAATGTATTGTTCATCAATAATTAGACAAAGGCCACTCCCATCAGATTTTTTAAAGATGAATCCATTACCATACAAGGAGATAAGTTCACTGGAGATTTTGAGGTTTTAGCATTGGTAAAGTCAGATAGCTTCCCAGCTCTACTAGGGAGTCCCTAGTGCTATGGAAATAATGTTGATATTTAGTTCAACAAGGGTTTTATTAGTTTTGAAAAAAAGGAGGAAAGATTTATTTTCCCTTTAACAAATGGAAAATTTACGCCCTATGTTGAGCCCTTAAGTGAAGAAGACCTGAATAGGATTTATGTAATTTTTATCTAGGATCCATAGGTTCTTGAGCCATACATAGAAGGAATCCTTCAGTGGGAGGATGCAGATTCCATTAGCAATACTACAAGTATTACTTGTGATAATTGGGCTCATATCACTTATGATTTGGTAGGGTGTGAAGTAAAGAGCATATTTCCTAAGGGCAGAAAATTGTGTTATGTCAAGAGAATAGGTAACAACTCAATACCTTATTACATTGGAGAAGGAGATCCTATGGTGTTCCTATGCACCATGGAGGAACAATGGATAGACCTACTGAAAAGAAGAAATATGCTAGCATATACACTATGTGGGACAACAACGAGCTGGTGGGTGGTCCACAAGGATAATCTTGTAGGATGGAATGATAGTAGGATTGATCTCGCCACTAGGTTCTATAGGAGCAATGCACCTACTAAAATCTATACTTATCATGGTAATCAACCTATTCAACACCATGTTCAGAAGTGTGAGATACTATGGAAAGAGGGGCAATTAGCTTTAGCACCTTCACTCTTGGTGCACAAGTTCTATTGCACTTTACAAGGTTATGCGCGTGCTTGGTATGTATATGTAGAACTCAATGGAGAGGATGGAAATTGGTAGAATTTAATTGTAGGAATGATGTAGACATTTGAATTCTTCTCTACCAATCCTCTAGTGGAAGAAGCATTAAAATTCATAAAGTATTTAAATATGGGAGATAATGCCAAAGTTGAAGAACTTCTCCAGGATTAATTAGATGGAGGAGACTCAAGAGCATGTTTTTTTGAGGAAACAAATGCCGATGCCACACTACTTCAACATGCTTTCCTTGAGAAAGAAAAAGGAAAAGTGGTATAATTATTGGATGAGGAAGAAGTAGATAATCTAGATGTAAACCATTCAATAGAAAAGCGTGAGGTGTTGGAAAATGTAGATAAGACCACATGCACCTATCATGAACCTATGAAGACAAAGAAAGTGAATATTAGAACAGATGTTGAGCCTAAAGAGGCCATAATTGAAAACTATTAGTAAGACTCTGAAGTGGCAAAATTCATAGAGTTACTATGGGATTATTAGGATTTATTTCCCTGAGGGTACCATGAGCTTAAAGGCATGCATGAATCATTAGAGGAGATGAAGATAAATCTTAAAGAGGGTGCAGACCTAGTTAGAAATAGACCCTATAGGATGAACCCCAACTTGCGTGAAAACGTCAAGGAAGAGATTGACAAAATGTTGAAGTCTGGAATCATTAAGCCCCTGGAAAATTCAAAATGGGGTAGTCCAATGGTGATAAGTATCAAGAAGGATGGTTGGATTAGGATCTATGTTGAATACATGGAGCTGAATGCTGCATGTGTGACTCATCCCTTTCCTACACCATTCACTGAGGAAATACTAGAAGGTGATGCAGGGTGCCAAATATCTTTTTTTATAGATGGGTTCTCTAGGTATCATCAGGTTAGAATTTCCCAAGAGGATCAAGAAAAGACTACTTTAACTATTGAATGGGGTAGTTTCACCTATATTTTGATGCCTTTTGGTCTCAAAAATGTGCTTGTATTTTCACGCATAGTTTTTTTAGCGTTCAAGGAATTTACTCACAACTTCTTACAAGTTCATTTAGATGATTGGATGGTGTATGGATTAGTTAAGGATCATTTTGACAATCTACGCTTGATGTTTGAAAGATGTAGACAATTGATTATATATTTGAACATCAAGAAGTGCATATTTTCCACACCATTTAGGATACTGTTAGGACAAATAATTTTTAAAGAAGGTTTGTTGGTCGATCCAGCTAAGGTTGTAGTCATTATAGGCCTAAAGGAGCCTACATGTCAAAGTGAGGTGTGTGGTTTTTTGCATCACACAGGATATTATAGGAAGTTTATTAAATGATATGCCAAAGTTGTTACACCATTGGAGGAGTTACTAAAAGGGAAAGGTATTTTCTACTGGGGAGAACTGCAGCAACATGCATTCGAGACATTAAAGGAGAAACTTACTACCATTCCTATCCTTCATTTTCCTCTGTGGGACCAACAATTTCATGTACATGTGGATGCCTCTAGCACATCCATTAGCACAGTATTGGCTCATCCTGGAGAAGGTATTATAGATCATCCTATCTATTTTTCTAGTAGAAAGATGAATCTTATAGAACAAAATTACACAATTACAGAGTGTGAATCTTTTTCAATGATCTATGCGATGCATAAATTCTGATAGTACCTACTAGATACACCATTTTTCTTCTATATAGATCATATGTCATTGAATTATTTGGTAAAAAAACCCATTTTACAATAGAACATATGCAGATGGGTAATATTATTTCAAGAATACAATTTCACAGTTATGGTAAAACCAGGGAAAATTAATTCTAGACCAGAACATTTATCCAGAATACATTCAAGAGAAGAAGCATAGGCCATTGAAGATACCATGCCTGATGCATAATTATATAGGTTACAAAGAGCACCATTAGAATTAGAATACATTGTTGTCTTTCTATGAACAGGCATGACACTAGAAGGAATGAAATCCTTAGAATAGAAACAACTTGCTATAAGTACAACACCCTATATGTTAATTAGCATCAACCTGTACAAGTTAGGTGGAGATGAAGTATTATGTCATTGCGTGCTGGAATATGAGAACATATATATTATGGAAGAATATCATGGTGGTATTGTAGGTGGCCACTGCTCACAAGATTCTACACATTGGAGTATGGTGGGAGACCCTGTATAAATATTGTAAGGCTTGTGATCACTGTCAGCATCTTGGGAAACTAGGTCAACAAGATGAATTACCTCTAAGACCTACTAGTTTAGAAATGTTTGAGAAATGGGACATAAATTTTGTGGGTCCTATTTCACTAGCTACATGCACACCTAGATTGTGCTATATCATCACTTGCATAGATTATCTGACAAGGTGGGAAGACGTAGCACCTACAAAGGATTGTACAACAACCAGGTTTCTATGGGAAAATATTATTACACGGTATGGATGTCCTTTAAGTTTGACCAGTAATAGGGGAACACATTTTATTAATGAGATAATCAAAATTTTATTAGATGAATTCATGATTACACAACATAAGACTATGCCATATCATCCTTAGGAAAATGGGAATGCTAAGGCTTTTAACAAAATTTTGAGCCAGACATTAATAAAAATATGTGATGTTGGAAGAAAGGATTGGGATGATAATGTATCTACATTACTTTGGGCATATCGAAAAACATATAAAAGGTTGAACAAAGCCACACCATTTCAGTTAGTGTTTGACACAAAAGTGGTTCTTCCTATGGAATTCATTTTACCTACTTTATGTATTCCACATGATGGAGCTCTAGCTGATGAGAAATCATTAAAAGAACAAATTGAAAAGTTAATCAAGTTGGATGAAAAATGAGAAATATCATGTTAGAGTCAAAAACAAGAGAAGGCCAGACAGAAATCATGGCATGATAGGTACATCAGGGATAAAAAGCTTGAGATAGGATAGATGGTGCTCCTTTATGACTCTAAATTTTTGTACCATCCAGAAAAACTCAAATTACATTAGCTAGGGTCATATGTTATCACTCACATACTTGAAACAAACACTTTTCAATTAGAGACAATTGATGGAATACAGTTACTCGGATACTTCAATGAGAGTAGACTGAAGCCCTACTATAAATAAGTCTTTTCGGTGTTTATAATAAGGTATTGTTACCATTTAGATTAGGTTTTCAATTCTACATTTCCTTAATGTGTTTCCTTCTTTGTTACTATGCTTTGTCAATTTATTTGGTGTGTTTCTGTGTAATAATCGTGTTTATGCACGAGAAGGTAACTACTATTTGATAATTTTTATGCTTAGAGGACTGCACATACCCTTAGTGCGGGGTAGGTTATTGATATCATGGTACATGATTGATGAAAATCAATACACATGAAAGCAAATAACTGCTACGGGTGTTATTCAAAATTGGAAAATTATAAAAAGAGATTACTTATGGAAACAAAGACCATAGATGGAGATGAATGAAGAAACAAGTATAATACGAGGTAAGTAGAGGCCATAGGAACTACCAAGGGAAGGCACATTGGTGAGGTACTCGAGTACATGGAGGCACGCTGAAGAGAATTTTGTGGCTAGAAGGTAGGAGGGTGTGTTATAAAGTTATAGCTTAGGTGTCTAGATATACCGCATGGAAGGAATGAAAAAGGTCAATTAATGAGAGGATTTTTGGTAGGTGGAAGATCAATAAATGTACCAAATTTCTGAAAATGTATATAAGGATGGGATGTGAGTTCATTTTTACCATTGGAATTAAGATAATTTTAAAAGAGTTAAGTGCGTATGAGCTGAGTAATCGTGTTGAGGTGTGAAACCAGACATGGAGAGAATTTTAGTGTGCAAGAGAACCTTGTGTTCCCATAGGTGAAGGGTTTGAGAGAAGTAGACACGTTACAAACAATCTAGGGCACATGATTTTCACTAGGGCATGAAGATTTGAACTAGGATCTCAACTTTATTGATTACAGAGGGAAGAAAAGAGATATTTTTCAGATGGCACTGAAGAAATCACCCATAGTAGTATTCAAAGGGAAGAAGAAGGTTGAAGTGGAAGAAGAAATTTCTCTCTCGAGTAATTTATCAGAAATGTAGTATCTAGAGAGCATGATTTTGGGACAAGAATGGGATTCCAACATCCATCAATGTAAGATCAGTGATTACAACCATCAAAAATTAGATAATAAGGAGTTTGAAGCATTGTTGAGCACAAAAACAAACAAGTGAATAATAGAAGATATGCCAATGTACGATGAAATTAGTGAGAAGTTACTGAAGTAGATTAGATTCTACGAGTTGTATGAGCTGCCATACTTTGAGAAGTACGAACCATTGTATGTATGGTTGATGAGAAGAGTGCATAAGAACTTCTTCTATTTTTTTGGATGGAGAGTTAGAATTACAGTTTCCTTGATTTCAACAATGACAGGAATAAGGGCCTTAAGAACAGGTATGGAGTGTGATTTAATGGATAATGCCACAATCCTAGAGACAAGGAAGGAGATCGGGTATACCAAATATCCACGTAGCATGGACATCAAAAAATTGAAGTACCCAATAGTGTATGAAGCTACACATCCTTTAACAAAGTCAAATGAGTAAGAAAGGTGGTCCCAGGTAAACACACTTTGGTTGCACATTGCAAAGAAGATGTCTCAAGGAGTGGTCTACAACATCAAAAATCACATAGCAAGGAAAATCATTGAGGAAGATTGAACATGTGAAAGAATATGGTTTGGCACTCTTTTATTGTATTTGGTGTTTATGGAGATTAGATTGTCTGATGGGCTAAAGGATAAGATTTGGGAGTACCCCATGGAACACAGGTCACATGCACAAAGATTTTGAAAGTACTTGTGCAATGGAACAATGGACAAACCATTCAAGAAGAGGGCAGAGAATTGGTATGATATACTCTACACAACATTTGAAGAAGAGTGGCACATACCCAAGGAATTGTCTTCGGTGGTGGGTAAGGCAATACAATTTGTAATCTACTAGAATTTTTTCATTGTGTGATTTACGATGAAGGATGGGGCTTGGATCCCATGGTGTAAACATCCATATGCCTTCACAAAAAGATATTTCTAGCCATCAACTCACTATTTTTCAGATGTGCGTCACCTAACCTTCAATGCAAACAAGGTAGATTGCAACTACCACACTCTAAGAAAGAAATATGTATATCTAGGGAAGAATTCCTACATTGAGAGGCTCATCTCAGATGTATTAATCATGAATATTGCAAGCTTAGTAGTTGGGGACACCAGAGAAATGCTTGTGTACCTAGAACTCAATCCCAAGATGGAGAACACAAAGAATGTGGAGAATGAGTTCACGATCCTAGGGCCGCAAAAAATTAAGCATATAATGGAAAATGTTCAAGCACCTAATCCCATAGAGATGATACAAGTAGATGATAAAGAAGAGCAGAAAGAGGATAGTGGTAGTTTGGATCGTAGAAGTAGAAGAGAGCCTCCAAATAAGCAAGAATTTAAGCATGTGACTACTCCACCCCAGCCACAAGAAGGAGATTATGAGGACTTAGATGCAATCAAAGGAGAGCATCACTGCAAAAGAGTATTAAGGAGAAGGAGGACCCAAGGTGCTTCTCCAAAATCATTACAAAGATCACCTCAAATCTCTCCACATAAGGAGACAACTAAGAAAATCAGAATTAATTTGAAGCTAAACAAGGAGGCATAAGATTCTGACGTAAGCACACTCAACTCCCCTACACCTCCATAGAATGAAGAAGAACCAAAGGACAAAGATATGAGGGATGGAGAAGAAGGAAATAAAGAGGTAGATGAGACAACGATCAATACTACCTAGGGTATGACAGAATAAGCTCCAAATCTTGAAGCCCAAGTATTTAAGGGGCTGAGATCAAAGATAACAAGTGGATAATATGTTCCACCAATCATGGGCTACACCGAGGACATAGGTAAAATTTTTCATGTCCATTTTCAAATCACAATGAAACAAAAGGATTTGTATGGATAGAAGCTAATGGATGAAGATATAGGAACCATGTGCACAAGGAAGAAAATTTCATGGAAGATGGACACACACATGGATGAACTAGATTTTGATGTGTGTGAAGAGTCATGTGTATCAAGGAGGTTGAACAAGACACCTCAGGCTAGACACATAATAGTAAATCCTACTATTATGTTAGATGAACAAGTGAGAAATGCTTTAGTAAAGGTCTCGATAGAGGTGGCACGGTGAAATATGGATAAGGATATAACAATTAGGGCATTGAGGGAGGAGATCAAAACTAAGAATGTATAAATAACACGCCTACAATAAGAAAAATAATTGGCATAGAAGAAGATTGTTGTTTTCATCAAAATGCAGAGGAAGTTGGGGAAAATATCATGAAAGGAAAGCCACACATAGATCCAAAGGTACCCAAAATGTTTCCTTTAGAAATGCATTATGTAAGTACCCTGGTGGACTTAGTGCTTGAAGATGAACCTCTACGCATGCCACCACCAAAGGATACAACAAAAAAAGTAGAGCGGGAAAATGTTTTGCTGATGAGAAAGATTTCGTCATATGAGGGGTTGCTTCAGATTTTGCAAGAGGAACTGAAGAAAGTAGATCAAGCGTTGAATATCTATACAACCCTAGAAGTTATAAGAATAAGGACCATTTTGGAAGACAATGAAGTCTTGAAAGCCATGAAATATGAGACCTCTGGCCATACAGAATGATTTGCACTTAACAATCTAAAGTGAGAGGCCCTTATTGCAGCTCAATAATTACATAAGGAAAGGATGGATGAGATTTGGGAACTCATTACATAAAAGATGGACTTATTAGAAGGAAGGATTCCTTCCATGTCAAGTATTGTGTTGGTATTGTAGAATGAGAAAGGAGAGATTACAAAGGATGAGTTAGAGTCAATTGCAGTGGATATCCAAGAAAATATAGAGGCAACACTCAATGATTGGAAGACCTTAGAGGTGGAAATAAAAGGAGAATATCTAGAATTGATTATTCAGTTTGAATCTGAAAATAATGCTAGGTAAAGACATTATTTTATTTCATCAAAATTCTTTCTATTCTTCTATTGATATTCTTTTATTCACTTTGGAGACAACCATTTCCATGGTGGCAATGCAACTAGTTTGGGGTAATGTTGGTTAGACAAAATCTAGCACTTAGCGAAAAATATAAAAAAGGTTCACACAGAAGAACAAAGTATATTCAAAAGTGTATGAGGATCGAAAAGGAATCACGTGCTGAGGACAGAGACAGATTCGGGACTTAGCAATTTTTAAGATAAGGATCTATTTTTGTAAGATAGCATGCGGAAGACACAAACCAGTTAGTGAATTACACGACATGCATTGGCTATTTTTGGAGGATCAGATACAAAGCGCTTTGCATAGATACAAGTTGAGAATAGATTTACAACTAGCAGTTAACTAGAAGAATTATATTATTTGCGCACTTACATGTGTGGTTATTTTTGTAATCGCACGTGGCTAATAATAGCATGCGACCTATTTTGGTATTAGATAAACGATGAAGGGAAATTCCCCTCCCTTATAAATATGTAGTGAATTGTGCATCATAGTGGTGTGTGAGAACTGAGTTATTATGAGGTTATGCTGCCAAATCTGATGCGCGCATAGACTATGGTATTATAAATTGTAATAATCTTATTTGTATTTATCATGTTTAATATAATGAAGTATATTGGCTGAATCAGAGTATTAAATCCTGAGTATAATTGGTTCTTGCATGCTTAATTTCATCATGGTTATCTTTTAAGTATGTTGTTCTCTAGATCTAGATCTGAATATGTACTATAGAATGATAAAATAGTCATAGATCTGAATGCTTCAAGTCTTCATCATGCTAACATCCTGCAACAACAACCCTAAAGAGGGGCCTAGTACCTTTGCGTGCTTCAGGTGAATGCTCAATCTAGCCTGAGTTATGTGTCAGTGCACTTGGAATTTTACTAGTGAATTCTAGGCTGCATCATCTACTGAAAGAAAAATCACAAACTACTTCTAATCTATCACTTCCAAGGGACTACGGACAGAGGTAGAACATGAAAGTGAAGGAAAACTACACTACAGAGGTGATGGACCAAAAGAAGGGTATGAGAATAAATCTCTAATGTGTGAAAATGTAAGCAAAATATAGATTAGAGAGGGTGATAATAGTTATCCATAGTATAATAATATTACTCAACAACATTTCCGTGCACACACCATAGTAATAGAACCCTACAAAATCATAAAATAGACACAATAAATCTACAATAATATTCAAGAGGCAAGAATAATGCAAGTAAACACAACAATGCAAGATACATCCAAAAAATTGCATTGATTTCTTCGTGGGTATGCACAGTTCAAAATTTTACAAATAAAAGGCCTAAATCACAATGCAATGAGTCCACTACAAAGGCCTATAGCACATTGGCTTTACAAAACCAAAATGACGTAGTTTTTCTACTCTAACTATCCTCCCCTTTTACAATGAGCCTAACACTTAGATTTATAGAATTTTGAGAGGAAGGAGGAAGGGGATGCAATTCTAAAAATTACCTTCTAAACAAATTACAAGTCATAATAAATGAGTTTGGTTTGTGATTTTGGACCTGCAGAAGCAATATCAAGGTTTCCCATATCATGTAGTGGTGAAAGAATGATTGTCCATGTTCATTGAATTCTCCTCCAACCACTTACCAAAAACCAAATAGAAATGGACTTAGTTCACTTAAAAATACCTAAATGATATTCATCAGTTTCTAGATTTCTAGATTTCTGTGCTTTGGGCTTGGAGCCACAATTCAAACGAGACCAATTTTTTGAAATTCTGCTAAAAATTGCTCCAATTATGGCTCTCTTAGTGATTCTAGATGATTTTTCTTGCACAAGTTTTCTTGGCTATTACGTGATTGCGAATTAAATAGTTTGGTTGGAAATTTCAAAATTTATTTTTCTTCCTTTTCCATAGCTCACTGCCTCCATTAGAAATGATTATCTTTTAAATTTCTTGGCCTGACCACTTTGTTTTTATTTACTAACATTATGGGGAGAGGTTATTATTTATTTCAATGTACTGTACCTAGCCATCTAAGCCAACTCAGCCAAATTGGCTATTCCTTTGCCCCATTGAAATCTTTCCACTTAGGAACCAAGCCTTGTTTGAATCCCAACTCTTGTTTTGAGTAATTCCCTATGCATAGTGGCCATCTTGGCACCAAGTCAACTCATTCTTGGTTGCATCACTGAGTTGTGGGTATGTGGGACTTGCACATCTTATTGGTCCAAACTCAGGCCACCACATCTTGTTTCGGCCACATGGAGTTATTTTTTCCCATTTTGGCTCCGCATGGTTCCTACGGCTTAGGTTGATCATGTAAGGTTATTGACCCCTTAAACCCCCGCATTCCATTGATGTCAAGCACTTCTTATGTATCGGGCCCGAGAGGCACAACTTGCCCATGGTCCACTTGGACCATTTCCACCTGCTTTACCTACATAAATCTCAGTTTTTCAATAGTTCCCCATGGCTACACCAATGAAAATGAGATTTTTGAGCATGGATGTCCCTAGAGGCACATCCCCCTCAGGAAGTCTGGGCTAGTTTTATCCACTTTCCCTGAATATCCATTGCAGATGAACCCGACCTATATTGTACTCACATCCCTTGTCCGACTGAGCCATTTGGGTCGATTTTATCCCCGTTGGCCACAACATTGTTTATATTTTCCATGCTAAGCTTAAAACTAAATCACCTTTTATGATTCAGCCTTTTCTTCTTTGCATTTCACTTACCATGATATGAAAACATCACCTCTTATATGGAATTGGCTTATCCACCTTTTAAGTCATGATTGAGCGGGATCGAACTTGGTGTGTGCAAGGATTTGTTAGGTATGCCAAAATAATTATAACTAACACCTAGTAGTCCAAAAACAAAGCTAAATCAAAACCTATGCACCATCATGCTTAGAGCTTAACCAAGACTAATCTACAACCATCCTTTCATTAGAAAATGAATAAATATTAAAACTAACATTCTAATCCATTAATCTCTATCTCTATTTTATGCTAATTAAATGAAATGAATCTATTTATATCCTTGGAAATAAAATGGTTGATTTTGTGTTTGAATCCCAAGGTTTTCAAGAATGGAGTCTTGTCAATCCTTGGTTATAAGACCATTTGACATATCTCCACATGTATTTAAAAATTGGATGGATTAATGCAAGAGATGAAGATAACTAGCTCCTCTAATGAAGAACACTCTAAGATGATGAAACTTTCTATAGCTTAGGCTCTATGCTCATTTAGGTGTAAGAAGAAAAGTATGAGGATGGCTCCTTATACAACCCAATGTATAAAAGAATCTCTACATCCTATTATGTGTGGGACAAAAGAGAGGTTAGGTTAGTTATGGATAAGGAAGGTTCAAAAAGGGTTGAGTTAACCTTAGGAGAGTTTATTTTGTTCTTTAGTGACCCATGGGGATTGAGGGGGTTTATTAATTAATAAAAGTGATTAATTAATAGGTGTGTAAGCTTATAGAATATTTTTAGAGAAATAATTAGCATGATTTAGACTATGGGACGAAAGAAATCAAATAAATAATAATTTGTTGATTTAATGAAAGAGGAAGCTACTTAATTAATAAAAATTAACTAGTCTAGATAGAAGGGAGGATTAATTAACAGAGGGTTGTTAATTGGCTTATTTTTTGGATAAAGGGTTAATTAACTAGCACAATGTAGTTAATTAACGACAATATAAGAGAAAATGTGCTATATTGATGATATGTCATCAATTTGCGGGAAAGGGGATAATTAGTGCAATTTAAGTATTTAAATTGCTTGAGCTAAATTATAGGTGTTTACACTTGCTTCTTCTCAGGGGGAAAATTATTTGGCATGCTTTAACATGGGCTTGAAGAGCTTTGCATTCACTTGGTATCCGTATCTTATTGGTCATAACTTCATAGTATGAGTTGGTTTGGCAACACATAACTCAGTTTGCATGTAACTTGGTGAAATATATGTGGATTTGGGATGGTGCCAACAGTCTCGTCCCCATGCTTGCACAATAAAAACCTAACTACCATGTGCATTGGTTGTGGTTTGTATGTTATTAAACCAATTTGACTCATTACAACGGCTTGAGAAATCTATACAACTTTGGACATGAAGCATAATACTCGGATGACATGGCTCATACTTAGAAATCTTGCATCAACAAAATACTAGGTTATGGCTCGAGAGAACCATCAATGTAATTTGACACTATTACAATATCCCACTATTCTATTGCTTGTACTTGTGGTGCTCGAGCCTATAGAGTTTGAGCTCGGTCACATAGAGAGGGGATCAATATTTTATAGATGAAATTGTAAATCCCCACAAAGGCATGAGTTTCTATTCTATTTATAGACCATCGGTTCATGAGATAACTCATTTTTTAGAGTGACGATGCTACAATAGTAGCTCGGGTGTGAGTTGAGACAACTCATTTAACATGTAAGATATTGTCTTAGCATTCAAGCTCACTGATGCAAAAAATAGATCTTGGTTATAAAAATAATCTTGATCCTCCATATGTGAGCTCGATCTCTCTTCATATCTCGACTATCTCCATTAATGGCTTTTTTATCCCTTCTATATACATTAGTTCCATGGTATCTTGGTCTCTATTAATATATGTAGAACACTACTCTATGAGTTCGATAGTTGCACATATCTCTTTCGATCCTTATATTAGATCGGTCACTAGATCTATGAGCTCATCAAGGTCTAATGGCAGGTGTTTATCTTTAGTGTCTCAAGCCTATAGGTCAATTCCAAAATTATTATGGAGCTCTATCCTGATTCCATCATTTAGTTTCCTATGATTCCTTACCAATATAGTGATGAAATTTCTCTTGTCATCACATTTCATGAGGGGCTGAAATGGGATAAAAGATCTTAATTGTGATATTTTAGTAATCATTCAATCCATGGAAGCTACAACATTACCTAATACATATATAATAGGTATTAGAGTTAAAAATTACCTAATCCATTAAAGTAACAAAGCTCCTACAATTCCTACATCTTTATTTCTAGAATTTCCCCTAATTAATTAGCCTTATCTTGTTCCTCTTCAAGATCGAAATACTTCATCATCCACCTCTACATCATATTCCTCCAATAAGTGATATGATAATGATGACCTTAGAACATTAGTAAATAGTTTATGTAATAAAATTGTCTTCATTGAAATAAAATAATCTCAAACACCTAAAAAATTCTCAATCTTTAATCAAGGGAAGCCTTCTAATAAATATATTTAATCAAGGTTTCTAACAATAGAGAGATTAATTCCCAAATCAAATATATGGTAAAAATAACTATAAAAAATAGGTTCCAAGGCCATAATCCACATTTAAACCTTCAAACAATTTCTCCTACACAACTTCTAGTCAGTAGAAAAAGTACGACCCTTTTTCCAGTGTAAAATAAAGTAATCGAAGAAGTTGAATTGTGTTTTCCATGCATTAAATGAAATAATAAAAATACTTTTATAAATAATGTGCATGTTCAAACAATGATGGTGCATAATTATTTGAATAAATAAGAACAATTGATTTAAATGGAAAAGCCTAATGTGGAGAGGGTATAAAAATCTACCCGCAAGACTAATCTTCTGTTGTCTAACCCAGAAGATTTATGTTTAGTCAACTAGAAAATTTATAACTTAATAAGACTAAAAATTCATGTCACATACAATACAAGGAAAAATAATAGGTATTTAGGAACTATTGATCCATCTTGTCTAGTACAACATAATCCACTTCTATATGAAAAGCAATATGCAATATAATCATGTGGAATATATATATATATATATATTCATCCAGAAATGATGCCTCTACAAAATAAGTCAATCATCCACTAAGAGTGCCACTTTTACCCTTTAAAAAGTAATAAAAGAATCCTTAGGGCCTTTTATGTATAGGTAAGGGATTATCCCTCTTAATAATGTAAAAAAAATGAATAATAAAAAGATGAATGTGACTATATGGGATTCCTTTTCAATCCCATCTTAGAAGGATCTCTTCCATGTCCATTCCATATCAGAAGGATCTCTTACAAAAATACATGAAGTATTTTCTGCAATCTTAAGTAGTTATGTAGAAGTAAGATTCCTTTTTAAACATGTACCAACCAAAGGATAAAGAAGTAATTAGATCAAAGAATCCACTAAAACTGTATATTTATTAGATTCTGGGAGAGAATATAGTACATAATTTCTTGATATATTCATATACCAGTAATTATGTAATTTAAAATAAAGTAAAACACCTTTTTGGCATTGAGTATAGTCCAAGTTTTAAGGGATTTTTACAACATGATGGTTCAACAATCAAAATACTAGATGTCATAAATAACCTTAGGCTAATCATTAATGCTTGTCCTAGTGTAACCATCACTCAAGGTATATTAGTAATTGATCTACCTCCTTTCTTTCCCTCCTTATCGCTATATTTCACAAATAAGGTTTACGGGTACTTGTATTTAGATTAGTCTCATATGTTCTTAAGGACAAGATATGTCACAAGGTTTAATATCAATGTCGAGAAAAAATTATCTTATCATGTCTAATCCAATTAACCCTCTCCCATTAGTTCTCCTTACACAATACAATAAGAGGATAAAAATGAGTCAATGCATATTAAATAAACCACCAATTTTATCAGTATGTGATATTTCGTGAGATGAATGATCCAAGGATAATTATGAGGTTAATCCTTATAACATAGATGAGGAAAATTGTGCAGTTACTTATTATATCCATGAAGAATATGTTGTTATCCCAATGTCAAAAAAATAAACAAATGATGTTTCAACCCTGTAGAATATGTTCTTTGATGGTTGAAAGAGAAGAAATGAATGTTGAGTAGGTGTGGTTTCGATTTCTCCAACTAGTTAATATTTATTGTTTTCCCATATATTGTAGTATACATGATTCAACAATGTGGAAGAGTGTAAGGCATTGAGGAATGTAATTTTATAGCTAAGAAAAGGAATATTAAATCCTTATAAATTTTTGGAGACCTTGAGATATGATACTGTAGTGTGAAGAATAATATATTAAAGTCTTATTGACATCGAGTGTGTGATCTCATGGAAAAATTTATAATATCAAATTGTAAGTGGTGTGAAGGAAGTTAAATAAAAAATTAAACCATATGGAAACTATAGGATCAAAAATATCTCCACCTAATGACCTCATCCATGGAAAAAAGTGGCATATGAAAATGGTGGTAAGGAATTCCATTCCAAATAATGAGGTGAGATGGCATGTTTTGGAAAGTAATGAGTAAATATTTGAATTTATCCAAAATTAGGAAGAGTTATCATCAGACATATAGTATTAGTTGTGAAAAATATAGGCTGAAAAAATAATTTAGTTAAAGAAAAACAAGACATCTAAAGAAATTTTCACACTTGAATATATATACATTCATCCCTAATGATGATTTTAAGGGATAAAATAGAAACTTAATAGTAAAGGAAGAAGAATACTAACTAGTCACCATCACACAAGAAAATAATATTTTGCTTGGAAAGGTATGTGATGATATTAAAGATAAGGGTTTCATATCCTTGTGGAAAATTCAAAATTATTTTTCCCATTGATCTATGAATATCTTAAAAGATTTGATCCAAATATTTCCCAATATGATATAGATATATATTTCAATGCTACATAAATTATTCATAAAAAATACACGTAAACCATAAAACATAACCCATTAGGAAGAAAGAATTATCAAAGATCATATATTCCAATATCATATTCCCCTTCAATTATTCCTCTTGGGTGGAACAATTAATCTCTGTTAGGAAGAAGAATTTATAAATTAGCCATTTGTTGATTTTAAAGACTCTAACTAAGCCTCGCTCAATGATCATTATCCTTTTTCCTTTATGGAATAAATTTTTAAAATAGTAGAAGGAATTTAAATATTATTACTTTTAGATGGTTATTCTAGTTTCAAACAAATCAAAGTCAAAGATGAAGATCAAAACAAGAAACTCTCCGTGAATAAATGGTGAACATACACCGATGAGAATATTTCATTTAGGAGGACTAACACTGATGATAATGTATAAAGGGATGTGCATATTTAATTTAATGGTTTCATAAATAAGTTGATCTTTATCTCCTTGGATTATATCATATTTTTCTCAAAAGTGGGTGATGATCACATAAAATATATTGAGAAAGTGTTTGAAAGGTGTAGAGAACATGAGGTGTCACTCAACCAAAATAAATGTATTTTTCTGTTTCTACATGAAAAACTCATTTTTCACGTTATCTCAAAATTTGGTATTGTTATTAACCCAAATATTATTTAATAAATTCTTTTTCTTTCATTACTGTATCATAAAAGACAAAAAAATATTTCCTTGGAAAAAATAATTTTGCTAGGAATTTTATTCCTAACTTTTTAAGACTAGTCAAACACATCACCTTGATGCTTAAGAAAGACATTTCCTTCAAATTTACTAAGGCAATTGAGTATCCAAGTCACCTTCCTCTTAAAAACAAAATATATTACAGATAGGAGGAATCCGGATTGATCATAATTTATAATTTCATTTTGAAAAGGAGCTTTGATGGGATCCTACTCAGATGTCTAGAAAAGGAAGAGGATAATAATATCTTTCATGAGTTACATCGTGGAAGCTTTGGGAGGAACTTCTTGAAAAAAACCACAGCCATAAAATTCCTACAAGCAGGAAACTTTTAGCTCAACTTGTTTATTTATTGTTATGCAATGGTGAGCAAGTGTAAAATTTTCTAATTCTACACGGGATTCTAGAGAAATTCCACATTTCGTCTTAACCCTATTTTATTTTATGAGCCTTTTGTGTAATGGGTTCTAGATTTCATTGGAATGGTTAATCCAATTTCAAGGGTGGGTCACAGATGGATTCTTGTAGCCACTAATTACTTCACCTAATGGGCGGAGGAAGTTCCACTAAAGGAAGCCATAAAGAATATGATACTAGAACTCCTCTATGATATCACTACACACTTTATAACCCCACAAAAAATTATATTAGATAATGTGAAGGATTTTCTAGGTGCCAAAGTGTTTAATTTTGTAATGATGCATGGAATCTGTGTAATAAATGTATTCTAACTACCACCTGCGGAGTAATAGTTTGATAGAGTCTATGAACAAGAATCTGAACATAATGATAAAATAATGGGGGATGAACATAAGATTTCATGGTATGAGCATGTGAAGATGACCTTATGGGCTAAATTGATCACACCCAAACAATCCTGAAGGCCTCACCATATGAATTGGTCTATGGTAAAATCAAAGTAATGCCTACCACTTTGGAGATCCCACAATTACAAATATTAAAATAAATTGAGATCAAAGAACATAGAGCAATGCATGTAAGACTTGCAAAACTAATATAGATTTAAGAAAAATAGGAGGTAGCCCATGAATCATGATCAGCCGTCAGTAGGTTATCAAAACTTGGTTTGATGATTATACTTATGAACCTGATTTCTGAGTCGAAACTTTGGTTTTGAACTGGGACGCAAGAGACACCAAGCCTAGAGATCATGGAAAATTTTGATGCCCTATGGATAGGCTTGTTCAAGATCACTATATTCAACCAGTAAAATGCCTTCAAGCTCGAGACTCTGGAAGGTGAGCCCTTGGAAATTCTGGTCAACATGACCAACCTTAATCCATACAATTGAGTATTTTGTATTGGAAGTTTTTATCATATGTATAGTACCTTATTTTTATCTTTTGTTGTGTTTAGCGGTGTCACCCACTCAGATAAGTTGATTTGTACATGTGTCTCATATGGATACTCTTCCACCCCCTTTTGAAATATTTTTAGGATGTGTACCTTCCTATGTTTCCGTAAAGTAAATGATCCAACATATTTTTATGATACCGAATGAAAATAATAATAGAATTAAAGAAAAATATCTTGGGAAATGACAAATTCGGCACTAGGGGTCACTCGAATAGGGTGTCGTTGCATGATGTGAAAAAATATATATGTGAACCTTTACTTCGTGGGAGTCGAGGAGGTTATTCAATGAAAACTTTGAGCATACGAAAGCCTCATTCAAAGTTCTAAGAGTCTCTTGTTCAAGTTTTTTGGTCCCTAGTTTGAAAAATCATTGCTTTCAACAGTTCTAGAGTAACCATTGCAGCATATAATTCCCTATAGCTACCAAAATATTATGCAGGGAAACTTGAGCCACTCCACTCTCTTCCTGAGGCTGGGATTCCCTAATAGTGGAATGCATTTCAATGAATCATCTATGATAATATATTTTATAGATAATATCTTTGACCCCATCCTCACCAAAATTCCAAAGGCCTTGAGGGAGGTAGCCCACACCATATTCCTAAATTTTATGGGTTAGGAGTCTTTTGGCTCTAGGATTGGGACAACCACACTCACACAATATATGGCACATCTTGTGCACTTGTATCTTGAGCTTATACAAATGTGTGTGTGTGTGTGTGTTCATTAGACCCTTCCTCCCACATCATAAAGGGAAAAAAAATGCAAGTGATGATTTCACCACAGGCCATCAGGGATATGTTGGCCCTATCCTATAACCAAACAGTTAGTTTATACAATATTCCCAAAGTTCAAAACATTCGGGAAAAATTCTAGAAAAAAACCACATTCATCAATAAGGACTTGCGATAAGATGATTCAAGAAGCTCTAGGACACCAATATTCCCAATCCCCCTTAAAATATTCCTGGAAGATTCGCAGGACTCCACAAATGGAAAGATGCATCATTTTTCCAGATTAGAATCATGAAAAGAGACTAGGCATATTGATTCAAATTCACCAAGGTAATTTCAGACTCCATTTGCAATTAGTTGGCCATGTTCCTTATTAATGCAACCTTCAGGTACTCTTCTTATTTGTTCCACCTCATTTTATACTAGAACTCCCAATTCCTTAACCAATTCATGGACCTAAAGCTATGGGACTTATAGGTGGACCCCTAAAAGATCATTCTAGTATCTGCATGGAATCATGTCCTATCCCACTCCTTGGACATATAAAAATTTGATAACTACTTTTTTTTCCCATTTTAGAATAATTTGACCTAGAAGGGGTCAATAAGAGAATGAACAACTCAGTCCAAGCCATCTTGATGGACCACCTACATCCCTATGACTATTTCTTTGGGGAAGAGTATTTAATGATTTGGTTTCATGGATTCATGGATTAATCCTTCATGCTTCCAAGAATTCTCATAGAGTGATTGGTGTGTTTGAAAGTGACCAGGAAGTTGGCACTCCTTGACATAAAGTATGGCTCTACCCATAAAAATTAGATGATGTTTGACATCCGTTTGACTAATGGAGGTATTACCATCATTATAGTGTAGGGTGGAGCATCTCATCCCATAGAAGATGGATTGATATGGCTTCACCTTCATCCAAGATAAATGGAGGTATGACTCAAATGGGAAGATAGCTAGCACCCTGTCCTAAAATAGTGTTTCAGACTCCTACCAACACGAGAGTGGAATATTTTATTAAGAAAAGACATCTCCTCATGAACACTCTTCTAAAATTTATGTCGAGCTAAAATACATCCATATTCATCCATGGGAATCATTCCACCCAGTCTGGTACAAGTATGACCCCGACATAAATATGACCATGGGATTGAGGGTAGCCTTGTGTACTAAGGGCTGGGACACCGATAAAATTGAATCCTATTATAAATAGAGGCAAGAAATCAGGAAAATGGCCCTCAATTTTGAGGAAGTGCCCACTGATGAGCAGTGGGAAGATTTTTTGGGATGCTGAGCACGTGTCCGACATGGACAGCAAGGAGGAAGTCTTGATCACCAAGGAATAATTTGTGTTCCATAAGGTGGAATATTTTTTCCATTCTCAACAACAAACGATTCCATGGGACTCTCCCTCCATTCCTTAGTCAAATCCTTCATGCTACACACCCATAGTTAAAACAACACTAGGCACTCATGATGAGGATTCAATAGCACATCATGTGCTACAACCATCGGTGTCGCCCAACATGACCACTGGTGAGGTCGCTGGTCCACAATGTCTTCCGAGTAAGAAGTTGAAATTGATTGTTGTCTCTTCTCCCTCCACCCTTTTTCCTCCTCCTGTTCATCCATATCCTCCACCCTTTACTTCTCCAGTGAAAGGTGCCCCTATTTCAATGACTCTAACCTAGAATCTTCCTCCTCTTGGATCCTCTCTCCTTCCTTCACTTCTAAAAAACATTCCCAAATTTTGTCCCTGATTTACGATGGGCCCTCCTTTAGCTCTCATAACTTCTTAGCCCCTGAAACTAGATATAGTCCCCTACGGTCTGCATACAAGGTTCCCATTTACATGTGGTATAGTCCTTTCTCCCTCAAAATTTTTGAACCAAGCTAAGGTCGCCAAGGTAGCACAAAATAAATTGAGGGAGAAGTAGAAGAAGAAAGAAATGGCGATAGGAGAAACAAGGAAACTATGGTCATTATATGACCATCAGCAGAGCTCCCTGACCATTTCTCAAATGGACCCCAATGTCCAAAATCTTATCGAGAAGATGCATCCCGATGATTATTGCATCAACGTTGCTGTGATGGACCCGAAATAGTTCTATCCTCAAGACAAGGTAAAACTAATGAGGGAGACAACTATTTTAGTCACCACTAACTACCTCAAAATTAGCAATAAGCTGAGGAAAATGGAGCATAGCCTCCTACAAAAAGAAAACTCAAACACCCACCTCAATTCTGAAATCAAAGGTAAGGGAAACAAAATAGAGAAACTCTGTAAGGAGTTCAAATAGGCAGTGTCACAAGAATCTCTTGCATCTTGTCAAGGAAAAACCAAGAGGTTATATTTCTAATTGGTAGCATCCAAGGTTTGGACTTGCTCACATGATCAGGAGAAGAAACTTCTATAGAAATAGGTCGATTCCAAAAATACAAAGGTCACTTTGCTCCAAGTGAAGCTATGCACTTCAGAGGTAAAAATGACATATTTCAAACAAAGTACAAAATAATCAAGCAAATGGTAAAAAATTTGACTTGGAAGCTCACTCAACAACCCCAAAAGGGAAGAATCATCACGTTTGTACATGGGTTGTACACCTCCTACTGTAAGATAATTTCCTCCACGAAATAAGACCTAGGGCTGGCACTCAGATTCATATCTGATGCGCAAAGTCCGTGCACCAACACAAAGTTCTCGACCTCAACCATCAATAATGTTGTATCCTCTAAGTTCCCTGAGTCACAGGTGATGGTTAAAATATTATATGACTCCTAGGACTTCACCTTGTAATGGGCTTGTATTATAGACATGCGGAAGGTTGCAACAAAAAACAATGAGATTTTGAGTTCCAACAAGGTCGCTACCTAGTGCTTGAATCTCCTAACCCAACTACAATTAGGGATCAAGGAGCGAAAGCATCATATTGAAGATATAGTTCAATTATGCTTCTTGTATCCCTTCCTCGATGATTCTACTATCTTATCATAGGAATAAATTCAGCAACTATGTATAAATAAATAATAAGATAATATTTTCTTTGAGTCTATAAAAGATGATTCTAGTGTTGTTGAAGTGGAGGCCATTATGAACCTGATTGTAAATCTAGAGTTTTTTTTAGATGCAATGGTGTAGGATCTCCAAAAAATATCTCACAAGAAGAGTATTGAGTTGTATAGAGCCTTTTAGGCTCTCCAATAAATAAATTACCTGACAGAGGCCGAATCGGTCGGGTACCAAGCTGCTTTGAAGAAGCTCTGGTGACATCTCTTTGAGCCAAATTTTGAAATTTTGTGGTAGGGAAGGATTGTTGGATTCTTCCATGACTGGCATGGAGTCCTTTGGTGAGTCACCATAACTGTAGAATTATTTCTACATTTTTTGGGGCCCCTCCAATTTTGATCCCTTTTGTCACCTGATCCCTTTTTTATTTTGTTGGACTAAATTTATCATAAGTATAAAACTAGACATAGAGGGTATCCATGTGTCCCTTTAGCACATTTTTTGGATGGCACAAGTGATATAAAAACTTCAAGCAGTAAGAATCCTCCATATGGCTAAAGCGTATCCCTCGACGGGTTGAAATGTCAAGGATAAAGCACAAGAATGCAAATCCCACCACATGTCACCCGAGCACAACTTAGAAAGGATAAAGGAAAGGTTAATCATTCGAGCAGTGTTGGGTCTCCATGTTTCATACAAGGAAGCTTCCACCATCCAAGGAACCAACTAAAGAATTAAATGGATTGAGGACTGGAAGAATGAATATGATCTCGGGTCCCAAAGCATGCAGTTGAGACCTACTCAAAAATTATAAGATCTCGAAGGTAAGAACTAAATGTGGGCATTAGAAACCTTAACGGAGGCACATTGAAGTAAGATCGAAAAATATATATACGATAATGTTATGGTGCCAGATACACTAGGACATGATATAGAAAAAAGAGAATTCCAGAGCTCCAAAAGAGATTTTGGTTCAATATATTGTGTTCATTAGCATTAACAAGGATATTTTGGAAATAAATTACTACAGTTTGTGCCATCTTTTCCTTATGTATTTTTTTCTCTAAAAATAAAATGTCTTATTATGTGCGCTGAAAAGTTTGCAAAAATTTGTGTCCTCTATTTTTGCTACTATTCAATTCTTTATGTATGTTTAAGTGTATATTGTGCTACATTCCCTTAGATCTTTTACATAATTATTCTTATGGTGTTGTGATTATGTTTTAGTTTCATCGAAGCCTTTGATGGTTTGAGATATCTTCAGAGTGGTGGATCTTGCTTGATGCTCTTCGACTAATCTAGTAGTCATTTCAATATTATTCTCTGTGTTATTAAGTAAAGTTTTAACACATCACCTTAGTTAGGATTTTCACATCAATCTATTTTATCTCTAACTCTTATCTCAAATGTGAATCAGAGAAGAGCTAGCTACTATAAAATTTGGAGGTTTTATTAGAGGCCAAGTCCCACATCTCTAATATTTTACACAAATTTGGTGATTCGTCTGCAAAGCTAATCATCAACATTTTCCACCTTTGACCTCATGTTGAGTTAGAACACTATGATTACAAATTCCTCCTCTTATGACATACATGGAGACAATTCAAGACATTAAATGAGTTTTTAGAAACATTGTTGTGATAATTTCAATGACATGGAAACATGATGATCCTTTTTGAACCTAATGTTGGAGTTAGAAGATTGAGATCATCACCTTTCTCTCCTTGGCTTCAAAAATCAACTTCATGATATATATGTTTCCTTTTTGAACAGAATAAACCCCATGATTCTCAAACCCTTTATTAATATTTTTTTACTCTTTGTAAAAGGTATTATCCTCCAAATAGAAAAATTTATTCTTCATTTAATTCAAAGTTCATAGTGTGAAATCATGAGTTTGTCATATCGGTAAGATGTTTTGAACAGAATAAACCCCATGATTCTCAAACACCTTCTTACTATTTTTTTACTCTTTATAAAAGGTATTATCCTCCAAATAGAAGAATTTATCCTTCGTTTAATTCAATGTGCATAGTGTGAAATCATGAGTTTGTCATATCGGTAAGATGTTTTAAACTATTTAAAACTTATCTTTGTGCTCTTTCTTCAGTGTGAGATGATAACCATCCTTTTTTCTTGAAAAATATATTGACACGTACTATTTTTAGTAAGATTTTTTTTCAAAAGTCCATTTAATTACTAGTTGTTTAATTTGGCACTTTTAAGTTTCATTGATGTACAAGCGGCAATGAAAATTATGAGAATGAACTATTTGTAGTAGTTACTATTTACAGATAGCGAGGCTTATGAATTCCTAATATTTTCATATGTGGATGTTCCTAGTGTCAATGTGGAATGAAAGTGATCTCAAAAATTTATTTTCTTGACAAGTATAATTCAATCTGATTTTCTGAGGATTTAAGTCATTAACACTCCATACATCTAAAAAAGGAACTTTTTAATTTTAGGGGACAATATCTAGTAATTAAAAATAATATAGAACACCATTGGATGAAAGGTTGGGATCATTTGAAATATTTTTTAAGAAGGAGTTGATGTTAAAATATCAATGGGATCGAATTAGGTGTCTGGGAGATATGAGTAACTTTCAGAATTTAGCATATGAGGCTTTTGAAATATTTTCAATAGCAAAAAAATATGGAGAGTGATATTTTAGAGGAAAAATAGTTCTTTATCAAATATAAAATGGCTAAGTGTTTTAATATGAATATTTTTTATCTCACTTGCACACCTTAGCTCAAGTTTGACTCAAGAAGGATTAACACGAGTTGAATGAGGGTTAATTTGGAGTTACATCCTAAAATAAGGGGATAAGAGGGAGAAAGGGAACAAAGGGGATATAATGGAAACACAAGTATTCTTTGCACAAGATATGGAAAAGTGTCACCTTGTGGTTTTATGTGTGTAAGATGTATGGGGCTAACAATTAGCACACGAAGTTGTACTATGGTTCTGACCATGTCTGGGGGCTAGCTGATGGGTAAGTGCATCGAAATGGGAGTCAAAAAGGGGTCTGAAATGAATTTTTATTTTCTACAAAATAAAAATATTCAATTTGTATGCGTTATTTAAGATAGTTACACTCAATATTTGAAGATGTTATAAAAACATGAATTGTAGGATTTTGAGTCTATTTCTAAACTACTATTATTTTTTATAATGGTTAAGTGTAATTGGGTTAAATATCTAAAATTTCAATAGGTTCTCCTATTTTTGTAAAAATGACATACTAGACAGTCAATCATGCGCCCCTATTTTTTAGTATTATTTAGTATTTTTGAAAACCATTTGGTATAAAGATACATTGGAACATCTAGTATGGGATATAATTTTTTTTAAAAAAATTTAGCGCGTAATTATTTTGTTTATTATTTTGTAAGTGCAAATATTTTGAAAATGAAAAAATAATGGATAGTTGACTGTTCCTCCCCCAAACTACCTCAAAACAATACTAAAAATTTTGAATTTTTTTAATATATATATAATTAGTTTTAATTCATGACTATAAATCTATATTTTAATTTGGAGAAGTGAACAAAAAGATACACGACAAAAGATAATCGGTTACAATAACTAAAAGTAGAGGTATAAAAGAAATGGTTTTAAACAAATATAAATGGAAAACTTGCAAAAGTCAAAAAAATATAAAATGTATATATTAAGAAAGAGGATAGTTCTATGGACATTGTATTAATAGTTTTAAAAATTATTTCAAACATTTTTTTAGGATTTATCATGGTGAAAAGTGATTTTTTACATTTTTTTTCAAAAATGTGTAGGTTACTATGTTAAAACAGGTCCAAGGCTTAGATTTGGGAAACCAAAGCAATTCCAATCCTAGAAAATCTTGGTTTGTGTGCATAATTAAAGGTACACGTAGACGTTAAAACATGTATGTGTTAAAACAGGTACGATTTCCTTATATTATGCGTAATATATCTGTTTTTTGAACCATTTTATTTACCAAAATAAATGTCTAGGTTTTTCATTTATTATTATTTATAATTTATTATTATTTATAATTTATAATATAAATTTATTATTTTTCAATGAATAATATATTATATTATATTAACAAGTAAAATTATACAATATGATCCACAAAAAATAGGTGGTATGAAATGACATGCAAAAGATACAAGATCACACTAGGTAGAGTCTATAAGAGTCAACTATAAAAATTTAAAAAGTACATAAGCAAAGAAACTAAGCATGCACTGTGAACTTTTAACCTATAGAGGGAAGATCATGATTAGGCCTACAAAAACTTGGTTGTTTCTTTTCCATTTTCCAACATGTCCTAACCAGAGATGGGTTGGATTCCTTCTTCACTATAATATATAGTGCCTCAATTGGGTGAGATGGAAAGAGACAACGTACAAAAATGTATCAGAAGTGTGGGAGGCTCCAACCATCATGAGTGCATGGCTTGGGTGCAGTTGATGAGCCTGAGACAAGATTTCTTAGCAATGGAGGTGCATCTCAACCTTGGTGGTGAGATGGAGACAAAGGGGAAAAATTCCTCTACGGAGGATGATTGCGTAGGCAATGACGAACCCAATTAAAGGAGCAATGCTACAAGTGGATATAAAAAAATACCACCTTTAGGAAAATGATTCAGAAACCCTACATACATGTTTAATCAATCAAAAAAAAATTCTTACAAGTGCCAAATATAACTTTGTCATTCTATTTTTCTCAATAGTCCATTCCTTGGTAAAAGTTTCTCAAAATGTAAAAATGCAATAAATCACTATACTAAGGCTTAAAATATCTTTGAAATTGTTCTACACCACTAATTGCACATACTCAAACCATAAAATCAATTCCACTATTCCATCTTACATCATTTTGCTTTTAGACCTCATATGCCCTTAAGACCTAGTTCTTAATATAATAATTCTTTTTTCCTAAATAACAAATCGTCACAATGGAATATCTCATTATTTAGTTGAATTTTAATTCCTATGACATGGTTTCAAAATATTAAGACTTAGTTATTTAGGAAACTCCTTATAGGTCTATTTTTGCAAATTTATCTTCAAACCCTTGATTAGGTCTCCCTCAAGGTAATGTAAAATCTATTTTTCTTTTTATGTGAGGTCAATGCAGGATAAATATGTTTTTGTTTACCAGTTCTGGTATTTTTAATATGTACCAAATTTCATCCTTTGACGCCAAGGAAAAAATGCTACTTCATTACCAAACTACCCCTTTAGACTAGTCTTCTTGACCGTGTTTGCATACCTAGGCTTAGATATCATAAAAATAGAAATATTGATCCATTAGTTTTGAGATTTTCCCTCACAATATCTTGGTACACACCCTTAAGACCATTAGTACCATGTTCAAGGATAAAATAACTCAATTTTTTATTTTTAATCTCTTTCCCTAGCACAGGCCCTCACAATTTCACCCAGTGAACCCGAGAAGGGAATATCAATTATAAATATCCCAATTATTCGATCCAAACCTTCATATTTTAACTTAAGGTTTATCTCAACATTTTCCAACTAATAAATTTACAAGTATATTCTCTTACGACTCTCTTTTCCTCAAGCACTATGACAAATCAGTTAGGTTTTTTATCAAGTTTATGACGCAATGTCACAAATATACCCTTCACATACCATATTAATCCCTTAATATTCCTACATAAGACTCTTCATGCCCTAACTAGGATGCATTAATACCACTTCTTAAATAAATTTTTGACCAAAATCCTCAAACTATTTTAACTTATCCAACTGTGATTATTTAATGATTTATTAAGAAATACACCTTTAATGTTTGTATCCTTTGACATTCATAACTCTTACATGCTCAAGAAAGTATCTTAAAAAATTATTTACATGATCAAAAGGGTTCTAGGTTTACAAAACCTTTCATCAAACTCTTAACATACTTGGCTATTCATGATGATTGTGTGACATAAAGGTTTCATTCAATTTGAGGGTTTTCAAATCCCTAACACCTTTCTAAGGCTACATTTGATGCTACATTACATTTTCGACCTCCCAGTATTCACTTCTTGGTCACAAAACTTCCAAAAGTTATCTTTTCATGTCTACTTTATACTTTCTTTCTTGGTCATAATAGTTTTGTGGAAGGATATGATTTATATCGTATCTTTCTCTAGCTCATTCTACATGTCTATAATTTTCTATGAGATCATTTTCCCCCAAAGTTAACCTTAGTCAAACTACATAGATTTTTTACTAACTCCATGTGATAACAATAATCTATACACAGAGATTACTCTATTTTTTTATACTCTCAATTTGTGCATACATAATTTACCTCTTCTCTATACTTTTTTCTTTGACATGAGTATTAATTTTACCAAATCCTTCCTTTAAATGATACTTTCTAACCATTTATAAATATTTCATAACCATTCAAAGTGTACTAACCCTTTTTTGGTCCTTAAAAATGTTTGTATTAACCCTTAACCAGTGAACAATCTATTAAGCCTGAGTTTGGCAAGTATAGAATCTTAGGGAATCATTTTATTTGACTGAGAAAATTGTAACTAAGAAATATTTGATATTTTATCTTATTTAATCCATGTATTAGGCATGCCTCTCCACGTTATTCATTCATTCATTCTTAATGGATTATAGGATTCTTTGTATTTGAGAATAGTGATTCCATTCATCAATTCCCAAATCAAGGTTTCATACTCTAACAAAATATTTAACATTAAACTCAAGAAAGGATTTATTTTATGAACTCTATCAATCCCCACCTAATTATTAAAACCTTATAATGTATGAATATGAAACCATATAAGTTTTGGAGAATACCAAATTCCATCTTACCTTACACAGTTATAAGACTAGCATCAACTTGTCTTCCCTGACTTATTTTCTTATCCAAGCTTCTACCAAGTCTTCCTTAAGACTAATACACATTCTCCCACATGTATGCCTTCATTCACATATCATAAAGAACATTTACACATAATACCAAATCATCTAATTCATAAACAATCAACTCATATCATTAAATAGCCATTCAAAGTCCTTTACTGTAATAAGCCTTCATTTATAATAAATCTTTATATTCATTACTTCTTTGAGCCTTAAAGGTTGTATTACAGTTATCTCCTCATCTTCCAAAACTCTTACTAAACTCTCTAATGATCTATTCTCTCTAACGCACCATATTTTAACACGATTTTTATAAGTTATTTAGGTTTAAATTCTCAACCATACATCATGAACTAACTCTAATGATTTTTCATCTTGGTTAAGAGAGTGAGTTAACAATTAGACCACCTCTTTATATTCATCTTAGGACTTCCCTCACTCCTATATTTCTAACTTACTAACCCATAGGCCTAGTCTACTAACAACTAGGTTAGATTACACAACTTAGAACATTTGAATATTTAAATATGAATTTTTAATGGAAACCTCCAAAATTTCATTTATTACATCAAGAGAGGGTCCACATGCTAAGTAGTACCAAAAAGAACCTAAAACACCCTAGAGGACTAATCAAGCCAAAATTTGAGCTATACACCTAATGTTCTTGCATCATACTCCCCATGTGGAGATAAATTTAGTATTTACAAAAGTATTTATTTCCTTATTTTCTTCCAATTGGATTCAAATTGAATTTCTCTTCTATTAATTTTTGCATCTTCTTTATTCTTTTCAACTTCTTTCTTCCTTAAATCTTCGTTCTTTGTCTTCATCTTCTTCTTTTTGTATTTTTCCTCAAAAGTGAGGTTGTCAATTACTATTACTTTAATTTGAGATATCTTTTCAATACTTTTGATCTATTTATCTATTGTACCTTCACATTCACAAATAAACACATCCTTATATTTAAAAACAAGAGACTTTTGAGTCTCTTCATCTACTTTTTCTTCTCTTTCTTGGTCTTTTTCAGTATTTTCTTCCATTTCTTCAATTTTTTATTGTTCAGACTTCACTTTTTCATCCTTTATAGAACATTCAAATTCCCACAATTCATCCTATAACTATTTTTCATTGATATATACAAACTCAAATTTTATTTTTTCTTCTTCTTCTTTGAATTCTTCTTTAAAACTGAATTCATCCTTTGCCATATCTTTCATTTGTTATTCTTTTTGTTGATTTTCCTTCACCTCCATCATTTCAAACTTTTCTTATTTTACTATATTATTTTTCTTCTTTAAGAGTTACCTAAATGACCACTTTACCTCTTTCTTTATCACTATTATCATCTCTACCTTTTTTTCCTACATTTGCATTTCTCTTATTTTTCTCTCTAATACTTCTTATCTCTCTCACCTCTTTTAATTACCATAAATTTATTTTTCTCTCTTCTTCTATTTTCTTTTCTTATTTATTTTTATTACTACTCTTCATGAATTGAAATAACTCCCTCACTATCTCAACCTCCATCTTTCTCTAGAAAGTCTTTTTCACCTTGCCAAGTCTCACCAAGGTTTATTTGCTTACCTATATTTTGAATTATCTCACTTTTTCTTTACTATCTTTCCTAATTATTCAATTTTATTCACTTATCAAAGGAGAAACCTGTCATTTATCATACATTCTACTCACAAGAAGGAAACCATCAGTTTCATAAACTCAATAAACTCAACCAATTTCAACCACATTCATCAAAGAAACTATTTATATTGTTTTCTTAACAAAAATAAAATTTTACCTTAAACTTAATTAATTTGAATTCTTGAATTTATTTCTCTGATACCAAATTATATAGACACCCTGAATACATGCTTAATCCATCAAAAAACATTGTTGAGAAGTGTCTAAAACAAATTTGTCATTCACTTTTTCTCAATGGTCCATTCCTTGCTAAAAGTTGCTCAAAATTCCAAATTTTAATAAGTCACTATAATAAGGATTAAAACATCTTAAAACTCTTCCTACATCACTAATTACACATGATAATACCATAAAATCAATTCCACTATTCCATCTTACATCATTTTTCTTTTAGACTTCATATACCCTTAATACCTAGCTCTGTCTCTAATCATTTTTTTCCCTTTAATAGATACTTGCAATGGAATACCTCATTATTTATCTACATTTTCATGTATGTGACATGTTTACAAAATATCAAGACTCAATTATTTAGGTAACTCTTTATAGGTTTCCTTTTGTAAATTTATCCTCAAACCCTTGATCATGTCTCCTTCAAGGTACTGTCAACTATATTTTCCTATTTATGGTGGGTAAATGTATAATATTTATGTTTTTGTTTACCCTTTATGGTATTATTATTGTGTTCCAAATTTCATCATTTTACTCCAAGTTAAAATGCAACTTACTTACCAAACTACCCCTTTAGACTAGTCTTATTGAATATGTTTGCATACCTAGGCTTAGACTGTCATAAAAATAAAAATATTGACCCATTACTTTTCCCTTAAGACCATCAGTACCAAATATTAGTACACATATTTAATACCATTAGTTCCATGTTCCAGGACAAAATAACTTTATTTTCTAATTTTAATATATTTCCCTAGCATAGGCCCTTACAATTTCACACAATGAACCTAAGAAGGGAATTTCAATCATAACTCTCCCAATTATTCAATCCAAATATTTATATTTTAAATGAAGGTCTATCTCAATGTTTTCCAGCTAATAAATTTACCAGTATCTTCTCTTTTGACTCTCTTTTCCTCAAGCTCTATAAAAAATCAGTCAGTTTTCTGATCAAGTTTATGACATAATGTTAAAAATATACCCTTCACACACCATCTTAAGACATTTATATTCATCTGTAATACTCTTCACTCCCTAACTAGGATTCATTGAGACAAGTTATCAAGTCAATTGTTTTCCAAACTCCTCAAACTATTCTAACTCAACCAACTCTCAGTTTTTACTGATTTATAAAGAAATACACCTTTGATGTTCATATCCTTTGACTTTCGTATCTTTGAAATGCTAAAATAAGTCTCTTACAAAATTATTTACACTATCCAAATGGTTATTAGTTCATAAAACCTTTCATCAACCTCTTAATATACTTGGCTAGTCATGATGTTTTTGTGAGAGAAGGGTTTCATTCAATTTAAGGGTTTCCAAATCCCTAACACATTTATAAGGCTAGGTTTGGTGTTATACAAAATTTTCAACCTCCCATTGTTCACTTCTTTCTCAAAAAAATTACAAAATATATCTTTTCATATATACTTTATACTTTCTTCCTTGGTCATAATAGTTTTGTGGAAGACTATGATTTATAGCTTATCTTTCTCTAGCTCACTCTGTGTCTTTTAGACTCTCAATCTGTGCACACACAATTTATGTGTTATGCTTACTTTGTCTTCTGATTTGAGTATTTTCTTTACCAACCCCTTAATTTTAATGGTATTTTCTAACCATTTTCCAAGATTTCATAACCGTTTAAAGTGTACTAACCCAGTTTTGGTCCTTGAAAATGTCTTTCTTAACCCTTAACTAGTGCACAATCTATTAAGCCTGAGTTTGGGAAGTATAGAATCTTAAGGATCATTTTACTTGACTAGAAAACTTATAACTGAGAAATATTTGATACTTGATCTTACCTACTCCATGTCTTAGGTATGCCTCTCCACATTATTCATTCATTCATTCATTCTCAATAGATTATATGATTCTTTGTATTTGAGAATAGAGATCTCAATCATCAATTCCCAAATTAGGGTATCTTATTCAGACACAATATATCACAAAAAATCAAGAAATACAAAATTCTATAAACTCTATCAATCTCCACCTGATTATTAAAATCTTCTAGTGCATGCATATGATACCATATAAGTTTTAGAGGATAAAAAATTCCTTCTTACCTGACACAATTATAAGACTAGCATAAAATTGTCTTCTCTGACTTGTTTTCTTATCTAGGCTTCTACAAGTTCTTCCTTGACACAAAGACACATTCTCCCACCTATATCTATCCATTCAGAGATCATAAAAACCATTTACACATAAGACCAACTCATCTAATTCATTAACAATCAACTCATATCATCAAGTAGTCATTCAAAATCCTTTAGTGCAAGAATCCATCATTTATAATAAAGAGTGATATTCATTGATTCTATGAGCCTTGAATTTTTTATTACATTGATCTCCTTCCTCTTCCAAAACTCTCACTTACCTCTCTAATGATTAATGCTCTCATATGCACAATATTTTTCCATGATTTTTATAAGGTAGTTAGGTTTTACTTCTCAACCATACATGGTGAAATAACTCCAACTAGTTTTCATCTTAGTTAATAGATTGATTTAACAATAATACCACCTCTTTATATTTATTTTCGGACTTCCTTAACTCCTAGATGTATAAACTTACCAACCCATAGGCCTAATCCAATAATAACTAGGGTAGGTTACATAGCTTAGAAAATTTGAATAATTAAATATAAATTTTGAAGAAGAACCTCCCTAATGTCATTTATTACATTAATAGAGGGTACACATGCTATGTAGAAGAAGCACCCAAAATAACCAAAAACACCTTAGAGGACTAATCAAGAAAATATTTTTGCTATACACCTAATGTTACTACATCAGACGATTGTTATAGGGTGGGGAGAGTCGAGAGGAGGATGACAGATCATGACAAATGTTGCATTGGGTGTTTCCCCAATGCAAGATAATATTCTGGAGATGATCCACATTGAGCACCACCTTATTAACCTTTACTTATATATGCATTAACACATTCGCAATTACCATAAAATTGTTATAAATAGAGAATTGCTTATTAGCTTTAACATTATCAAATAAAAAATAATTTTTTCTTTCCAAACCCACAAGATAATTTCCCCTCATAAAGCATGCCAAATCTAAGAAAACGTGTGAGGCATTCTAGTATTATCTCCTAAAAATATATGATGTCAGGTAAAGCATTCTGGTCTGAAGGGGACGAAGAGTGAAAGAATCCAATTCCACACCTTTTAGGATTTAGTACACAAAAGATAAATTTGGGAGTTACAAAACCAACATGAACTAGATGTGTAGACAACGGAAGGCCTTGGTGAGGAAAAAAACCACCAAATATTAGCAATTTTGTTTTGATACAAGTTGACAAAACAATATAAAATATCTTTCTCCAATTGGATGTGAGGATTGTAAACCATATCGTGTGTTAATTTTTCCAACCATGGGAAAAAGAGGTGAAATCTACGCATATGCTTTTCCAGTGAAGTAATTATAAAAAAGGGGTGTCCACATACCACTTCAAAATTTGTTCACCAAGGATGAGAGGGATGCAAAAAAAAATTGTGTATCCTGTGATCAGGAACAAAGGATATCATTTCATTAATAATGGTAAGATCATGCAGAGCTAAATTTAAATGAGCGTTGGTCTCATTCCAATGATGCTAAGAATACTATCATTTGTAATAAAATTCCTTTCTAGTATAAACTCATTTCTTGAAGATCCAAATCATATGAATCCCAAGGACCTCGACAAGGGAATGATCATAGATTTGAATGAAAAGATACCACCACATGGAGTGGTGGTTGAATGAAAGACCATTACAAAATAAAATTTCCAATCCTTAAAAGCCATGGGTTGACCTTCTCCTAGGATTTCCAAATACTTTTGAGAATAAAATTACAGACCACTTTAATTATGACAGGGGTGATGAGAATATTTTAAAATATGATTCCTTTCCAATCCAAAAAAACATAAGGGGAGACATCAATGATGCTTTGTCACATAAGTAATTTCTAAGATTATTATTATTCTATGCTAATAATTATTAAATTAGCATAAATCTCTTGTCCTTGGTGTAAAATATTAATGAGGCCTAACTCTCCTGATTCTCTTAGAAGACATGAGGTCTCCCACACAACTCTTTGAAATCCTTTATCAGATAAAGAATTAGTCCAGAGAAAATAATTGAAATTTTTTATATCTTTTGTGTTGGTACCCAATTGATTCTCCATCAAAGTCAGAGTAGCATCACAGGTTTTCAAGGAAGCTTAGTGATAGATAGATCATAGTGAGTAATTTTGTAGTTGGTGATGGGATCTAACTAGCCCTCTGTCACTCAGATGTTGAGAAATAGATAGCACCCTGAAGAGGATTTGATCTATCCTCACTAACTTATGGTTGTGCATTTCAACAAAGGTGAGAGGATGCTTTCATAGCCTATGCTTTATGGAGGAGATGGGGAGTTCCTTCCTTGTGAAGTATTTAGAAAGACCTTGAAGAAAATATGATCAATACAACAAAACATAACTCTCACACGTTGTCACTCTAGATAATGGAGATATTTTCTAAGCAAGGTTAAGGTGACTAAAGAAAATGAAAACCTGAGTGTTTCTACATGTTTTGGTAATAGAAATTGTGCATCTGTATACACAAATGATAAATAGGGGTAGTATGGGTAAGATTAATTGTTTTTTTAATGATTTTTGTGGGAGGTGAAGTAGGATAAAGTTGATTATACCAAATCCTTGAGAATATTGACAAAAATGGATAGCTCAAATAGAAGAATGCTTCAAAGTAGCTAGGATATCCCTTTAACTAGAATATGTGCTTTAATGGAGGCCCAAATCAGCACTTTTCACATAGACTTCAAGGATCCAAAATGATGTCTCAAATCAGAAAACTTAACTAAATGTTATCAATATCAATTTCATCATACCTAAGATACCCTCAAAGGCTAATTAAAAATCGTATAGTCATGGTAGGAGTTACACTGGTTGTAAATTTGTTTATTTCATTGTCAAATGAAATATCTTCTGATAAATGAAATTGCAAATGCCACCAAACTATCACAAGGATAATATCTTGTGTGATTCACATATATTTGAATGTAAGAATGCAATACGAACAAGAAAAACTACTTGCAGACATTCAAAAATGAAGCAAACACAAATTTTTCCCAAAAATAACACAGATTAACTCAAGTTTGATTAAATTTATTAGTAGGGGAAATTTTCTCAAACTATCTCAGAGCTTGTTAATGGCTGTACACTTATAACCACCTTGACATGATCAAATTTAACAAAAAAGTGATAAACAGGTTTCTTCAGATAGTTTCTCAAAAAGATGAGTTCTATCAATATTTTCTCTTAGAAAATCAGTTCTGACCTCTAACACTCAAACCTTCCAACCTCTAACCTCTTTCACAGAAAAAATCATGCCATTTATAACATTTTGTAACAGAGTTTTTTTCCCCAAAAAATCCAAACATTGAATGCAGCAATGCTTGCCATGATTTTGATCGTGATTCCTAGAATCAGATCTATAAAAATTTGTTAGGTGCTCAAGGGGTGAATCTCTTCAAATATCTCCCACATTCAACTCCTTCTTCTGGTAGATCACATTTACCTATACTTGCCAACCACTTCCACACCTAATCTATCAAATTTGGTTCTTTGCATGCTCAGGAAGAAAAATCAGAAGATCAGATCGATCCCAGAGGTTAGATCTCATCTTAATGGCAAGAGACATCCCCAGATCTTCCTCACCAAACTTAGATATCAAATTTACTCCCCTTTCCTATTTGACGTGCAAGAAATATCGAGAAATCATAAAGACTGACATCTCCAGGAGCTATGGAGTGAAATTGGTGGAAAAATTAGATACATATTTAGAGCCTCTGTTGATTACTATTTTGATTTTGGACCATCCATGTGGGAGATCCACTTTAAAATGGGCTTGCAGGTTCCCTTTTTCCTTTTACAGCTTTTGGAAAAATGTTAAATTTTCATATTTTGCTTCACACCTCCACCTTTGAGAAATGATCCTAACACGTGTCCTAAGACGGGTCAAAAAGGAACCATGTCCAAATCCTACCTTTTCACCTCCCTTTTTGAAAAATGAAAATTTTCCAAGCTTCCCCCATAATTCCACCCTTCCACTTCTAGCCTGTGATGTGGATCCTAGTGAAACCATGCTTCATTTTACACTTTTAACTCTTTTCTCCACAAAAGGAAGATTTTCCAACTTTCCCCTGAAACTCCATACCTTCGCCATTGACTGGCAAATTTTTTTACTATTCTCTATCAGGTCTGCAGGCCATTTTGATGTTTTAATTCTTTTGGTGATAAGAGGAAAAACATCTAAGTTACCTCCACTGGTTCGCCCCCCCACCTTTTGGATTTTTAAACTGCCACACATCACAATGGCGCATCTTCAGATGGTCCCCAAAATTTGAAACCTTGAATGAGCATGGGCTCGCCACATCTCTCAGGGCCTTTAAGAAGTTGTTAAAAATTCTAATGAAAGAAGACCCAATGAAGACCTCCACGTGTCATTCTAGCACAACTTCAAAAACCTCAAGGATTTAAAATAACTCGGTGGGTGCGTGCTTCCATCTTAGAATTTTACTCCATTTTTCTAGAAGGGTAGAACATTCAAATTTCCTTCAAAGACCTACATCTCAAGCTTTAACCTTGTCACATGTCCTTCTATGGGGTCAAAGTAAGGCTTATTCCCTACCGTTTAAAATTCACTTTAATCAAAGCGTGGTGGGTCTGCAGGATGGGTTCAAACTTTTTGCAAAAGTATCCAAAAATAACAAGTTCAAAAACAAACCCGCCATTCCCCATCCAAGTAGAAGAAGCCACATAAGTTCCCAAAGAACCAATCACAATTGAGTGGAGCTACCAGATAAAAAATGCCTTTCTGCCAAAAAAGAAAAAAGTGATGAGTTAAAGCATTTTCCCATCATCCCCTAACCAACCAAAAGAAGCCACGTGACCAATGAATGCTGAGGAATAGTGTTGAAATGAAAAATATTCCTAATAGATCGTAAAAAACATAGAAATTCATCATTAGTGCCCAGAACCCGACTTTTCACTAACGTTGAATATTTTTGAAGCAAAACCAAGTGAATCATGGTCCTGAGCATCTTTCAACCATGGATTTCAATTTTTAAAGGAACAAAAATATAAATTTATCATTCTCAAGCTTCTACGGTGAGGGTGAAATAGGAAAAATAACAAAGCCCACGGATTCTGAAGGAATTAGGGAAAAAAAAGGTAAACTTTGAGACTCTTTCAAAAGGGGCACGACAATGGATTCTGCAAACAATTCAAGGAATTCAAATGGAGTTAAAATATTTAGAACACCCACATTGAGAGATAAAAATTTTCACACTACATAGATTAGAGGAAAATCGGGGAAAATGGTGTGAGATCAAAACAAGCACTAACATCGGCTCTTACATAGGGATGGGAACTCCCTACGAGTGCCACAAGAAAAAAGGTAGAACAGGTTCTAAAAATATCCATCAAGCAAAGGATTAAGCTTATAGATTAGAGAAATAGAGCCATATCCAAAAAATGAATAGACAAACCAGCAAAACCAGGTCACCAAGGACTAGAACGAGAAAAAACACAAAAGATAGGAAACAGACCAACAGACTATACACTGTACAAATGATTCTCACCTTAATTCTAGGGAATAAATTCAAGAAATACTTCAAATGCCTACTATTAACAAGCATATTGATCAATTCCCCATCAAATTATTTCAGAGAAGGTATGTTTGCTAATCCTAATATTAATGGAATAAGGGCCCATCCATAATGCATCAAATTTTCAATGCTTGTCCTTATCGTCACACCTCCTATCCCATAGTAGCACAAGATCTCCAAAATTGAAAGCTCTGGGAGTGACCTTCTTTTCAAACAACATCTTTAGATTTTCTTTAAACTTTACATGCCTTTGGTGGGATACCCTCCTTTCTTCATCAAGTTCAACAATCTATTTAATGTGGGCATCATGTGGAATTACTTCTTTATCTTCTAGCTGTTACATGAACTGATATGAGTATAACTACATATGTAGGGGAAATAGGTTTTGAGTTCCATACACCAACTCAAATGGACTCTTCCTAATGGCTGTCTTAACAATGATCTGTCAACCCAGACAAAAAATTTAAACCACTCACCCCATTTTCTCTTGTTCAGCTCCAAGGTTCTTCTAATAATCTTTAGAAAAAATTTATTACTGAACTCAGCTTTTCTATTTCCTTTGGGATTATAATTAGAGGCATATTTCAAATTTATCTCATATTCTCTACACATTTCCACCAAGGTTTTAACTCTAAATCTCATGGAATTTTTAGCAACAATTTTGACTGGCACCCCAAATGTGTAGATGATATGGTTCAGCATGAAGTCCGTGAGAATTTGGTGTGTTTCTTTCTTGGTGGGGATTACCTCCACCCACTTGGTGAAGTAATTAGTGGCTACAAGAATCCACTTATGGATAGCACTTGAAGGATCTAATAATTCACCAATGAAATTCATTCCCCATTTTTTGAATGGGGATTCAATTCATACAAGATGCAAAGGAAGGGATCCTGATGCTTTTAGTCTTCCAGAGAAATTCTGGAAACTATCACAGATTCTAACCAAAAGAGTTGTGTCCTTGAAGATATTTGGCCACCTTTAACCAACCCTTAGGATCTTCTGTGTTGTTACTTTTCTAGAAAAATTCCCCCAACAAAGTCCTCCATGGAGATCAAATATTATCTTGGGGGATTCATCTTTAGTGATGCACCTTAAGAGGACTCCCTCAGGGTTCTTCCAAGCTAACCCTAATTAGTAATGACATATTTCTAGGAATCCAGTTTAAGGGACCTTTTCTGGTTCTTACTCAAATACTTGGGGCAGTATAAATGTCTGGGATAAAAAATCAAATCCTTCTACCACTCAAAACTCATTAGTTTTTTAAAGACATCTAACCTTCCTTCTTCTACTTCATTCACCTCCATAGTTTGCAAGTTGCTCTCAGCCATGATCTTAGCCAAGCCCAAATCTCTCACCAAATTCATGCTTTGGATGTCCATGTCATATTATTTTAACTTATTCACCAATCTACATCTTTTGCTTGCGACCTCCATCTCTATTAAGATGTCTTTGACCATGGTGTGGAGAATATAAGCAACAATTTTGGAACTCAAAATGTAAGGCCTGAAAACCTTTGTTGATTTCACCAGGGAAAATGCATGTTTCTCTATAATAGTGTATTTCAGCTTAGCCCCTTGCAATGCCTTACTGAAAAAGGAAATTGGCCTCTCAGCCCCTTCATCATCCTTCTGCAATAGGATAGTTTCCATAGTATTTTCCAAAGAAAAAGAAAACAATTTGAAAGTCTTCTTATAATCTAGAGCTGATAAAATAGGGGCATGCTTTAATGCCTCCTTGATCCCATTGAAAGACTTAATGTCATCCTCCTCCCATTTGATGGCTTGGTCCTTCTTCAGCATGTCAGTGATTGGAATGGTCAACTCAGTAAAGTTTGATATGAATATCCTGATAAATTTTATCTTCCCAAAGAAAGGCTGAATTCCTTTCTTGGTTCTTGGAATTGGGACTTTGTTGATGGCCTCTACCCTTTCTGGATCAATCATTACTCCCTCTTGTGACACAATGTGACCAAGTAAATTTTTCTTCTACACTCTAAAATGGCACTTCTTTGCATTGAGTGAAATGCCATACTCCCTACATCTTATCAGCATATTTTCTAAGTGTAGCAAGTGATCACCTCACTTTCTAGAGAATAGTCACATCATCCTAGTAGACATCAATAATATCATTGATGTAACTAGAAAAAGAAACATCCATTTCTCTTTGAAAGGTTACTCCAACATTCATTAGACCAAAGGGAATGTTGACATACACATAAGTCCCCCAAGGAGTGGTAAATGTTGTTTTAATTCTTTCTGATTCGCTCACCACAACTTGGTTATAACCAGAGAAACCATCCCTGGGGTAGCAAGTAACTCAGAAGTAGTCACTAGCTACAACATGTTTTCCATGTTTGGTAAAGGATAATTATCCTTCATTGATTCTCTATTCAAATATCTTAAATCCACACACAACTTGATGTCACCATTCTTCTTTCTGATTGGTACTAGATTTATAACCCAGGAAGAATACCTTGTGGGCTAAATAATCCCTCCATATCTCAATTTCTTCAGTTCTTCTTACATTTTGAGAGATAGGAGTGGATTGATTGGCCTTTTTTTATACCTGAATGGTTTTGCATTAGATTCCAAGGGAATATCATGTTACAACTAATCCTCTTAATATGCCTTTAGTTAAGAATAAGTCCAAGCCATGAAATCTTGATATTTTTTTAGCAATTAGACATAGGACTATTTTTCCTCCTTGCTAATATTGCTTCCCAACCAGATATTTCTTGGTTTCTCCTTTGTGACAAGGTCATGCTCCTTAATATCCATTGAGGTTGCTACACATCTGTTAATAATGTGATCATCATTATCAAAGTTGGATTCAAGAGCAACCAACCCTCTAGGAATGGTATTAGTCTTTATTTGGATGATCCCTTTGCCGAACAAGGTTTATTTTCCCTCTGCTACACACACCATTGGCTCCCAATAAATACATTGGTTAGAAAACTCCCCTTTTTTCTATAGAAATCTTCTGACCTGAGCATCATCATCAAAAACTTTCCAATGCTTAATGTTATCAGGGATAGATGGCCTTGTCAATACTTCAACATCATATTCACAATATGGGGACACAAAATTATTATCAAACCAAGATCCCAACACATCAAGCATGTCTACCACATCATTGAACTTCCTATCATGATGCACAATGTTGAATGAATCAAACATATCAATGAAATCCCAAACTATATGGTTGGATTGTTTCATTCGCTAATTTTTTGTGGCATACAATTTTCTTACTTGCTTGACAATAATTATGAATCTCCTTTGACAATGATGTCTTTAACACCATATTTCCAATAAATCCTCAGTCTTAATAAAAGTGACTCATACTCAACAGTGTTATTAGTACACTCAAATTTGAGTTTGAAGGAAAAGACAAACTTATCCTTGCCTAGAGAGATCAGAACAACACCAGCACCAATTCCAAATTTGGAGCAAGCTCCATCAAACAATAAATTCTAAGGAGAGCCTACATTTTCAAGATAATTGCATTCTTCAATTCTGTGCTATTTTCCATTAGCATATCATGTGAAGTTATCAACATCAACACTTGTGTACAATACCTCATACGATGCATTGTTGGGATTCTTAATAAGGTGCAACATCTTATTTTCCCCATATAATTTGACAAGGATGACCTTAATTTGGATAGTGGCATAGGAAATATCCATTTGAACACTCCCACCAACACCTGCAGCCAATTTTATAGACAACAACATACCCCACCTGGCTGGGAAGTCAATAATAACTAGATCAAGCTTCAAGTCCTTGCCTAGATTGTTGATCTTCATTTCCAACTGAGTGTACAAGTAATCAAGAAACATGAGACCACGTCAAGTATTCAAGAAATTAGTACCTTGGAGATGACGATGGGTGATATGGTCACAAAGAAAGTAGATGCTTGATATCAAGAAGATAGATCTACAAAACTAAACGAGGTAAGATTAGAACACAATATGCGGCGGTTACCTAGACGCTACCAGTTCCAAGAGGATTTCAATTTCCTTGGAGGATGTCAACCCCCATGTCAAACAAGATAATTAGATCATGAACAGTAGTAAAAATATAACAAAAAAAGTAAGTAAAATAACAAGGAAACTTAGCTTATGTCCTGTTATGGAAATGAGCCGGGCATCAAAATGGCAAGATAAGAGACACTGTCAGATTTTTCTCCTTCTTAGTTTATAAAATATATCCTCCTCCTTTAAAATATATTCTACTTAAAAATCTATATATCTTAAAAATATATATCCTTCCGAAATATGGGGGAAAACCCCATATTTATAGCTTAGATATGAGACTAAACTACATGTTAGATGATACCTAGGGTGTAGTAAAGTAACCTGAGTTAGGGATGTGATGTGATCATGTGGGTCCCATATTTTGACTTATTAGGCAAAGTGGGGGACATGATTTGAATGTGGGGTGAGATAAATATTTCATTTTCAAAAAGAAGGTGTCGGAGATATGCATTATGAATTAAATAATTTGTGAGAGATGGGGGACTGTTGTATGGATGTAAACCAAGATGACTGTTGGGTCATAAGAAAATATCAAAATATGTGCAACTAAATGTGAAATATGTGCACAATCCTTTGTCTATGAGGAATTGTGTAAAACAATCATGCATCCATAAAAGGGACAAAGATGAAGATAAATATTCCCTAGCATAGGGCATGAGAAAGAAAAAAAGTGACTTATATATGATGATAAGTACAAGGATGAAAAGGGTTCATCATGATAGGGCACAGAGATGACATAATGGGAGATATGTGTAAATAAAATTCCTCATGGGGAAAAATTATAAATGTGCACATGATGAGAAGATAGGATAGAAAGATGGGATAAAATGACCTAAAGGTGTGATAAATATGATGATAATCATGTTTTATAGGAATGATGAATAAGTGTTAGCAAATTAGAAGGTGAAGAAGACAAAAATATCTCATTTCTTTGGTAAGTGTGATAGAGATAATTTTGCGTCAAAACAAAAGAAGAGAAAATATTTAAGGAAGAGAACAATATTAGATAGGTGATGGCCATTATGGTATCTTCCAAGACAAAAATTTCAAAAGAAGATGGGAAGATATTCTTAGAAATGGATATGATGATGTCTCTATGAGAGGAACGATGAAGATAAAAGATATGACAGGGTTCTTAAAAAGAGAAGAGGTCAATGTGGTAAAGAGAACAACAAGAATGGTAATGAAAGGGATGGATAATGATACATACACGGAGAAACATCGACATTGATTGTGAATTCCAGATGTAAGGGATGTCAAAAAAAGAGAAAAGGGAATAGACATGAGGATTGGTTGATTATGAGAAGGGAAAGAAAGATTGAATATGAAGGTGACAAGGACATGCAATAGATAGACAGGAGGATTGGTTAATTATGAGAAGAGCAAGAAAGATTGAATATGAAGGTGACAAGGACATGCAATAGAGGGATGGATATAGAAGAGGAGAAAATAAAGCGTGAAAGGAGAGGAAGAAGATAACAAAGACGCATTATAAAGAAGGACAAACACAGAGAAGACAAGAAAAGAACAAATAAGAGGATGAAATCATGAAAAAGGGAGAGAGTTATTTAAAATGAAATATGTGATGACTATTGGAGCAGAGGAAAACATATAGCTAATGGAAAATGAAAGAGATGATAGAGGAAATAAAATTAAAGGAAATAGATCATAGTGAGGAAATCCAAGGCAAAGAATATGGAACTGACCACATGGAAATGCATGTGGATGATGGGATGAAAAAGGAAATGGGATAACACTGAAGAGTTAGGTTTTTAACAAGGAATTAAGGAGGAAGTGTGAGGTAAAACGAGGAGGACGATAAAGAGGAAGTAAAATAAGATGAATATTAGAAAGGAGGAGAAGACAATGAAGAAAATTATGCCGAAGGAAGTGAACCATGAATGAAGATATTTGGTAAAGAGTATGAAGACTAAGGAACATAAAGAGAAACTTGAGGGAAGGAGTGACATCGATTGGAAAAGAAATAGATATGCCGATGAGGGGAAAATAGAGAAAAGGTGTATGATGAAGACAGTGAAGAAATTTGCAAAGAAGAATTGCAGATATAGAGGTGGCAAGGAAAAAGAAAGGATGGGATAGGAAAGGCAATTCCAGTGAATGGATGTTAGGAGAAACCCACCAATAATGATCAGTAGGAAAATACGGGACAAAAGATAAGACAAGGGAGAAAGTAAATGAAGAACATGAGGAGGAATGCTAATGAAGGGATGTTAGGATAAGTCCTTCGATAATGATCAGAGGACATAGAGGAAGGAAGGAATGAATATAGAATGGAGGAGGTCAAAGAAAAGGATTCAGACTGTGTAGAATGGGAATGAGTTATATTTAGGAGAAGTCCACTGATAATTACTAGTACAGAAATAGAAGGATATGATGAAATAATGTTAGAAGAAGATCAATGACAATGACGTGTAAGTATGGGGGTAGATATGTTGGAGAACTCTAGAAGATGGAGTGAAAAGAGTAAAGAAAGGAGGGATAATGATGTGTCGAATGATGAAGACAAGGAGAGGATGCAATGGATGAGAATGGATTAGAGATAAATGAATAAAAAAGAAATGAAATGAATGGAGAAGAAATAGTTAAGTAATATTACCCATTCAGAGATGATGGAGATGAGCAAGGTACCAGTAGGAAGTGGTGTTTACGAGAATGAAAGAGGAGGTGAGATGATGTGATGATGGGGAATGCCAAGAAAATGTAGATGGAGAGAATGTGGGGTAGTGGGGGAGTGCAGGATGAAAAATCATGCTTAAGAGGGACTCTTAAGTAGGATAGCCATGCCGCAGGAGAATTTAAGTAAGATCACCAAACCGGTAGTGACGATATGAAAGGAGAAAAACAACATTGTATTAGATGTAGGTGTGGAAGGGTTAGTTGGAATTGATGAGTATGATGAGAGGTGGGAGATAAAAAAATCAGATGTAAAACCACTCTTAAGACAAACTCTTAAGTAAGATTACCCTGCGACGGAGATGGTTAAGTAGGATCGCCAAACAGAAGAAGAAGAATGATGAAAATAATAAGAAGTGTATACCAAAATGGAACAAGATATGAAAGGAGGTGATAGCAAGTGGTAACAAGGAAACATAGGTGTGTGACATGAATGGATGGAGGAACATATGCATTGTAGATGGAGAGTGTAAGGGAAATTCCAAACTAGGATGCCCACGTGGTGGTAGTGATGATGCAAGAGTCTTAAGTAGAAATGGAGGAGTGGAAAGAAATTTGTGGTGGTGATTTTCATCTGTTGAAAGAGGAAATGTTTGATAAGATTCTGCAACGAGAGGATCCAAATAAGAAGATATACCTTAAATAAGGTTCTCTGGCTATATGGATGGTTAACCAAGATTGTCAAACTGAAAATAGAAGAGTAAAAGAGAAACTAAAGATGAAAGACATTTAAGGTATATAACATCATGCAAGGGGATAGAAAGGTGAGAAGGATGATGTGGAGACAAATGGTGATGAATGGACATGGAGAGTGAGGAGAAATGGATCAAATATGGTGTTGAACATGTTAAAAGATAAGGAGCTGCAGGATAATGAACTTTCCTTGAGAAGTACCCTCAATCAGGATTCGCAAACTGCAATGGTGATCAACTAGAATTCACAAACTGAAAAGTGTATTTACAAACGCATTCATGGAGATGATGGATGGATACAGAATTCATAGTGTGAAATTTGATGTTATTTTTATAAAATATGATTTGGATGAGATGAATGGAACATACCTATAGGAAGGGTTTACAGGGAAACTATGTTTCAAACTTGATTAGAGATAAACAAGAAAGGGTTACCACTCAAGGCATTGCACTTGTAGCCAATAAAAGGTGTTAATACATAAAAAATGATAGTTAGTTATACCAAAATATCATGAGGGAAATATGGATGAAGGATGCTTGTAGTCCTAATATTGACATGAAAAAGGGATCAAAGATGTGACTTGTACGTGGGAAGAGGGCTCTCCAAAAGTGGTGTTCCTCAAGTATATGCATTATCTCTAGGAAAGGGAAAGAACAATAGTAGAAAGTTGATCAATGTGGGAAGCTTTTGGAAAATGTTGATAAAATGAAGGTTGCTCAATGCAGAAAACCTTCCAAATACCATAATAACAGAGTAGCCATCCTTCAATGGTATGGTCTACTTTATAAATGATATAGATGACAAGAATAATATGATAACCATCCTTCAAGGGATCGGTCTATTTCTTTTGATTTTGATTATATTTTGATTTGTATACTTTTTCTTTTATTTGCATGAACAACTGTCCTTGAAGGGATCAGTCTATTTTTTATAACTTTGATTTTGAGCTTCACATGGGGAGAGCTAGGAATAGCTAAGTAAACCACTTAAAAAGGGATAAGTAATGTAAAAGAGACACCTTGGACCCTTCGCATGGCTGCAATAGGAAAATGAGAAGGTAATGGATGTAATGGTTATGGGATAACATCAAAGTAGTGAAGGCAGACTACATAAGTCAGATTATTATAGTGATAAATGTAAGGGGATAAAAATGGTAGAACAATCTAAGGATGTAACTAAGTTCTGATTGGTAGATATGCTAATGGTAGATTGGTCGCAAGTGTAATGCATTAAGAGATTTTGTCTCTGGTTTACCACCATGAGAGATAAGATGATGTAGTTACAATAAGATAAGATGATAGCCAAGTAGGAAATAAAGCTAACATATGACCACAATGGTGGATTTAGATGAAAATAAATGGTGCCCCAAGAAATGTAAAAATATGGAAGGATAATAGTGGCCTCAAAGGATGGCTTGATGAAATAAATGATGTCCCAAAAGAGACACACATATAGCCATAGTGGCGGGCTTCAAAATATATGGTGCCCCAGAAGAGACATAAGTATAGTCACAAAGGTGAACTTAGAGAAAAAGGTCCCTCAATGGAGAGACAAATATGGCCTCAAAGGAGGGCTTCAATGAAAAAGATGATACTCCCAAAAGTACCATAAAAATAAAAAATATGGCCTCAAAGGAGGTCTTACGAAATAAATGATGTCCTGAAGGAGACAAAAATATAGCCACAATGGTGGAATTTGAAATAGATGGTGCCCCAGAAGAGACACAACTATAGAAAAAGGGCCCTCAATGGAGAGACAAACAAGGCCTCAAAGGAGGGCTTCAATGAAAAAAATGATACTCCTAAAAGGAGCACAAACATAAAAGAAAAAATATGGCCTCAGAGGATGACTTATAATGAGATGAGAATTTGGATATAATTAATTTAGATTGAATGGATGTGAATAAGGTAGATAAAAAAATACAAAATAGCGATGTCCCATAATAACAAGGGATTTGTAAAGATTATGTGTTCAAGGGTGAGGGAAGATTATTATCCCAATAAGTTAAATGTGAAGGAGGTAAAGGATGTCGAAAGAGATTAAATGAGATTGTTTTAGATTTGGATGGGCCAAACGATCAAAGAACACAAGTGTGTTTAGCAAGATAAGCAACATTAATGAACAATGGTGGGCATTCCTAAGGAGGAATGACATGAGATGGATGAATATATAGGGATGATGTGGATGGAGAGATCATGTGAGATCTGACAGATGGGATATGGATTGGATTCAAGGTGGATGAAGAAGGAACTTTCCCCTGAATGAGGAAATCATCTTTCTCTATAAGATTGTGGACGATTGACCGAAAGGCCTTACAATGTTTAATGTCATGACCTGGGGTATGAAGATAAGCACAACTGTAATTAGGATTGAACCATGATGGCTTGGGACCATAGGGATTAAAGGATTTAATAGGAGGAATTTTGATGGCAGATGTTCGAGTTAAATGTTGAAAGATATTTACATAAGACCCCATTGAAGTGTCATGGGGAACGTAACTTTTGTGGGTTTTGATAGGATATCTCAGCTTAGCATTAGGAGAAAATGTAGATGTAGATTGGATGTGTGAATTTTGTGTTTTGGAGGAAAAATCAAATTTAGTTGAAGGATGATATTTTTTAGATGTGGATTGATTATTGCAAGATGTCGTAGATGGAAAAATTGACCCTGACATGGATGTTGTGGAATTGGATTGTTGAGAAGAGGGAAAACTTGAATGTTTTTGTGGATGTGTAGGGGAGTGTCAGGGATGTTTCCCCAAGCCTTAGACTTTGATTGAGAATATGTACCTCTAGCAGGGATGACAATAATTTCAATTGGAGGATCTGATAGCGGTGGTGTGCTTATTAATGGAGAAATTGTTCTAAAACAAGATGAAGATGTTAATGAATATATAGGTATTTGTATGATGCGATTAATGATATCTATGTGAGACATGGATGGTTTCGATTTAGGCATGGAAAGAGATGACTTTTTAGAGGGATAAGGTAAAACATCTGTATTTGATCAAGGTGGATGTGTTGGTTCAATAGGTGATTCAAGGGGTATATTTGGTAGGGTTGCAGATCAAGAGGATTTGATTGATGTGATAGGAGGATTGGGTAAAGAATATCTGGGTAGATTGGGTGATGTGGCCATGGGCAAGGTTTTCAAGGTAGAGCTAGGTGGATTTGTTGATATGATAGGTATAGGGGTAGCTGGGATATATAAATATGTAGGCATTTTTGGAATCTTTTGAGATGTGAGTAATGTGATAACTGTTGGACTAGACATTATAGGTATGGGTAATGCAATAAAGGAAGGATCATTTTTGGATGTAGAAGTAGAAGAGGCCGGTTGTTTCATTGAGGTAGGTATGGGTGAAGAAATAGATGGGAGAGATGCAGGAATATGTGTGGTCACGAATGGGACTGAAATAAGCGTTGAGGGGAAATCGAATGTGGTGGATTGGGGTGTGCTTGAAATGGCAGGAATGGATGATATATCTTAATTTGATGTGGATGTGGTAAGGATAGTAGAAGGTACATGTTCAGGACAGGTAGTGAAATTTGATCTAGGTGTGGTAGGTTCTGAATAAGAGGTGAAAATAATGTCCACTGTGGGAACATGCGTAGTTGGTGATAAGATGGGATCTTAATTGATAGTGTCAACCATACAAGCGTTTGATAGTTGAGATGTAAAGGGGGTGACATGATTTTTTTGTGGTTGATTAGTTTGTATAGTGGAAGTATCAATTTGGATATCCCCTTTATTTACAAGTTGTTGGACATGATCTTTGAAGGAATGACATCTCTTAATGTCATGACGTTTGAGTCGATTATATTTACAAAAATGGCCGTCGTGATACCAAATAGGCTTGGCTTGTGAGTTGTCTACGGGTCGTATGGGAGGTAGTTGGATGGAGTTTTCGCTCATCAACTTATCAAATATAGAACTGTATGATTCTCCTAAAGGAGTTTAGTTGGTTGTTGATTGAGGAGATCATTGTTAAGACCATGTGCTTGGTGTATATGGGGATGATGGTTCAATGAACACAGTGTTGGTCATAGTATTGAACTCGTCATTATGTGTGAATAGTTTATTGGATTTAATTTTTGATTTATTTGAACTTAGTTTAAGATGATCTTACTCAATGGTACAGGTTTCGAGCTTGCGAGCCATTGTGAAAGCTTCATCAAAGGTTCGGAATGATTGGATCTGCAAAGTGGATGATATATGTTTGGCACATGAATGCGAGAATAATTCGATGAGTTTGGTTTGGGGGATAGTTAATGATAGTTGGTTTATAATAGCATGCCACCATGCGACAAAGTTGGCAATGGGCTCATTTTCATACTGTCGAATGGTATATAGATCAGCGATAGTGGTGTTGCGTGTGATATTGATAGAAATGTGTTCTAAGAACAAATTTACAAGTTGAGTGAAAGAGAATAAGGAATGTTGTGGGATATTGTGGTACTAGTATAACTTGGGACAAGACAAAGACATGGGGAAAGTGCAAAGAATCAGATCATGATCATGCACAATATGACAAAATGCATGTTTAAAATGCGAGGAGATGTTGTTGGGGATATTCTTTATTATTGAACTTATTAAATGTAGGAAGTTTCTAATGAGGGGGATAGGGTTTGATTGGAACCAATAGATGAATTGGTTCATTAAAAATTTGTTCATAGGATATGGTGTTCTTGGGTGCTATAGTAAGGGTTTCTAAACAGGCCAACTGATTCATTAAGGCGTGAATTGAATCACTGGAGGTGTTGTAAGGTTAAGATTGGATCGGCTGTGTAGTTTGAAAAAAAAATTGATAAGGAAAATGATTTTTTTGTGGGTGTGTGGGTGTTTGGTGAAGCGTCTGATAAAGTGGTTGATAAGTTTGTGAATAGTACATTTGCGGAATGGTTTGATAAGACAGATGATTAATTTTTGGATATGTGGGTGTTTGGGGAGTTGTTTCGTAAGGATGAACATGTGTCATGGGTTCAAATTTTTGCATAGGTTGACTTTGAATAATAGGAATATGGTGTGTTCATTGAAGCTAGGTAGGTTGTTGTGGTAGATGATAAGTAGGGATATGAGTGTGAAGGGGTTGAGACTGTTGGAGCATAGGATGGGTAGGAATGTAGGTATTCAAAGGCTGAGATTCTTTGATGGTCCTACTAGTGGTGGATGAAATAGAATTGACAAAAAAGGATGTGGGTAGAATGTGATCCACCAATTGAGGAGATTGGGAGGATTGAGAGATTGTAGGGGATTTTTGGAGTAAGAAGTCATACATGGGGTTAGAAGGAGATTTGAGTGTGTTTAGAGGAGTAGGAAATGGTGGTGTGACTAGTTTAGGAAGATTGGCTTGACGAGGAATATGAGGGTTGGTGTCAAGGTGGGGATAATTTTGTATGACATGGTTCTCATGAGGTGAGACCATGGAGATTGGAGATGGAGTGACTGAAGGCATGGTTTTGAATTTAGAATCTTGTTGAGTGAGATCATTAGAGGAAGTAACTTTATTAGATAGATTAGATTGGTGTTTTATCTCGATTTGGGAGAGAAAAACAATAGGTGTGAAATAGAGAAACATTTTTTTATGTATGTTGTTGACAAATAAATCAAGTAGAATAATTTTCAGCCTCATGATAAATTTAGAGGATGTGAATAGAATAGAAAAGTAGGTAATGAAGGTGAGGAGTGTAAGGCTAGTTTCAGGCAGTTGTGAATTGGGATATGTTTGAGGTAGTTTCCTGTTGGGGGTTTAAGTCCCAAATAGCTAACTAGGTGAGAGGAATGTTTTAATGTGTTAATTATGTTTGTGCAGTCTCAGGCAGTGTGTGATAAGTGAAATGCAAAGAGTTAAATCCTGTTACTTAAGATATGTGATCAGTTAGGATGAAAACAAAGGTAACCTATGTGTAATGACACAAATGAATCCAATACCACTTAAACATCAATATTTATAAGACATTAGCAAAATAAACTAGTCAATAACTGAATTTCTAAATAAATAAATAAATAATAATAATAAGTTTAATTAAGTTGCTAACTAAATAATATCAACCTAATAAAAATTTAATAGATACCAAGGTAATTAAGAATGAACTACACATAAAAAATATTGATCACAAATTAACGAAACAATATAAATAAGAAATAAACTATACTACCAAAACAATATAAATGTGTATGTTGCATTTATTTGGATAGTGAACTAGTGACAAGAATACTTATAAAGTAATTAAATTATTAAAGTCTTATACCCCACAATAATCGACCGACAAGATATGAAAATGATAAGATATCTACAATAATGGGACATGAAAAGGAAATGAGGAGCAATGTCTTATCAATCCTTTTTATTGAGAAAAAAAATTATTCACTTTTAGGTATGGCCAAGGTGGTCCTATTGCACATGGACACAAACTTTTTACATGTGTGGTGACATAAAGAGAATCACATGAAAAAGAGAACTAAATGAGACATATATAAGTAACTATGGTGTTGACATTCCATGGATGTGGATTACATTTCAATATTGAATGGCATTTTTTTTATAATTTAATTCTAATGTTATTTCATAATGTTTTTTTTTTTAATTGTTATTTTTAAAATATTGTTTATTATCTTTTAAAATAAATAACTATAGATTATTATATTTTAAACAAGTAACCATAGATTAGTATGCTTTGAAATGTGAGATTTATACATAATTAGAAATTAAGATCTAGATGAATATATAGACATATTTTGTTACGTCAAAGAAAAGGCCATTAAAGGAAAAAAAAAAATTAATTATATCTATTATACAACTGAGATCACAAATAAAATCAAGACAATAAGATTAGTTTCCAGATTTGTTCTCCATGCGAGTAGAACCTAACATATGATTTTTTTTAATTTGAGTATGATTATGTATTTAATAATAAAACTAAACTTGAAACTAAATACCAAGCCGGTTAAACACAAGAAGAGTAATTACCTTAAAGATGACACAAACCTCTGATACAGATGAAGATAACACCAAATATTGCAAAAACGTGAGTTTAAAAGATGAAATATTTATCACGGATATTTACAAACTACGAAAAAGGAGAACCGGTGTGTTTATAATACCTGCACGAGATGAATAAAGGAACAAGAAAAATGAAATGACCAGATCTTGGATCTAGTCCCACCGAGCGTTCCAAATGTTGATCTACGTTTCCAGGTGCATGTACAAGTAATCAAGAAACATGATACAATTTCGAGTATACAAGGGCTTAGTATCTTTGAGATGACGATGGATGATACGGGCATAAATAAAGCAGATGCATGATATCAAGAAGCTAAATCTACAAAACTAAACTAGATAAGATTAGAACACAATATGCGGGGGTTTCCCGGATGGTACCAGTTCCAAGAGGATTTCAAATCCCTTGGAGGATGTCAACCCCAGTGTCAGACAAGATAATTAGATCATGAACAATACTAAAAATCTAAAATGGAAATGAACTGGGCATCAAGATGGCAAGAGAAGAGACACTGTCAAATCTTTCTCCTTCTTATTTTTAAAAATATATCCTCATCCTCCTTTAAAATATATTCTCTTTAAAAATCTATATATCTTAAAAATATATATACTTTCAAAATATGGGGGAAAACCCCATATTTATAGCTTAGATATGAGACTAAACTACATGTTAGATGATACGCAGGGTGTAGTAAAGTAACCAGAGTTAGGTATTTGATGTGATCATGTGGGTCCAATATTTTGACTTATTAGGCAAAGTGGGGGACATGATTTGAATGGGGGGTGAGATAAAGATTTCATTTTTAAAAATAAGGTGTCAAAGATATGTATTATGAATTAAATAATTTGTGAGAGATGGGGGATGATGCAAAAAATTGAAATATGAAATGGGTCCATATGGAGCCCATAGATAATTCAATTTAAGAGAAAGAACTCTTTTTTTTTAAAGAGTGTTAGAGATATGCATTATTAATTAAATAATTTTTGAGATATGGGGGATGATGCCAAAAATTGAATTATCAAATGGGTCCATATGGAGGCCATTGATAATTCAATTTAAGAGAAAGAACTCTTTTTTTAAAAAGAGTGTCGAAGACATGCTATATGAATTAAATAATTTGTGAGAGATGGGGGATGACGCCAAAAATTGAATTATAAAATGGGTCCATATGGATCCCATTGATAATCAATCAAATAATGTGAGTAAATAGATAGGATTTTATTTAATTTAAGATAAAGAGATACAAGAATTGAATTAACATGCATATAAGATTACTAAAAGGTGTTATACCCAAAAATAGGTTTCTACATGGATAGGCTGCAAGTTGTACCACCAAACCTTTCACACATCCCACCACTGGCACCTCTCTAGAGTCCATAGTACTACACTTCCCATATGCTACAGTTACTTTAATATTCAGCTCATTCATGACTTCCAAAGGCATGACATTACATGATGCCCCTGAGTCAAACATGCAGTTATGCAACAGGCTATCCTTAATGATTAGTGTGGTGAATAATGGATCCACATTTAACTAATATTCCACCAAGGATGTCCCCAAGTAAACCTTAGGTGGTTCACCTAGTTCCTCCAACACTAGTGGTGTTTCTAACTCTTTAATGACTACGGGAGTTTCCACAATGTTTATAGTTCTACCCAAAGCAGTATTCTCCTCTTTCAGCCCCAAATATTCAAAATCCCTTTTCTTGTGCTTAGGAATCCTAACCAACTCAACAATTGAAATTGAGATCTTGATCTAACTCAAGACTTGACCAATATCATAAGGGTCATACTTTGGAAAGTCAACATTGGAAGGAAGACCGACACACTCGTTAGATGGCGCAAGAATTTTGACATCTTGGGCATGAGGAGGGGTATGAGTTTTGTTTGGGATAGTAAGGCCTTTTCCAGATGCATCTTTATGAGGAGCCTATTTAGGAATATTTGAAAGAAATGCAGTTTTTGGCTTGGCCTAATGCCCTGTCCCTTTGAAAACCCTACTTCTTATGTTGTGTTCATTTTCTTGAGACACAACAATATTCATAAATAAATTCCTATCCTCCTTAGATGGGATTCCACCATCATACTTCTGCATCATTAAAGCTCTTAAATATTCAAAGTCATTATTGTGCAGTTAAAAATATTGTACAACATCTACTTCTAAAGTAAGAGAGGGAGGAAGAATAGGTACCTGGTAGATGCAGTCCCAGAAATCAGTAGTAGTTATAGCACTCATTACTTCAGTTCAAGTTTCCCCTTGTTGTGAGCTCGTGGAAGAACCCATCATGCAAACATCATCATCATGTTATTATTTCTATTGACCTTCCTCACATGGAGCATGGGGCGTGAAACATTTGTCACACCAGTCAATGAAATTTGTCTCCTCCACAATAGCAACTCTGGAAACTAAAGGATCAGGTACCATTTTGTTTTCCCTAGCTTGGGACTGTCTATTTCCAAATCCAATAGATCCCTTACCTCTGTCATCAAATCTTTGGTGATTTGTACACATGTCTTGGCCTTGTTGCTTGTGTTAACATTGTGAACTATACCTAATTCCCTTTTCTACCCGAGCTAATTTGTATGATATTTATTTAACAACCCCAACCAAAATCTTCACAACTTCTTCTAAATAAGAAGTCTTACTTGTCTGATGCTTTTCTGGGTTAATTTTTTTTACACCCTCCCTTTTAGGAGGTTTTCCAATTACCTTGATGTTGTTTTCAATTTGCAATGCCATGGTGAAGGCCTACCTCAATTAGGATGGTTTTTGTCCCTTAAGTAGTAAACAATTTTTTTTTCAAATGCAACTAAATATTTGATCGAACATGATTCATCACATGGTCTTATGATAATAGGAAATCTCCTCAACGTCTTGTTAAAACTTGTGTTGAAATCATGTACTAACTCATTAGGATTCTTTTTTATGTTTTCAAATTCTGATAGAAGAAACCTAGGGTCATTTCTATAACCATACTATAGTCTAAATTCATTTTTCATATTTCTCTAAGAATCAATGGAATTATCTGGAAAAGCTTTATGCCAGTCACTTGCATCTTATTCTAGAGTATGGATAAACAACTTGATATATACATCTTCATGTTCAATCTGAAAGTCTTCCATCATATTGATAAAAAGATTTAAATGTTAATCACCAGTTATAGTGTTGCTTCGTTGGAACTTTGGAAATATATTTCTTACATCATGGGGAACTACATTTGGATAACTAGCTATCCCTATAAAATTTATAGGACCAAAGGTGTTTACAACAAAACGAGGTCTGGGTTGGGCTAGGGCCATGTTATTTTGAGGAGGTAACCTTAGAGGGGATAAAAATTGATAAGGGGTAGAGGGTCTTTGAAACACAGGAGTATAGCTTTCAAAATGGATATCCCCTAAAGGCCTTGTTTCTTGGAAATCCCTATCAACTTTTCAAAAGATAGGAGTAGAATGAGAAGCAAAATTTTCAAAATCAAATTAAGGCCCCTCCCCAGATTGAGAATTTAATTCCACAAAAATACTACCTAATTCATAATCACTTGAATGGCAATATTCAATGAAAGGTCGGTAACTTTCATCAATGGGGACTTCTTTTCTTGACTGCTAATCTCCAACAACTCTCCAAGATTTTCTTCCTTCTAACTTTATTTTTCCTAGCTCTAGAAATAATGTCCTAGCAGGATCTCTAACAAAGACAGATCTTCTTCCTTTAAATTTACAAATATTAGTTACAAAACTCACATGATAGAGGTTAAGAAATTGGTATTTATCAAGAATCAGATCAACAGGGAGTCGCCACTAAGGATTTCCACCTTACTTCTGTAAATGCACTAAAATATGATCTGCCAAATGTCTTTCAATACTAGAAACTAGAAATATCTAACTTTTCCTTACCCAAATTTATCAATGAAACTTAGTGCAATAACCAGAGAAAATGGAAATAATGCACATAACACTTATAACTTTGAACAATTCTTATAGGCTTGAACACAATATGATGCTTGAGAAGATGTATTAGCACTTTGAGCATACAAGAAGTGTTTACCAAGTTATAAATATGAACTGCAATCTCTATGTCCCCAACACCGGAGCAAGTAAGGTGTTGGTACCCAAATTGATTCTCCTTTAAAGTTTGAGCAACATCACAGGTTTGGCAAGAAGCTTAGAGACAGATAGATCATAGTGAGTTGTTTTGTAGCTAGGGATGGGATCTAACTAGCCCTATGGCACTCAGATGTGGAGAAATGGATAACACCTTGAAGAGGATTTGATCTATCCTCACTACTTTATGGTTGTGCATTTCAACCAGGGTGAGAGGACCCTTTCGTAGCCTATTGTTTATGGAGGAGAAGGAATTTCTTCCTTGTGAAGTATTTAAGAATACCTTGAAGAAAATGTGATCAATACAACAAACCTAACTGTCACGAGTTGTCACTATAGACAATGGATATATTTTCTAAGCAAGGTTAAGGTCACTAAAGACAATGAAAACCTGAGTGTTTTTGTATGTTTTGATAATATAAATTATGCATCTGTATACAAACAGGATGAACAAGGGTAGTATGGGTATGATTAATTGTTTTTTGAATGATTTTGGTGGAAGGTGAAGCAAGATAAAGTTGATTATACCAAATCTTTGAGAATTTTTACAAAAATGGAGAGCTCGAACAAAAAAATACTTTAGAGTAGCTAGGATGTACCCTTTAACTATAATATGTGCTTTAATGCAGTCCCAAATTAGCACTTTTCACACAGACTTCAAGGATCCAAAATGAAGGCTTAAATTGGAAAACTCAACTAAATATTATCAATCTTTGTTTCATCATGCCTAAGATACGCTCAAAGGCTAAAAAACAATCTCATAGTCGTGCTAGGAGTCACAATGGTTTTAAATTTTTTTATTTCATTATCAAATGAAAGATCTTCTGATAAATGAAATTTCGAATGCCACAAAACTATCAAAAGGATAATATCTTGTGTGATTCACATATATTTCAATGTAAGAATGCAGTGGGAATAAGAAAAACTATTACAGACATTAAGAAACGAAGCAAACAAATTTTTTTCCAAAAATAACATAGATTAACTCAAGTTTGATTAAATTTATCAGCAGGGGAAAGTTTCTCAAACAATCTTAGAGCTTGTTAATGGCTATCCACTTACAACCACCTTGACATGATCAAATTTAACACAAAGGAAATAAATAGGTTTCTTCAGATAGTTTCTCAAAAATATGGGTTCTATCAAGATTTTATATTAAAAATTCAGTTCTGACCTCTAACATTCCAACCTTCCAACCTCCAACCTCAGTCATGACAAAAATTATGCCATTTATAACATTTTTCAACATAGTTTTTTTCCCCTGAAAAATATAAACATTGAATGCACTATTTCTCGCCATAATTCCGATCGCAATTCCCAGAATCAGATTTGTAAAAATTTGTCACATGCTCAAGGGGTGAATCTCTTTGAATATCTCCCGCATTCAACTCCTTCTGATAGATCACTTTTCCCTCTACTCTCTAACCACTTCCACCCCTAATCTGTCAAATCTTGTTCTTTGCATGCTCAGGAAGAAAATATAGAAGATTAGATCAAGCACAGAGGTTAGATCTGATCTTAATGCAAAAATACATCCCCAGATCTTCCTCACCAAATGTAGATATCAAATTTACTCCCCTTTCCTATTTGGTGTGCAAGAAATATCGAGAAATCATGAAGGCTTGCATCTCTAGGAGCTCTGGAGTGAAAATGACGTAAAAATCAGATAAAGATGCAAAACTGCCGTTGATTTCTATTTTAAATTTGGACTATCGGCATGGGAGATCCACTTTAAAATGGGCCTGTGGGTTCCCTTTTTCCTTTTACAACTTTTGGGAAAATGTAAAATTTTCACACTTTTCTCTGCACCTCCTCCTTTGAAAAATTAGTTTGACAAGTGTGCTAAGGTGTGTCCTAGAGGAACCACAACTAAATCCTGCTATTCACCTCCCTTTTGGAAAAAGGAAAATTTTCCAAGTTTCCCCCGCAACTCTGTCCTTCGAATTTTAGCCTCTAATGTGGATCCTAGTGGAACCATGCTTCATTTTACACTTTTCACTCTTTTCTCCACAAAATGAAGATTTTCTAAATTTCCCCTAAAATTCCGCACCTTCGCTATTGATCGAGGAAATTTTTTGACTATTATCTATCCGGTCTGTGGGCCATTTTAATGCTTTAATCCTTTCAGTGATAAGAGGCAAAAAAACTAAGTTTCCTTCGATGGTCTTCCCCCCCACCTTTTGAATTTTCAAACTGTTAGGTGTCACAATGTCACATCTTGAGATGGTCCCCAAAATTTGATACCTTCAATGAGCACAGACTCAAGATGTGTCTCAGGCCTTGTAATAAGTTACTAAAAAGTCTAAGGAAAGAAGACCCGGTGGAGACCTCCACGTGTCATTATGGCACAACTTCAAAAACCTCAAGGATTCAAAATGACTCGGAGGGGGCATGCTTCCATCTTAGAGTTTTACTCCATTTTTCTAGAAGGTTAGAACATCCAACTTTCCTCTAAATGCCCTCATCTCTGCCTTTAACCTTTCCACGTGTCCTTTTGTAGGGTTAAAGTAAGGATTTTTCCCTACCATTTAAAATTCACTTTAATCAAATCCTGACAGGGATGAGGGATGGGTTCAATATTTTTTCAAAAGTAACCAAAAGGAAAAGTTCAAAAAAACACCCACCAAACCCCATCCAATTAGAAGAAGCCATATAAGTTCCCAAAGAACCAATCAGAATTGAGTGGAGCTACGGGACAAAATTTTCCTTTTTGCTAAAAAAGAAAAAAGAGATGAGTTAAAGCATTTTCCAGCCATCTCTTGATCAACCAAAAGAAGCCACGTGATTTCCAAATGCTAAGGAATAATGTTGACAAGAAAAAGATGCCCGCTAGACCATCAATAAAACAGAAATTCACCGTTCATGCCTAGAACCCGATTTTTTACTAAGGTTGAATTTTTTTGAAATAAAACCAAGTGAATCATGGTCCCAAGCATATTTCGACCATGGATTTTGATTTTTGAAGGCATAAAAATATAAATTGATCATTCTCGAGCTTCCGTGGTTGGGGTGAAATAGCAAAAATATCAGAGTTCACGGATTCTAAACGAATTAGGGAAAAAACAAGGTAAACTTGGAGACTCTTTAAAAAGTGGAATGACAATGGATTCTACAAAATATTTGAGGCATTTAAATGGAGGTAAAAGCTTCCGAACACCCACATCGAGAGACAAAAAGTTCCACAAAACTTAGATTAGAGGAAAATCAGGGAAAATGGTGCGAGATAAAAAATGAGCACCAACATTTTGTACATTTTTTTATAGGTGACCCAATAGGAGGAATAATACTTTGCAGAAAATACAATTTTTTTCCACGAAAGACAATGAATTAGTTTTCCAATATTCCAGTTTTTGAGGCACCTTATTTATGAAATACTTGCAGGTGAAGATATAATAGAAAATGGAATACTAGTAAATTTTAAAAACTCACCTGGTCGATCATCTTCAGACCATATAAATCCATGTAGGGGGCATGATGAGGAAGGATTGTCTGTAACATTATGTTTTTTTCCATTGAATGAAAGAGCTAAAATCTAAACAAAAGGTTTTGAGGCATTGCATACCTTTACTAATGTTACTTTCATCTTTAATGATCTTAAGGAAATAATCATCTATGAAATTACCATTAATAAGTTGGCATTCAAAAAAATCATTTTGACAGATTGAATAAAGTTAGGAACAAAACCTAGGGATTGAAGCATGGAAATAATGAACGATCACTCTTTCCTGTTATAGGATTTGTAGAAGTATTTTTTTATGAAAAGGGTTGATAGGTTGGACCTATGTGCCCATTCCATGCCTTCCCATAATGATATGATATTATGGAGGATATAACACTCTTCGATAAATCAAGTTTATTCTGACTAGATACTAGAACGAAGAATGTGATGCAGCCGACTGGAAAGATATTTGTAAATAACCTTGTAAGACACATTAAGAAATGTTTTTGGGTGTCAATTACTAATTAGCTCGGGATCTCTAGGATTTAGGATGAACTTAGTATTCCCTTGCTAATATGAGATCCAATATACTAGCTTTGAAATCCTTCCAGGTAGACCTAAAAAGGTTCGGACCAATAGTATCCCATAGCAATTTATAAAATTCATAGGGGAACCCATCACAAATATGATCCTTTTCATTTTCCATTTTCCTAACTACCTCATCTAGGTTGTTGAGGGAATCCATTCATAAACAATTTTGTGTTCCTAAGAAATATTGCATGAAACCATGGCCAAAATTATATTTAAGGTAGCATGCTTTTCTACTAAAGGAGGATGGACATGGAAGACTGTCTTGTAGTATTTAAAAAAGTCCTGTAACGTAATCTGGTAATCTGTGAGCTACATTCCAAAATAGTAAATTGCATGGATTTATAAAGTGGAATGTTTTGATTTTAGTAAAATAAATAATTCCTTTGAAACATGATCCTAAACCTTGAGCTATTATAGGCATGCGTTATTTTGAGTACTAGAGTATTACAATTTTCCACACTTTGGATTTTGTGTCTAAGATTTTCCACCTAGAATTGCAAAATCTTAGAGAAGGTATTTTCTCCAAGTGCCACAACAACCTAGATAAGGGTGCAAGTGGTAGAAGATTAGAGTAGAGAAAAATGATGGAAAAATGTCGAGCATAGATTTAAAGGAATGTGGTTTTTTTAGTCAGAACATCCTCTCGCCTTTAAGTCCAAGTGGACCAAAGAGGTGGATAATAATTATGTAGATGACGTGGACGAGGCATTAAATTCCACACATGTTTGTTATGAATGAGTTTCAGCTTGGGTTCCATGAAGGTTGTATTAAGAAAAAAAAATTCCTTTATGACTAAGAGTCCTCTAAGCTTGCCAAGTGATAGGAAATTGAATAGGAATTTGGAAAAAATGGAAAAAATATGGCATCACTTCCACAAGATTAGAACAAATGTTTTCAAAATCAAAAAAAAATTAGTGGATAGAATGGCCCTATCGAGTCATTTAAGATCTTGATCTGTTACACCTAAAATATTGGACCAAGTGAACCATTTTATATAGGTGGGCCTGTGGGAAGCATTTGGGTCATAAACCTAAACTTATTACACATATAAAGCTATACCTCCCTTTCACCATTTATCCAACACATGAGCAAGCACTTGTATTTATCTATGGGTAACTCAACCATATTATAGTCACCAAAAATCACCCAATAGCCGCCGGGACATCATTTTTTATCCACCAATAAAGATCATACATTTTAGCCTTATTGTTATCATATAAATATTGATGAAGCCAAAAAGGTGGATTTAAATATTAAAAAAATCCCATACAACTCAATTGGTGGGGTCGACGCCATGATCTATAGAGAAGTTCAGACATTTAGGAGAAATAAGGGATATTAATCTTGCACATCCTCTATCGTGGTTATTGGTAAACGTCAGGTTATGAGGCTAGTTTGATTTACAAACCATTGACAACTAAAAACCATTAACTTTAACTTCCTGCAAACACAAAAAATTTAACTTGGTAATTTTTTGGTAAGCATCACAAACGATATACTTTTTATTAGATTTTTTAAGACACCACACATTCCATGAAATTTAATTCATGAGAAATGTTGGTCAGAGGCAAGACCATACAAATACAAGCCTTATAAGGCATCAAAATGATTTGGTAGGAATTGACCATTAGTGTGCTTAAAAAATCCTGTAACTCATCTTTTCTTCTCCTGATATAATCAATACTATACTCCTTGTTTGTTGACTCCAAAATTCATGTCTATATATGGTCACAAATTTCCATGGAGTTTCAAGAAGGAATTCATGCCCTTTTGAATAGGACTTGTGAGTTGGTTCTCAAAAGAAAATGTGATGTTAGGGGTGTCAAGGAAAAATAGATGGAGTGAGATGATTCCATGAGAATCGCGTCCTCTTTTGGCATCCTATAGAATTAGCCAATGGGACTATTGAGACTTCATAGACCAGATCTGAGGAGCAACGCAGTCTTTGTGTATGTTCCTTAACAGCTGGATTTTTTGAGCCAATGTTTACAGAAACCTTGGCTTGACTTATTTTGTTCTTGTTATTCTACCTTTTTATATTTTTCCACACTTTCTCTTATGGGAATTAACAAATTCGGTATCCACCTTAGGTGATGGGAGATTACGCAACACAAAAAATTTGAAGTACTTGATCTTTTCATCATAGAACGTGCATTGAAAACATGTGTTATGTACATTGATGTAAAGAACTCACTGAAATTAAGTGAGTATCCCCCATTTTTATCTCTACAAATTCCATCAATTCTTGGGAGAGGTATACTACAAAACAAACATGTTTATTTGGATGATCGATGTAGAATCATTTTGAATTCATGCAAATGACTCGCCTGATAGAGGAAGTGATTTGGTGAAGAAATTAAACACTCAAAAGTTGAAAACCAGGGAGCTCCACCCAAATTGGGACTTTTAGAGACAAAAACTCTGAAATCACAAAGTATTTAGTCCAAAGAGAAAGAAGAAAGAGAGAATTATGCATATACACGTTAGCCAAATGGTTCAAGATGGAGTGACAATGGGAATGGTCTAAGAAATGCAAAAGGAAAAATTATTTAGTCATGTTTTTCACACTTTTTAATTTGATGACCTGAGTGACCAAAGATGAATTACCCTAGGACATAAGCATGCTTTCACAAGGGATACAACCCATAAAATAATTGATAAGGTAGAAGTGTTTGAGTCGTCACCACGCAACATTAAATATAGAAAATTGTAGTAGAACATCAGGAGGATAATCGTTACCTCATGGAAGACCTTCGGATCAAATTTTTGGGCAATTTTTTTGTGGTGACTCCATTATTCGTAACTCCAAAAGCTCTATCCTCAACACCAATATTCAGGATTAAGTAGAGGGTGAAATTATATAGGTGATACTAGAGGGAGAGGAACCATAAAATGTTGCAAGTAAATAACTATTATAGACACAAAATCATGCACTTTGGGTATTTATGTAGTCCTGATTAGATAATACTACTCATATCATTCGTAAGTAATAAAACTACAAATTAACCCATGTATTTGGCCATTTTTATTTACTTTATGTTGCCAATTTTAGTATTACATTCATACTTTCTCAGTCTATATTTTCATACCTCATCATTTCTCATCCTTGACACCACCACCCAGCCAGGACACTAGCACCAGGTGCCCTCGTCCCCTCTAGGTGCCCCTAACCTCTTTGTACTTTGGTCATATGTTATGGGTTTTCCCTAGCCATTTGAGCATCTTATATTTCTAGTAGTCATAATTTTTGGGGTTGATTATGAAATCCAAGAAAAGTAATCATATAAATATAAATTTATGTGATCATAATAAAGGATCAAGTGCTAAGCATTAGCTATCACCAGCTAAGGTTGTATCCAAATTCTATTAAGGAGAATTCAAGCATCCATTCTAGAATCCATTAAAGGTAAAAAAAATTCATTATAATGGATACACTTCATAGGATGGGAAGTTAATTTTATTCCATGCAAACATATACTACATTTATTTACATCTAGATACTTGCTTGATATAAAGTGATACATGCAAAGGAGCCACCTAGGGAACAATTTACACCCACACACCTAGAAATACAATGGGTTTGAAATGTAGTGTAGTGCTCAGTAATAAGTTAACGCATTTGACAACATAGGAAAATTTTACCCCTCATTTAATTTATTTTCTATTTGGGATTTGATGTACTCTCGAGGGTTTTTCATGTTAATATTTCATTGGAGGTTATTAGTGAGATTAGTGATCATTAAGCAACATACTAGTGAAAATAAGTTAAGGAAAATGAATATCTCGTGACCATAGGAAGGAGGATTTCTAAGTATTTTAGCAACCATAGGAACCTGGTGCACGTCCTAGGTACCCACAGGAACCCATCCTCCTTTTCATGTGCCCTAATACAGGTAGATATTTTGTTCACACATTTTTCTAAGGTTTTTTGTGATACTTCTCCCTTTCTGTTCATTAGGTGATAACTTTGACATAGTAAGGATTTAATTGAGAATCAGTTAAGTCCTTATATCCTTTGTTTGCAACTAGGGTTTCATATTTACTCTCGTAACTTTTCTTTTATCAAATCTGTATTTTATTTACTATTTATTTACTATTAATTTGCAATCATATTTATGCATTTAGTTCTATATTTGCTTAATCATTTTGGTGAACTCGAATCTTTCATACTTAGGAACCTGATTTTTATTTTCTCATGGCTCATTCATTTTCTCAAGTATCCTTGCTTGATTTTCATAAAATGCACCCATCTTATCAAAATAATCTTCACAAAACCTTAGTGACTATGTATCTCCCTATAAACATGTTTCCTTCATAAGTAAGTTCCATCTTTGATCTTATCTCCAATGACTCTATTAGTTATAATGCCAATCAATCAATTTTCAAGTCTATTCAAGCTTAACATTCCTTACATCAATATAAATTTCAAGCTATGGAATCCAATAATATAGCTTTAAAATATAAAATCAAAGATCTTAAGAGTGCTTATTAGGATCATGCTAGGTCATCTTCCCATTTTCATTCTATGTCTATTACATGTCCTCATATTAATGAGCCTCAAGTCTTTCCAATACCTGAGCCTTTCACGTATGAAATAAATTATAGGAAAATGACATTATGACAAAGCTCCTTATCGGCTGGTCAAATATCATGGAATGCCATATTGCACTTATCATCAAATTTATGGACATAATGAAAATAATTTGTATTATTTACAACAAATAATCAAGCATTTTTAGCATCAACGTTTTATCTCATTCACTCCATAGCGTCATGTTACATCATCCTCTCCAATTTTTACATATTAACAAGTTTTTAATAGAGATTCAAGAACCACCTAGGAAACCACCTCTCAAAATAAATTTAGTACCCCCTCCTCTAAATTCTTCTATGAAATCACCCAACCAAAAGACATAACCACCTCTCAAAATCAATCCACCTACTTATCCTACCAATTATTCTTCATCGTCAAAAATCCCACCTAAGTTACCATCATTTAAGATTCCTCCCCATCCTACAAATTACAAAATACACTCTTTACACATCGCTCATTATTTACACCTCTTTATGGAAACATATATCACATACTATGTACACTACTTATTCTACACATTCATGATAAATCTTTCTTGCATCTACTTCTACATGAAACAATCATTTCCCTATGATGCAATATAGTTATGTGGTTCACACTTGATTGCTGAGGGTTTCAATATAAAATGAAACTCACCTCACTCACATACTCACTCACTCACTCATACACTCTCCATGCTTTACGATTTGGATATCATACCTTTCTAGCACACACATTCAGACCATTTCCCGATGACTCACTTTTTCTATACTATTAATTCTTGACTGTTGATGGGGTATATATAAATGAGCTTCATCTCATGAATTCACATCCTCTTGGGGGGCACATGGATCCTATTATTCACTCTGCATTCCATTTCACGTCATCAACATCATATTGCATATCCTGGTCACATTTATTTTACTTACTTATGATTTTACTTATACACTTTATTACACATACTAGTCAGATATGTCTTATGTCATTATCTTTATCATACACACTTGCGCATTAACTTTATTTTCTATTTGTGATCATAGAATTTACAATTATATTCACATGCAACATGGATGTTTAGTGCCATACCTCATACCAATCCCATAGTGTCTCCTGGGAGATCTGCTTTTGTACAATACAAGTGTTATTGTTTCATTTTTCATAGAACTTCACTATATCATATCATACACACTTTGAGATAATTTTTATCTCTCTAACATGCTACTGGGTCCTTCATGTGCAACATTTTTTATCCAATTCTACTTACTCCCATGGTTGTCTATTACATTACATGCCATTGTTTTCGATATTTTTCCTTTTTATTATGTCCACATTGTCTTGTTATTTCCATCTTAGCCTTTATTTTCTTGCGATCTCATGAGTGATGTTCCATTTCTGGAACCCACTTTTCATGGTCTACATTGTATTTTTTCATATTATCTTCTTGTGTGTTAGCTTACACATTATCTACTTTCCTCATTAGTGTATAACTTATCTTATTTCATGTGTGTTTCTATTTTATTGCACTAAAATTTGTTTCCGAACCAATTTTTTTGTTTTTTCCTTAGTGTCTACCAAGAACACTCCTTCCCCCTTGCAGGGCATTAGTTTCACCACAGCAGTCAATCCTCCTTTGGGCCACATATTCCTCAATGACATCGCATGTACCTAAAATTAGGGGGGAATCATTTCGGTGAATGATCCACCCCATACAAAATTCTACAATCATATTTCAGCACAACATAGTACCCATACTTGACATTCATTAGTCTTAGATTGGGTTTAGAATCTAACTTGGGTCCTTATCAAACCAAGACAATAGTTCCTGTGCACACCTTACCTTACTTGGAGACTAGTGATTAGAGGCATTTATAAAGCATTTGATAGTTCAAAATAGTCTATATAAATTAACACAATGGATTTTATAAGGCACACAATCATTATCACTCGGAATGCATGTACTACACATCATTTTTATACTTTTACGTTGGATGTAATTGTTTGAATCGGATCAGATTTTAACACACCATCTATAGTGGTGTTCTACATTTGAAGAATTAGTTAAAGGTTGGAGGATGAAACCCTAATTTTTCCTTACACTTCTTCTAGTTCTTGGCATGAGATTACCCAAAGAAATCTCAATTGGAAAAACTTGCGTGAGATCACCCAAGAAATATTTTATTCTAGATCATCTTCAGGATCCTTTCTACACCCTTTTACTCATGACATATTAGGTGCACATGTTCATTTTTCACTTTTTTATATTTTACATAGGTTTTACACATTTTGATCAAATACATGTGTATTTGACTAATTTTTGTTCTTCTATTTTAAAATTCCATTGTTAGGGGAAGAAGTAGTAAACATCATCCTACATAAACAACATCATCAACATCAATTAGATCAGCATCAAAATAAAAAATAGGTATAATGGAGACATCTACAAATGCGTTTCCACCCTAGGGTCGTCATAATCTTCATCACTTTTTACACTTTCTCCTCTCTATTTTCTACGCTCCACATTTTTATAACTCTACTCTTTTCTTTGCCTCCCAGAACACTTTATCCTTCGATCTACACGGTTATCAAGTACAAATATCTTATCAAACATTTTCTCAACAATATAAAGTGTGGGATAATGTAGAACAAAAATCATGCACTTTGTGTATTTATCTAGTCCTGATTGCATACTACTATTCATAAGATTGCTAAGTATGAAAAGTACAAACTAACAAATGTCTTTATCCATCTTTATTTACTTGTTTGGTTTTTCTTTTCATACCTTGGCATTTCTTATCCTAGACATCAGCGCCCAGCCAAGACTCAAGTGTAAGGTTCCCTTGTACTCTATATGTGCCCTTGACCTATTTATACCTTGGTCACATGTTTTTGGTCCTTTCAAATCATTGTAGAGTATTATATCTTTGATATTCTCCTTTTTGTGGTTGATTATGAAATAAAGAAAAAGAATCATATAAATAAAAATTTAATGATCATAATAAAGGACCAATCACTAAGCATTACCTATCACCACTTAAGGTTTCATCTAAAGGCTATTTAAGATCATTCAAGCATCCATTCAAGAGAAAGGGACTACAATCCTCTACATACACTTCATAGAAGTGGAATTTAATTCTATTCCATTGATAGATATATTAAATTTCTTTACATCTAGCTACTTTATCATTATCAAGTGCGACACACACAAAAATGATCTAGGGAATAATTATGGGAACAAAAACCTTGAACTACATTGGTTCTGAAATGTAGTGTAACGATCATTCATAATTTTACTTTTTTGATAGATGAGGAAAGTCTAAACCCTCATTTGCATTGTTTTAAATTTGGGATTTTATGTATTGCTTATAGTTTTACAGGTCAATATTTCATTGTAGGTTATCAGTGACATCAACAATCATTTCTCAACGTAATAGTGAGAGGAATATAAGAAAAACAAATATCTTGTTACCTTGCAAAGGAAGTTTTATCAAGATTTTAGTAGTGACAGGAATCCTGTGCAAGTTTAAGGATCCCTTGGGAACCCCTTCTCCTTTTCATGGCTCTCCATTTCAGGAATATTTTCATCTCGCACATTTTTCAGATGCTCTATGTGATACTTCTCCCTCTTTCTTCATCATTTCATCACTTTGACAAATTCCATATTTAATTACGAATCAACTGTCCTTTTATCCCTTCTTTAAAACTAGGGTTTCATATTTAGTAGCTTAATTTTAATATAATATGGTCAGACATACGTATTTTTGAGGAATCCAGCATTCAAAATAAATATTTTAGGGTTTAAATTATATAGTAGATGTCTATTTCTAGGATTAATATAGTCACTGATTAGGTTTTTGGTCCTTTAAGATTGTTTACTGACATTTCTACAATTTAGATGTGTCAACATTAGATTTTACAAACATCACAACTCTCAAAGGAAACAATAGCTACTCAAATATATGGACTCATGAAATTCCTTATAATACATAAAAAGTAAAAACACATGTACTTGTTTTTATTATTTTGAGAATCCTTAATGAAATCTAGAAACAATATTACCATTATTGGGACTATTACAAAAGTTCTAAGGATATTATAATGGTGTTTTTCATGACCCTTGAAAATTTTCACTTGTTCATGATAGACTCATCTGATCTCTCTACTCCTTGTCACTTTGGCCACTCAAATGGTATACTTGACTAACTTCTTGCAGAAATTGTGTTCTTTTTGTTTTTTCATCAATGTGCATTGTATAATTCAACAATTTCATAAAGAATTATTGGAATCCATTTTTAATTGTCACCATCACTCAAATTTTGTGTTGAATAAGTTCCTTGAAATTGATTATCTTTTTTTCCATCATATTTCATGCCCATGTACTTAACTAACATAGTAAAAATTATGAAAGAAATAGAATTCCCTCATGATAGTCAAGCATTAAAAATTGTCTAGATTCAATTTTAATTGAATTAATAGATTGATTCATGTCTATATTTTAATTTGTCCTAAATATAGTAAGAAATCAGATCATATAGTTCCAATAAATTTCACATGAATCAATTTAATCAATATTTCTTCTCTTATGGAACTGGAAAAAAACTATTTATGTAATGCATGATATAACTAGGGAAAAAATGATTCCAAATTCATTGTTTTCATGTATAATATCTAGCATGGAAAATTGAAAGTATTAAGCATGACAAAGAAACTCATAATTGATAATCAGGATTCCCAGCCATTATGCATCCTTCCTCTAGAAATTCTACGTTAAATTAAAACTTCACCCCGACTCTTTGGAAATTCCTTACTAGGTTTTCAAATTTTTTTAGTGTGTAGGGATGATTACCCAAAGTGATAAAATAATTCAATAAGATTCAGTGAAAGACGCTTTCCTTCAAAGGCCTAAATTGGCCATTTTATTTTGGAACTAGTAGACACCCTACATGAATGTTTAGGGAAATCATAAAGAGCCTTTTGGTTATTTTTTAGATCATAGAAGGTGTTTAAAAAAATTTAGAAAAGAAAATTATTCATGATCTACTTGTTCAACAACAAGTATTCAGGGCGTAGAGAATGAGAGTTTCAACAAATAATGTTGTCTTCTCTACAAGTTTCTGGGAGTTATTGAATGAGGTAAGAGTAAAAATATGAATCATAAATCAATAATAATAATCTAAAATGGGTGAAAATAATATTGTATCTATGGATTAAGTATTTCTTGATATATTTGAAATATCTTCAACTTTCCCTCTTAGTTTAAGAAGGAACATAACCTAAATTTTTAGTTTTAGGAAGAAATGAATTTTGGGAATTATTTTAATCTTTAATTATGATTCTAGGTCAAAATCAGATAATATTCTACCCCAAACCATTTTCATAAGATGCTATGTTGAAATCTTCAAGTTCGATGTCCTAAAATAGACATCCAAGGTAAACTTAGCTTACCAAATAAGGGAAAGTCTCACCTTAGAATTTAATTTGTCTACTCTATTCCCCATGGGATAAGGGGGGCATGAGGTACACACAATGTTTACCTATTCGTCCTCCACAATATTAACCTTTGACACCTAGGTGTCCCGATTGTCCCATATGTCCCCATTGTATAAGGGGGACAAGAGGGATCTCATCATGATTGTGGAAAAATGGATTCATCAAGGATGAATCAATTAATTGAAAGAGATATTACATAGATCACACTCTTTTAATGAACATATCATGATGTCAATGTGTATAAAATAAAGTCACTTGGACAAAATGTGTAATTAGGAGAATCACGAGGTCTGTGAAGGATATGAAACATCAAGAACCTCATCAAAATTAAAATAATTAAGGGAATTATCATCATGAAAATGATGATAAAGGATGAAAATGAAGGGTTATGTAAGTCATCTTGAGCTCACTACTTGTGCATATACCTTGAGATTGTTTCTAGAGAATTAATGAATGTTTGGCAATGTGCTTACATTATGCAATTCAAGGAGTGGATTTCACATTTATTTAATACATTTAGAGCTCAAGCACATGGATATCACACTCAAAAATTACTTCAAGTCTCATTCAAGGATCAATCCCTCCATTTCAAAAAGGAAACCTCCTTCCACGAGTAGTAATAGAGAAAATATGTGTCCAAATGCTATAAGCATAAGAGGTGTCTAGATACTCTAAGTATGTTTCCACTTAGGTGACATCTTTTTCACGAAAGCGAATTGTGATGTTTAAATTTTTTTAATCACTCAAGTCATCACTTGACATGTTAGAAATATGCTTTCAACTCATGGTAACTCATCTTTTTACCACTTTTTCATAATGAATGGACCCGTGATGGGCTTTTCGAGGTTTGATGTCCCATTGTCCATTTTTTCCAATAGGAAGGGGACATGGGAGACAAAAATACAAAGATTTAGGTGTTAGGAATGTATTTTCAACAAATTTAATAAAGCCCCATCCTCATGATATTCTCACCTCTAGTAAACATCAGTCTATTTATTTATGTCCCCATTTTGAGAGGTACTTATCATCATTTTAAAATATCCACCTATGACTATGTGGTGAGTATCTCTCTAGATATTTTATCATAGGAATGGTAACGAAAAATTCATGCTTATAGAGGGTTAAAATTTGAATTGTTACTATTGGTGAAGGGAAGCCCCATTAGTTCCTTATTTTGGTCTCAAATTCTATTTTGGTCCCAATTTATTTTTCATCGCATTTGATGGGTTGATCACAATACTGATGTATTCTTAATTTAGTCTCCAACCTTTTCCCATCTCAATGTAGAAAGGTTTTTTTTTTCACATTTAATTAGTCATTGTGTTTCCTAGGTGGGATGATGATAATAATTATATTGTGTGGGAAATTATTTCAATTTCTCATTAAGTGCAAGAAGTTCAAAAATGCATGTAAATGTTTCATGGATTGGTTAAAGTGAATGATAGAATTCTTCATTGATCTCATTGGTCCATTCATCATGTGATTATCACTTATTCTATTTGTGTACCTTATAGGGCTATAAAAATTCATCATTTGAGGAGGCTTCTTCACTCATATAACAAATTATTTTAGATAATGATGTAGTTACTATGTATAGAACCTAAAAACACATATAAAGTCACATTTAATTTACTTTTCATGATTTTATTGATACTAACTAATCCCTATATCTCATCACATCATCATAATTAAGTTCCTATGACTCAAATAGGTTAAACTACCTCTCTCCTTGAGGCAATGTGTAGATGATGTTTTGGAATGTTTGAGGGATGTATACATTCATTTAGAATACTAAAAGACTCTAATTTTTTCATAAAATCTTATTATGAATCATTTTTCTACCATAAGGCTTATTCCTTGAAATTTATTATGAGAATTTTATATTTTCCCATCTAGAAAGGGATTTTTTATGACGAGAATGGTATTTAAACCTTTAGTAGAGAAGAGCTCAAAGAAACCAAAAATTTAATATGTGTGCAAAATTATCCTTATAGTATTTTTATTATCTTCACATATGATGGTATGGGATTCCTTGTTAGCTTCTACTATCTCATCCTAGATTGATCCTTGAAGAATCTTTCAACAAAATGGTAGAGTCATGATATGGAGATCACCAACTCATTCATTGATTCTTACATTTCACTCACTTTCATGACCATGAGTGGAAACATCCTAATATAAAAGTAACAACACACTCTGGGATCAATGGAACAACTTTTTAAGACTTTATTCTATAGAAATCTAAAATTTTAGGCCCTTTTATGTCTAGAACCAAAAGGGGTAGTTGTACTATTTTGAAATTATTCATGAAACCATCAATACATAGAGAATAATTTATGTTACAAAATCTAGGGGATTCACAATGCTTACCAATTACTATTATTTTCCTCTGAAAACCTTATGAATCTCCCAAAATCATCTATCAAACTCACGTTTATCCATTATATTTTTTGTTCTCTAGACCTAAAAAATTCATTGTTTAGCAGATTGTCCTCGAATGAGACAACGTTTTTTAAATCTTCTTAAATTACTCCAAAATTTATAAAATTCCATGACATCACCTTCAGATGCCTAATATATTGTTTGAAATCTCCTGAAGGGTTTTTTATTAGTTATAGAATGACCAAAATAACTAGCATGAATACTAAAAACTTTGAAGCTTGATAACTAAGCCCTTAATTAAAAATTAGGCTTCTAATTCAATGTGCATCCTTCGTCAAGCAAACTTTCTATTAGTTCAACCTTTACGCCAAATTAGAGGAAACTCATAAGAATATAATTTAGCATGTTTCAGTGTTCATGGAAGAGTTTCTAAGGTGATTAATCAATTTGTTCAATTTTGATGAGAAACTACTTCCTCTGGAGGTGTAAAAGACCATTTTTCCATTCTATAGCTAATTGAACACCTTCTAAAAGCGACCAAGTAAAATATCAAGCATATAAGGGAAATGTTGGAGAGAATATGATATTTATAAGTTAATTTGGGAAATTTTAGCAAATTAAATTTTATTAAGGAGCAATCCATTTAAGACCTAGTTTTTAGGTGGACAAAATGAAAGTTAAAACGTTGAAAGCTAACTTCTCGCAATGATTCCAAGAGCTATGGAAATATTTAGGATGTAAATAATAGACATTGAAAATATATTATAATATAATATAGGGTGGAATAATCAACATTGATTTAAGGATCAAATACTTCTTGATTCACTTCAAAACTCTGTAACTACCCCTCTTAGTTTAAAATAAAATAAGACTTAAATTTTCAGTTACATGCATAATTATATTTTTAGAATAGTTTTATTGATCATAAAATGTGATTTTTTGTGTTTCACTAAAGTATGGAGTTCAGAAACATATACTTCATCCTATTTTTTCATTGAAGGATTCACCCCAATATATAGAGGAGGAAATCCATTTCCAGTAGGAGAAACTTGAGAAAAAAGGTTTCCAGGTACCATAAACATGCTTCCACCTAGGTTTCATCTAGATAAATAAATTCAATTGTGAAGGAATCACTAGGTTCAAAGGTAAAATATGGATTTCAAGGAGTGAATCGATGACCATCATATCATGACTTTGTCATTTAACCCAAATCTCTCAAAGAAATAAGTAAAAATGAGCTAGTCATGCCACCAAGGTATCCAAGAAAATCATGTGTGAAGTATTAAGGAATCATATAATACCATGAGAGAAATATGATAAAATACATGTACGAGAATAATGAAGTTGATTCCATGAAAGGAGGATTCTAGAGCTATGAAACGTGAGGGGATGATATTAATATGGAGCACCATGTTTTTAAGAATTAACAATCATCTCATTTAACTTGATTCCATTAACTTGGTAGTGCTCTTAAATATTAGTTCAAAACCTAGTAGTGTAATCACACATCAAGAAGGAGGTACATTACAGTCACCTCATTTTTTTCATAGGATACAAATCCCATTCAACAAGCAATGCCCTATCTAAAAAGTAAGGATATAATTTCAGTAAAAATCAAAAAGCATCATAGAGTTGATGTGTGGTCACTAAAGTGAGTTGTGGACCAAATTTTCAACTTGGTACTAGTTCAAGTAGTGGTAGGGACCCTATATCTATATGGATAAACATATAAAACCAATTGATATAACATATGATCTACTCATGTTCTTCTCCTCATATAGAAAAAAAATAGCTCCATTTATATTATCTCTTAGGATTCATCAACTTCTTATCCATAACATACCTATGATTGGGTGAAATAATTGAGGGAGGATAGTTATGAATTTTATATAGTCCTTTGGAAATCCTACACCATTATCTCTCTATCTAGTGTTTATCCTAGATATATGCACCCTATATTTACTCATTATTCCCCACCCCTATCCTCAATATAGATATTGGGTAAGAACCCATGTATAAATATATGGTGTGGGCTCCCTATATTATATTTACCTAAAAAATCTATCAATAAAGAGTGCCTTTTTTTGGGTATGAGTATGTTTATTCATCATCAATGGCTCATCTCATATGGAAAATACCTATGGCTCCTTCCTGAGATGAGTAAATAGATTAGTGTGGTGAGATAGCTACGATATACTTCACCCATTAGACCTATTTATACAATTGATTAAATATTTCTAGGATTGTAATTTATGTACTCATCCCTAATATGATACTACCACTCTTCTAAGATGATATTAAAGATTCAACACCACACTCATGAGGAAAATCATGAGTCCATATACTCAAGCAAGTGTCATTATATTAGGGTGTTTTGTAGTCTATAAAATTTTATTTTGACACATCCAAAACTCCTATAAATGTTAGTAACCAATCAAAAAGGTAAATAAGTCCTAAAAATGATGATACATTTTACCAAAATAAATACCTACTACAATATATATTCCCTAAAATCCTAAGGTCCTTGTTAAAATATTGAAAATAAGTATGTACTCATTATATTACTTTATTAAAAACTAGTTATGCGGGAGCATAACTTGCAGAGGCCATAACTTTTGATCCGACCGTTGGATCGTCCTGAAATTTTACAGGGTGGTAGATATACATTAGTACCATGCTGGGGTCAACTTTTCTTGCAAGGTTGTGCTCATTTTGGCACGTTTTTGGGCTCGGATTCCGTCATCTAGTGGCCTAAAATTGGCTCCGAATGTTTTTTCCGCTTTTGACTAGGTCTTAAAACTTTAATAACTTTTTTTGTGCTTGTCAGAATAAGTCCAAATTTTGCGTGAGCCCTATTTTATGAATTCATATTTGGAATGCAAAGTTTGGGGTCAATCTGATTTGTTTTGAATTTTAGGGTTTTTGGCATTTTAGGGTTTTAGAGTAGTCTTGAAATAAAAGGAGAATTGTAATGATGTAATAGGGCAGTGTGAATTCCAGAATTAGAAGTAAGCTATTTTGAAACTCCTGGTTTTATTTGCAAAGTTGTTTATGTGTGTTTTTGGAGGTATTTCAACCTCTTGTAGCTGGATTCACATCAGAAAATACCTATGGCTCCTTCTTGAGATGAGTAAATGGATTAGTGTGGTGATATAGCTAAGATATAATTCTCCCATTAGACCTATTTATACAATTGATTAGATATTTTTAGGATTGTAATTTATGTACTCATCCCTAATACGATACTACCATTCTTCTAAGATGATATTAAAGATTCAACACCACACTCATGAGGAAAATCATGAGTCCATATACTCAAGCAAGTGTCATTATATTAGGGTGTTTTGTAGTTTGTAATATTTTATTTTGACACATCCAAAAATCCTATAAATGTTAGTAACCAATCGAAAAGGTAAACAAGTCTTAAAAATGATGATACATTTTACCAAAATAAATACCTACTACAATATATATTCCCTAAAATCCTAAGGTCCTTGTTAAAATATTGAAAATAAGTATGTACTCACTATATTACTTTATTAAAAACTATCTACTAGATTCTAATAGTTGAAGCTATGGGACTAGTTCCATCAGGCGCAAAGTGACCCTAAATTCTCATATTTATTAAAATAAATTTAAAGTATATTATTTTTGATACTTAATATATATTTTACTAAATATGCGCCCTCCCGCTTCCAAAATTAATAACACTAAGAAAAAGTAAACATTATATAAAAATGCATGTGTTTTAGATGAATTCAAGTTTTTGTTGCGTTTTGGTTCCCCATTTTGGTGCACTTACCGTGAGAGGGGAGGATAATTTTTTTTTTAATTCTTCAGTCCCTTTTCACCTTGATGAAAATGTGAGGGTATGTCATGGGTGAAAGAATGTGCCATGGGTATTCATCACATGATCAGGGGGGAGTAGTTGAGAATACATACAAGTTCTGACTTCCTAGGTGTACAATTGTTGAGTGAATTACCAAGATAGAAGGCTTGTGAGGAGTGAAATTTTGTATCCCCCATGCTCCCTTTATGACTTAAGGATACTGCAAGGAGAGAAATAATGGTCAATAATGTGCCAAGGTGTCTTCATCATGATAAAGTGATATATTTTTCCATTATGCTCACCTGACCACTAAGGTCACAAGTTTTAAATGAAAACATAAAATCCATAAGGGGAGCACACTTTTCTATCTGCATGTTCCCTTTACACCTAAGAGAAAATCCAAGTGTACACAAATATTTAAAATATCTTCCTAATACTTTTAGACTGTTGATGTCACCTGCCAAGTGCATTTTAGGAAACCATGAGTGCTTTCTTGGCCCTGAGAGATTGGAATGGTGTTTTGTAGTACAAAAATATATGACTTTGACTCAAATTCGCCTATTAAGATCATCCCATCCATCATCAAGAGCCAATTTTACCTCAAATTTAAAATTTACAACTATTCACCATTTTAACTAGAAGGAGTAGTAGTTATGACTTGAGATTTCACACGAGATCTTTTTGGAATGTAATTATCGACCATCAAGTGCATTTTATAACATATGGAGTTCTTTTCCATCTGTAGGAGCATTTAATCATATTTTTGGGTCAAAGGTTATACTATTTTGACTCAAAATTGCTAGTTAATATTATCCCCACAATTATCAAGATCTAATTCCTTCTACCAAACTTCTTTTTTTCCTTAGTTCATCCTTTTCACACAAAGGTGAAACAGTAGTGACTTGAGCCATGATAGGATATCTTGAAAAAATTGAGAAAATTTATGTTTAAATCATATGCATAATTCCAAGATATTTCCACTTAGTATTTGATGATTTTCCAACTCCTCCCAGAACTCCCACAATCTCCTGAATAAGTAGAATTTCCTGATCAGATACTTCATTCCCTATGCCCAAATGACCCAATTCTTCTTAGCTTATTTCCGAAATTAATTATCTCCACATATTTTCCCTAAAATAACTCAAATAAGTTCATTTCTCTATTTCAAACATTCGAGATGGTTTAAATCTTCCCTCATAGCTTTCGGATTATTTCCATATGCTATGATATGGCTAAAATTATTTAATTTAGTGATTTGAATAACAATATTCCCTCTCTTAGCTTAGTCTTATCATGAAATAAACCTAGATATGTTCCTCTATTTATGAAACACACTTGAAAATGAAATTATCACCTTCCTCTTAGCTAGATAGAGGATGAAACAAACCTGGAAGGGCTACGTGCACTGATAGGTTGGAAAGAGAAATGGTTCACAATGACCAGGAGATAGGTTTTCAAAGAGTAGGCTTAGTTTTCATGGCTATATTTTATTATTTTTCATGCAATAAATTTTTCATGATAACACAAAAACATATTTTTCATTTAAAGGTATTCTTATTCTTATGAGTATTTTATGCATTTCAGAATTAGGAGTAATTTAAAAGCTACTCCATATCACAAGGACCCATCCACAGTGAAATAAGATTAACTATTATGAAATCAATTAAAGAAGATTACCATAATTATTTCAGATTTGTCATCAAATCACATTGAATGTAATTTTTAATCTTCTTCAAGATCATAGTTAATAATTCATTATTCTTTATACATGGATATAATATTAACAATATGGTTGTTGAAATAGGGAATCTATGTTGTGACCTCCTCTATAACTCAACTCACCAACACTCTTTGTACTTAAGTAGCTGATGTGGATGAAACAAATATGGTATAAATCCCATTATAATTCACATGACATCACTCAATTATATGCACCCTCCACCGAACATCAACACAACCAAAAACTTCAAGTAAACATTGGAGGATACATCCCAATGTCATTCCAAAGAAGGAGGGAAGCTACGACATCATTAAAATGTGAGATTTGTGTCTAAAACTTTTTTTCCTATTTTTTAGGTAGCCTTATTAGAAAGAGGTGATAATGAACAAGTAGATCATGCTATGGATTGAAATTCAAAATTATTTAAGCACAAAAATAAATCATTGAAATTATATATGTAATGTTTTACAAAGCACTACACTACTTGTTAAGAAGAGAAAGAATGGTCCATGGATAGGAATAGGAAAGATGATAGTGAAAAATTATAGTAATGGTTTGGCTATTGGATTAAATTCAAATTTACATAAAAAGTTAAAAAGAATAGATTGACATATGTAATGTGGTTTGGGTAGAGAGGAAAACCTATAAGTGGATATGTAGAGATACTAATAAAAAAAATATTAGGGTTTTTGATAATTATTAGAGATGTAATACTTATCTTTTATTTATCTTTATATTTTTTCAAACAACCATTGGATATATTGAAAAAAATTTGTTGTGGTTATTTGTATTTCGTTTTAGTGTATTTTTTCAAACTCATTTTAATTGACTGAAAAACTTGTAGGTGAGAAATATTTGATATTTGATCTTACCTACTCCATGTATTAGGTATGCCTCTCCACATTATTCATTCATTCTCAATAGATTATAGGCTTATTTTTATTTGATAAAAAAGATCTCAATCATCAATTCCCAAATCAGGGTCTCTTACTCAAACACAATATATTACAACAAACTCAAGAAAGCCAAAATTTGATGAACTCCATCAATCCCCACCTGATTATTAAAACCTTCTAGTGAATGCATATGATACCACATAAGTTTTGGAGGTTAAAAATTCCTTCTTACCTAACACGGTTATAAGACTAGCATAAAATTGTCTTCTCTCACTTGATTTCTTATCTATGCTTCTACCAAGTCTTCCTTGACACAAAGACACATTCTCCCACCTGTATATATTCATTCACATATCTTAAACAACATTTACACATAAGACCAACTCATCTAATTCATTAACAATCAAATCATATCATCAAGTAGTCATTCACAATCCTTTAGAGCAAGAAGCCTTCATTTATGATAAATCTTGATATTCATTGATTCTATGAGCCTTGATGTTTTTATTACATTGATCTTATTCCTCTTCCAAAACTTTTACTAACCTCTCTAATGATCTATGCTCTCGTATGCACAATATTTTTCCATGATTTTTAGAAGCTAGTTAGGTTTTACTTATCAACCATACATGGTGAACTAAATGCAATGAGTTTTCATCTTAGTTAAAATATTGAGTTAACAATAAGACCACCTCTTTATATTTATTTTAGGCCTTCCCTAACTCCTAGATTTATAAACTTACCAACCCATAGGCCTAGTCCACTAATAACTAGGCTAGATTACACAACATAGAAAATTTAAATAATTAAATATAAATTTTGAAGGGGAACCTCAAAAATTTCATTTATTACATTAATAGAGGTTCCACATGCTACACAGAAGCAGCACCCAAAACAACGAAAAACACCCTAGAGGACTAATCAAGAAAAAAAATTAGCTATACACCTAATGTTGCTGCATCAGATGACTACTATAGGGTGGGGAGAGTCGAGAAGGGGATGAAAAATCATGAGAAATGTTGCATTTGGTGTTGTCCCCCATGCAATAGAAGAGTCTAGAGATGATCCACTTCGAGTGCCACCTTATTAACATTTACTTCTATATGGAGTAACACATTCACGATTACCATGAAATTATTACAAATAGAGAATTTCTTATAAGCTTTAACATTATCAAATAAAAATAATTTCTTTCTTTCAAAATGCACAAGATAATTTCCCCTCATAAAGAATTCCAATCTGGGAAAATGTGTGAGGAATTATAGGATTATATCCTAAAAATATATGATCTCAGGTGTTGGATTTTTAAAATGATACCTTAACAAACCACAGTCAAGGGAGAACAATTCCCTCCTCTTTAATGGGAGAGGTTCCCTTATTTAAAGTAAGCAGCAAAACTTATATACAAATGTAAAATTTTCAATGTGTGGATTCTTGATACTTTGAATCATTTTATGCCCAAAGATCATCAATACAAAAGAATGGAAGAATTAAAGAGATGAAAGAGGAAGAACATAGCAATACCTTTAGGAAATATAGATAGCAATTTATAGCCTTATACATCTTGAGCCATGGAGATGCATAGTAGAATCATTCAATTTCATAATATATATAATTCCACAGACACAAAGTCCAAAAATCATATAAAAAAGGACACAAATTTTCTTATCATGAAATATGGATGACTCGTAAATTTTCAGATAAGGAAATAAGGAATAGCAGAGGAAGAAAGGGAAAACCTTTTATATTGATTACTTTGTAATCAACTACATCTACATAGTACTAGGATCCAACCCTAACAATGGCATGGCGAAGCCATTAAATAGATTCCAAGAATGGTTACATTTGGTTACAAAAAAAATGATGAAACTGATTCAAGAAACCGATGTCTGAAATTATCTAACACCTTGGTTGTTTTAATGCTTAGTGGTAAAACTAGACACATTGAATCACATTCGTTCATCCTACCTTTGCAAACTTTTAATTTGAGCCATTCACATGGAAGATATTTAAACTAAAGTGGGCTTAAGGATGCCTTTTTTATTTTGTGCCTTTTAGAGAAATCAAACTTCACAACATTTTGGCTTGCCCATCTGCTTCTGATATTGGCCTAACACATAGATTTACTTGAGTGGAAACGGAGTCATGACTCACTTTTGCAATTGTAACTCTTTTCAACATGGGCTCAAAAAATCAAATTTCTCGACTAACCCACCTCACTGCTTCATCTTTTGATGTGGGTTCAACATTTGAATTTTTCCCTTAGCATGAGCGGGGCAGTCGGTCACTTTATAAATTTAAGCTCTTTTGGAAACAAAACAAAAATTCCCAAATTTCTCCAATGGCCGACCTTCGCACTTTGACTTTTCAAAGCATCAAAATACAAAAAGGGACTTCCTATCTACTACTGCTTGAAACATGGCCATCTATCCCTTTACAACCATGTTCTTCATTTTTGTGTTTTTGTATAAGTCCCTCTATTTGGCAAAGGCATTATGCCTGACTTGGGACACGTGGAGGCTTCCTACTCATTTGGAGACTCTGTTTGGACCTGACCCTCAATGGTGCACTGATTGGACATGTGGAGAGATGGCGCATGTGTGGGACTTTATTTTTGATTCTTCCATTGAATTTCCACTGAAGAGACTTGTGGATACTTCTACCGGTTATTTTATACTTAGCCAATTTTGGCCTATTTCCCACTTGACTTTTGTAAAACCCTAGACACCTGGAGAGTTATCACTCATTCAAGTTTCCACTTTGGATTACCCACCTAAAAGGGCACCGAGAATACCCATAGCTCCTTCCATCGGTTCTATAATATTAAACAACTAGCTCTATCTCTTTTCTGACTCTGACCATATGGCGAGATGGTGCTCATTTGGGGTTTGTCCCTTGGGTCTCACTTCTGAAGTTTCATCTTAGAGATACGTGAAGGTTTCCACTGACCCTCCTATACTTAGTCGATTAAACAGCAGGATCCGTCCCTTTTTCAAACCTAGGACACGTGGAGGGATGGTGCAAGTTTGGGGAACCGTATTTGGCTTTGACCCTTCAAGTTGCACCAATGAGACATGTGGAATCATCCACTAAATCTTCCATTCTTAGCATATTTGGTCTTTTTCTATCTTCTTTCTGAACCTGGGACACGTGGAAAGCCTACACTCATTTTGGGATTGTCCCTTTGGTCCTACCCTTATAGTTGTGCCATTAAGATGCATGGAGGCTTCCGCTACCGCTTATTTTAGCCAATCAGGATCCTTCGGGCCATGGGGCCAATTTGAAACTTTTGTAATAAATACAAAAGTGACAAGTTAAACAAATAAACCCACCACATCTTATCCAATTAGATATGTCCACGTAGTACCCATGGATATTCAGGAAAAATTGGACAGGGAAGATATGCCCAAATTTCAAATTGTTCTCCATGGAATGAAAAACAACAAACAATACCAATCTCAACACGATCCAAAACCAAAGAGAAGCATTTAAAATGACATCTGAATGAGGGAAAATATTTTCAAGAATCTAGATGGGGAAATAGAAAATACTTTGTACTGCGAAGACAAAATAATTTTCAATTAAAAGGGCCAAAGTAAAACTGAGCACCCACGACTTCAGAGCACGGATTACTCCAAGGCATTGACTCAAAATTATCAAAAATTAACTTCAAAAATAGGGTAATTTTTAGGGTGACAACAAATAGATCTTTCTGGGGATGACTTGATAGAGGAACTAGGTGATATCCAAAACCATATAAAAACTCTGGGAAAGAAAACTAGTTCCTTTTCCATTGGGCAAATTGAGTCAAAGGAAACACCAATATAGAAGACAACACACATGAAATAGGAAAAGAAAGAAATGAAAAAGGATAAACCAAAAACAAAACACAAAAAAACGGCCAAAAATAAAAAATATTGTACACAATATACAGAAGGATTGCCTAGTCACCTAGGACTTTAACAACTTCAAATACTACCCACTATAAGAAAGTGGGAGAGGAGATCCATCCATATAATACAATTAAAATAATTTTCTCCAGCAAAATGCCTGATTTTGAAACGACCAAGCCAAAGAGAATCAAACTTACCATGGCTTCCTAGAGGTTCATGTCTTTTTTCCCACATCAAAACAATGTCTCCCACTTGAAAACCTCTGGGTCTAGCCTTTTTGTAAAACAAAGATTTCACCTTCAATTGATGGGATGAGATTCTATCAAAAACTTGCAACCTGTCCTCATCCAGCTTCTCGAGATACATGATCCTCTTATCTAAGGAACTGGTAAACCTTTAATATTCAATAGCCTTCATTTAGTGCAAGGCTTGCAATTCCATAGATTCTAGCAGTTGAGCTTAAACACCATACACTACCTGAAATGGAGACATCCCAATTACTCTTTTGGGTGTAATTGTATCTTCCCAGAGAGCATCATAAAGTTTCTTGTACCAATTCCTCTAAGAGTCACTAACAAGATTTTGAATGATGGTTACCATATTCTTATTTGTTGAATCTACTTGTCCTTTCCCTTAGGGGTAGTAGTTTGAAGAATGAGAAAGGGAAATTCCATAACCATAGTAGAAATCCATCATCTCAGAAGAAGAAAAATTCGAAGCATTATCCGTCATAATCTTGCTTGGTACCCCAAACATTATCAATATGTTATCTTTAATGAAATTACACACCACCTCAGAATTAGTGCTTTTGACTGGAATAGCCTCTACCCACTTTGTGAAGTAATTTGTAGCAGTTAGCATGTGAGTATGCACAACACTTGAAGGTGGATTAATAGTTCCAATGAAATCCAATCCCCACTGTTGAAAAGGATCATCAATCACTATTGGATTTAGTGGAAAAGCAACAAACTTAGGTATCCCAAGAAAAGTCTAATGGGCTTCACACTTACCTACCCATTTTGATGCATCTCTGAACAATGTAGGCCAATAGTACCCTGCACGGAGGATTTAATGGGTAGTGAAAGTAGAATAGAAATTCCCTCCACAAGCGTAATCATGAAAATATGACAAAAACTTCTTCTCCTGTTCTTTTTCTGCACACTTCAAGAATATTCCATCGATGCCTCACTTGAACAAAGCATTCTCCCATAATACATACTATGCGGACCTTAACTTAATATCTCTCTTTTCCTTAGAACTCAAGTGGGATGGAAACTCTCCATAAGTAATAAAATGTGCAACATGAGCATACCATTCATCTATTGAACTGTTGAAGAGGATAACAGGAACATCAACTATTTATTTGGACAATTCTGCATCAGCTCCTTCAACAATAAGCTCACATAAGCCTTTACCTTGGAATAAATGAGTTGGCTTGATATCAGGGTCATATTCTTGGAATTTTTATACCCAATTACCTCTCTTATTTCCAAACTCATGTTGTGTAACAATAGACTTGATGGTTGTATCAGGTACAAACACAAAAGAGTGAGAATTAAGAATATAAAAATGAAACTACTTAACAACTTTGACCACAGCAAAAGCATGTTTCTCCATCATAGTATATTTCAATTCATGAGATTTCATAACATATCTCATGAAGGTAATTATAAGTTCATGATCCTCAAAATTTATCTAAGTTAACACAACAGCTAAAGTAGTCTCTGTAGCATAGCAATAAATGATAAAATCCTTTCTGAAATTAGGACATGCTAAGATGGGAGTTTTAGCAAAGTATTTCTTCATACCTTAAAATGCTTCCTTACCTTAAAAATTATAACCAAAGATTTGATTTCCTTTCATCATGTGAGAAATACTCAAATTCAGTTCTACAAAATCAGGAATGAATCTCCTCAGGAAGTTTATGTTACCAAAGAAAGAGTAAACACCCTTTTTGCTTATGGGAAGAGGAGTCTGTTGTATTTCTTGAACTCTTTCTGGATCTATCTTGATTCCTTCTTTGGAGACAATATGCCCCAGTAACTTACCTTAAGTAACACAGAACACAAAATTCTTAGGATTAAGAGAAACTCCATGTTCTCTGCATTTCTAAAGGACTACTTCAAGATGTTGAAAGTGATCTGCCCTTTTTTTGGAGAAAACAGTCAAATCATCAAGGTATACAACAATACACTTTCCGTATAGACTACCAAAATCCAATTCTATTTCCCTCTAAAAGGTGACACCAGCATTGATAATACCAAAAGGCATCCTCATGTAGGTAAAGGTTCCTCAAGGAGTAGTAAAAGAAGTTTTGTATTGATCTGGGGTATTGACTTCCACTTGATTGTATCCAGAGAATACATCAAGCATAGACAAAAACTTAGATCCTGTGACAAATTGTAGAACTTGATCCATCATGGGGAGAGGATATTTTTCCTTCACAGAGTCCTAATTAAAATTCTTAAAATCCACACAGATGGGAATCTCATCATTCTTCTTCCTGATAGACACAATGTTGACAATCTATGTTCAATGATGTATAGGGAAAATAATCTTTTCCTTTAGTAACTTCTAGATCTCTTGAAAAATAGTGTCAGCAACCTTGGGATTGTGTTGCCTTTATTTCTTCTTGAAAGGTTTGATCCCACGTTTCAGAGGGAAAAATTATTGCATTTCTTTTGGTTGGAATGCCTTGAGATCATCATATAAATAGGAAAGAACATCAACATACTTTCTAGTAGATTTACTACCTTCTTCTTATCCTCTTAAGTGCAGTATTTTCCAATGTTCACCATATTGGGTTCATCAAGACTCCCAATATTAACCTTTTCACACTCAGTAGACTTATGAGATCCTTGGGAAGATTTAGAATTAATGTAACTATCAAGCTTATCAAACAAATATTTGGAACTCACCAACCCTTAAGGAATCTTGTTACCTTTCAATTTGATGCAGCCATCTTGATCCATCTCTTCCTTAATATCTGCTTCATTAGAGAACACACTCTCTAGGAAAAGTCTCACTTCCTTCAAAATACAATTAGTAAAAATTATCCTTAAGCTCCAATAATGAGATAAATTGTTGACCATCATTGAAAACCTACCAATTTCTTGCATTATCTGGTACACTAGGCCTATGAATCTTTTCAATGGTAAATTTCTCCTGAGAAAAATCTGGGTGAGGAATTAACAGATATCCTAAGACATCTAGAGAATCAGCTCTAGTGTTCCTTTCTCTTGGCACAAATTCAATGGAGAAAGCGTCAAGCAACTCAATGGAATCCCAGACAAGGTTTCTAGAATGCTTCAATCCCCTGTTCTTCACTTGAAAAATTTCCCTAACTTGTTTCACAATAAGCTCTGCATCTCCATGAGCACAAATATTCTTCACTCCCATTTATTTTTCCATGTTCAATCCAAGTATGAGTGCCTCATATTCAAATGTATTTTTTGTATTTTCCAAACAAATCTTAAAATAAAAAGGATGAATGTTCCTTTCTAGAGATATCAACACCACACTAGCTTCAGAGCAAGGTGAATAACTCTTTCCATCAAACACCAAAGTGAAAATTCCATTGGGATCATGAATCACTCCCTTAGGAGGTTTTTCCTCATCTTTTCACATGATCATGTAGTTACTATGCCCTATATCTTCATAGAGTATATGTGCTTTTGGATCATTAGTATTTTGCACAATGTATTTAGTTTGTTTCTTAGGTAGCAACTTCTTCATTTTTCCATTGACTAGGATAAAAGCATGCAACCAATCCATCTAAATTTCAACTCCTACCTCCTTATAGAAATTTCTACTCATCAATATCCAATATGAGGGAGGAATATCAACCATCAAAATAGTGGCTAAGACCATTTTCTTTGGAAAAGCAGCAAAAGCTACTTATGCATCTTTAGTTCTTCCAACCAAAGGCACTTTTCTACTCCCCATGGAATAGCAGGAACCAAAGGCATGTGTCAGAGCTAGGCCCAAATCATGATCTACTTTTGAAGGAATACATTTTCTAATGCTCTTGAGTCTATAACACAATGACTGAGTTTATAGCCAGCTATGAGAAGATTCACATAGAATGGTTCAATTTTCTCATAAGGAGAAGTGACTGTAGCGACAAGGCTTGTTTGAGGTGAGGAAGAGGGATTGGGAAAAATACCTTTAGAAGTGTTGGATGAAGCATTGGATTTGGAATTGAAAATTTTTACCATTTAACAAAATCTTTTGGATGTGTTTGGTAAAACTCTGCCTCTGGAATTTGGATTTTGGTCTTTTTGAGGTGATCAATGATATCAAAAGATCTAGAGGTGGATGGAGAATAATTACTAGGAACTTGAGAGACATTTGTTTTTATAGTTTTTAGGATTTAAAGGACAACATGTTTTGGAAAAAAAAGTAGAAGAATGTGAATTAGCATTACTCACATTTTTTGTGCAGGTAGTGGGAATATGAGCTCCTCTTCTTGCAAGTATTAGAACAGTTATAGGAAACTCCTTGGACTACTTACTAGGTTGCACCAATTTTTCATTTCTTTTCATTTGATCCTGAGTCATGAAAACATATGACTCACTTTTCATATCTTCCACTCTTTCATCATATTCATCTTCATCATCCATACCTTCAATGGTAAGGAAATGAACTTGAGATCCACTAAGCTCTTCCAGTTCTTCATCAACCTCTTCTTCTAGTTCCTTATAGAGTTCATTACACTCCTCATCATCATGTTATTGAAATTCAAAGGTTGTATTGACTTGAAAATTTATGGGTGGGTGTTCAATAGAAAATCTGATCTGAGAAGAAGGAAAATGGTTCCTAGGCTGAAAATTCTTCCTTGGAATATCTTGGTAAGGAGTATGCTGAGCCCATTATTTCTTGATAGAAATGAGATCATTTGCAAGCTTATGTACTAACTGATTAGAATTGGATCTAGGGGAAGAGGAAGAATAAGATGCTTTAGATTTGTAAGGTTGTCTTTTTAGTTTACCAGACATGATTAAATCATCCTCAATACTAATAGCTAACCATTTATCATCCTCCAGAGTTGCGAGGTCAGGTATCCTTAGTGCATAAATCACTTTTGGTAACTGGGCATTGAGGAAGAATCATTTTTGGATTTAATCCACAGGATGAGTGTTCTATGGAATTTTATGAATGAGCTTGTTGAATTTGGCCAAAAATTATCTCATGGGGTCAAATGGTTCCTTATTCATATGAGATATTTGAGCTAATAGAGCATGTACATCCTCAACATGTTTGAAACATTGCTCAAACTAAGTTTTCATTATATTCCAATTAGTGATTGACCCAACAAGAAGATGATAAAACTAATTAGCAGCATTTTCCTACAATGTCTCCACAAAATTCCTGAGAGAAACATCTTAATGTTCAACCCCAAGAATCCCACATGCAACAACGAAGGTTGCAATGTGTTCATCTGGATGAACCTTCCCATCACCTCGGAAGAAAAAAAAATCCTGTTACCACTAGGTAACTCATGCAATGGTTGAGGAAAAGAAAGAGGCCCAACCTATTGTCCCCAAGGAAAAGGAGTTGTAATCTTTGGAAAATTTGACTAAAGGGGAACTACAACACCAAAAATTATTAAAGAAATGACATTAGGACTTAGTTGTTCTTGAGGAAAGCTATCCTTGGAATTTATGTCTTTAACAAGAGGTATGCTTGTAGAATTAGTTCCTTTGTTCCATCTTGCTGAAAGAGAGAATTTTTGTTGCTCCAAAAGTTGAAAATGGGAATCCTCAACCCTGAGAGATTTCTTCCTACATTTATACCGTAGAGTTATCAGACAAAAACTGATCTTGAAGTTGTTCTTCTAGAAATGGATATGTTTGAAATGAAATCCTCAGTGGAGTCATCAGAAACTGTTAGGTTTTTAAAATGAAATCTTAACAAACCACAGTTAGGGGACAACAAGTCCCTCCTCTTTAATAGGAGAGGTTCCCTTATTTAAAGAAAGCAACAAAACTTATATACAAATATAAAAATTTCAAAGTGTGGATTCCTGATACTTTGAAACTTTTTATTCCCAAATATTGTCAATACAAAAGAATGGATGAATTAAGGAGATGAGAGAGGAAGAACATAACAATACCTTTAGGAAATATAGATAGCAGAGTATAACCTTATACATATTGAGCTAGGGAGAATAATAATAGAATCATTCAATTTCATAATAGATATAATTCCACAGACACAAAGTTCGAAAAATAATATAAATAAGAACACAAAGTTTCTTATAATAAAATATGGACGATTCACAAATTTTTAGACAAGGAAAATAGGAATAACAGAGGAAGAAAGGGAAAAAATTATGTATTGATTATTTTTAATCTATTACATCTACATACTACTAGGATCCAACCCTAACAATGGCGTGGAGAAGCCATTAAATAGCTTCCAAGAACGGTTACATTCGGTTACAAAAAAAATTGATGAAACTGATTCAAGAAACTGATGTTTAAATTTCTCTAATGCCTCATCCGTTTCAATTCATGGCGGCAAAAAAAGACACATTGAGTTTCAGTCATTCATCATGCCTTTACAAACTTCAAATTTGAGTCGTTCACGTGGGAGAGATTTAAACTAGAGCGGGCCTGAGGACACCTTTTATATTTTGTGCCTTTTAGAAAAAAGGAAATTTAGAATATTTTGGCCCACCCATTTAATTCTGATATACACCTGACACATGGCTTTACTTGAGTGGTGATGGAGTTGCGGCTCACCTTTGTAATTTTAACTCTTTTTAACGCAGGCTCAAAAACTCAAATTGCTCCACCGACCCACCTCACCGCTTTGAATTTCGATGTGGAATGAACATTTAAATTATCCCTTGGCATGAGAGGGTTCGTGGGTCACTTTATAACTTTAAGCTATTTTGGAAACAAAGCCAAAATTCCCAAATCACTCTGATGGCCTGCCTTCCTGTTTTGACTTTTCAAAGCATTAAAACAAAAAATGGGTTGGTCTATCTGCCACCGCTTGAAACATGGCCACATGTCCCTTTGTGGGCGTCTTCTTTATTTTTGTTCTTTTGACTAACTCCCTATATTTTGCAAAGGATTTATGTCTAACTAGGGACACATGGACGCTTCTTGCTCATTTGGAGACTTTGTTTGGACCTGACCCTCGGAGGTGTGCCGATTGGACACATGGAGAGCTGGTATATGTTTGGGACCTGATTTTGGATTCTTCCTTTGAATTTGCATTGAAGAGACTCATGGATACTTCCTCCGGTTCTTTTATACTTAGCCGATTCAAACCTGCTGCCCACTTGACTTCTGTAGGACCCTATACATGTGGAGAGATGCCGATCATTCGAGTTTATTCTTTGGATTCACCCCCTAAAAGGGAACCGAGATGATGCTTGGCTTCTTCTTCTGGTCTAATAATCTTCAATGGCTGGCTTTTTCTATTTTTTGACTCTGAACACATGGCAAGATGGCGCTCATTTGAGGATTGTCCCTTGGGTGTCACTTTTGAATTTACGTCGTAGAGACATGTGGAGGTTTCCACCGACCCTCCTATACTTAGTCAACTAAATGGCCATCTTCGTCCCTTTTTTAGACCTAGGACTCGTGGAGGGATGACACAAGTTTGGGGAACTTCATTTGGCTTCAGACTTTGAAGTTTTGTCAATGAGACTCGTGGCACTGTCTGCTGAATATTTTGTACTTAGCTGATTCAAGATTATTCTGTCTTATTTTCAGACCTGGGACATGTTGAAAGCCTATGCACATTTGGGGACTTTCCCTTGGGTCCTTCCCTTGGAGTTGCAATGTTGAGGTGTGTGGAGACTTCTGCTACTGCTTGTTTCAGCCAGTCAGGATCCTTCAGCCCATGGGACCAATTTTACACTTTTCCAACAAATAAAACAAGTGACAAGTTTAAAAAATAAACCTACCATGTCGTATCCAATCAGATATGTCCACGTACTACCCATAGATGTTTGGAAAAAAATTGACAAGGAAGATATGCTCTAATTTAAAATTGTTCTCTATGTAATGAAAAACTGCAAACAATATCAGGCTTGACATGATCCATAGCCAAAGAGAAGGATTAACAATGAAATTTGAATGAAGGAAAAAAATTTCAAGCATCTAGATGGGGAAATAGAAAATCCTTTGAAATGCAAAGACAAAATAATTTTCTATTGAAAGGGTGAGAGTAAAACCAAGCACCCATGACTTCAAATCATGGATTACTCCAAGGAATAGACTCAAAATTCTCAAAACTTGACTTCAAAAAGAGGATAATTTTGAGGGCAACAACATCAACTAAAACATTTTGGTCTGAAGGGTAGGAAGAATGAAACAATCCAATTCCACACATTTTGGAGTTTACTGCACAAAAGAGGTTAGATGAGGTTTCCAAGTGGCAGTAAAAGAGGAATTTGGAGGTCATAAAAACAACATGAACTAGATGTGCAGACACTAGAAGGCCTTGGTGAGGAAAATACCAGTAAATATTAGAATTTTTTTGTTTGACACAAGTTGGATAAACAATATAAAATATATTTCTCCAACTGGATGTGAATATTTTACAGTAGATCGTGTGTTAAATTTTCCCACCATGGGAAAATGAGGTGAAATCTACGCATAATATTTTCGTGTAGAGTATTTATAGAAAGGGGTTTCCACATACCACTTCAAAATTTGTTCACCAAGGATGAGAGGGATGCAAAAAACATTTTTGTATCATGTGATCAGGAACAAATGATATGATGTCATTGATAATGGTAAGATCATGCAGAGCTAAATTTAAATTAGCCTTGGTCTCATTCCAAGGATGCTAAGATTAACATCATTTGTAATAAAAGTCCTTGCTAGTCTAAATTCCTTTCTTGAGGATCCAAAGAACATGAATCCCAAGGACCTCAACAAGGTAACAATCATGGATTTTAGTGATAAGAGACTACCACATGGAGTTGTGGTTGAATGAAAGACCATTATAGAATCAAATGTCCATTCCATAAAATTGAAGGTTTGATGTTCTCCCATGATTTCCAAATACTTTTGAGCATGAAAGTACAAACCACTTTAATTACGATAAGGGTGATGAGAAGATTGTAAAATCCAATTCCTTTCCAAGCCAAACAACCATAAGGGGAGCCATCAATGATGCCATGTCACATAAGTAATTTCCAAGATTATTCCTCTTCTATGCTAAGAAAATTATCCAATTAGCACAAAGCGCTTGTCCTTGGTGTAAAATATCAATGATGCCTAATGATCCTGATTCTCTTAGAAGACATGAGGTCTCCCATGTAACTCTTTGAAATCCTTTACCAAATGAAGAATTAGTCCAGATAAAATAATTGAGAAATTTAAATATCTTCTATACATATTTTTAAGATGTGACCCAATAGGAGGAATAATACTTTGGATAAAATATAAAAATTTTCAAAGAAAGACAATGACTTAGTTATCTAGTATTCCAGTTTTTTAGCCACCTATTTCATGAAATAATATGAAATATCTACATGTGAAGATATAATATAAAAGGGAATACCAACAAATTTAAACAACTCAGCATGGTCGATCATCTTTAGACCATATAAATCCATCTAGGGGGCTCGATCAGGAAGGATTTTCTGTAACATTATGTTTTTCGCCATTGAATGGAAGAGCTAAAAGCCAAACAAATGGTTTTGATGCATTGCATACCATTACTAATGTTACTTTCATATTCAATGATCTTAAGGAAATAATCATCTACGAAATGACCATTAAGAAGCTGGCATTCATACAAATCATTTTCATAGATTGAATGAAGTTAGGAACAGAAGCTAGGGATTGAAGCATGGAAAGAATGAACAATCACTCTTTCCTATTATAGGATTTCTAGAAGTAATTTTTAATGAAAAGCGCTTACAGTTTGGTCCTACGTGCCCAATCCAAGCCTTCCCATAATGATATGATATTATTGAGGATTTAACACTCTTGGATAAAGCCAGTTTATTCTGACTAGATAATGGAACGAAGAATGTGACGGAGCTGACTGGAAATACCTTTGAAAATAACCTTGTAAGACACATTGAGAAATGTTATTTGGTGTCAATTACTAATTAGCTCGAGGTCTCTAGGCTTTAGGATGAACTTAGTATTCCCTTCTTAATATAAGATCCCATATAATAGCTCTTAAATCCTTCAAGGTAGACCTAAAAAAGTTCCAGGCCAATAGTATCCCATGGAAATTTATAAAATTCACAGGGGAACCCATCACAAATAGGAGCCTTTTCATTGGCCATCTACATAATTGTCTCCTGAGGTCATTTAAGGAGAGAATTTAGTCACAAGTATTTTTTTTCCATAAGAAAGATTACATGACAACATGGCCAAAAATATATTTAATGTAGCCTAATTTTCTACTGAACGAGCATGAACTTGGAATAATATCTTGTAGTAATTAAAAAATGCTTGTAACGTAATCTGGTAATCCATGAGTTGTGTTCTGCAATCATAAATTGCATGAATTTTCTAAAAGGAATGTTTTGATTTTATTGAAATAAATAAATCCTTTGAAACATGATCCTAAACCTTGAGCTATTGTAAGTGGGCATTAGTTTGAATGCTAGAGAATTACAATTTTCCACACTTCTGGTTTTGTGTCTAAGATTTTCCATCTAGAATGGCAAGATCTCAGAGAAGGGATTGTCTGCAAGTGCCACAACAACCTGGATAAGGGTACAGGAAGTAGAACATTAGAGTAGCACAAAATGATTACAAAATGTCAACCATATATTTAAAGGTATGTGGTTGTTGTAGTCAAAACAACCTCCCACCTTTGAGTCCAAGTGGACAAAAGAGGTGGATGATAATTATGTAGATGATGGGGATGAGGCATTAAATTCCACACATGTTTGATATGAATGAGTTTTGGCTCATGTTCCATAAAGGTTGTATTAAGAAAAAAAATCCTTTATGACTAAAACTCCTCTAAGCTTACCAAGTGATAGGAAATTGAATAGGAATTTTGACAAAAAGGACGAAATATGGCATCACTTCCACATTATAGGAATCAATGTTTTCAAAATTAAAAAAACATTAGTGGATAGAATGGCCATGTTTAGTCATTTAAAATATCGATCCGTTACACCTAAAATATTGGACCAAGTGAACCATTTTTTAGAGCTAGCCCTGTGTGAAGCATTTGGGTCAGAAAGCTGAAATTATTACACATGTTAAATTATGCCTCCCTTTCACCATTTATCCAACACATAACTAAGTGATTGTATTTATCTATGGCTAATTCAACCATATTATAGTCACCAAAAATGACCCGATAGGTTTCGGGACTTCATTTTTTATCCACCACTAAAGATCATACATTTCAACCATTTCACTATGTGATAAATATTTGTGAAACCAAGAAGGTGGATTTCCATATTAAAAAAAATCCCATATGGCTCAATTGGCGGGGTCTACACCGTTATCCATAGAGGAGTTCAGACATATAGGATAAAAGTGGGATATTAATCTTGCATGTCCTCTATCCTAGTTAGTGGTAAATGTCAGGCCATGAGGACAAATCGATTTACAAACCATTAACAACTCAAAACCTATAACTTTAAGTTATTGCAAACACAAAACATTTAACTTGGTAATTTTTACATAAGCATCACGAGCGATATAATTTTTATTATATTTTGGAAGACCCCACACATTTCATGAAATTTGATTCACAAGAAATGTTGGGTAGAGGCAAGACCATCCAAATCCAAGCCTTATAAGGCATCAAACAAATTTTGTAGGAATTGAGCATCAGTGTGCTTTAAAAAATTATGTAACTCAACTTTTCTTCTCTCAATATACTCAATATTATACTCCTTGTTTGTTGAATCTAAAATACATGTCTAGATATGGTCAAAACTTTCCATGGCATGTCGAGAAGGACTTCCTGCCTTTATGAATAGGACCTATGAGTTGGTTCTCAAAAGAAAATGCAAAGTCAAAGGTGTCGAGGAAAAATAGATGGAGTGTGATGATTCCATGAGAATCATGTCATCTTTGGGAATCCTATAGAACTTAGGTAATGGGACTATTGAAACTTCATAGACCAGCTCCGAGGAGTGACGTGGTCTTGGGGCATGTTCCTTAACAATTGGCTCTTTTGAGCCAATGTTTATAGAAACCTTGACTTGAGTCATTTTGTTCTTTTTCTTCTACCCTTTGATATTTTTCCACCCTTACTCTTGTGGGAATTAAAAACTTTAGTATCTACCTTAGATGATGGAAGATTACGTAACAAAAATAATAGGAAGTACTTTATATTTTCATCATAGACCTTGCATTCAAAACATGGGTTACAAAGGTTGATGTAAATAAATCACTGAAATTAGGCGACTATCCCCCATTTTTATCTCTACAAATTCGTTCAGCTCTTGCGAGAGGTATACTTAAACATAATTCCGTTTATGTGGATGATCGGTGTTGAATCATTTTGGTTTCATGTAAATGACTCGTGTGATAGAGGAAGTAGTTTGGTGAAGAAATTGAACACACAGAAGTGGAAAACAAGTGAGCTCCACCCATATTGGGTCTTTTACAGATGTAAACTCTGAAATCACAAAGTCTTTAGTCCAAAGATAAAGAACAAAGAGGTATTTATGCATGTACCAGGTAGCCAGATGGTTCAAGATAGAGTGAGCAGATGGTTTCAGAACCGGAAAAGGATAAATCATTTAGTGATGTTTTGCACACTTTTGAATTTGATGAGGTGATTGACCCAAGATGAATTAACCCATGGCATAAGATTTATTTCACAAAGGTTACAACCCATAAAATAACTGATAAGTTATAAGTGTTTAAGTCATCACCACGTAACATTAAATATAGAAAAAATTAGTACAACATCAGGAAAATAATCATTACCTCATGGAAGACCTTTAGATCAATTTTTTTGGCACGTTTTTGTGGCGACTCCATTATTCATAGCTCCAAAAGCTCTAGCCTCAACTCCAATATTCAGTGTTAAGTGGAGGGAGGAATTATATAGGTTATAGAGGGAGAGAAACCATAGAATGTTGCAAGTAAATAACTATTATAGACACAAAATCATGCACTTTGGGTAGTTATCTAGTCTTGATTAGATAATACTATTCATACAATTCCTAAGTAATAGAACTACTAATTAACCCATTTCTTTCACCATTTTTAGTATTACATTAACACTTGCTCAGTTTGTATTTTCATTACTTGTCATTTCTCATCCTTGACACCACCACCCATCCAAGACACCATCACTAGGTGTCCTCATCCTCTCTAGGCGCCCCTAACCTTTTTATACTTTGGTCATTTATTATGGGTATTCCCTAGCCATTTGAGCATCTTATGTTTTTGGTAGTCGGCATTTTTAGGGGTTAATTATGAAATTCAAGCATTGTAATAATATAAATGTAAAGTGATGTGATCATTATAAAGGACCAAGCACTAAGCATTAGCTATCACCACCTAAGGTTGCATCAAATGATATTCAACAATATTCAAGGGTAAGGGACTGCATTATTCTACATACAATTCATAGGAGGGGATTCCATTCTATTCCATCCACACATCTATTACATTTATTTACATCTAGCTCCTTGTTCACTTTTTAAGTGTGACATGTACAAGAGCCACCTAGGGAAACATTCCACACACACACATAGAGTTGTATTGAGTCTGAGATGTAGTGCATCACTCACTCATAAGGTCATCGTTGTGATAACTAAGGTAGTTCGACCCCTCATTTTACATATTTATTTTTTAGGATTTGATGTCTCTTTGATGGTTTACTAGGTCATTATTTCATTGCATGCTTCCAACGACCTTAGTAAACATTGTGTGACATAATAGCGACTATAGGGAAGGACAACGAACACCTTGTGACCATTAAAATATGGTTTTCTAATACATTTCCTAGTCATAGATTCCCATTTCAAGTCTATGGCACCCGTAAGTGCACCTTCTCCTTTCTAAGTTCCCCTATCAAGCGTGTTCCTCTAGATATGCATTTTCCTGATATTTGTTGTGATAGTTTGTGCTTCAAATATTCAAGCTTTCTAGCTATTTACACATTCTCTACCTTTGTGAAATACCTAAGTCATTTAATCCCTACATTGAAGCTAGGGTTTCACATTTTCTAGCTTAATTTATTTGGGTCATTTTCTATACTTAATTATTTATTGATTTACTACTATAGTATTAGTGAGATTAAGCATTTTCATAGTATTTAGTCATATTTTTCTTAATCAATGATTATTTCGATAACATCTCATTTTCACAATACTTTAACCTACGGGGCATCTTATAATCCTCATTTCCACTCGTCCTCTAGCTTAAGATCATCTTAAAATGCCTTTATCTTCCAAAAAAATAAATTCTAACTAAAATTATTATCAAATAGAATCCAAAAAAATCCAACTCCAATATATTTTCAAATAAAATAACATCATCTTCAATAACATGCCCCACCAAGGGTATGTTCTCCTTGTTTTTGTAGATATAAATAGAACTTTTAGGTCATTTTTACTTAAATTATCCTCTTATCACTATTTTTTCTCTCTCATCCCCTCTTTAACTATTATTTTAGCCCATATCATAACCTATTACATCAATTTTCATGATTCTTAGATTTATCTATCTTCTACTTTCCTTATTTTTAGTATTATTAGTTCAATCGATTCATTTCCTAACTAGAACATTATAACGCACTTGATTTTTACACATTTAGTTCATTTGATCATTTACTAACAAACACCTCAAAAGCTATTTATTTTTTTTATAGAATTTTTGGATCACTCGATTTATATCTACACTAACACCTCAAAACATACTTTATCTTTATATGATTATTAGTTTTTTTAGTCATTTGGTGACTAGAACCTCAAAAATTACTTAATTTTACTAGGAAAATTCACTCAATAGATTTATTTTATAGGCAACACCTGATAGCCTTTTTTATTTTTACAAGACCATTTTCATTGTTGATTTATTTCCCAATCAGTACATAATATCTTAATTTATCATTACATAATGTTGATTAGATCAATTTATTTTCCAACTATCACCTCCTAACTTAAATTTTTATTACAAGAATGTTAGTTTAGTTGATTATTTTCCTAGCTAGAACCCCATAACCTACACTTAATATCATTGATAATTCATTATTACCTTACTTATATTACACTTCATCAGCATCATATTTCTTAAATATCCTATTTTACTTGACTTTACACTACCTAAAGATCTTACTTCCTTGATATTATATCATATGAGTATGTTTGTATAATTTACTTTCCCATCCTTCATTTCAGGTGTTATTCCCCTTGAGTTCAAAAATTATTACCCTCCACTTAGATATATTTAGTATTCTTTACATTGTACAACCTATGTGACATATTATTCACGTAGGTTCATATGTACATGTATCTCCTTCAAGACATATTAATAATTCTCTATTTTTATAACCTCCTTGAGGTATATTATCCCATCTAGGATCATATGGACACTTCCATTTTTCCATGGAAATTTTGCATTTTTATTTTACTTACATTATACTCTTTAATGTATACCTTAAAAATACCTTCCTCATTATCTTGTTGTTCCATTTTATTCCTCGTATATGTTTTGATATGTTTTTATCATGTATACGACACTCTTTTCCATTTAGGTTTATCATTCACTCTTCTTGTGTTGACTTATAATAGGTTTACAATTTGTCTTATGTCAAGTATAATGATCTATAATTACTACACTTGCTATCTAATTATCTAATATTATATTTCATTCCATATAAATTACAAATCTCTTTATGGTCAACTACTAGCCTCAAAATGCATTGTATCACAATTTTATCATTGTATATCTTCTGACTTCCCTCTCCTCTCACTTGAGGAAGAATCATGATAGAGATAAGATTTCCATAACATAGTTATATATATATATATATATATATATATATATATTCATATTTCTATTAGTTTTATTTTATGTTAGCTTAATGTAAGCTCTTTAACTTTTTGATTCAAAGCGTATAAATATAAATCAAGAAGTTTGTACACATTCCAAATTTAGGTAACATATAATTAGCTGTATCACATCAATTTCTTCTCTATTCAAACTAATTAATCTACTCAAAGAGATAATTGCATCAATTCATAATAGTATATTTCACTTAAGTATCATTCTTAGAACATTGTTGAATCACATCATAGTCCTATATGGAAAGTACATCTAGGAACGATCTTTCGAATGGTTTGGTATAAAGAAAATAGTTTTTTTTATCATGTCCAACTAACTATTATTTTTTATTAAAATATATAATATGAATCAATTTTTATCTTATAAAGTTTCCTTAATGTGAAACTTTTGCTATTAAGGACTATATAAAAAATCATCTATTTACCGCACCTAGAAATTTCAATAAAACTCATTAGAAATATAATTATAATATCACTCAAGTTTCTCCTTAGTCCCTTCAAAGTAGAAACACATCAAATAAGAAACCTTTTCGCAAATCTACAACACACCAAAGTAGGCACTAGAGTTACACTTCCTAAGCTAAATTCCTCTCAAGTTCATCAAATAGAAGAAGTCTATGCTATGGTATCTCATTATTAAGTGACAATGTTCGTAAACCAGTTACATCCATGTAAATAGAACAATCTAGATGGAGAACTATATGTGGTTGTAGTTCACTATTATTATTATTATTAATATAAGTAGTTTATGTATTACACTTCAACCCAACCACTACTCTTTTTGAAGGTTCTCCCACAAATTATTGGTGTTAAAAACTATTTCAAATTAGAAAAAGGTTATTATAAGAGTATGAAACCTAGGTTTTCAGAGGGAGGGTCATCATACAGTGTAGCATGATCGTAGAAAGTTACAAAGTGATAGTGCATCACAATCTAAAATGACCAAAAAGTATGGTGAATCCACTATTTCTCATGTTTACACTCTTGTTCATGTTATGAAGAACAATCATATCACTTACATCTTCAAACATCACTCCACACTACCAAATCAACTATGTGAGTCTATAATTAGCTAAATTCATCCAAAAAAATTTTTTTTAGTAATTGTTTCCCTTTTTATGAATTAAATAACTCATTTGAGTATATCTTGACTTATGCATTAACGTTTATTACTTAAATTCAATATATGACCTATTGTTAACCTGTTAACCCTTGGTTAAATAAAAATACATTATTCCATCTACACTTGTTGATTAAAATAAGGGTTGAATAATTTTTAGAACCCTCTTTTTGATTGAATACTTAGTCTTTTTATAACCCTAGCTTCCCTAGGGTATATGTTAATACCATATCACATGTTACTTTTCCTCACTATAATCATGATTATCATTTACAAATTTGTGAGTTTTGTTAATACTACTAAAATTTATTTCCTTTAAATCTTTCAGTTTTATCTCTATTATATATAATAGATAAGTAATTCAAGAGATTAAGCATGTACTTATTGATATAAATATCTCACATGTGGAATTTGTTCTAAAAACATTGAGTTTCACTAAGGATCATATATCCTTTAATCTAGATGATCTTCCTCCCTATCATGTCGTCAATAGTGATCTCTAATTATTTATGTAGGTTGAGGTGCGATGGGAATGGGTAAGAAATTTGATGTTTGATAATGGATTAGGTCTCAATATTGTAACATTTTTTTCTATCATAGGTGTAGTGCCCACATTTTTTTATAGCCTCTAGTTATCTGTTGGTTCCTTCATTTCTAGACATGTTTTGATTGAGACTCTGATTAGACTTTGGACATTATGTACTATGATATTTTATCCTCATTAGACATGTATGGAGATTTTGGGCGTGTAGCGCCAATTGGACTTAGATTACGTATACTGATATATTATCTTATTATGTTACATGACACTAACAGGGTTATATGATAGACTTATTGGTTAGATGCTAGTCTCTTGTGGTTGATTTGATTAATGGATACTAGTGTTTTAGATTTAATGATTGGTAATTTTCATGCTAACCTAAGTGTATGTCATCGCAATTTTATTTATGGTTATGGATAACTCATGGCAAACTATGTGGGTAATTGTATGCATGTTGTCGCACTATCAATTGTAAAATTATGTTGCTAGACATTATAAGTTTGATTGATCATTGTGATATAGTAGATGATGTTACATTGTATGGGACAGATGTGGTTAATGTGTGCAATGAGTGTGCAGGTGATAGGTCATAGGAGAGCATGGGTTTCAGGGCAGCTACGTAATTGTGCACAAGTGGCCCATGGGCTGAGTCCTAACCATGCTAAATGTTTGAGGCCTTAGATTAGATGTATTTAATTGGGCACCATGGGTGAACCCCACAATTTGTAATGTAATTATGTCTTGTAAAATTAATTTTGTTTAGGGTGTTTAGTTTTATTAAGTAAACTAGCTTAGGGGTTAATGATCCCCATCTTGCAGTTAAGTGTTGGTTTTGGGTAAGTGTGTGTGTGTTGGTTAGAAGGGATTGGGGACCACATGTGAACCCTTGGGTGAACCCCACACCCTCTACCCTTGTGCCCAAATGCATGCCAAACCCGAAATTGGGCTATGGGTAGGCATTTTAGGGACCCCTTTTTTAGTTTGGGGGTTCCCTTAGCATGAAAATGGGCCCTTGGACCCTACCGAATAGGTAGGGGGGCCTATTTCCAAGGTTTGGAGGGAGTTTCCCTCCCATTTTTCCCTCTTTAGTCACCATCCATGTAAGATGGTTGGGTTGTGTGAAATTGTTAAAAGTTGCTCTACTTTGTTTTATTTTAGTTTTTAGTATTTTGGGTGAAAAGGGATAAAATGTGAGTTTACTCTTACTTATTTTTTTTTTGAGAATCTTTGACTCTTGAGAGGAAGAGAGGGGTGACACTTTTCACTTTCCCATTGGTGAGGAAACTTGTTGAGCTCCTCTTCTTATTCTTCCTCATGGGGAAGGAATGAAAACTTTCTTTTGGGGAGCATTTTGCTTGGGGAGCACTTGTGAGAATTTTGGGAGCTTGGAGGGAAGCTTGGACGAAGAAGAGGAAAAGCTTAGAGTGTTTGGAAAGCATATTAGAGGTAGGGTTCTTAAGCTCATTTTATCCTTCTTAGTATTATGTTAGATCTTAGTAAACTATGCTTGATCAATAAATTAGTGTGTGAAATGTTGTATGGTGAATGTGGTTGTTTGCTTGTTCTTATTACTTGTCCTTTGTTTTCTCTCCATCCATCATTTGACATGATGGTTTTTGGAGTAATGTAGGGGAAGAGAGAGGGATTTTTCCCTCTCAACCCTCATGTCTTGATGGGAAAGCCATGTAGGATTTTTGTTACTCCCCTCAAATGGTTTGAGGTGGGGAAGGTAGTTCATATGGTTTGAACCCCCTTCCCCATTCTTGGAGAGGAAACCCAATGGGTTTGAAAATCCTCCCAAGAAGTATTTTGGTGAATGGATAGAGAAATAAGGAGGGTTTGCTTACTTTGGAGGAATAAGGAGGTTGTCAAGATTATTATTTATGTGCATCCAATGGTTGACTGCACTTTTGGCACTTGGGGATCTCTTCTTCTCTTCCCCATTTTGGAGGTAGAATATGGTTTTCCCTCCTTTCCCCTCTTTGCAAAATTTGGTGCTTTTTCTTAGTGCATGGTCTTGGCTTGTATGTAAAAATATTGTGGTGTTTGTTTCCCTAAAATTCTTGTGCACAAAGTTGTGGAAGTTAACTTTCTCTCTCATGGGCTTGGGGAAGGCTAGCATGTCTCTCAACCTTGGAAAGGAATGTAATGATGCATAAAGGTTGGGTGGTTAAACAAGCCTTGTTCTCTAGGAGTTGGGGTCTTGTGAAGCATTCGAAGTTGGAGCTCAAGCGGGTAGTTTGGTTGGAGTCTCTTATCACATTGGTTTCTCATTGTCTCCTTCTTCCTTCTTGTGAACATCCTTCTTATTGTAACTTTATGGTTATGGTTATGTGGGATATTTCTCATCTTGCAAACTTGAGTAACATTGGTAGTTGTAACATTTCTTGAAGACTTGAATGCTAGACTCTTATGTATTTTAAATATTTTGGAATCGTGGTGTGATTGTGATCTCAATCTCCTTGAAAAGCAATACGTGGTAAGATGAATGATCCATTGAATATGAAAATTTATGAAAGTACATTATGAAAGGAAAGTTGGATTATTAGAAGTATGTTTCTACACAAAAAAAAAATTGCTTGGTTGGAGGTCGTAATTGTTTGAAAATCTGAAATATGAGTTTTATGAACATTGGAAAATAAATCTAGCCATAGAATAGAGCTTTAGGGTTGCCTTTAAATGGAGATATTACCACCCATTTACTAGTTCTCTTCTGGGATATTTTTGTAGCATTCTTCAATGAAATAAATTTTTAGTTTACTTCTTTTCCATGTAAACTTAACAGTGATTGTAGTAGGAAGTTCAATGTGTATTTACTTTTCTTTCACTTAGTTTTTAAATGGTTTCAAAATTCTTTTCAAAACCTATTTTATCATTTGAAGAGCCTTGTTAGATTTCTTCTTATCTCAAAATTAATTAAAAGGTTTTATCATAACTAGATATTGAACAAGTTTCATGTTCCATACTTTACAAAGAACACAATGAAAAATTGTTATCTTACAAATTGGTTCAATATTTCTTCACTCTAAAAATAATATAAACATATTAATAATACATGTATTTAATATAGTTATAATTTATGATATAACCATATTTTATCGAAATGTAGCTATGTTTTTAATTGTTTTATTAATATAAGAATATATTATAAGATAATATATTGGAAACATTTTATAAATATATTATATTTTATTATAGTTTATATATTTTCACACATATATAAAGCAAATGTTAATTAGAAACAACAAAAAGGGGGTTTATTGGATTTAAATTTTTGATTGTGGCTGTAGGGAGGGGTCAGACACCCCCCCGCCCCTACGCACAACTCCACCTCCATGTGTAGCCCCCTTTTCCACCATTCTCCATGTTGCCTCCCATGCAGCCATCTCTCTCCCCACCTTCCATGCTGCCCCCACTCCCCCATCTCCTTTCTCCTTCTCCACGCATCCTCCCTCCACTCCTTAAACCACCCCCCTCCACATGGCTTCACACCCCCTGTCCTCCCACTCACTGCGCAGCCCACTCTCTGCACAACCCCCATCCAACTGCTTTCCCCACTCCACACACACATACTCACCACAAAACCCCAATCCCACAGTGATCCACGTGGATCCCCTCACCCTCGTGCCAATGTATCCTCCCTTCACACAGTCCCTTCTCCTCCCAAAATCCACAGCCAACATCATGCCACTGCCTGGTTTTTCACAGAGAAAAAAAGGGGGAATGAATGTTTCATTTGGTCCTTCAACAAAATAATTGTTAAAAAAATACACGTGTCAAATGGATAGCTTGATCATCCACAACTCCATTTCTTCCATGGCTCTTTAATCCACCTGCACAAACAAGCAAGGAAAATAATCAAAATGAAAACGCAATAGAAAAGAAAGAAAATAAGTTTAGATAAAGATGTGCTAGGGCAAGATTAGGGAAAAATAAGATATAGGGTTGAGATCTCTTTGATCCTAGGGTCCACAATTAACCCTACTAACTTTCGGTCATGTGCATTTTAAATGTGAATGAGAAATAAAGTTTAGGATGTGTATAGGTAAATAAGATATAAGGGGGAAATACAATTAAATTTTAAAAGGGGTGTAGACTCGTATAAGGGTGTCCCTAGTAAATTTAATAATAATCAAATAAATGAAATTGTTTCGGACTAGTGATTAAGTAAATGGGGTAAATAAATTTGGTTTAAAATAAATAAAAATGGGAATCGTGTTTGTATGGCTACCAGTTACTATAAAAAAAAATTATTACCCAAAATTTTAGTGACATATTGGTCTGGTTTTCGGTGTCTTGAGGTGAGGTGTTACACATTCATGCATTCATTCAAGGGAAAGGGACTACAATCTTCTACATACTCTTCATAGGATTGGAATTCCATTCTATTCCATTGACACATCTATTAAATTTCTTTACATCTAGATACTTTCTAGTTATCAAGTGTGACACACACAACAGCTAGCTAGGGCATAATTCTAGGAACAAAAACCTTAAACTACATTGGGTCTAAAATGTAGTGCAAATCTCATTCATAAGTTCACTTGTTTTATAAATGAGGAAAATCTAAACCCTCATTTGCATTGTTTTAAATTTGGGATTTGATGCACTCCGTATAGTTTTACAGGTCAATATTTTATTATAGGTTACCAACGACATAAACAATCATTTCTCAACTTACTAGGGAGAGGAAGAGAAGCACACCAAATATCCTGTGACCCTACAAAGGAAGTTTTATCAGTATTTTATTAGTGACAGGAAGATGGCGCAAGTTAAGGGATCCCTAAGGCACCCCTGCTCATTTTCATTCCTCCCCAATCCAGGAATATTTTCATCTCACACATTTTTTAGAGGCTCTATGTGATACTACTTCCTCTTTGTTCATCATTTCATCACTTTGAAAAATTCAAGATTTAATTGTGAATCAACTCAGTTTTTTTATCCCTTATTTAAAACTAGGGTTTCATCAGTAGTAGCTTAATTTTTCTTAGATAAAATCTATATATTATTTCTTATTTATTTATTGGTACATTACAAAAATATTATTATTTTTATATTTTCTTAATTAAGTATCTTATAGTGCCTGAAGAGATCGTGGTATAACATGTAAGTAGAAAACCCTAGAAGATACAAAAGCCTCTCTATCTCTGTACCAAAACTAAAATATGGTTTAATCGTTTCACTTAAATTTATTTTATTAAATATAATAAATTAGGATCATTTTCACCCTATGGATCTAGTCTCACAGCTCCATGAATCATTATTTTTGAGATAGTTTTTTATAATTTAATATGGTTAAACATACATATTTTTTAGGAATCCAACATTCAACCTAAATATTTTAGGGTTTAAATTATACAATAGATGTCTATTTATAGGATTAATATAGTCATTTATTAGGATTTTGGTCCTTTTGGATTGTTTACTAACATTTATAGGATTTAGATGTGTCAAAATTAGATTTTACAAACATCAAAACTCTCAAAGAAAACAATATCTACTCAAATATATAGACTCGTCAAATTCCTTATAATACATAACAAATAAAAAAACATGTACATGTTTTCATTATTTTGAGAGTCCTTGATGATATCTAGAAATAATATTACCATTATTGGGACTGTTACAAAATTCCTAAAGATATTACAATGGTGTTTCTCATGACCCTTGAAATGTTTCACTTGTTCATGTGAGACTCAACTTGTCTCTCTACTCCTTTTCATTTTGGCCCCTCAAATGGTAAACTTGACTGAATTCTTGTATAAATATTGTTCTTTTTGTTTTTTATCAATGTGCAATGTATAACTCAACAATTTCACAAAGAGTTCTTGGAATCCCTTTGTAATTGTCACCATCACTCAAATTTTGTGTTGCGTAAGTTCCTTGAAATCCATTATCTTTCTCACCATCATATTACATGTTGATGTACTTAACTAACATAGTAAAAATTATGTAAGAAATAAAATTCCCTCATGATAGTCAGGCACTAAAAACTGTCTAGATTTGGTTTTAGTTGAATTGTCAAATTGATTCATGTCTATATTTTAATTAGTTCTAAATGAGGTAATAAATCAAATCTTATATTTCCAATAAATTTCACATGAATCAATTTAATCAATATTTATTATCTTATGGAACTGGAAAAAAACTATTTATGTAATGCATGATATAACTAGGGGAAAAAAGGATTCCAAATTCACTGTTTTCATGAAAAATATCTAACATGGAAGATTGAAAATATTAAGCAGGATAACAAAACCTATAATTTATAATTAGGATTCCTAGCCACTATGCATCCTTCCTCTGGAAATCCTAAGTTAAATTAAAACTTCACCCCACCTCAGAGGAAATTCCTAATAAGGTTTTTCAATTATTTTTAGTGTGCAGGGATGATTACACATGATGATATAACAATTCAATAAGATTCATTGAAAGACCACTTCCTTCAGAGGCCTAAATAGACCATTTTATTTTTGAACTACTAGACACCCTACATGAATGTTTAGGGAAATCATAAATCATCTAAAGGTTATTTTAGAGAGCATAGAAGGTTTTTAAAGCAATTTAGGAAAGAAAATATTATTCATGATCGACTTGTTCAACAATGTGTATTCATTGCGTAGAGAATGAGAGTTTCAATGAAGAATGTTGTCTTCTCTACAAGTTTCCAGGAGTTACTGAATGAGTTAAGAGTAAAAATACGAATCATAAATCAATAAGAATCCTCTAAAATGGGTGAAAATAATATTGTATATATGGCTTAAGTATTTCTTGATATATTTCAAAGTTCTTATACTTTCCCTCTTAGCATAAGAAGGAACATGACCTAAACTAAGAGTTTTAGGAAAAAATGAATTTTGGGAATGATTCCATTGATCTTTAAATGTGATTTTAGGTCAAAATAACATAATATTCTACCCCAAACCATTTCCATAAGATCCTATGTTGAAAATTTCAAGCTCGATGTCTGAAAATAGACATCCAAGGTAAACTTAGCTTACCAAATTAGGAAAATTCACACCTTAGGTCTATTGTGTCGACTTTATTCCCTGCGGGATAAGGGGGGCTTGAGGTACACCCAATTTTTACCTATTTATTCTCCCCAAGATTAACCTTGGACACCCATGTCTCCTAGGTGTCCCCGTTGTCCCATATGTCCCCATGGTATAAGGGGGACAAGAGGACCTCATCATGATTGTGGAAAACTGGATTCATCAAGGTTGATTATATTAATTCAAAGAGATATTACATGGATCACACTATGTCAATCAACATATCAGGACGTCAATGTGTATAAAATAAATTCAGTTGGACAATATGTGCAATTAGGAAAATCATGAGGTCTATGAAGGATATGAAACATGAAGAACCTCATTGAAATTCAAGTCATTAAGGGAATGATCATCATGAAAATTATGATAAAGGATGAACATTAAGGGTTATGTAAGTCATCTTGAGCTCTCTACTGGTACATATACCTTGGGATTGTTTCTAGAGAATTAATCAATATTTAGAGATGTACTCAAATCATGTAATTCAAGGAGTGGATTTCACATTTCTTTAATGCATTTAGAGGTAAAGCACATGGATGTCACACTCGAACATTCCTTCAAGACTCATTCAAGGATCAATCCCTCTATTTTGAGAAGGAAACATCCTTCCATGAGTAGTAATTGAGAAAAGACGTGTCCAAATACTATAAGCATAACAGATGTCTAGATACTATAAGTATGTTTCCACTTAGGTGAAATATTTTTCAGGAAAGTGAATTGTGATGCTTAAAACATTTTCATCACTTAAGTCATCACTTGACATGTAAGAAACATGATTTCAACTCATGGTAAGTCAGGTTTTAACACTTTTTCATGATGAATGGACCCGTGACGGCCTTTTGCAGGTCTGATATCCCATTGTCTATTTTTTCCAATAGCAAGGGGACATGGGGGACACAAATAAAAATATTGAGGTATTAGAAATTTGTTTTAAACTAATTAATTAAGCCCCATCTAATGATATTCTCACCCCTAGTAAACATCAGTCTATTTATTTATGTCCCCATCTTGAGAGGTACTTATCAGTATTTTAAAATATCCACCAATGACTATGTGGTTAGCATCTCTTTGGATCTTTCCTCGTAGGAATGGTAAGGAAAAATTCATGCTTACAGAGGATTAAAAGCTGAATTGTGACTCTGGCAGAAGGGAAGCCCTCTCGGTTCCTTATCTTGGTCTCAATTTGTTTTTCATCACATTTGATGGGTTGATCACAATACTGATGTATTTTTCATTTAGTCTCCAACATTTTCCCATTTCAATCTCAACATGTTTTCTGTTTCACATTTAATTAGTCATCGTGTTTTCTAGGTGGAATGATGATACTAGATATATTGTGTGGGAAATTATTTCAATTTATTATTAAGTGCAAGAGGTTCAAAAATGCATGTAAATGTTTCATGGATTGGTTCAAGTGAAAGAGGGAATTTTTCATTGATCTCATTGGTCCATTCATCATGTGACTTGCACTTCTTCTCTTTGTGTACCATATAGGGATATAAACACTCATCATTTTAGGAGGATTCTTCACTCATATAACTAATTATTTTAGATAATGATGTAGTTATTGTGCATAAAACCTAAAAACACATATAAAGTCACATTTATTTTACTTTGCATGATTTTATTGATACTAACTAATCCCTATATCTCATCACATCATCATAATTAAGTTCATATAACTCAAATAGGTTAAACTGCCTCAATCCTTGAGCCAATGTGTAGATGATGTTTTGGATGGTTTGAAGGATGTATACATTCATTTAGAATACTAAAGACTCTAATTTTTTCATAAAATCTTATTATGAATCTTTTTTCTACTATAAGGCTTATTCCTTGAAATGTATTATGAGAATTTTATATTTTCCCATCTAGAAAGGGATTTTTTATGATGAGAATGGTATTTAAACCTTTAGTAGAGAAGAGCTCAGAGAAACCAAAATTTTAATATGTGTGTAAAATTATCCTTATAGTATTATTATTATCTTCATATATGATGGTATGGGATTCCTTGTTAGCTTCTACTATCTCATTCTAGATTGATCCTTGAAGAATATTTGAACAAAATGGTAGAGTCATGATATTGAGATCATCTACTCATTCATTGATTCTTACATTTCACTCACTTTCCTGACCATGAGTGGAAACATCCTAATATAAAAGTAACAACACACTCTGGGATCAATGGAACAACTTTTAAGACTTTATTCTATAGAAATCTAAAATTTTAGGCCCATTTATGTCTAGAACCAAAAGCGGTAGTTGTACTATTTTGTAATTATTCATGAAACCATCAATATATAGAGAATAATTTATGTTACAAAATTTAGAGGATTCATATAGCTTTCCAATTACTATTATTTTCCTCTGAACACCTTATGAATCTCCCAAATTTATCTATATAACTCACATTTATCCATTATATTTTTTTTCCTCTGCACCTAAAAAATCCATTTTTTAGAAGATTGTCCTCGAATGAGACAATATTTCTTAAATCTTCTTAAATTACTCCAACACTTCTAAAATTACATGACATCACCTTTAGATGCCCAATATATTTTTTGAACTCTGCCAAAGGGTTTTTTATTAGCTACATAATTACCAAAATAACTAGAATGAATACTAAAAGCTTTGAAGCATGATAACTAAGCCCTTAATTAAAAATTAGGCTTCTAAGCCAATGTGCATCCTTCATCTAGAAAACTTTCCCTTAGTTCAACCTTTACCCCAAATTAGAGGAAAATCATCATAATATCATTCAACATTTTTCAATGTGCATGGAAGATTTTTTGAGGTGATTAATCAACTCATTCAGTTTTGATGAGAAACTACTTCCTCCAGAGGCCTAAAAGATATTTTTTTCCATTATGTAGCTAATTGAACACATTCTAGAAGTGTCCAAGTAAAATATCAAGCATATAAGGGAAATGTTAGAGATAATTTAATATTTATAAGTTTATTTGGGAAATTTTAACAAATAAAATCTCATTAGGGAGCAATATGTTTAAGACCTAGTTTTTAGGTGGAGAGAACGAAAGTTAAAACATTGAAAGCTAACTTCTCCCAATGATTCCAAGAGTTATGGAAAGAGTTAGGATGTAAAAAATAGGCATTAAAAATATCTTATAATAATATACAGGGTGGAATAATCAACATTGATTTAAGGATCAAATACTTCTTGAGTCACTTCAAAACTATGCAGTTAACCCTCTTAGTTTAAAATAAAATAGGACCTAAATTTTTAGTTACGTGCATAAATATATTTTTAGAATAGTTTTATTGATCATAAAATGTGATTTTTAGTGTTTAACTAAAGTATGGAGGTCAAAAACATATACCTCATCCTAATTTTTCATTGAAGGATTCATCCCAATATATAGAGAAGGAAACCCATTTCCATGACGAGAAACTTGAGAAAAAAGGTTTCTAGGTACCATAAACATGCTTCCACCTAGGTTTCGTCTAGATCAAGAAAGTCAATTGTGAAGGAATCATCAGGTTCAAAGGTGAAATATGGATTTCAAGGAGTGACTTGATGACCATCATATCATGACTCTTTCATTTAAGTAAAATATATCGAAGGAATAAGTCAAAATGAGTTAGTCATGCCACCGAGGTATCCAAGAAAATCACGTGTGAAGTATTAAGGAATCATATATATCCATGAGAGAAATATGATAAAATACATGTACGCGATTAATGAAGTTTCTTCCATGAAAGGAGGATTTTAGAGATAGGAAAGGTGAGGGAATGATATTAATATGGAGTACCATGTTTTTAAGAATTACCATTCATCTCATTTATCTTGATTCCATTCACTTGGTAGTGTTCTTAAATACTAATTCAACACCTAGTAGTGTAATCACACCTTAAGAAGGAGGTATTGTTGGTGCTCAAAATAGTCTCGCCCTAGTTTTCCTTTGAAAATATATCAATTTACGGCCTTTTTCACTTTATTTTTCCCCGTGTTGTGCCTGGTTAATATTTGTTGCAACTTTTAATTTGTTAATGGGTCGTAGATCATTTATGGGTCCATGGTTTGCTCCTTGTTTCTTTGTTCCTCTGTAAAAGGCCTATAATTTGGTTCTCCCATTCTCTGTTCATCTAAAAAATTTGGTTCTCCCCTGTTTTCCGTTCTCCGCAGTCGGGATTTGTTTTCCTTGTCATTTCTGCCCTAAATAATCTAATAAAAATGAGTGGATGTGTCTCTGATGGACGTATTTGAGCCTTGTAACATTTCTAAATTCTCTGTCCTTGGAGAAATTTTCATTTTTCAGCCCAAATGATTATTTTTCTCTATTTTATGGTTTTAAGGGTGTTTCTCCCTATCAAATTTACATCCTTACATCAATAGGGGACATGAAACCTTTTAGTTGGATGTAGCTCGGCTGGGTACTTCAAAATTTCTATGAATCGCCTCAACTTAAAATGTGTCCATGTGGAGGAAAGACACTCGTTTGAAGATATAATTTTTGGTTTGGCCTTGTAGTAGCGTTGGGAGGACATGTGGAGGTTTCCACTGCTTTTCCTAGAATTAGATAAATTATATGTAGCTAAAATAGTTTTGTAGAGAACAAGGACATGTGGCAATCCTATGCTCGCTCAGAGTCTTTTAAAGAAGTGCCAAGAGGACACTTTGAGGCCTCCGCTAACTTTACATTTTTCTTGGAATTTTCAATGGCCAAAGGAGACTTCCTCAGAGCATGACACTTCACGCCTTCCATTGAGCTTTGAGCCTTCAAAAAAAACAAATTCAGGGTAGGACATGTGGTGATCCCACTTTTATTCAAGGTCTTAATTTTTGGGGACCATCTCAATGTGCATAGTGACATGTGGTAGTTTGAAAAGTCAAAAGGATCGGCGAAGTGGGCCATCGGAGGCAACTTCGAATTTTTTCCTCTTATGCTCAAAAGGGTTAAGATATCAAAAATGGCTTGAAAGCCCGATTGAAGAAAGGTCAAAGCTTGCTCCAGTCAATGGTGGAGGTGCGTGCCTTTGGAGGAAATTTGGAAAATTTTCCCTTTGTGGGAAAAAGAGTTAAAAGTAGAAAAGGAAGCGTGGTTCTGCTAGGACCCACCTTGGAAACTTGAAGTGGAAGGGCAGAGCTCTCGGGAAAACCTGGAAAAAATTCCTTTTGCCAAAAAGAGGGTCAAATGGTAGAATTTATCTCTGCTTCCTTTGGGACCATCTGAGGACACGTGTGAGGCCCATTTCTCAAGGGCAGAGATGTGAAACAAAATATGAAATTTTTCCATTTTTCCAAAAGTTGTAAAAAGTCAGAGCAAACCCCTGGGTCTATTTTTAATTTTGAATCTTCCACGTGGATGGCCCAAATTCAAAGTAAAGATCAACAACATCTGAGAGTCTGAATTTAATTTTCCCCCCATTTTTACTGAAACATGCATTAAAGTGTGAGTCTTCATGATTTCTTGGTATCTCCTACATGCCATGCAGAGAGGGGAGTTAATGTTGATATCTAAGTTTGGTGGGGAGATCTGGAAGATTTCTTTCTCCATTAAAATGGTCTGACTATCATGCTCGATCAGATTTTCCATTTTCCTTCTCCCAAGCATGCAAGGAGCCAGATTTGATAGATTAGGGGTGGAAGTGGTTGGTGAATTGAGGAAAGAGTGATCTACCAGAAGAAGGAGTTGAATGTGGGATATATTCGATGAGATATGCTCCCTCAAGCATCTGGCAAATTTTTATAGATCTGATTCTAGGAATCATGATCATGATCATGACAAGCACTGGTAGCACTCAAGGTCTATAATTTTGGGGGGGAAAGGGGCTCTATTGCAAATTATAAATGGCACAAATTTTTGTGTAAATGGTTGGATTTTTAGGGGTCAAGACTAAATTTTCTAATAGAAAAATCTTGACAGAGCCCATCATTTTGAGAAGCTGTTTCAGAAGCTTGTATATCTCTTTTGTGTCTAATCTGATCATGTCAATGTGGTTACAAGTGTATAGCCATTAAAAATCTCTGAGACTATTCTAGAAACTTTCCCTTTGTAGATTTAATCAAATTCAATTTATTTTGTGTTGTCTTGAGAAAAATGTGTTTGTTTTGTTTTTGAATGTATGCGAGTAGTTTTTCTTGTTTCTATTGCAATATTGTATTAAAATATGATTGAATCACACATGCCTCAATCCTTGTGATAGTTTAGTGGTATCTGCAATTTCATTTCTCAGAAGAGATTTCATCTTGGATTGGAATAAAGGATTTAAAATCACTTTTCTTTCATCTATTGACAAAGAATGTCTGTAAGCCTTTGGGTGTACCTTAGGTATGATTTGACTTAGATCTTGATGCTTTTTTGGATTTTCTAACTCGAGCCTTCATGATAGAAGCTCAAAAATTGTGTGAAAAAGTACTAATTTGGGCCTCCATTGAAGCACATATTCTAGTTACAGAAACATTTTAGTTATTCTGTGGCATTCTGTTGGTTTAACCTTCCACTTTGTAAGATTCATCAAGGATTTGGTGAATCAAGTTCATCTTTCCCAACCTCCCACCAAACATTTATTCAAAAAAAACCAATCCTACCTGTACTACCCCTGTTTGTCCTATGTGCATGCAAATGCATAATTTATGTTACCAAAACATGCAGAAGCAATCAGGGTCCGAAATTTGTTTAGTAACCTTTTCCTTGTTGTGAAAATATCTCCATGATCTGGAAGTGACAACTCATGAGAGTCAGATTTGGTGTGTTGATCATACTTTCCCAAGGTATTATCTATAAAATTTATGCAAAAGAAGGATTTACCATCATTCTTCAATAACAGAGGTTACAAAATAGGTTCGTTTACCTTGGTTGAGAGTTACAACTTATAATAGTTAGGATCATATCACATCCTTTTAAGGTGTTACCCACTCCTTTCAAAACACGAGTGCTAACAAGTCAAATTAATTACTTCCCCGGATATAAAATGACATACAAGATTATTTATCTACCTCTTTGTTTCCTTTAAAATCCATGATTCTACTTGGTCTTTGAAGGATATTAAATTTGGGTACCAATAGGTACATTACAATCACCTCATTTTTGCCATAGGATACAAATCCCATTCAGCGAGCAATCCTCTATCTACAAAGTAAGGATATAATTTCAGTAAGAACCAAAAAAGCATCATAGAGTTGATGCGTGGTCACTTAAGTGAATTGTGGACCAAATTTCCAACTTGGTATTAGTTCAAGTAGTGTTAGGGACCCTATATCTATATGGATAAACATAGAAAACCAATTGATATAGCACATGATCTCATCTCGTTCTTCTCCTCATATAGCAAAAAATAGCTTCATTTATATTATCTCTTAGGATTCATCAACTTGTTATCCATAACGTACCTATGATTGGGTGAAAGAATTGAGGGAGGGTGATTATGCATTTTATATAGTCAATTGGAACTCCTACCCAATTATATCTCTATCTAGTGTTTATCCTAGATGTATGCACCCTATATTTACTCATTATTCTGCATCCCTATCCTCAATATAGATATGGGGAAACAACCCATGTATATAGATATGGTGTGGGATCCCTATATTATATTTACCTAAAATATCTCTCAATAAAGAGTGTCCTTTTTCTAGGTTTGAGTATGTTTATTCATCATCACTGGCTCATATCGTATGGAAAATACCTATGTTTCCTTCCCGAGATGAGTACATGGATTAGTGTGGTGATATAGCTAAGATATACTTCACCCATTAGACCTATTTATACAGTTGATTAGATATTTCTAGGATTGTAATGTATGTACTCATCCCTAATAAGATGCTACCATTCTTCTAAGATGAAATTAAGGCTTCAACACCACACTCATGAGGAAAATCACGAGTTCATATACTCAAGCAAGTGTCATTATATTAGGGTGTTCTGTAATTTGTAAAATTTTATTTTCACACGTCCAAAACTCCTACAAATGTTAGCAACCAATCCAGAAGGTAAACAAGTCTTCAAAATGATGATACATTTTACAAAAATAAAGACCTAATACAATATATATTCCCTAATATCGTGAGGTCCTTGTTAAAATCTTGAAAATGAGTATTTACTCACTATATTAGTTTTTAAAAAACAATCTACTAGATTATAATAGTTGGAGCTACGGGACCAATTCCATTTGGTGCAGAGTGACCCTAAATTCTTATATTTACTAAAATAAATATAAAGTATATTATTTCGGATACTTAATATATATTTTTATAAATATGCCCCTTCCCCCTTCTAAAATTAATAACACTAAGAAAAAGTACACATTCTTCAAAAATGCATGTGTTTTAGATGATTTCAAAGTTTTTGTTGGCATTTTGACCCCCCATTTTGGGGCACTTACCCTGAGAGGGGAGGAGAATTTTTTTTATACTTCAGTCTCATTTTAACCTTGCAAAAAATGTGAGGTTACATCATGGATGAAAGAATGTTCCATGCGTATTAATCACATGAGGGGGCGAGTAGTTGATAATACATACAAGTTGTGACTTCCTAGGTGTACAAGTTTTGTTGAGCAAGTTATCGAGAGAAAGGGCTTGTGGGGAGTGCAATTTTGTATCCCCCATGCCCACTTTACGCCTTAAGGATAATCCATAGGGAGAAATATTGGTCAATAATGTGCCAAGGTGTCTTCATCATGATAAAGTGATATATTTTTGCATTATGCACACCTAACCACTCAAGTCACAAGTTTTAAGTGTTGAAAACATAAAATCCATACGGGGAGCACAATTTTCTATCTGCATGTCCCCTTTTCACCTAAGATAAAATCAAAGTGTACAGAAAGGCTAAAAATATCTTCCTAAGATTTTTAGAATACTGAGGTCACCTGCCAAGTGCATTTTAGGAAACCATGAGTTCTTTTTTAGTCCTGAGAGATTGGAATGGTGTTTTGCATTAAAAATATATATGACTTTGACTCAAAATCACTTGTTAAGATCATCCCATCCATCATCAATAGCCAATTTTACCTCGAATTTAAAATTTACAATTGTTCACCATTTTAACTGGAAGGAGCAGTAGTTGTGACTTGAGCTTTCACACGAGAATTTTTGGAAAGTCAATGTCAACCATCAATTGCATTTTATGACACGTGGAGTTATTTTTCATCCCTAGGAGCATGTAATCATATTATGGGTTCAAAGCATTTATAATTTTGACACAAAATTAGAAGTTACTATCATCCCCACAATTATCAGGAGCCAATTTTGTGTAAATAACTTATTTTTTCCTTAGTTCACCCTTTTCGCACAGAGGTGCAGTATTAGCGACATGGGCCATGATAGGAGATCTTGAAAAAATTGAGAAAATTTATGTTACATCATATGCATAATTCCAAGATATTTCCATTTGTTGATTGATGATTTTCCAACTGCTCCCAAAACTCCCATAATCTCCTCTATAATTATACTTTGCTTGTTAGATACTTCATTCCCTACGCCTAAATGATCCAATTCTTCTTAACTTGTTGCCGAAATTAATTATCTCAACATATTTTCCCTAAAATACCTTAGATAACTTAATTTATCTCTTTCAAACATTCGAGAAGGTTTAAATCTTCCCTCATAGCTTTCGCAGGATTTCCATATGCTACGATATGGCTAAAAGTAGTCAATTTAGTGCTTTGAAGAACAATATTCCCTCTCTTAGCTTAGTCTTATCATTAATTCAACCAAGATACATTCCTCTGCATATGAAACACCCCTGAAAATGATGTTATCACCTTCTTCTTAGCTAGATAGAGGATGAAACAAACCTGGAGGGGTTGCGTGAACTGATAGGTTGGCAAGAGGATGGGTTCACAATGACTAGTAGAAAGGTTTTTAAAGAGTAGGCTTAGTTTTCATGGCTAAAATTTTATCATGATAACTCAATAACATATTTGTAATTTAAAAGTATTCTTATTCTTATGAGGATTTTATGCATTTTACAATTAGGGGTCATCTGAAAGCTACTCCTTATCACAAGGACCCATCCATAATGAAATAATATTAAATGTTATGAAATCAATTAAAGAAGAGGACCATAATCCTTTTAGATTCGTCATCAGATCACATCAAATGTAATTTTAAATCTTCTTCAAGATCACTAATTATAATTAATTATTCTTTCTACATGGATATAAGAATAAGGATATCAAGTTTTTGAAATAGGGAATCTATGTTGTGAACTCCTCTATAACTCAACTCACCAACACTCTTTGTACTTAAGTAGTTGGTGTGGATGAAAAAAATATGGTAGAAATCCCATTATCATTCACATGTCATCCCCCAATTAGATGCACCCTCCACCCCAACATCAACACAACCACAAACTTCAAGTAAACATTGGAGGATGCATCCCAACCTCATTCCAAAGAAGGAGGGAAGCTACGACATCATTAAAATGTGAGATTTGTGTCTAACACTTGTTTTCCTATTTTTTAGGAACCCTTATTAGAAAGAGGTGATAATGAACAAGTAGATCATGTTATGGATTGAAATTCAAAATTATTTAAGCACCAAAAAAAATCATTGAAATTATATATGTAATTTTTTACAAAGCACTACACTATTTTTTAAGAAGAGAAAGAATGGTCCATGGATAGGGATAGGAATAGGAATGATGACATTAACAATTATATTAATGGTTTAGCTATTGGATTAATTTCAACTTTAAATAAAAAAGTTAAAAAGAGTTGATTGACATGTGTAATGTGGTTTGGGTATGGAGGAAAACATATAAGACAATATGTAGAGATACTACTAAAAAATATATTAGGGTTGTTGATAATTATTAGAGATGTAATACTTAGCTTTTATTTATCTTTATATTTTTTCAAACGACCATTGGATATACTGAAAATATTTTTTTGTGGTTATTTGTATTTCATTTTAGTGTATTTTTAAAACAAAAATTGGGATGCCACTAAAACCCAAAGAAGTAGCAAAAGAACACTCCACTTCCTTTATATTTAGGTGGTGCCATGCATTTCACAACACAAGCATATGTTGGATCTTAAAGAGTAGGAAAATTACCATTTTCTGAAACAACCTATTAGAAAATGGATGAGAGGTTGTAGGAAAAGGTTGTGGAGTCTCAATATATACTCTGCAATTGAATTTTCCTGAATTTTTCTAAAAATTTTTAAACAACCTCATTTAAAAAAAATCCTATTATGATTGCAATCTATAAGACCACATATATTTTGTTTTTTTTGTAAAAAAATTCTTTCATGCATATTTTGCAAAGATATTTGCTATAGGCGCTGCAATGTAAACATCTAATGAATTTCCCGTATTCATAATGCTTTAGGAGATGTTTGTGCTCTATTTTGAAGCCCCGTATTTGACATATGCTAAAAATATGCAAGTAAATGGGAATTGATCATATTGGAGATTTGTTTTTTTTAATTTTTGAAACATCAATGATCCATGCGGTGGGAGTAAAGCATTAGATGGTTGGGCTTTGAGCCCATTTGGAAAGACCTTGTGAAGATCAAGCATAAAAAGTATGGAAGTGGTAACTATTAAAGTCACCCGGAAGAAACTCGAGGAATTAGTCAGCACATTTGAGGCCCTGAGAATGCTAGTGAATATAGGAAGCACAACATGATTCTCCAATTTAACTGTCTCTTTCGAAGTTATCAATGTGCCTATGGCTGTTCCTTAAAATTTGGTTCATTAGGCATACCACTTATTGAGGGCTTAGCTTGAGTAGCATTCATAATTGTGTTTTTTTTTCGTATTACTAGTGAGGCCCCCAATTGTCTACCACCATTCTTATTCTTGGGTTTGGAGTAATATATGGCCACTTCGGGATTGAACATTATGCAAAATACGTACAATGGGAAACCCTTACTTTGTGATCTGTAGTGTGGAACCATAAGAAAGTATTTGGTAGATTAATGTAAAGGACTCTCTAAAAATTGCAAGTCTCTCTCGTCTAGATTTCCACAAATTCTTTTGGTTCTTATAATATATCTACTTCCACATAGACCCACCTTTAGATTATAGCAAAATATATCTTTTGAGGTTCAATGCAGACTTCTCTTCCAATGGAAGACACTATCTGGTGCACGAAATGCATGCATGGAAATGTTAACCCAAGAAACTCAACCTAAACAGAAACTTTGAGTTTTGTCTTTTCATACACCATAGAATACTGGGGCCATTTCGATTAAACCAACAAGGAATTGTAGACACACTGTGGGGCTTGTCTATTGAGAATGGCAGGGGCATGCCTGATATAATAATGATAGGAAAATTAGGATTCATTAAGGGAAGACACTTTCTAGACAACATCATTACTATCTAAGAGGGAATGGAATGGGATCACTGATCCAATCAAAAACACGTGTTAAAAAAAATTGATGTAGAGAAATCCGATGATTGTATTGACAAGCATTTTATTCTGGCCATGTTCAAATCCGTGGGCTTTAGCCCCAATTTTATTTACAAATATCAAATACTTCTTTCAGGCGACTCTTCTCACATCACTATTAATAAAAAGGGCTCAGAGAAATTTGGTTTATTTGTATCTATCTATTAGGGTTATTCCTTGGCCCTACCTTATACATTTTTACAGCGGAAGGTTTCGGATATCTACTAGCTAATACACGATCTTAAAGTATGGTTCAAGTTATTTGACTCCCTTTTAATGATATCTTCAAACTCCTTAACAAACATTTTACCAATGAATCCTTTGTCACTTTGATCGAGGATGAACAAAATATTTCCAATGCAATGGGTTGTGTGGATGTTTTCTTCCTTGCATTTGGTTCAGCGATACAACAGCATAAACTGCAATGCTACAGATAATCCTTTGTTCCTCTGCATACTTGGTTGGGGAATTCCGACTAGAAATGTCTTTAACATGGATAAATATCTAGTTTCTTGCGTATCCCATTTATCTTCAGGAAACCCGTGAAGAGCTTTTGATATATGTGGTGCATTGTGTTTCTAGAAAGCTGGAATACTAGATTACTAAGCTGATTTATCTAGCTAGAAAATTTCAAATTTTCTTCAAAGTTTTAGAAGCCACAACTGAAAAAGGCTTTAATAAAGTTTCCTAGGAATACTGTTGTCATCTTAAGGAAGCTAGCTATATGGGGCTTATTGATATCCACTGATAGGGGTCTTCCCTATGTGTTAAGTGGATTGTTTGAGCTATTGAAGGGAAAGAATCTTAGAAAGTTCTTTTTTTTTACATTGCTAAAGGTTCACCCCATGGGAGTGCTTCTTGGAAAGGACTGGGCTTTGTCTACATTCTTGTTATCATGGTTCTATTTAATGTTTTTGGCTTATTTGTTATCAAAATCATATGGAAAAGATGGATAAAATTTAATTCTTCACTCTTGTGGAGTGGGAAGAGTTGTTGTGATGGGATCCACTTCATTCGTCATTGTATATAGTGGTCTCAGATAATCCATTTCGAGAAATGTTCTTTTGTATATATGGATTAGATCCCCATTCTCAAGCTCTCTAAGATGGGGATTTACACTATACAATACCTTTTTTGATAATATATATAATTTTGGTTGCCATGGAATATCTTGAAATCCAAATAGATATTGGTCGAGTGGGATAAAGGAGCCATTAATGAAATAATTTTTGTGCTTCATGCACACATGGTACATAAAGTTTGTGTAGCCTATGGCTTGCCTTGGTGGAAAGATTGGAATTGGTCTATTGATACTCCATTCAAAATTTACATGGCTGACAAAGGATATGATTAGCTATCTCCTCACCTCTTCTTGGTATGTATACATAAATCTAGATGGGGAATTCAATCCACCATCTCGATGTGGCTTTAAGGATCGTACACTATCTGGGAGGCTTGCTCAGAGCCCAAAATTTCTCTCTTTTCTTGGAGTATCTTGCACCAAGGCTTATCTATTGGGAAATAACTAGTCTAAATTGGAGTGGCCACCCTGACGTGCACATTTCATGGACATTTGGGAATATTATTATCCCAATTCCAGTTTTCTCACAAGGATTACAATGACTAGAATTGAATCCATAATATATCCAACCCTTTTGGCTTGAGAACCTTTCATGGAATCATGTTCTTCAGGGGGATAATTGTAATATTTTGTAAAATTTCACTCAATTTTGACATATTTTTCAATGGGGATATTTTATTTTAGACATGGAAATAAAGAAATACATTTTTATTTGATAATTTTGTAGTGGATCAACACTTTTCTTTATATTTCAAGTTTGTGGCTATATTCAATGTGTTATTTCATATGCAAGTTTAATAAAAATAAAGTTCGTGGTGGTGACTTAATTTTCTATTTCCTTTTTAATGTAATATATTATTTTTCGTAGGCTCGACCTAGTTTTTGTAGTTCTACTCCTAGGTCCTTTTTGTGGCCTAGATTTACTTTGGGCATTGAGGCATCTTCTCATACCATCTATTTTTTTATGAAAAGTCTTGTATCATAATATCCATTTATTAATATTAGAGATCTATTTCATCAAATAAAATTACTCAGCAAAGAAGGTTAAAGGAAGAAAGCATAAATGGCGAGTAATTATGAATGTGGCCATCTATCAAAGTAAAAAGTAATGGACTAGTTGAGTGTAGCTCTTTTTCAATGTCGAAAGTAATGGATCTTTTGAGTGTGGCCCTATATCAATGTCCGAAGTAATGGATCACTTGAAACATCTTTCCCTTCAGTCATTTGTGTGGAAGATAATGTGTTGTACAAAGATGACTAGTTTGATGAAGAATTGAATTGTTAGCATCTAACTCAACACATAATAGATCTGTGGCCCCCACTATTTAAAAACCGTATTCACATGACCGTCTAACTCAACTTTACTTACAGTTTTTGTGATGACCGCAAGCCATTCATTTACGAGTACCATCTTATCCCTAGTGTTTCGTAAATCTGTAAAACCAAGAAAAAATATAGAATAATTGTGAGTTTCAATCTCTGGTAGTGAAGGATATTCCGGAATTTCTCAAAGTCTACAGCGATGGATCAGTTGTACGGGAGGATTTTTGATGGAGATGTTGTGTTTGACCAGGAAATTGAGCTGTGGGCACGCCTCTACTTGTCGACCCTAATGAAGACCTCCTCCACGGTGCCTGTGATTTTATACTTTCATGGTAGCGGATTTATCTTCTTACTTATAAAGAGTGTTTTTTCCGAATATTAGATTCATAATAGAAACTGATCAATGAATAAAGATATTTGTGATATCAGCATGTGAGTGGATTCTAATATTACAATATAGATCTTTATGCCGTCGTTGATTACGCCAACATCCACCCTACCCCTACATATAGCGATTTAATCTCACCTATGAAATCGACCCTTCAGAGTCCCATACGTGACTTTCATGTTATCATAAATGTATTTTCTAAATGTAACACCCAATCATGTTATTCCAACAAGTGTATTCTCAATATCATGTATTTTAGCACAAACTACATACATTAATAGAATCCCACAAATGAATTCCACATCTCAGATTTCAATGTCTTGCACATATGCAAGGATGTCCAGACAAGAAATTGCATATTTCCATTCTGCTACTCATTTGTTCGCTAAAAACAAACACGTTGACCACCACAACCTCAACATGTTGAAACATTTGAAATTCTTGATGGCCCTTTCAATTGCACTATTCTATAGGTAATCCAACTCATTGGATCATGATGATAAAAAATCACAATACAAATTTCTCCTATGCAAACAACAAAAATTAATGCATACATTTAATTTGCATACATCCAACTTGTAGATTGCTAATTGTTTAATAGGCACAATCGTTGACATGGTTTATAGTGTCTCTAGTACACTACTAGATCTACCCATTTTTGTTGTCATAAAATTTGTAAAATACATAGGCCCTCCTTGGTATGTAGCTAACCCTTTGCATATTCTCCTTCCTCCCATTTACATAAGCAACCACAAGTAACTACCCCTTAAAATAGCATGTGCATTGAGAATCCAAAAATCCCAATGACTTACATTGCCAAAGTCCACCATTGGTATTGGAAACACTGAAAGATAGGGTCTGAAATTCATAGCAATATCCAGAGTCCCATCCCTTAAGCACCTTCGCATAACATCTCCTTTCTCTTATGAGCGTTACTCTGAGATGTCTCTTGGACCTCATCTCAAAAGATGGAAATAAGAGGATATACACCTAACAAATCTTTGACATTTACCTTTTTAATATTAGGAAGTATCTTCCATCCTTACCTTTCATCGTATTGTTGTTTATGAAAATTGTGTCATTGCATATTTTGCAATAACAAACATGTTTTTCCAAATGTGGCGACAATATTCTTCATAATATGTTTATCTATTTTATAGGATATGCAACCCTTTTATGTTTGTGAGGTTGTTGTATATGTATTGTGTCAAATAACTACTCTCTTCTTAACATGTACACAAATATGTTATGAAAATAAAAATTAATGTCATGGAATTAGTTGTCTATATGTTTCGATAAAAAAAAATACGTATAAAGAACAATCACTTCTTCTATCACTATTATACCCCCTTTCTTTATTTTTAACCTCAAGAACTTGTACTAAAGCATGGGTTGCATGTGCAATCAAGTTCAACACAATCTTCTTCTCTATCTTGCTTAATTTCTACACAAAATTATCTTTCAAAATTTCAACACATAATAATTCAACATATAGCTTATAATATACAACATCATAATCCATGCCTAACAAAGAATCTACTTTTAGTTCTATCACCTCCACCATTCCTCACCGACATGGTGTCCCTTCAACCTCATAAGCTATTCTCCTCCCATCTTCATCTTTTCTTTCTAAGACATCTTCCTCTAAACATGCCTTTTGGTATTTCCATCACACATTTAACGTGTGATTCTTAGTAGATACTTATAAAACTAAAAGAAATCATTTAATATGAATTAAATTCTAGAAATATTTTATAGTTAAAATCATGATGAAAATGGTCATAAAATTCAATCCCCCACACAAGGGTATGATCAAAAAAGTTTTTGTAGTATCTTTGTCATTAGAAAATTTATTCTTGCATACACCATATTTGATGCAATTCATTTACAATTACTATTGTGTCCCTAGTTTTTACCAAAATTTACTAAGCCAATAAGGATAAAGGAGGGTAGAAAAATTGTCAAATATTTACGAGTATGAACCTCTTTTACTGTAGGATATTCCCATATTTACCAAAGTATGTATAAATAGATCAATTATAGGGGAAGTGGAGCGATTGTTTCCTTTAATCAATCTCTCTTTCTAGAGATTTTATTTATTTATAAATAAGTGTTGTGTTTGATAAGTTCAGATGTAGGCACACCTCTACGTGGTGCTCTTAACAAATAATAACATTAGTAGATGTTACATACTTAGCCCTACACGAGAAAAATATAATCTAGGCATGATTATCATATTTTTGAAGCACATATTATCACCCGAGCATCAGCTTCCATAATTCTATTTCTAGATTAAAGTGGCAACTGTAGATTATGAATAAAAATATTATAATGGGTGATTCATGGTTACATTCTCTTGACTACTTTTCAACAATAGTGAGATGAGCGAAGAGGAAACAAGGAACATTTCACATCATAAATATGCATTTGGGATGCAAAGGTATCTGCAAAGGCTAAAAATAGAATGGAAATAAAATTCAAGAGAATGATTATATTCTACCCATTTTTTTTTGGGAGAAAATATTGGATTTTGTCAAAAGGAGATCTCTCCAGCCTAATATTGAGCAATAAAACACCTTTATGAGAATATAACTTCCCTTCGGAAGCAACATAGATTATTATTTTTTTACTCTCTTAGAAGAAAGGGAATGCATTAATGATGTAGTTTCTATTTTTTCCCTTCCACCCTTACTTTTTGAATTTAGGGTATGATATAGAGTACCAGAATTATTTCATCGTGAATTTCTAAAACAATGTGGGAAGGAGTTTCAGGTTCTTTTGCTTAAAGATGAATACCAGTAAATAAATTATTATAACGTGGAGGGCCAAATCATTATTTAAGTTCATTTCTTCAAGTCTAACTCCATGAAATGAAATGAAATAGTAGATTCACAAGTTTGTACTAACTTTTTGAATACCTAATAAAATAGATTTTTATAGATGACATTGTCTAGGAGTGTTCACGCTTGTTGGTGTCATTTAATTTTTTTTAAAACCACTTAGAATTATTTGTAATCACTTTCTCACACGGATAAGCTTTAAACCTAGACTTTTGTTAATTTAATGATTATTATTTGAAAACAATTGTTCAAATAATGTGTGTTTAAGCTTACTTAGGGTTAATTATGTTAATGTAGGGTAAATTTGTTACTATTTTTCTATTGTTGAAATTACCTCAATGCAATTTTTCATGTAATATTTGAAAAATAAATATATTTAATTTTGTCTATTAGTTGAACATGAAAAATGGTTTCTTAAAACAAAATTTGTTTGTGTTATATATTCTACCTATGCTTATTCTTGACAAAAGAGAAGGGAATTAGGTATGTTGTTGTGTGTTGTATATCCTGGATTGAAATATTTATGCTTTTTATATGGTATCAGAGCTTGGAGTTCTAGTTGAAGATCCTATTCCATACATTATTTTTACATATTTCATATCTTAACAAATAATCCATTTTTAATTTTTTTTGGTTCCTAGAAACAATTATTCTCACATATTTCTCATTGTTTGAAAGGTTTTGTTAAAAATTAATTAAATTTTGAAGGTATCTAGTTATAGATCTACACACTCGGCTTTTTAAACCATATGGTGTTTATTCAAACTCTTGACATTTTCATACAAAATACTAATCCTTATCCTATTATCCTATATATCATATTTTATCTTCATACAATCCCATTTTACTCTCAGTAAATACTTATTTATTGATCCTAAATAACCTAAAGCTCCAAACTGCCTAAAAACCATCCTAACCCATTTTAAGCCTAACTTCCCAAACCTCCAAACACCCTTATCATCTTCCTATCCATACAAACAAAAAAAATAACCCATTTGAATGTGGTTGAAAGCACTCCCAAGTGGGTTTCCCCACTTTTTTCAGATTTTTAGCGATTCTAAAAAATCATCAGTGATTCTATATAAGCCCATCACATTTTCAGAATCCTTATCCCGAGGCATGTAGTGAAGGCCAGATGTTTTGTCCATCAAGAAAATGTTTTCTACAATGTCCCAAAAACTTATCGAGCCCTATCAAATACCTGGAAATACCGTACCATCATGAGATTCTTATGAATCATTATCCTCTTTGTTTTGCATCATGAAAAAAGTTTATCTTGTATCTTTACATTATCTTTACATTTACAAATTTGACACCAAAAAATAATTGTCATTTAACCTCATTTTAAAATTCTAGAACTTTGTATTTCAGTCAAATTTACCTTTACACAACAATCACCGACAATTCCTTTAAATATCCATTGATTTATCTTAATCACCAACGATTCCTTTGAATTTTCACAAATCCTTATCGTAAACCCTTTTTGTCACATTTTTACATATTTCTAACCTTTATTAGAATCCATTTACTTCTAATCTATCTATTTGCATGTGCTCTCTGCTTGTAGATTATTATTCTAGGTGAAGCGCACCCCATAAAAAAATATTTACGAGCCTTTGATCATCTCCCAACCTATTATTTGGGATCAATATAACATCGTAGAGGAGTTGAACCTTTGTTCCATCATATTGGCTCCAAGTCTAGATGACATAGATGATCAACTTGGAATCATTTGATAAATACAAGATGCCACCCAACAATAGTGGATCGAATATTTTGAGGAGATTTATGTTACCCCAAACATAGTATGGGTCGTCTAATATGCTAAACAAATTCTTCCTATCCCCATGGAAGATTATTTATATCATTGTATTGTCTAAGTATCTAAATTTCTATCGGATCATATATTTTATCATTTCTTACTTGATTGTAAAAATTAGTTAAAACCCTCCAAAGGAAGCCCATTGTTTCCTAGGATAGATAATTTCCCAACCAACTTGTCATCCTATTATGCAATATTCATCTTGTTCATTTATATATATATATATATATATATGTGCAAGTTCTTTCATTTACTCGAAGGAGGAACTCTCACATCTCTTACATATTTACATCTCGAAATTATATTGTTGACGAAGGTATCGTTAAACCCTGTTGTCCTCTCATTATCTCGTAATTCATTCTATATAATATAGTGAACTAGAATCTACCATAAAAAAATTGTCACACCTAGTTAGTTCCTTTTTTATTACATTTTATGTTTTCTTGTCATATTCTTTTATCAAATCATCTTACTTTTTAGGTTGGGATGTGTTGCTATCAATTCATCAAAAGCAAATAAAACAAGAGAATTTAAAAAGGAATAACGAACACATGCATGCTTATTTTCTTTCATTTTTCTTTAAGGGAGTGAGCACATACATTAATGTGTGTGATTTCATTCATCAATGAGTCACATGCTTGATACAAATTCAGTGCTTAATGATAGAAGTTCATAAGAAAACGTGCACATGGATTATCATTCACACAGATGGCGATGATGTCCTCATCACTACAACGAAATACATAACATGTGGTATATTCATCTGAGATACTAAATGAGATTTGTAAAGTCCAACCAACCTGAAATATCATCACTAAAGATGGATAGAGTGAAGGGAGTGCCTCCAGCTGTACTGATGACAATCAGACACATTGGTAAAATATCAGTTGTAAGGACCCATATTTTGGCCGGTGTATCACTTTGGGACAGTCAAGTGTTATGATGGCTATAACCCTTGGAAGTGGTCACGCCTGGTATCTAACACCAACATGATAGGTGGTACCTCTAGAAATGTGTGGAGCCATATTGATGAATCCAGTGCCGTGAGTGGTGACTAAATTGATAGCCTTGATCAAGCCTCTATGTGTAATAATAGTGAGGAGGATGTTTTGAGTGCGAACTTTTCTTGAGTTAGTGAAGAGAAATTTTAATATATGTTTTCTTGTAGATCAGGGGGAGTTTCAAATGTCAGGTTCACTAAATGATTTAACAACAATTGATTCATAATCAATGCTAATTTACCTTGTGATATTTTGAATCACATAATAATTTCATCTTCAAAAAATTTCAACATGTCAGGCCCAATTCAGCAATCCCTAGAAATAAGATCAATGGAAACTGAACATTCTCCTAACAATGACTCTGAGAGAGGATAAGAGGACTTCTTTGATTTTGTAATCTGATACCACAATTGTTCTAGAATAGTGACCAGATTATATAAACAGAATCTTAGGACTCAATGTCGCAATTACCACACTTAGAAACCTTAATGCAAAATGAATTTTTCTTTGTTGGCCTTATTTATAATTTTTACCATCTACTACTGTTAATAATTGTGACTATTATAGACTTATCGAACATGAATACCAACCATTTATTGAGAATTATTTTCCCTATTCTAATTCAAGGTAGATCTGGTAGAGTTGACACTTGCCTCATCTGCACCTCTTATGTAGTTGTGAAACTCCACAAACACATAAAATTACTAAAAATATCTACAGTCAGAAATGGGAAGTACACCACTGACTCATGTTCGCCTCACCATGAAAGAGTGAACTTAATACCGAGCTGATACTATGCTACATCTTAGACTCTATGTATTTTTATGTGCATCTGTACGCCAGAATCATGCTCTAGTTAATCTCACTAGGGTGTCCAAGAATACACTATGACTTTTCCACGTAGACTAATAACTTGATGTAGCAATGTCGATAGATCCTGCGTATGAAAATCTTTATTGAACTTCACCATACATCCTATAACTATGTATGTAGAATCATGAAGTATCGTGTACCTTGAGTGCAGTCTCTAGATGGATTACTTCCAATGCTCTTAGAATTCCTCTAGGATGTAACTTCTCTGTATGTTCCTGATAGTAGCCAACTGCTTCGATCTTGAATATCTTTAGTTATCAGTTACATATCCTTCTACATCATTTTATATTATTGGCCTTTATCTGAATTTCCACAAGTGATCTTATTAAAAGGCTGACCTATAGTAAAAAAAATCTTCCCAAAGAAAATTGAGGCCCAAAAGAGGCGAGTAAGATACAAATAGGTTGGGGGCTTCTAGCCATTGATGACCTGTCTCCTAAGAGTTGGCATCCTAGCTGGGTGTTGGTGTCGAGATTCAACCCTCCACATGCATAAAGCAATGAAGATTAGATTGAGATGTCTTTAGGTTGTGTAATACTAGAGAGAAAGAAAGAAAGACAAGAAAGATCAATATTCTTCATGTAGCCAATCTATCTAGTCTTCTTCGCACTTCAGGACTCATATGAATAGTACCCATGTGATTAGGACCATAGAAAATGTACCCCTAAGTTGTGCATGATTTAGTGTCTATAGTGAGTGGATTATGTAGTTCCCACTTCCCTTCGACACTTTTGTTACTGATCATGATACTGGTGACTATATTATGGACATTATTATAATTTTGGCTTAGTGTGATGTTAGATATTAGATTATGGATTATGGTTGAATTTGATTCATATATGATCCATGATGATTATTAGAGACACTTTATATATTGATGATGATATATTTTTTGACATGGTTATATTATGGATGTTGTTTGGACATGTGATATTTGGATATTGTGAGTAGACCTAGAAATGGAAATTAATTCATGATGATATAGTTGTTGAGTAAAATTGCAAATGATCTTGTTGGTTACTTGGATGTTGTTGTGATTCGTATATCTAGATGCTTTTAGAATTATATATATATATTAAATTTTTTATGTTCTAATAGGCCATGAAGACGAAGGAGGTATTCATATTTTGTAGGTTTAAAATATCACAACAAACATTGGGGGATTGGAGACCAACCACATTGGAATTCTAGATGAATTCAACAAGGTCACCATGCAAACTTGTATTGTTTCTGTGTGTTTGATTGTGTTAGAGATTCCCATGGTGGGGATCACCTTTAAATGTGAACAAGGGTTATGTGTATTTATTAATTTGGTTCCTTTTTATTGATGTTTGTATGTCTTTATTAAGTGACGTGTTTATCCCTTTTATTTAAATAAATTGTGGTGATAATATTGTGAGTAATCATGTTGTTAAGTTAATTAATTAAAATATATCATGATAATGTAATCAATAGAGTTGTTGGTCTTGGTTTAAGTGTTGTAAGAGATATGTAAGTGATGTGTAGTTAAATTTTGAGTGTGAAACACGCCACCCTCTTGGAAATTCGAATTTGTCCTTGGAGGCTGATTTTGGAGGCTTGTGGGACAAGTTAAACTTGTCCCATACCTCTTAAATTTATTTACCAACCATACCTACGGTTGGAGAGTTGAAATTAAAATTTTATAATGCATTTTGAGAAGACAAAGTGTAAGTTTTAATTACACTTTTCTTACATGGTTTAATTTCAGTCCATTGGGATATGAGCTTGATTTGAGTATGTAAGTAAACTAGCATATTACTCACCCACCTATTTATTATGCATTGGAGAATGAAGTTGACTTTTGGGTTGGAGTTGAGGATGTGTGATGTGGCATCCTACATGGATCCACCTCATCCTCTTCTCTTCCCTCTTCTATAAGATTCAAATTGCTTGCCTCGTTTTGGGGGTTGCTTCACTTTTGGAAACTCCTTTTTGGGATGAATTCTTTTGTTGTTTTGGAGCTCTTGCTTGGAGAATTTTTTGGAATATTGTTCAATGCTTGTACTTGGCTATTTTGGATTTCTTGCATTGGGATAAAGCTTATTGTTTTGGAACTTGGAACAACTCCATCATGGAGAGGTAGGAGCTTGGATCTTGTAATGCTTCTTTTATGTTTATGAAATTGTTATTGTTGTGGATGTTTTGGAATGTTTGTGGGATGTTGGGTAGATGGCCTAGGAATGGTGTAGGAGAAGAATATGGGGTTCATTTTGTGGGAGGTACAAATTTTTTGGGGAAGTATAAGTGTGGAGGGAGTTGAGATTTGGGTTCCACCTTACAAATAAATAGCTTGCATTTCTTTACTCGTTATGGGATACCATAAGAGGTTGGGGAGTCATAAGGAAATGTGAGGAATAAGGGGTACTTGGGGGAGGCATAAGGGCATGTCAGGGATTTGATATAATATATTTTGGCGGTTTTGAAATCAGGTGGTGATACCCATTTTCCCTTTGGGAGGCATAAGTACTATCCACCATAGTTCTTCCTTCCTTTGGCTTTCTTAATGAAGCCTCAATGTTGTTTTTCATGATTTAATGTAGTTGTAAACTACATTCTATTTTAGGAATGTGTTTTTAATGTGGAAATGTTGCTTTTGTGTTGTGGAAGCCTTTATTGCCATGAGTTGAATTACATCTTATATTGCATTATGGTTGGGGCTCGGGGGACAATGAAGAAGGATGTATTCTCCTTGTCATTGGATGTCTTGGTTGGGTGGAGAGTGTTGCCTTTCCGCTACTGTTGTTGTGATCAGAATCGGAAGAATGATAAATCTTTATGTTGTTGTTCTAGAGCAAAGAAGGAAAAAAGAAAATAGTCTGACAGTCCCTTGTTGAAATTAAATCTTATTGTAACCTTTCCCACTTGAAGTGGATGAACTCGTATATGTTTTTTAATGGAAATATGTTGTATTGAATATGAAAATTTTAATTTTGAAATGTAAAGGAAGAAATAAGTGTAAGGAAAATACAAAACTGTCTTTTGGAAATGTGTAAAATTGGTAATCAAAATTGCATTTTGGTTTTGAATAGTTTGATTTTAATCAATTAAATGTATTAGATTAGAATTAGAATGATTTATAATACTTGGAAGATGAAAATGGAAAATAGATCCTTTAAAATTTGATCTCTATTTTGTATTTTCAAACTGGGAAATACTTTAACCAAAATGCACAGTTCAAACCGGAAATAATGAAATACAAAATTAAATGATTAAACTGAAGTAGTATGCCCTAAATGAATTCAATTAGTCAAAAATGCAAGGAATATCTTAGAAAACTTAGCAAAATTGGGCTCAAACCATTTTGTTGTTTTACGGTCAAAGTTGTATTTTTTTAATTGGGAGTCAATTAAAAAAATTTACCTTCCAAATCCATCCGAAATCTATCTAAGAACAATTATCCATGTCTAATTGACATGTTGAGAGAGGAATAATATCAATTGATTAAATTTTGATATGTTAAAAATTACCAGCCCACCTTTTTAAAGCCTGCAGATCATGTTTGCATAAAATTGACCCCTTAAACATTAACAAAATAAAAAAATTAATGATTCATGTGCAAGAGGTTATCGAGATATTTCCAAAAATTCCTTGTTTTCCCAAAAATGATATCCCAATGAAAAGTTATGGTCTTTTGAAATTTTTCTTCATTTGGCATAAAAAATAATTCTAACTGTAAAAAAAAAAATTGGGAAAAATTTCCTTGGCGGACCCGTGGGCCTGAATTTTCCCTTAGCACTTTCTAGTAAAAAAAAACAAAGGCATGAATTCCCCTACCATTCCACTGATCCACAAGCCCTTCTTTTTGTCAAAAATCAACTAAGTTCAAAAAATAAATTTTGGAAAAATTTTCCCCGCAAACCCGCGACCCCGCTTTTGACTTTTGGTTGTTTTTGGTGGCCACGTGGGTCTGCAATAGTTAACTTAACCTTTAAATTAATTTGGGAAAATTTCCTAAGTTCCCTTCACCATCTCGCCTATCCACAGTCAATCAACTGTTGCCATGTGGCATCACAAGGCGTCGGCAGAGGAGTGGATCCCCTTTTAGTTTAGCGTTTCAGAATTTTTTTGGGAAAGATTTCCTGAATTCTTCCACAAGCCCGCGAATCCTCATCCAATGGTTGGCTGAAACGTGGAATCCTTAGGCTTAGATGGAGGTGTAGAGAATTTTAACTCTTTGTATCCTTTTTTCTTTTAAAGTCTAAAATTCGTATGATTTCCCCATAAGTCCATGTTTTCCCTGTGCGAATCGAGGATCAACACGTGGCACTTGGAAATGCTAACATGTTTTCTCTCTTAGGTTCACGGGCGCACGGAAGTAAATTGTGTTTTCATCCCAAAAAGGCCAAAGTGCTAAATCCCTTCCCCACTCTATCGGCCCGTGCCTTGAAAATTTTTGTTCCGTCGCTCTGCGATTCCTTCTCCGGACGAAATTTCTCCCTGTTGTCCGCAGGACCTCTCTCGAGAAAATTTTCCTTCCTACGCCCACTAGCGCGTTGTTGAGAAAATTTTCACCCCAAGGCCCGCTGGCCCATAGCTTGAGATATATGAGGAGTTAGGAGGACTTCTTTATATCATTGAAACGGTGAGGAAATTTACTATGTAATGGGAATGTTCTTATGAAGTTTTGAGTGCATTAATTTTGAAAAAAAACAAGTTGAATATTTTAACCCTATTAGAGGGTGGTTTAGTGAGAAATTACCCTCTAAACCTAATTGATTAATCTAACCCTATGTCTTGGACCCTGTGATATTTTATAATTGTTGTATTAATAAAACTATAAGATCTTAATAGTATTGGGCTTTGAAACTTACTTCAACTATTGTCCTGTAATGTGGTTGTAGACTCTTTTAGAAAAAAAAAATTATTCCATAATTTTCCTAACTAATCCTACGTTGTTCTTGGGTCTAAAGTGGGTTTTTTTTAGTAAGCATCACACTTGGAATTAGAGTCATGAGTTCAAAATCTTGGGCCATTGGGAACACTAGAAAACTTGAGACATGAACTTTAAACCTAGCACACTTCGAATCTAGATAACAACATTGTTGAAATTACATACTTAGTAAACATGGAAAACTGAATAAAAATTAGAAAGAAGAACTAAATCTCACCTTGGTCTATGAAGGAGGCATAGACGGGACGAGGGCTATTTTCACACAGACTTAGGCTTACCACACCAGATCATGTTGTAGCTGCCATCCTACTATAGATTTTATAGACACTTCAGGATGTTAATGTCACCTTACGCAGAGGGTCCATAGGAGCACATGCCACTAGACATGATAAAGAGCCAGCAGATGAGGCTCATGTACCTTCTGAACATAGTGATGATCAAAGAGTAGAGAAATCCCATGTGGATTCAACCAGAGTAGAGTCACCACAAAAAGGATAGGCAGACTGGGTTTCAAGACATAGAGAGAGGTCTTGAACCCCTAGGCTTAGGGATGAGCATGAAAAGAAGCCTAGAGGCCATCATACCACTACTACAGACCATATCAGGGAGATCTTAAAGCTACGACAAGCTCGTTATTCTGGTGACATAGGTGGATTTCAAGAAGAGGCCTGGTTGGTGAGATTGAGTGGATGCTTTAAGCTTTGTCCTTATTCTAGCAATGTGAAATCTTGTGTTGCGATCCGCCTAATGAGGGATGGAGCTGGTGTCTAGTGGAGGACAGAGGAGCAGAAGCTCCATGTTGATTCTTAGATGGTTATCTAGAAGCTCTTTGAGGAGTGATTCAGGAGTAGATATTTGTCACGGAGATTCATACAATAGAGGATCGATGAGTTTCATGATCTTTTGCAGGCATCTCTTACAGTGGCTGAGTATGAGAGTAGGTTTCTTGATCTACTCCAGTATGTTGATTACATACAGGATGAGAAGCTGCAGATCCACAGGTTCATCCGGGGCCTGAATCTAGACATCGGAGGTGCAGTACAAATCCATTGTCCACATACATTAGCTAAGGCTATGGATAAGGCCTATATAGCAGAGGATAATAGGGAAAAGACCAAACAAGCTAGAGACCGAGTCTGGAGCTGCATATAGCTGATGTAGGAAAATAGATCGAGGGGGTCAATAGCTATTCCTCATGGTGGACAGGGTTTAGTAGAGTCATATTTTAGACCACGGTAGCAACAAAAACCCTTCCCACCTCACAGACCTCCATAGAGGTTTGATACACAGAGAGGTCAGATTATGGGTCCTCCTCCTAGGGGTACCATCAGAATACAAGGTGCCCACAGATCTCATTAAATGAGAGGTCACCAGAAGAGACCTTATCACACCACAACAAAATCATCAAGATCCACACCATAGAACTCCAGAGTACCAGTTGGACTTTCTACACATGGGAGAGGATCATGCGATTTTTTTTTGTGTGGTATTACTATACATTTTTGCAGAGAACCCTAATAACAAGCGTAAGTCACAAATTTCAGAGCCTACTATTGGTGACATGGGGAACAATCATAGGATGTATGTAGCTGTCAAAAATCAACAGGTAGAGCATCAAAGTATAGGTATTAAGACTACAGGTAACATAGGTGGTATTCCTACCTCCATTTTGTTTGATTCTAGTTCTTCTAATTCTTTGATTGCACCATCTTTAGTAGAGCGATGCAAGCTGGTGGAAGTAAGGCAAGGTCATAGTTGGGATATTGAGATGGATTTTGGAGCCAAGATCTCTATAAACTCCTTAGTTAAGGAGTGTGTAGTAGATATGGGACCTTTCACCAATACCTCATATATTCGTATGCTTTTGTTGGGATCTTATGGATTCATCTTGGGAATGGAATAATTATCTACACACAGAGCCAGAGTGGATTTTTACCACAAGATCATATCTTGTAAAAATGATCTAGGAGTTGAGGAAGTGCTAGCAGGGGTTAGGAGACCCATTTCTATTCACACCATCTCCGTTATGTGGCTTAAGCGGTGTGTGCGATGGCATTGTTAGATGTTTTCTGTCATAGTTAGTGACCAATTAGAGGATAGCTCTATTCAACCATCGCTAGATGAACATCCCATCTTGATATATTTTCCTGATGTATTTCCAGGTGAGCTAGGGGTTACCACCCCCATGTGAGATATATTTTTGTATAGATTTGGTGCTGGGAGTAGAGCCTATCTCATGAGCACCTAATCAGATGAATACCCCTAAGCTCTATGAGCTCAAGTTGTAGCTTGAAGGCCTTCTAGAGAAAGGCCTAATTTGTCCTACTATATTCTATTGGGGTGTACCAATGATCTTTGTAAAGAAGAACGAAGGATCCTTGCGGTTGTGTATTGATTATCGCCATCTTAATAAACTAATGATCAAGAATCGTTATCCCTTTCCATGAATTGATGATTTGTTTGATCAGATTAAGGGAGCCACAACTTTCTCTAAGATATACCTTAAGTCAAGATACCATCAGCTCAAGATTTCAAAGGTGGACATTCATAAGACCACTTTCTGTACGAGATATGGCCACTATCAATTCACAATGGTACCTTTTGATTTGAGTAATACCCCTGCAGTATTTATGAGTTTGATGAATGGGGTATTCAAGACTTTCTTAGATCGATTTGTGCTCATGTTCCTTGATGACATTTTGATTTACTCATGTACGTGTGAGGAGCATGAGGGACACCTTCGTCAGGTTCTTCAGTGTCTTCGGGAGTAGCAACTTTATGGGAACTTGAAGAAGTTTTCATTCTTTCAGAAGGAGGTGTAGTATTCGGGTCATATCATTTCTGGGGAAGGTATCACCATTGATCCTTCTAAGATTAAAGCTATCATGGATTGGCTAGCACCCACTATAGTGACTCAGGTTCATAGCTTCATGGGATTAGTAGGTTACTACATGAGATTTGTTCAGGACTTCTCTTGGATTGTGCATCATATCACTTCCCTTAAGCGGAAAGGGAAGAAGTTTGTTTGGTCAAATCGGTGCGAGTAGGCCTTCTGGACACTAAATAAATGTCTCAATACAACACCTATCCTTACAATACCAGATCCAAATGGTGATTTTTTTCATTTACACAGATACTTCTTTAGCAGAGCTTGGAGGTGTGTTGATATAGGAGGGTAGAGTAGAGGCATTTGAGTCTCGCAAACTCAAATATTATGAGCTTGATTGTCCAACTCATCATCTTGAGCTTGCGGTAGTTGTACACAATTTGGTTTGATGGAGGCACTTTCTACTTGGTCACAGATTCACACTTAGGATAGATCATTTGATTCTTTACCATATCTTCACGTAGCCTAATCTTAATGCTCGCCAACGACATTGGATGGAGGTGATTTTTGAGTATGATATGGAGATAGAGCATTTGAAAGGCAAGGATAATGTGATTACTGACACTCTTAGCAGAAAAAGAGATGTGGCTATGGCCACCTCAGTGAGAATAGATTTTTGAAGCAGGATTCTTCAGCAACTTCATCTAGACAACTTCTACATTACAGTTCAAGAAGAGATTGAGTTGTAGAGACCCATCGAGGGGAAGTTTGATAGTTTTTAGTTAGAGGTAGATATCCTTCTCAGGCATAGAGGTTAGATTTATGTTCCCAAAGACAGAAGCTTGAGGTAGGACATATTGAAAGAGGAACATGATGCACCCTATTCAACCCATCCTAGGGTGAAGAAGATGCACGCTACTATGAGATAGTTATATCACTGGAGAGGAATTCACAGAGACGTGGCTCAGTTTGTGTGACACTACTTATAGTGCCAAAAAGTGAAGGTCAAGCATCAACATCTAGTTCACCTTATCTTTCCTCATGCTATACTAGAGTGGAAATGGAACACCATTTCCATGGACTTCATTGTTGGACTATCAATGTTGAGATATCACCATGACACTATCATGGTCCCAGTTGGTAAATTGACAAAAGTGGCTCACTTTTCTCCAGTGAATACCACTTATACAGCGAGTGCAGTGGCATGTGTATATCTTGATGATATTGTTAGGTTGCATAGGATCCCGTGAAAGATTATTTGTGGTTTTGATCCTTTGTATACTTCTCATTTCTGGACTACCATGCAATATGCCCTTAGGATAAAAATCAACTTCATCACAACAGATATCCCCAAGATAGATGGAAAGACTGAGCAGTGAATATGATTTTAGAGGACATGCTTATGATGTATGTGATCGATCGTTAGGCGAGATGGGAGGAGTACCTGTACTTGGTGGAGTTTTCCAACAATAATAGTTTTCAGAGTTCTATAGGCATGGCTCCTTTTCAGGCCTTGTATGGAAGAGAGTGCATGACACCTCTTAGTTGGGACAGGTTAGAGGACATGGTTTCTCTTGGACTAGCTTTGTTACAGGACATGGAGCAGTAGGTGGTTTTGATCAGATAGAAACTGTAGGAGGCTTAAGACATGCAAAAGAAGTACACAGATCATCATAGGACCGATCGTAGTTTTTATTTGGGCATGAAGGTGTTCCTTCGTGTCAGGCCACATAAGAGCCCTATCCATTATGGAAAAGGTTCGAAGTTAGGTCCTAGATTTGTGGGTCCTTTTTAGATCTTGGAGCGTATCGGCCCTTTGGCCTACTGTCTAGTGTTGCCACCTAGTTTCACTCAGGTACATAATGTGTTTCATGTTTTAGTTCTTGGGAGATATATTGCAGATCATTATCATGTGTTGGATTGGACCTCATTACAGGTACAAGATGAGGGGAAGGTAACGGTGGAGCCCATTCGCATCATAGATTGCAGGAACCTGGGCATTCGAGGAAGAGAGATTTACCAGTTGTGAGTAAAGTGGAACAAATACGATGAGACTGCAACTACTTGGGAAGATGCTACTACATTATGAGTTCAGTTCCCACGTATGTTCCAGTGGCTTCTAGGAGGAAGTCGAGGCTAAGGGGAGAGGGATGTAGTGCCCATTTCCCTTCAACACTTTTTTTAATGATCATGATATTGTTCACTATATTATGAACATTATTATAATTTTGGCTTAGTCTCATGTTAGATATTAGATCATGGATTATGGTTGACTTTGATTCATATATGATGCATAATGATTATTAGAGACACTTTATATATTAATGATGATATACTATTTGCCAAGGTTATATTATGGATGTTGTTTGGACATGTGATATTTAGATATTGTGAGTAGACCTAGAAATGGAAATTAATTGATGATATAGTTGCTGAGTAAAATTGCAAATGATCTTCTTGGTTGCTTGGATGTTGTTGTGATTCATATATCTAGATGATTTTGGAATTTTATTTATATTATTTTGGATGTTCTGATATGGCATCAAGGCCAAAGGAGGTATTTGTATTTTGCAGGTTTAAAATATAACAACAAACATTGGGGGATTGGATACCAATCACATTGGAATTCTAGATGAATTCAACAAGGTCACCAGTATAACTTGTATTGTTTAAGAGTTTTTGATTATGTTAGAGATTCCCATGGGGGGATCAACTTTACATATGACCAAGGATTATGTGCATTTATTTATTTGGTTCCTTTTATTGATGTTTGTATGTGTTTATTAAGAGAGGTTTTTATCCCTTTTAGTTAAATAATTGTGGTGTTAATATTGTGAGTAATCATGTTGTTAAGTTAATTAATCAAAAGATATCATGAGAATGTAATCAATAGATTTGTTGGTGTTGGTTTATGTGGTGTAAGAGATATGTAAGTGATGTGTAAGTTTAATTTTGAGTGTGAAACACTCCACCTTCTTGGAAATTTGAAGTTTTCCTTAGAGAATGATTTTAGAGGCTTGTGGGACAAGTTAAAATTGTCCCATATCTCTTAAATTTATTTACCAACCATACTTATGGTTGGAGAGCTGAAATTAGAATTTTATAATAAATTTTAAGAAGACAAAGTGCAAGTCTTAATTACACTTTTCTTACATGCTTTAATTTCAGTCCATTGGGATATGGACTTATTTTGAGTATGTAAGTAAACTGTCATATTATTCACTCACCTATTTATTATACATTGGAGAATGAAGTTGAATTTTGGGTTAGGGTTGAGGATGTGTGATGTGGCATCCTACACGGATCCACCTCATCCTCTTCTCTTCCCTCTTCTACAAGATTTCCTATTGCTTGTCTCATTTTGGAGTTTTCTTCACTTTTTGAACTCCTTTCTAGGGTGAATTCTTTTTCTGTTTTGGAGCTCTTGCTTGGAGAAGGTTTTGGAAGATTTTTGCATGCTTGTACTTGACTGTTTTTTATTACTTGCAGTGGGATAAAGCTTGTTGTTTTGGATCTTGGAACAACTCCATCATGGATAGGTAGGATCTTGGATCTTGTAATCCTTCTTTTATGTTTATGAAATTGTTATTGTTGTGGATGTTTTGGCATGTTTTTGGGATGTTGGGTAGATGGCCTAGGAATGGTGTAGGAGAAGACTATGGGGTTCATTTTGTGGGAGGCACAAGTATTTTGGGGAGGTATAAGTGCAGAGGGAGTTGGGATTTGGGTTCCACCATACAAAGAAATAGATTTTATTTCTTTACTCGTTATGTGGTGCCATAAGAGTTTGGGGAGGCATAAGGAAATGCGAGGAATAAGGGGTATTTAGGGGAGGCATAAGGGCATGTCAGGTCTTTGATATACTATATTTTGGTGGTTTGAAATATGATGGTGATACCAATTTCCCATTTGGGAGGCATAAGTAGCATCCTCCATAGTTCCTCAGTCCTTTGGCTTGCTTGATGAAGCCTCATTGTTGTTTGTCATACTTTAAGATAGTTGTAAATTGCATTCTGTTTTAGGACTGCGTTTTAAATGTGGAAATGTTGCTTGTTTGTTATGGAAGCCTATTTTTCCTTGAGTTGAATCACATATTCAATTGCATTATGGTTGGGGCTTGGGGGCCAATGAACAAGGATGTCTTCTCCTTGTCATTGGATGCCTTGGTTGTTTGGAGAGCGTTGCCTTTCCCCTGCTCTTGTTGTGATCAAAATTGGAAGAATTATAAATCTACATGTTGTTTTGGAGAAAACAAGAAAAAAGAAAACATTTTGACATTCCTTTTTTGAAATGAAATCTTATTGTAAATTTTCCCACTTGAAATGGATGAACTTGTATATGTGGGTAAGTGCAGGAAGTTGATGGACAAATATCAGAACTCGTAGGGATTATTAGCTATACACGCACTCTAAATTAGAAAAAATTATATCAATATGAATCATAGCATTCGAAATCTAGTTTCTAAAATAATATTTTTTTAAAAAGACGGACAAGTTTAGCTATATTAAACACTTAAAATTATATGACTTAGTTTTTTTTTTTTTTTAAATTATAAGATTGTAGTCCGTTTGCCCGCATTTTGGATGACCAAATCTTGTTTTTTTTTCCTTGGGTGAAACGTTAGATGTAGTTGTCTACCTTGGGATGGATTTTATTTTGTATTTTTTTTAGCAATATTTTTTTTAATGATTTTTTCCGTGAAAGTGGTTTGAAAATATTTAGAAAATGGAGCGCTTTCTGTTTTCCCGCCATAACTATATAAAAAAATATCAAAATCAAATATATATATTTTTAACATGTATACAATTTTTCCACGCTTGGGATGGTATAAGTTTTATCATATTTTGATAAGCGAAACAAAAGTTACAATCTTAAACGTAGACATGAAAATTCATGGGAAAAAATGTCTTAAAGACCTATTATTAGTAAAAAATTATAAAATGATATTTAGCGTATTCTATTCACTTTAAAAACAATATTTCTACGAAGCTAAGAGTATCCCCTAGATGATGACACCATTTTTGTGAATTTTTTTCAGTTTTTTAGTATGGTTCAAGTCTTTGGAAGAGTAGATTTGAGGTTTTCTGACCTTTTACACTTCATAATGACCTTCCATAGCTTTGGTTAGGGAAAAATAGAGAATTTTTGAGGCTTAGGTTCGGCAGATAGATCTGCGATAATGGTTTTTTTAACATAAACTGTGAGCGCACTTTATAAACCGTGATCGCGGTTTATAAAGCACGCTCGCAGTTCATAAATCATATTTACACACATCCCAATGTCTGAATTACCATGTGATTTTTACTCTCTGACCTTACCGTATGAATTACTATGAAATTTTGTCTTTTTCTGCATGTTTTTCTTATCATCGGAAGTAAAACATCATGGGAGACAAAAAACAAAGTCAAAAAAGGAAGTCATTAAGTAAAAAAACACCTAACGAATTAGAGGTCAACAAAATTCAAAATGTTGAGTGAATGCAAAAACTTCTTGAATCTAGAAGAGGTTCATCTTCAATCCCAACTATTGTAAGCAATGAAGAACTAGGTAATGATTCTACTGTCAATGTTGAAGTTGAATTAAATACTCCTGATGAAGAAGATTTTACTATCAATGTTGAAGAAGAATTAAATACTCATGATATAGAAAATGTTGAAATTGAAGGAGACAATGAAAATGTGAATAAGGAAATTCATGTTGAAACTGTAGACAAGCAAAATTTGACAAAAACACCTCCTAGGATTTTACGTAAGAAACCTAATTTTTTTATTGAAATTGATGAAAACATTTTAAAAACAATGTCTGAAAAACTTTCTGAACGACAAATCATAAGAAATGCCACCGAAATTTGGGATAATCATTTTGAAATTTTAAACGATTCCCAAAGATGTCAGTTATTGGTTAGTTTGATGAAATTGATTAAAATGAGACCTACATTAAACACCTTAGGATTGACAACATCTAATATACGTGGTCAAACCTCTACAATTGTTGAAAAACTTCATGATGCATATCACATTGTTGGTGTCAAGAGACACACTAGGGATAGTAATATTGTGCATCGTGTACTTGTTACTAGTGTTGTAAGTGAATCAATAAAAAACAACATTTTATTATGCAAACAAGTCGAATGTTGCAAGTTAATCGAAAGACTCTAATGATAGCAATTAAAAGACGTAATATCCTTCAATCACTCAATAGTGTCGATTTTTAGGAATTTTCTTCTAGAGCACCGCGTAAGGAAAAAAATAATTTTGATGCTATAAGAGAATTTGTTATTAAATTTTGGCATGATAACACTAGTGTTTCACCTAATACAAGAGATGTTATAAAACAAAGAGTTGGTTCTAATAATCGTGAACCACATCCAAAGCATTTCTTAGATATGACTCAAACTCAATTTTTTCGTAAGTTTGAACAAGAGAATCTGGAAATTAAAACTAGTCAACATTTTTTTGAAATATTGAAACCATTCTATGTGAAAATCAACCATCCTCACACCACTTGTTGTAGGTAACATGTGAACTTGTAATGCATTATGCTAAATTTTTACGTATTCATTTTAATTTTCATTTTGAAACTATGTTATTTGAATGTGGTGTTCAAGTTCCACCAATATCTTCCAGGGATTTCATTCCTACTATATTTTGTGAAAAAGAAGTTGGACAATTTTTTTATAGTCAGGATTGTTTAGATGGAAGTTGTAGTACATGCGACAGATTACCTAAATTGGAAAGTTACATCCATGAGCAAATTAAAGGTACAATAGGAAATAATTTAGTTGAGTTTGATAAATATAAATCAGTTGCATACCAGTTGAAAGATGGAAAAGATTCGAAATGGTGTGAGCTAGTTACAGAACAAATGCCCATTTTTCAATTTATGAGAAAATTTAAGGATGAAATTGTTTATGAGTATGCGAGGCATACACATAGAGCTCGATGGTTGGATGGACAATTCAAGCTATGCAAAGACACATTTCCTATTGGTACTATTGTTTCAGTGGTTGAGTTTACAGAGAATTACACATTGCAACCACAAATGGAGGTTCAATCGCAATATTACAACTCAGTACAAGTTGCCATTTTTGTGCATATAGCATTTCTACATTCTCCTGATAGTACAGAGAATGATCAAATTTTTTTAAGAGAGTACCACTTTTATATCAGTGATGATCATACTCATTCTACTGAATTTTTGCAAGGGTGTTTCCAGTTATTTTATGGAAACTTGTCTGATAGGGACATCTACTTTAAACAACATTATATATGGTCAAATAATTACACGTTTCAGTTTAAGAATGAATGAATGTTTTATTGGATGAGCAGAATGCACATCAAGATGGGTGTGCAACATATTTGGAGTTTCACTGATGCTGGACAAGTAAAAGGAGAGCGTGACGGTGCAGGGGCATGTGTGAAAAGAGCTCTTGTAAGAGAAGAGTTGAAGTACAAATATAGTGCTAAATTAAAAGATGCAAAGAGCATAGTGGAATGGTGTACTGACAACATGGCCCGAGGTTCTCAAGAAAATTCCACAGTTCACAGATATTTTTGGTTGATAGAGGAACAACATATTACTAACTACGAGGATTGTATGACACTCACTGGGTCCAGTGATATGCACTCATTTTGTAGCTTAGATGCTACTTCGTGGGCCATATGGACAAGAAATTTGACATGTTTTTGTGCATCTTGTATCGAATTTGTCACTGCTGAGTGTGATTCACAAGAATGGGTGGAAGGATGGATTTTAGGCCTCTAACTCCGCTTCCTAGTTATCAAACTCCACAAGCATTACGACTTGTTTCTCCAGATGAAGTTACAACATCCAAGGACTTTAAAAAAAATTTATTTTGGTGCGACAAGGTAAATTTATGGTTATTTATTTAATTTTTGCATTGAGTTATGTCCATTGAAATTTTAATATGTAATTTAAATTTGAGTTGTTCAACCTTGGTTTTTTTTTTGTAGGACATGTGTTTGCAGTAATTGTGACAGAAGAAAATGAAGAATGAATAGGCTATTTCTTATTTCATTGCATCCAGGAAAGAAAGAAGTTAACTTCTCCTATTATAGATGGTGAAGATATTGATTATCCTATAGGGTCAGTGGCAGTTACTGGAACTTGGCTTCGACGGTATCCGTTAAAAAACTCCTCTGTTTGGGTGTTTGAAGACTTTGAGACACACAGGAAAATAATTTTATATTCACATCTAGTTCTAGTGACAAATACTCAGCTTTATAGATATCAAGTAAGGCCTAATAACAAGGTTCTTTAGAAGGTTCGAGAGTCAGATCATGAAGCAATCTTGTCTACTATTCAGAGTAGATCCGATCCTGATGGTTCATTGGAATGAATTTACAATGCTTGAATGTCTGGTATATATAATTTATTTTTAATATATATATAAATTTTTTAGTTTAAATATCTAGATTTAAGTTTGAATATATTTTATTTTAAATTTGTGTATTTTTTACATATATAGATAGATAGTATATGGTTTTGATTTGAAACTTAAATTTTTTTGACTAACACTTTTATGTTTAGGTTAGTGGTGCCAGAAAAGCTTCCACCTTCACGTGGTTGGCACTGTTAGTAGAGAATTTTAAATTCTCGAAGCTAAGAGAAGCTTTCACTGTTTGAAAAAGTTGTAAATTTTGAAAAAGTTGTAAATTTTGAAAATGTTACAAATTTTGAAAAAGTTGTAAATTTTGAAAAAGTTTTAAATTTTGAAAAATGTTGTAAATTTTGATAATGTTGTAAATTTTGAAAATGTTGTAAATTTTGGAAAATTTGTAAATTTTGAAAATGTTGTAAACTTTGAAAATGTTGTAAATTTTGAAAAAGTTGTAAATTTTGAAAAATTTGTAAATTTTGAAAAATTTGTAAATTTTGAAAAATCTGTAAATTTTGAAAAAGTTGTAAATTTTGAAAAAGTTGTAAATTTTGAAAATGTTGTAAATTTTGAAAACGAATCCTCCCCACGTGTTTATAAGACCATACCTACGCGTGTGCACCAAAATGAGAAGGAAAAAACTGAGAAAGAATATTGTAGAGGGTCTCTACGCTGAGCTGTCGGATCAGACGAGGCCTCTCTTGGTGCCACGGAGTCCGAGTAGTCACCCATCGAAGTTGAAGGATATTTTGGTCTCAGGGCTCTTAAGGGACTATGCCCAAATGAAGTAGCCTGGAAGCAATGACCCTTTCACGCACTGAAACACCACCTCCTCTAGTGTTCACCTGGCCACTCGGATGTGTTGACGCAGTCGGTTCAGTGTCATGACCCACCGTTTACAAAATATACGTTTGACAACCTTACACTGGCACCAACTGCACTATTTCATGCGTTTGCAAACAGGAGGACAGCGAGAGCACTGAAATGAGAAGGAAAAATCTAAGAGAGGCTATTGTAGAGGGTCACTATGCCAAGGTGTCAGATTAGACAAGGCCTCTCTAGGTGCCACAGAGTCTGAGTAGTCACCCATCGAAGTTGAATGATATTTTGGTCTCAGGGCTTTTAAGGGACAACGCTGGAACAAAGTAGCCCGGAATCAACGACCATTTCAGACACTAAAACACCACCTCCTCTAGCATTCACATAGCCACCTAGACGTTTCAGCATAGTCGGTTCGGTGCCACAACCCACCGTTTGTGAAATATAGCGTTTGACAACCTTACATTGGCTCTAACTGCATTATTTTGTGCGTTTGCAAACAGTAGGACAACGAGAGAACCGAAATGAGAAGGAAAAATATGAGAGAGGCTATTGTAGAGGGTTCCTACACTGAGGTTTTGGATTAGATGAGGCCTCTCTAGGTGCCACGAAGTCCAAGTAGTCACTCGTCGAAGTTGAACAATATTTTGGTCTCAGGGCTCTTAAGGGACTACACCCAAACGAAATAGCCCGGAAGCAACGACTGTTTCGCAAACCAAAACACCTCCTCCTCTAGCATTCACATGGCCACCTAGACATGTCGACGCAGTCGGTTTGGTCCCATGACCCACCATTTGCAAAATATAGCGTTTGACAACCTTACACTACCTACAACTGTAATATTTCATCCGTTTGCAAACAGTAGGACATCGAGAGCAATTAAATGAGAAGGAAAAAACTAAGAGATAATATTTTAGAGGGTCCCTACGCCAAGGTATTGGATCAGACGAGGCCTCTCTAGGTGCCACGAAGTCTGAGTAGTCACCCGTCGAAGTTGAATGATATTTTGGTCTCAGGGCTCTCAAGGGACTATGCCCGAACGAAGTATCCCGGAAGCAAAAACCCTTTCATGCACTGAAACACCACCTATTCTAGCATTCACCTAGCCACCCAGATGTTCCTGTAAAGTCAGTTTGGTGCCACGACCCACCATTTGCAAAATATAGCGTTTGACTACCTTACATTGGCTCCAACTGCACTATTTCGCACGTTTGCATAAAGTAGGACAACAAGAGCACCAAAATGAAAGGAAAAATCTGAGATAGACTATTGTAGAGGGTCCCTATGCCAAGGTGTCAGATTATACAAGGAATCTCTAGGTTCCACGGAGTCTGAGTAGTCACCCGTCAAAGTTGAACGATATTTTGGTCTCAGGGCTCTTAAGGGACTACGCCCGAACGAAGTAGCCCGAAATAAACGACCCTTTCGTGCACCGAAACACCACCTCATCTAGCATTCACCTAGCCACCCAGAAATGTTGGCACAGTAGATTCGGTGCCATGACCCACCGTTTGTAAAATATACTGTTTGACAACCTTACACTAGCTCCAACTGTATTATTTCACACGTTTGCAAATACTAGGACAACAAGAGCAATGAAATGAGAAGGAAAAAACTAAGAGGATATTGTAGAGGGTCCCTATGACAAGGTGTTGGATCAAACGAGGCCTCTTTAGGTGCCATAGAGTCTGAGTAGTCACCTGTCAAAGTTTAACAATATTTTGGTCTCAAGGCTCTTAAGGGACTATGCCCGAACGAAGTAGCTCGGAAGCAACAACCCTTTTGCGCACAAAAACACCATGTCCTATAACATTGAACTGGCCACCTAGACATGCATGCGTAGTCGTTTCGGTGCCATGACCCACCGTTTGCAAAATATAGCGTTTGACAACCTTACATTGGCTCCAACTGCACTATTTCACGCGTTTGCAAATAGTAGGACAACGAGAGCACCGAAATGAGAAGGAAAAATATGAGAGAGGATATTGTAGAGGGTCTCTACACTAATGTGTTAGATTAGATGAGGCCTCTCTAGGTGCCATGGAGTCTGAGTAGTCACCCGTCGAAGTTGAACGATATTTTGGTCTCAGGGTTCTTAAGGGACTACGCCCCAAATGAAGTATCCTGGAAGCAACGACCCTTTCGTGCACCAAAAAACCACCTCATATAGCATTCACCAGGACACCCAGATGTGTTGACACAGTTGGTTTTGTGCCACGACCCACTGTTTGCAAAATATAGTGTTTCACAACTTTAGATTAGCTCCAACTACACTATTTCATGTATTTACAAACAGTAGAACAACGAGAGAAATGAAATATGAAGGAAAAAATAAAGAGAGGCTACTGTAGAGGGTCCCTATGCTGAGGTTTCAGATCAGACGAGGCCTCTCTAGGTTCCATGGAGTCTTAGTAGTCACCTGTCAAAGTTGAACGATATTTCAGTCTCATGGCTCTTAAGGGACTATGCCCAAACGAAGTAGCCCCGAAGCAACGAACCTTTTGCGCACCAAAAAAATACCTCCTATAGCATTTTCCTATCCACCTGGATGTGGTGGAGTAGTCAGTTCGGTGCCATGACCCACCGTTTGCAAAATATAGTGTTTCACAACCTTACACTGGCTCCAACTGCACTATTTCACGCGTTTCCAAACAGTAGGACAGCGAGAGGCTATAATAGAGGGTCCCTACATTAAGGTTTCGGATCAGATGATGCCTTTGTAGGTGCCACGTAGTCTGAGTAGTCACCCATCGAAGTTGAACAATATTTTTGTCTCAGGGCTCTTAAGGGACTGTCGACACTAAAATTTTCCTCCGTAATTTCTATTTCATTAATGTATGTATTAGAAATAGGATGTTGTTAAGTGTAATTAGTAGTAGCATCTAATAGAAGATATCAGTTCCATCAGTACAGTGCCGCCAATAATGTAGAGTACGGTAATAGTCAAAGTACAATAGGAATGTTGTAAAAAGTAAATATTTGTCGTAAGTGGTCCGGTAATGTTAAAATTTCAAAGTTGGGATAAGTAGAGAAGTAGGGTCTACATGATTAGGAATTAAAAATATTATATTGGTAATAAGGACAAGGAGTGAGGTCATAAATATTTTTTGTATTTTATTTGTAAAAAGTCTAAAAATGTGGAACCCATGTGAAATGATAAGGTTTATCTTATCTTAAAAGATAAGCTTACATGTACAGATAAGAGTTAAGGTATGGAATATGATTCATCGGAGTGTATTTCTTATCCTATCTTAGAGATAAGATGGATAATCCTGGAAGTTCTATAAATAAAGAGGCCACCCCCCTCATTTAGCATAGAAGGAAGTAGTGAGAAATATTGTATGAAGTGTGTAAAGGAAGCCATCAGTTTAAAGATGTGTTGCAGAAGCCATTAAGAGGTGTAATTGTAAAGTTTCTCCCATAGTATTGGTGGAAGGCAAGTGAAGTCAATAACACTTGAAGTACCTCATGGGTGAGATTGTAACAATTTCATGTTAATATTATAATTTACTTTGATATTTCAAATTTGTCATCATTTCGTCTTATCATAGTCAATGGTATTCTCATGTTATGTTTGTTGTTTTATTTCCAGATTACATCCACCAAACTAAAGGCTGTGCATTAGTAAATAATCATAGCATGAGGAGTTCCCGGTGAAGAATTATCATAGTGCCGGATTGGTGATGACATTTTGGTTCTGTTGCCGGGACGATTCCTTGTTGGTGGATTTTCTGGAGAGATATTCCCACTTAGTCAAAAATCAATTGGAGGGTAACCTTGTTTTTACTGTGCATAGTAGTTACTATGGTAAAGTAATTTTTGCCGTGAATAGTAGTTATCATGGTAAAGTCATTTTTGCTATGAATAGTATTTACCGCAGTAACTTCACTTTTTACCGTGAATAGTGTTTACCACAGTAAAGTTAGTTTTTACCGCAGTAAATCAAGTTTTACCATGGTTTACCGTGTGTTTTCCACTCAAAATTCCCCTTTTCTTAAGAAGTCATTTTCAAAATAAATTGAGTTTAAGTGTTTTCTCTAAAGTACCTAAGTCGTGAAATTGAGAAAATCTACGTTTTTGGGTCATTTTGAGTGATTTTCGGGCCTGTCGTAACTTTTTGTCCCAACTGTCCCAAGTTCAAAAGTGCGAGTTGTTCCATTTTCGGCCAATTCGCCCAAACTGCGTACTTCACACTTTCGTGTTCCAAATGTCCCAAATCAAAGTGTGCAAGCTGTTCCATTTTCGGCCGAAACTCCCGAGTCGCGTACTTCAGAGCTTTTTGTCCCAAGTCAAAAGTGCAAGTTTTTTCCATTTTCGGCCAAAACTCCCGAACCGCATACTTCGCGCATTTTCATCTCAAATGTCCCAAACTTTTTCGGACCCATTGGAAATTTTTCGGCCGATTCGCCCGAATCGCGCACTTCGCGCACTCACGTCCCGCGTGTCCCAAAAGACATTTGTGCATATTTTCCCCGCCTCGCCCGAACCGGCCGAGCCGCATGTTTTGCGCATCCGCGTCTCACATGTCCCTAATGAACCAAGTGTCATTCATGCCAGTTTTTTCCACTTTACCTGAATATCTTGCTTATTCAAATTGGTGGGTATATATATTAAATGTGCATTCATGGCCTTTCTCTCTCCTAAATGGCTATATAACGGGTATTCCCCCTTTGCATTTTTTACATTGTTTCCATGCTGCCCTTGCAACCTAATTTCCTGCGCGTGTATCCCTTTTCTCTGTAATTCCTTCCCGAGCTTAGGTTGCAGCTCTAAGACTATCAATATGAAGATCAAGTTTCAGGGATAGGAATAAATTTCTCCACTTGAGTCTTCCGTTCACAATATTGGGGATAGCGAAGCTCGTCATCTTGATTTCAGTGATTTTTGGACAAGAATGGCAGACGCAAACCCTACACCAATGGCGCAGATGATTCACGATAGTGGTTTGTCTTTTGATGGAGGTTTCCCAATCTCAGTACAGTGTGCTAATACCGTGCTTTCATGCGGAGCTCACTTCAACCTCGCTTCGATCGAATTGACCAATATACATGGGGAAATCATCACCAAACTGGATGATGCCGCCATTAGCACTACTCTGAGGATTCCAGAGATGGATAATGCCATAGTCGTTTCCTGGGATCAAGCACAGGCCCTGTTCAACCAAGACAGCGACAAATATAAGGCACGAGTGGCAAAGTCCTAGCTTAAAAACCCTAGGAAGGGAGCCTCTCGCCTGTCCAAAACACTTTTACGGGTAAATTTTAATGAAGAATTTTCTAACTTTATAATTCTGCTGGCTCGGGTTATGGGTTTTCCCTCTACCAACGAATTCCACTTCTGGATGTGCCCGCTCATCAGCATGGTGTGCAAGGGAATGCAAAATATTAACTGGGTAGAGATCATCAGCATGAATTTGGCATAGCATCTGTCCAATGTGCAACAAACGAAGAAGTTCTACATGACTTCGTACCTGATGTATACCCTGGCACCGTCACGACAATGGTTTGGCTTTTCCTACCTTGACGCTCACAAAGATGATCCAATATATGCCTACTGCCCGCAATTCACCCTGGAGACCAACAATCGTAATTTCAGAAGGGTCAATGACGCTTTCACCATGTACGTGGTTAGGCTGCTCGAAGGTGATACTGCTAGAAGGTTTTCAGATGAAGCCATGAACCTGATATCGCAATATGGTGCTTATTTCATCCAATTCAGGAAATTTTCTTATATCAGGCTTGCTGGCTATGATAGCACCCCTCTGAGGCTTCCCATGTTCTGCAATGATAAGATGGCCTTGATTGAAGTATGTAGGTAGTTAGAAAAACTACACAGAACCTGCAGGGATAAGAAGATTTCCGGTTTGCACCTTCCTATCTCTTTGGGAAATTACACTTGTAAAACAACCCTGGACGCCCAGAACATAGAGAGAGCCCTGGTTCCTATCACTGTCCTTTTCTTCAAGCCAAGAACCTACTTTGACTTGAAGAAGTTCATTGAACGGAACATCAAGATAATCTACCATCATAGGGCAGATACAAAAGACTACTGGGTTGACTGTGCAGATGATTTTGAGGCCAGGAGAAGGCATTGTGGCAGGTTCTCCCTGCAATTGATCCAAGAACTCGGTTTGTACCAGGTCCCTGAAGGACTCCAGGATGATAATTATGATCTATACTCATATGAGTATGACAGTGTGATTAAGCACACCCCCTTGGAGGACTTGGATTGGAACAGGAAAGAAAAAGATGATCTCGCTGAGATCCTTGCTCCAGTCTTAGTTAGAACTAAGGTCTAGTTTGATAGAAAAGTTCGAGAGCTCACAAGGCACTCAAGAGAATCCTCTTCCAAGGATGCTTCAACACCACGGAGAGAGGCATCGATTCCTAGGTCAGAAACACCAGTGTAAACCCCACCTGCCTCATCAATACAAGGACCTGCAGCTTCCACTCCTTCTTCATCCACTCAAGTGTACCAGAAGAAACTCAAGGAGGTTAAGAAGGAGCCTATGGAAAATGATCCTCAAAGAAAGTAGGTAGAAGTGCCTATGGGACCGGAGAACATCATTGTTCTTAGTGAAAGTGAAGAAAGTGAAATGCCAACCCCTCCAAATGCTCCTGAAGACCCAGCTGATAAAGATAAAGAAATCCAGAGCACTGAGCTTTCAGGTGATGTTGACTCTTCTGCCGCAATTGCCCCAAGTGCCCCACTCACCTCTCAACTCGAGTCAACAGCTGCACAGACCTTGAGTGTCATGAGCTCTATGTCTCTCGGCCCTCTTGCTCCTCCTGCTGATTCCTCTTCCTCTTTTGTGTGGGTACAACCTTTGGTTGACAATAGGAAGAGAAAATTTTCCTCTCGGAGTTCTGGGTCAAATTTTGATGCTGTCACAGCCTTGTTGGGCACCACTCCTTCTCATGCCAAGAAAGCCAGAACTATCTGCAGAATAGTGTCTGATGCTCAAGGTCAGCAATTCCTGGAGATTGCCAAGCCTACAACGGATAAATCAGAGCAAGACTTGCAGGTATCTGACTTAGAGCTCTCGAGAATCCCAATGGGAGAGTCTACTCCTGAAGGTGAGATTCATAACCTCCAAGAAACAGTCACAAGAGTCATTGGGAGGGTATAAAAAGGGCAGCAAACTATTGAGCAATTAGAAGAACAGGCCCAAATTCTCACAGGTTTCATCAAGTCTCTTTTGTCTAAGGAAAAAGTTTTAGACCCTAATCCATTGACCACTCTTCCACCACCTGTAATTTTGAGCCAAGATGAAGTACAAAGTATCAAAGACATGCACAAGTATTCCGTCTATGGCAGAGCTATGGAAGCCATGGTGGATGATATGCTTGTTGCAGGGTTGAACTTCATCGATGAAGCTTTCAAACTCCATGGAAAAGTGAATAATTTGCAACAGAAGCTATCCTCTACTATCGGGATCATGGATAAAGAGCTCAAGCTCTGGAGTAGTTGCATAGTAGACCTCCGCCTTATGGGATAGACAGATGAGAACGTCTTACTGACAAATAAGGTTTTTGATGATGCAAAGGATAATCTATCAAAGTCCTGGGTTTACAGTGTGGAGTGGAAAATCAAAGTCTTGGAGGAGGCTTTGGGAGAGCTGAAGAACAGTTGGCAGAAGGGTGAAGCTTTCAAGACACTGGTGGTCTCTACTTTCAAAGATATACACTGCCATCTTCAAGATGAAACTTCTGGTGTACTCCTTTCCCTACAAGAAATCAAAGCTTAGTTTAGAGCTTTTGTCAAAGATAATCTATTCAAGGAAAGCTCCATCTCCAAGGAAAAAATGAAGGAGGTCTGCTCTCTTCAATCTGCCATTGAAGAAGCGAACAAAGATTATCATACTCATATCGAGTTTGATAAAGAAATGGAGAAGTGTCTCAGTTTTTGGGGTCAGTCTATAGCCAACACATCAGTCCCTCGTGGAAAAGAAATAGCCGAGTCATTGAAGAGATTCAGGTAGCAAATTCTGAAGTCAGTGGGTCCCTCTCAGTGACCGACCACCTGTCTTCTTTTCCTTATTCTTCTCTTCTTTTCTATTTCTTTTTCTCAGATTCATTGTAATAAGTTGAGGTATTGCGATTGGCAATCCTTAACTAATCTTTAGTTAAAATAAGTATTTACAAAGAATAACTGACTTGTAAGCTATATAATGGCCTTTCCACGCCATTTTAGAAAAGGAAGAACTTGGCTTATTTTCTGAAAAGTATAAATATATCATAAAGAAAATCAATACAGAAGGACTTTCCATTCTTTGTCTATCTGATCTCCGTTATTCCTAATCTTTCATTTATTTTCTTTGTGAAGATCATTTGTCTCAAGTTTGTTAGTCTCACCAATTGCATACTCTTCAACTTTGCAAGCCTGGTGATCTTGTATAACCAAAAAGGAACTTTGTGTCCTTGATTAATGAATCTGTGTTATGTTAAGAAACTTTGTGTTCTAGTAGATGTTATTTACAGAACTTTGTGTCTCTGAATTCCATCTTATTTATCCAATACAAATGATCTTGTTTCAATTTACTGTGACTTTGCATACATAAAGAATTACTTTGATATCTATAATTCTGCATGTTTCCTTTCTGCTCTTTCCCATACTCTTTTTCCTCAGTCCTTTTGTAATTGATGATCTTCATAGAAAACACTTTCGTAATATCCAAGTTTCACCAACAAATCATGTTTTGTACATTTGTAAATAGGTTCGTTTCTGAATAAGGGAACCTCTCCCATTAAAGAGGAGGGACTTCTTGTCCCCTGACTGTTGTTCTTCGTAAAGTCCTATCTGACGACCAACACCGTGGTCATTTCTATTTTCTATTATAGTGATTTCAATTATTTGTGCACCTAAGTCTTGTTGATTGTACTTGTAGGTTGGTATTTCACTGTGGTTACTTTTGAAAATGGGGAAGATTCCTATTTTTTCAGCCCAATCTAATGAAGATGCTTCCTCTTTCATTCAAGAGTTTAAACAATCTTGTATTTGTAATGGCCTTATAAGAAGGGAACAATGGACTAAATTTTTTCCTACCTTTTTAGATGGTTCCGCCCTTAGGTGGTTTGAAACACTAGGTGATAATGTGAAAAACTCATGGGATTTATTAACTGAAAGTTTTCTTGAAGAATTTGGTGAACAATAGAGATATGCAGATCTCATGATCGATATCACAAAGCTAACCCAAGGAGAGAAGGAGAAGATAAGGGATTATCATGCTTGTGTTCTAGAGCTAAGGAGAAAGCTCGACGCCCAGATCCAAAGGAAGGATTAGCTGATGGGTTGATGAATGGCGTGGATAATCTCCTATGTAAGCACTTCATTCTTGGGATGAAGCTAGAGATCAGATAACGAGTGAAGTATGACCGCCCAGCTACCATTGAACAAGAAAAGGAGATTGCAAGAAGGCAAGAAGAAAGCATGGAAGAGGAGCCCAAAGAAATTGTTGCTAAAGTAGAACCTACACCAGCACCTTTGCTCCAGAATCCACAACCACTCTCAGTGAGCACAAATCTTTCTCCTAGTACATCTAATGAGTATGAAGATCTGCTCAAAAATATGGGTCAGTTAACTATTAATCTTCTTCAAGGAAAAGAATTTAGTTCTCAGGGAGGAGATAGAGGTCCAAAAAGAAATATTTCTAAAGTTGTATGTTATGGTTGTTATAAAAAGGGTCATTATAAGTGTAATTGTCCAGATATATCTTCTACATCTGGTAAAGGAGATAATGATAAAGGAAAAACACCTCTGAATTCTTTTTATGTAGTAGATAAGAGCAGAAATAATGAAGTAGATGTGTTTGTAACAAAAACAAAGAAAGAAAAAGATAATCAAGATGGAAATGATCCTAAGAAGATGAAAGGAGAAACTAGTAAGAAACATAGGAGAAGAAAGTTGGGTGTGCAGGATTTTCTGATTTCACAGGGGCAAGGACCATACTCCATCTTGGAAGATCTGTCCAAAGGCTTGCAAATATTACATATGGTCAACTCTTGGCTATGTCTTCTGACAAGAGGCGGGAGCTGCGAAGTGGACTCAATGCTTGACGAAGGAAGGAGGTTGAGGTCCCTGTTTTGGAGGCAGAGGCGGATCCCTATGCCCCACAAGTTGAGGTATTATATAATGGTATTTCAATTCATAATTTCTTAGTTGATGGAGGTGCTGCAGTTAATGTAATGACTGAGTCTGTAATGAATATGTTGGGTTTAAAAATTGATCGCCCTTAAACACTTATGTTAAGGTCATTAAATAAGGGAAAAACTAAACCAGAAGGTGTAGTTTCAAATGTGGCAATATCTGTTATGGGTGTTGTATGTGTGGTAGACTTTCAGCTGATGAAAAATGGTAATGTTGCGTACCCAATGTTGCTGAGAATACCATGGCTAAGGAGAGTTCATGCAAGAAACTACTGGAATTAATGCTTCATGACACTTGGACATGGTAGAGAGAGGGTGAAGATAAACATTATCCCTCGACATCATAAGGAAGAACCTGTGGATTCAAGTGATGAAACTGATGATTGGACATCCTCTGATTACTCTAGTACCAGTGAAGTGGACACTGAAGATGAATAAAGTGAGGTTGATGTTTCAGTCATGGATATCCTTCCAGTCATACTGACTCATGACCCCATAAAATTATCTGAAGAAGAATTTGATGATTGTCTCCAACAAATAAAGATTGGTGATGCTGTGATGGAGAGTGAGAAGGAATCCTACCTCCAGATCTTTCGAAGGTACATACACATATTCACCTTTGAGTATAAGGAACTCCATTAAGTAAGTTGGGTAGAACATTATATTGAGCTGGTAGATGGTGCTAAGCCTATAAAGAAAATGCCATATAGAATGAATCCTAATTTTTCCAAGACTGTAAAAGAAGAAATATATAAGTTTCTTTATGCAGGATTCATATTTGCTGTGGAGAATTCATAATGGGTTTCTCCCATTGCGATCTCAATAAAAAAGAATGGGAAGCTACGCATTTGTGTTGATTACAGGAAGCTCAATAAGGCAACAAAGAAGGATCATTACCCTCTTCCATTCTTAGATCAGATCTTGGACGAAGTAGCTTGCTAGGAGTGTTATAGTTTTGCTGATGGATATAGCGGATACAACCAAGTCTGTATAGTGGAGAAAGATCAGCTAAATACCATGTTCACCACTCCTTGGGGAAGGTTTTCTTATAGAGTTATGCCTTTTGGGTTGTGTAATTCTCCAGCAACATTCCAACGTTTGATGAATAGGGTGTTTGAACCCTACATTGGGACCTTCATCAGAGTATTTTTGGATGATTTTTTCATCAATGGGGGCAAGTTGGACCACCTGCACCAGATGGAGACAACATTTCAAAGGTTAGATGAAGCACAAGTCTCACTAAACCCTACAAAGTGTGTCTTTGGATGTTCTAAAGGCGTTTTGTTAGGGCATGTTGTATCCAAAGATGGTATTGGTACTGATCCTGATAAAGTTTCAAAAATCAAAGATTTACCATTTCCTATGAATAGAAGTAAGTTGAGATCATTTTTAGGCCATGTGGGTTACTATAGAAGGTTCATCAAGAATTTCTCAAAGATTGCATAGCCACTAACCCAGTTCTTGAAGAAGGATGTTACTTATGAACCAGGAAATAAGGCACATGAAGCTTTTGGACAACTGAAGGAAGCCCTGATGTCTTCACCTATTTTAAAGAATCCATATTTGAGCAAGTCATTCATTGTGTACACTGATGCCTCAGATGCAGCAATTAGGAAGTACTTTGAGCCAAAAGGATGAGAATGGGAATGAACATCCAATTTACTTTGGGAGCAGAAAACTGAGCAGTGCTGAGGTAAATTATACTGTAACTGAAAAAGAGGCTCTAGCTATCATTTTTGTTGTAAAGAAGTTTAGAAATTACTTTCTAGGGCAAAAATTTATAGTTGTAATAGATCATCAGGCTCTAAAATTTATTGTCAATAAGCCTAACCCATCAGGGAGGATAGTAAGATGGATAATTTTGCTACAATAATTTGAATTTGATATTATAGATAGGCCAGGAAAGAAGCATGTCAATGCAGATGCACTCTCTCGAGCCTATGATGGTTTAGGATCATCTTGTGATGATGATGATTTCCCCGATGCAACATTGTTATCCCTTGACACAATACCTAGTGAATACATAGATATTTGGAATTATCTGAATGAATTAAAGTTTCCTGATGGTGCCAATGCAAAGACTAAGAGAAATATTACTCAAGACAGTCGTCCATATTCTATTCTACATGGAGTATTATTTCGAATAGGACCTGATGGACAGTACAAGAGGGCAGTTGGACGTGATCAAGCGAAGGAACTGCTAGAATAATTCCACAATGGTACATGTGGAAGGCACTTCTCTGGAAAACTTACAACAAGAAGGATCTTGGATGCAGGTTATCACTAGCCCACTCTTTTTAAAGATTTTTATAATTATTGTAAGACATGTGATATTTGTCAAACACATGGTAACCGTAAGACTTCATCATCTCCATTATGTCCTATTCTTCCACTTGGTCCCTTTGAAAAGTGGGGAATAGACATTGTAGGTCTACTTCCAACTACCTCATGCCAAAAATAAGTATATTGTAGTTGCCCACAGATTATTTAACCAAGTGGGTTGAAGCTAGGCCATTGAAAACAACTTCCATGGATGAGGTGGCAAGGTTCATATATGAACACATTGTCACCATATTTGGTTGTCCATTAGAAATTGTAACAGATCAAGGAAGCCACTTCATTAATGAGATAGTAGAAGCCTTAGTCAAAAAAAATTTTATCAAGCATAGGAAGGCAACAACATAGAATCCAAGCACAAATGGACAGGAGGAATGAACAAATTTGTGTTGTGTCAAATTCTAGCAAAAGATGCAGTCTTGCAGGTACATAAGTGGGATAAAAGGATTAATGCAACATTTTGGGCATATAGGGAAACATCAAAGTCAGCAATAGGATACTCCCCATTTCAGTTGGCCTATGGCATTGATCCAGTTCTTCCTATTGAGTTTGATATTCTCACTGTGATAGTTATGAAAAATGAAGGATGGATGAAAGTGATCAGTAAAAGAAAGGTTGGTACATCTTCATTTGCTAGAGGAAATGAGGGAAATAGCAAAGGATAGAAGCCATAAGAAGAAAATGAAGCAGAAGGAATACTTTTATCAAAAGATCCGTTGGTCTCCATTTCATGTGAATGACTTGGTTCTAGTATATGATTCTAGATACAAAAAAGAAGACAGAGAAAATTTCTTCCAAAATGGATGGGGCCCTACAAATAGTAGTTGTGCATGAAAATGGTACATACCAACTAGAGGATTGGATGGCACTCCCATTATGAAATGGGTCAACCATGACCAGTTGAAGATTTTCCAAGCACCAGAATAGTCTACTCCGAGGACGTAGTAGAAGCTAGGAAGGGGAAAGATGTCGACACTAAAATTTTCTTCCGTAATTTCTATTTCATTAATGTATGTATTAGGAATAGGATGTTGTTAAGTGTAATTAGTAGTAGCGTCTGATAGAAGATAACGGCGCCATCAGTAAAGTGCCTCCAATAATGTAGAGTATGGTAATAGTCAAAGTAGAATAGGAATGTTGTAAAAAGTAAATATTTGTCGTAAGTGGTCCGGTAATGTTAAAATGTCAAAGTTGGGATAAGTAGAGAAGTATGGTCTAAATGATTAGGAATTAGAAATATTATATTGGTAATAAGGACAAGGAGTGAGGTTATAAATATTTTGTGTATTTTATTTGTAAAAATTCTAAAAATGTGGAACCCATGTGAAATGATAAGGTTTATATTATCTTAAAAGATAAGCTTACATGTACAGATAAGAGTAAGGTATGAAATATTGATTCGTCATAGTGGATTCTTATCCTATCTTAGAGATAGATGGATAATCCTGGAATTTCTATAAATAAAGAGGCCACCCCCCTCATTTAGCATAGAAGGGAAGTAGTGAGAGATATTGTATGAAGTGTGTAAAGGAAGCCGTCAGTTTAAAGGTGAGTTGAAGAAGCCATTAAGAGGTTTAATTGTAAAGTTTCTCCCATAGTATTGGTGGAAGGCAAGTGAAGTCAATAACACTTGAAGTACCTCATGGGTGAGATTGTAACAATTTTGTGTTAATATTATAATTTACTTTAATATTTTAAATTTGTCATCATTTCGTCTTATCATAGTCGATACCAGTATTCTTGTGTTATGTTTGTTGTTTTGTTTCCAGATTACATCCACCAAACTAAAGGTTGTGCATTAGTAAATATCATAGCACGAGGAGTTCCCGGTGAAGAATTATCATAGTGCCGGATTGGTGATGACAGGACTACACCGCCGAACAAAGTAGCTCGGAAGCAACGATCCTTTCATGCACCAAAACGACCCCTCCTTTAGCATTCACCTGGCCATCTGGATGTGCTCGCGTAGTCAGGTTCGGGTGCCATGACCTACTGTTTGCAAAAATATAGTGTTTCACAACCTTAAACTGGCTCTAACTGCACTATTTCACACGTTTGGAAACAGTAGGACAGTGAGAGCACCGCAATGAAAAGGAAAAATATGAGAGAGGCTATTGTATAGGGTCCCTACAGTGAGGTTTTAGATCAGAAGATGCCTCTCTAGGTTCCATGGATTCCGAGTAGTCACCCATCGAAGTTGAACGATATTTTGGTCTCAGGGCTCTTAAGGGACTCAACATGAACGAAGTATCCCAGAAGAAACGACCATTTTCCGCACCAAAACACCACCTCCTCTAGCATTAACCTGGGCCACCCGGACATGCCAACATAGTCAGCTCAGTGCCACGCACCCACTGTTTGCAAATATAGCGTTTGACAACCTTACACTGGCTCCAACTGCACTATTTCACACTTTTACAAATAGTAGGACAACGAGAACACCGAAATGAGAAGGAAAATTATGAGAGAGGGATATGTAGAGGGTCCCTACACCGAGGTTTCGGATAAGATGAGGCCTCTCTAGGTGCTATGGAGTCTGATTAGTCACCCGTCAAAGTTGAATGATATTTTGGTCTCAGGGCTCTTAAGGGACTACGCCCGAACGAAGTAGGCTGCAAGAAACGACCCTTTCATGCACCGAAAGACCACCTCCTCTAGCGCTCACCTGGTCACCCAGATGTGCCGGCATAGTTTTTTCGGTGCCATGACCCACTGTTTGAAAAATATAGTGTTTGACAACCTTACACTGGCTCGAACTGCACTATTTTACGCGTTTGTAAACAATAGGACAGTGAGAGCTATGAACTAAGAAGGAAAAAACTAAGAGAGGATATTGTAGAGGGTCCCTACGCTAAGGTGTTAGATCAGACGAGGCCTCTCTAGTTGGCACAAAGTCTGAGTGATGCCAAAAATCACAAAAATGATGTCTAAATGAGATGAACCCAACTTAAAGGTAAATCCTTTTAATTCAACATACCCATTCAGTCGAAAATATTTAGAAACCCTCTTCTCACAAGTCAAAGACACGGAACCTTTGGTTGGTCATAGTGGAGAAGAATCTAATTCATACAAATACCAAAACAAATTAGATCTATCTTTCTTTCATGAGCTCATTTACTACAATAGAGACGAAGAGTACTTGCAAGAGTCCTTGAGTTAGGAGGTAGACTATTACAAGAGTATGAAGTGACGATTAAGACCATGAATCACAAAGTAGAAGATCCAAAATGACCATCCCTCATAGAAATGGACATCCATTTTAATACATGTTATTCTTCCAATTCAATAAAATGCAAAAAACAATGTTGAGGATCACCCACCAAAACCAACAAGTGATTCATGAAAACCTTACTTTAAGGCTTCATGTAGATTCAAGATTGAACATAGTCGCAAAGACTCACCTCCTCATATATTTTATGTTTAAGATGAACCCTTATTCAAAGAGGAGATCATTCAAAGAAAAATACTAAAACTCACTCAAAATTTAGTGACCTTCTAGGTTACTTGAATAGGAATACATGCAAGGATAGACTCAAGATAAAGTTAGGTGAATTTCAAATTTATCCATCTAATGAAGAAAATTTCAAAGTTGCTAAAGTGAATAAACCAATATATCACCCACAAAGGAAAAAAATGATTCAACAAGAGTTGCATTTCGATGAAGTTCATACGCTAACCACTTTACAAGAAAGAAATGTACAGGACACAATAAAAATATCTATAGAAAAAGCTATTTCCTTACCCATTTGATAAAGATATGTTGCTACAACAATTTGCAAAGAATTTAGACATGGTCCTAGATGAGAAGATAGGTATATTCAAAATAACCATATATCCTAACCATGTAGATAAAATACAAAAATTCAGATTATGGACAAGCTATGTAAGACTTCGGTGAATACTACCTGCATTCACCAAAAATAAGATGTTAAACAATTTTAATCCCTTATAGGTCGCATATTTTATATATGTGCTATAAAAGGTCGTCGGCGCGATTTGATTTTTTGGTCGGGTACCGTTTATTAGGTCGGCTGCCGATTATGGTGTGATCGCCGCCGATTTTCCATATCTTCTTGCCATAGTGTTGAGCTTTTGGCCTTATTTATCTGATCATTTATTATGTGCACTGAATGTTGCCTTTTTGGAGGCATCCCCCCTGATATTTTTGATATTTTTTGTCAATCATTTCGAGTTTGTTCCCTTTGCGTGGAGGCAACTCACTTTTTTTTTTGGATTTGCTTTAGGGTTCACGGTCTGTAGGCACTAACGTGTCATCTGCTTGCAGACCATCTAGTTGTCCCTACCAATGTGTCTCTCTTTAGAGGCTAACTATTTTAGCCCTCCTTACACTCATGGGTCTGTAGGTACTAAACGTCGTCTCATGAGGAGACCAGTCTAGATTGCCCTGGTACCAATGTGAGTTCTTTAGGTTGTTGCTCTTTTTATTTTTTTTTTGTGCATCATTAATGATGATTAGATTTACTCCAGACATCCGCTGGGGCATCCTGCGTTTTCATCTACCTTTTTCAAACTTGGGATCGTCTTTCTATCATCCCATCCCATCCCTAGTTTTGAGGGGGGATCACATCATCACTTTTTTCTTCTTTCTTCCCACCTCCTTGTTTTTGTCTCACAACTTTGCTTATCGCAAGTTACTTGACAAAAAGGGGCAAAATGTAGACACTTAAAATTGGTTACTCAATTTAGTGTCCTCACATTCGTTTACCTTCTCAGGTAACCTGGGGCACGTTTATATCACCAACTACCCCCTTGGAGTATTAATCAATTTGTGATTTAAACACATATCCTAAGTTTAATTCACCCATTTTATGTTTTACCCATGAGTAATTAAATATTAACTATTTAATTACACCTTTTTTTACATATATCCTAACCACTTATCTACCCCATATCTATTTATCCATATATCCCCCCTATTTCTCCTCCTCCCAAACCGAGTCGCGGGATATCTCCCGTACTTGGGATGATAGGATCATTCTCATCTTCCCAGAAATCACTCAGTTTTGGCCATTTCGGGAGTCTGTTCCCCATCGGCGCCGACCGGTACCGGTCGACGACGCCGATTTTTTCAGGAACGGCGCCGATTTAATCTCGGTCGGCGCCGATTATAAATAGAAGCCCAGAACTCAGTTCTGGTTAGACACAGATTGTAAGAGAGAGAACGAGAGAGAGTTTGAACATCCATCAATTTTTGAGTTTAATCTATCGAGTGAAAGCGAATTTGTCCAAATCAATCCCTGAGAGGAGCACCACTCTGTTAATTGCTCTTATCACATCAGCATTGCACGTCTCCATTGATTCTCTCTGTGACTGTGTTCCTGCATCCAACACAGGTGGACCCTGGCCAGTGTCTCTCCGGCATTTCAGATCTGCAGATTGTTGATGACGATTTGCTTCTTGTTTTCTGATTCTCAAACCTTTTCGCATGTTGCCCCTGATCGATCGACGCGATCCACCAGATCACGAACCGATCCACATAAGTCGACGCCTTCCACATCAGTCGACGCTGATCATACTATCAGACAGGTAAAACGACAATCAGGGACTTTGAAACTAGATTATTTTTGTTTGTTTCACAGTTTCCTATTTTCTGGTGCTTTCTGTCTGCTTTTATTCTTGTTTTATTACTTTGATCAGAAAATCTAGTCCTGTACGTACATATTTTTATCATGTTTGCTTTTTTCTTAATTAAAAAAAACTGACATCGCAAAGGGAGCTTATCGCTTCCCAGGACCCACTTCTTAGGGCAGTCCACCAAAATTATATTTTAACGTGGTCTTTTTCTTCAAGCACTGGTGTCTTGCAGGTTTCTTGGATCTACTCAAACTGTGCGAAAATCAGTGTGCGCCCCGTCTTATCTACACCATTTCTTATCCATCTACATCTTCTTCGATCTTGTCCATCAGGTATCAATTTCATTGAGTTTTTCAAGGTTTATTTTTATTTGGATACATTAAATTGAGGGTAGATATAGGTAAATATAAATAGAAAAATTTCTTGATCAGTTTAGCTCATTCTCTCGTCAAATGACAAAAAACACCTACTAGACCCAAAATAGCTGCCCGCACTCAAAAAGCCATAAATTTTACATTTCTCAACAAAATCGCACAAAATTGGTACCATTGGAATCGTGGCTCCATTGAAATAGCAAGTTCAAAAAAAAATTTAATTTTAGGAGAAATTTGGTGGATTTTTTTTATAAAAAAACCTGGCCGGGTTCATAACAGTGGTTTTATTTGGTAGTTGGGAGTGCAATTAAGAGGCATGGTCATCATTCTTTCTCTGCTGCAGCACCTGGGACATATATGGGGAGCCTTTTGCAAGTAATATACAATCATTTTTCACTCAATTTAATGCCTCTTACAAGTGGTTGTGAAGGACAGATTTCAGGATTTCCTTTTTTTCCCTTCTCTCTCTCTTCTCATTTTTCTATAAATTGGAGTGTTGGGCTCATTGTAAAGGGTCAGTATTCGTAAGTGGGTACTAGTTTTGTAGCTAAGCTCTACCAAATGCTTTGTGAAGCCAATGTGTTGTAGGCCCTTGTTTTGGACTCCTTGCATGGTGATCCAGGCCCTTATCTTGTAACCGATTGAACTGTGCATATCAGGAAGCAATAAAATATAAGTTTGTGGATGCATCTTCCCCTGTGTGTTTTTTTGCATTCTTCTTGCCCCTTCAACCTTGATTACAAGAATATTGTGTCTATTATTTTGTTCTTGCAGGGATCCATTATCATTGTGTATGTTTGAAATATTGTGTGTGAATGCATTTTTGCTAGATTATGGAGAACTGTCATCACCCCTTCTATTGTGCACTTTGCTTCTGTATCTCACGCATTTGAAGACTACTACTCTCACACCCTCCTTTTCTGGTGTATCACCGCTTTAGTGTAGGATTTCATTTTTTGCATTCTCTCTCCCTGGTCCCTTGGAAATTTAAATTAGAATAGTTATTTTCCCTGCATTAGAGTAGATTGTGGCAGGTAGTTTAGGAGAAAGAACCTACTTTCTCTGGAGTTCTATCTCAAGTAGCAAGTCCCACAACTTGGAGATAGTACCCATGTTATCCAATCACACCGTGAGTTCAAGTATATGCACTTGTATAAACATAGGGGTGTTGTGATTCGGTGATAATAGGTACATGTTCATAGACTATACCACGCATTTAGATGATTGCAATTTAAAGCAATAGACTAATATACTCTTATTAAAGTAATTACACATGGTTTTATGCAATAGAAAACTAAAACAACTATATAACTGCAATGATGCTAAGAACAAACTTTATCATGCATATGCCTTTAAAGATTGATTATTTCATAAATATATAGGGAGAGAAATTTACAGCCATGATATGAAGCTAAGTGAATACCATAAATAATATAACAGATTTAAAAAAGACCAGTTAGCATATGTGGTTAGAATTAAAATTTCGGGAAAATATACACATCAAATCTGATAATGACATTTCCAAATGGATATAAATGAAAAGAGAGTTCATATTTTCTATGAATAATATTTCAAAACATTAAGACTTAATGAGAAATATTATGAATACAAAATTGGTCTTTCGGATGTGCTAAAATTAGAGAAGGCTATGGAAAAAGCTCAATTTTTTTATAGCTTCCAAAATTTGTGTTATTTAACTTTCTTCAGGAGCATACCCTGTACACTCTTTAAGTATTTTAAAGATTTTTTTTTGGATCCTAAGTAGTCAAAGGTGGATGGAGGTTTCTTTGACATTGGAATATGAAAACACATTCTATCAAAAGGAAACACCAAGTCCAACATATACAAACAAGTGAATAAGAGAGTCATCATACAAAAGTGGAATGAGTAACCCGTAAACAAAGAATAAGCACACTGAAAATCTACAACTAAATCATTAGCAAAAAATGGCCAGCAACTCGTACAGTAACAAAAACTCGCGGAATCAAAGACAAAGGTAAAAGGGTCCTAGTGTTTTCTATCTTACCCAGTAGAATGTGGAGGACCAAGACTCAAAAAAAAAAATAAAAACCCAAAAAATCCAAGGAGAAAAGACAAAACATTTTCGATTTACAGAGTTCCGAGGAATCTACCCATTGAAAAAAAGATTCATTTTAAAAGATAAAATGACCATAAAATGCATAGCTATTTTATCTTGTTAGGTAAATATGAAGCAGGGCAAGTAAATGGACTTACCCATTTCAGCCAAAAAACTTGCAGACAAATGGAAATGACCATAAGGAAATGAATGCTACTTCAATTTAGCAAAAACACAGCCCAAGCTAACTGATTTAAGCTTCCAAATTGTAAAGAATGGAAAATTACAACTTGTACCCCTCAAAATGGTGGTTATCATAATGGCTAGGTAAAGAACAAAAACTTCCTTGTTCAAATTAATCCCATATGGTTTTCAATTCAAAACCCTCACTAAAATTCAAGTGGATGATAATGTCTTCATACAAAACCATAGAAGAAATGAGTAAAACAAGAGTTCCAGAGAGCCCCAATGGCGGCTAAACAAAAATATTTTTAGAAACCCTTAGTACAACAAGAAGAAGAGTTTGAATAGTTGTGAAAATATGAGCTTACCTTGAATATTTCCATGGCACAAGATCAAGATTCTTGGAATTTTTTTTCCCACAAAGTAAAATGCAGAGATCCAATCAAAAAACATGACCACCAATATTGAACTCTTAGCCACAAAATAGAAATGAAATCCATGTTGGGAAAAAATGACCACCCAAGCTTCAAATATAGAGCTGAAACACCAAATCTTTAGCAAAATTCAAGTAGGTCATGGATGAAAAGGGGACAAAACTTCAAAACTAGCTACTAAAAGAGAATGAAGATGAAGAAAATGGAGAGTAAAATGTAACCTCCTTTCCCAAAAATCTTCCTCACACCGACCGCCATTAGAGAAATTGTAAGAGATCGATCTACTCTATTAATGGCCTTCAGGGATTGAAATGCAAAAGAAAAGATGAAGATAGAAACTTATTATCATTCAAACCAAAGGTTTTCATCTCAATCTGGCAGCCCGAGTCAAAAAATTATTACAAAGTAGCCTCTAGAAGCTTCTTCCTTTCAAAATGACAAAATGAAATGAAATGATTTTAGGGTTTTCACCCCTTTTTAACGTACCAACCAAGGGTTAATGTTTAAACATAGTATGATTTCATATTATTACACACTTTATTTTACCTCAAGCCCACATATTTTGTAAATTTAAATGCAAAGTATGGAAGGGGATAATAATTATGGGTCATTATTTGAAAAGGGGCTAAGATTTTGTGAATACATGCTTTTAAAAATTAAACAAAAGGCCTGAATGAATCAAAATGAAATGCATTGCAATACCAATGTAAAAGTGTTCAAGTTAGAAAATCATATGCATCTACCCACATAATGCTAAAAGGTAAACTTTTATCACGCAAGTGCACATATGGAAAAAAGGTTCTTTTCTAGACAAGACAAAAAATTTCCACCTTTTGAATATCAAGGCAAAGATTTATTATTTAATCAAGTCTTTACATTCCAAGTGCCGAAAAGATTTTTCCATGTACCTTATTATTCCCAAAAATACCCATATACCTTTTGTCAAGGGGAGATGTTACTTGTTGTGTTGAAATGGTCAAACTATATACAAGCTCATAAGGTTGTTTCATATTTATTTATTGCAACTTCTTGATGTGGATGGGAGTTAGTAGGTTAGCATTTACTATTTTGGACAAGTAGGTTATTTTTGATGCTAGATATTCATTCTTTGCAAGAATTTTAGAGGAGGAATTCTTGATGTAATAGAGTGCTAGAATTATTTCTTCAAATTTTCCCTTATATAAGAATCAATTGATTGACCTTTTTGAGGAATTTGCAGTGGTGTGTGTTCAAAGTATGGAAGGGGGTAATAATTATGGGTCATTATTTGAAAAGGCGCTAAGATTGCGTGAATACATGCTTTTAAAAATTAAACAAAAGGCCTGAATGACTCAAAATGAAATGCATTGCAATACCAATATAAAAGTGTTTTGAAAGTTAGAAAATCATATTGCATCTTCCCACATAATGCTAAAAGGTAAACTTTTATCATGCATGTGCACACATGGACAAAAGGTTCTTTTTCTAGACAAGAAAAAAAAAAAAATCCACCTTTTGAATATCAAGGAAAAGATTTATTATTTAATCAAGTATTTACATTCCAAATGCCAAAAATATTTTCCAAGTACCTTATTATTCCCAAAAATACCCAAATACCTTTTGTCAAGTGGAGATGTTACTTGTTTTTGAAGTGGTGGTCAAACTATATACAAGCTCATAAGGTTGTTTCATATTTATTTATTGCAACTACTTGATGTGGGTGGGAGTTAGTAGGTTAGAATTTCTATTTTTTAGACAATTAAGTTATTTTTGATGCTAGATATTCATTCTTTGCAAGAATTTCAGAGGAGGAATTCTTGATGTAATAGAGTGCTTGAAATTATTTCTTCAAATTTCCCCTTATATAAGAATCAATTGATTGACCTTTTTGAGGAATTTGCAGTGGTGGTGGTATTCAAATAGTTATTCTTGTGAATGTTACTTCTTTGAATTTTTTTAGATTTTCTTAAGCTATTTTACCTTGTTACAGATTAGTTGTTGTATTCATTTTAGTGTGCAATTTGTTTTTGTTATTGTGAGCAATACCTTAGCATATCAAAAATTTTCCTTGAAGTTAACAAACTCCCTAATAGTGTTCACTTCATTTTGTAGACACTAAATTTTTTATGTTCTCTTGTCAGAAAACCCTCATTTACCTTTTATGTATCACCTTTTTCACATTTTTTCATTAACCTTCTTACCTTTAACCTGGCATATCTAGTTTAGGGATACTCCAAAAAAGGAACCAACCTTAGTAATATGGAGATTCACTTCACAATATGGAGACCCACAGCCTGCGAGGTGAATCAATTATCTATACACAAAATTTAGGGAAAAGGAAAGTTACAAATTTTGTTTACCCCTCAACACAGGTGCACTTCTATTATTATAACAAGTCCCTTAGAGGACTATATGCACAATTGTAAACCTAGATTGATAAGTCATGTTACAAAGAACCCAAGATTTATATATTTAGCTAGGCATTGAAACATCTATGGAAGTACAATAGTCTTAATGGATGCTTTAATATTCTTGATTTTCCTTGGGTACCACATAAAAGTGGATATATGCTAGATAGTACAATGGTACAAGGTTAGTTAGTACTTTAAGAGAAAAAAATGATAAGGTGATCTCTGAGGAGTTGTAGAAGGTGTTGGATTCTAAGATTTTGGGAGAAAGTTAGGGATGGAAAAAGTTAACTAAAGAAGACTATAAGACTTAATAGGTATCCTTAGATCCTTCTATCTATGCTTGTGGAAAGACACATTGTCTTAATTATCATAGTTGATAGTTTTGGAAAGATGAACAACATTGGAGTTTGGAACCTTAAGAATAAAGTTAGTGATGGTCCTAATGATTTTCTAAACTTTTAAAATAGGGGATAAGACTAAGAATAATTGATGAGATAGTAGGTGCATGATAAAGATAAAAAAACTAGTATAAAGAGACCAAGAGCAAGAAGAAGCGGAAGTAAGGAAAATAAAAGAGTAAGAGTTGTATGAAAATCATAATCACATAAATAATGAATATGGATAAGTTTAGTCATTATTATTATGAAGACACTCTAATTCATCTAGAATTTTTTTTTTTTAAATATTCAATAATATATCTTATTTATGAAACTACTCTATTGAAACCATAAACAATTTATAAAAATTCAACAATATATCTTATTTAATTTGAATTGAAACTTTGAACCTAGGTTTAGAAAAGGTTCTCTTAACATATACACATTGTTAAATTGAATGAATAATTACTCATATTAGATAACTCTTTATATAGGTTATATAATATTGATTTCCAAAGTTTCATGCATATTATACATTGAAAATGCTAGTATACAACACTAATAAATGAAAAACTATGCATAATGTCTTATATTGTCAACTGCACATCATATTAGTTTGGATATAATTATAATAACATAATTGTATGGTCTCATACAAAAATATCGTTACAATTAGTATTAACATGCACAATAAATATAAAAATTTGTGTAGGTCATATAATATCAAGTCAATGCCATATAGGCGTACATTCAATGTCGAATGTGCATACAGTTCCATGCATATAAATGTACAAAATAAATTTCATTAGACACACACACACACACACACACACACACACACACACCACACACAGAGATATCCTATTCATAAAAATATATCCCTCTCTTTTCCTTTCTCGAAGAAACCCCTCCCTTAGGCATAGATGGAGATTTGTGAGATGAATTGGGATCCTCCATGGACTAGATATGAGTCCTCTTATGCTCAAAACTCGAACTATAGTTTGCACCTAAAAATCTAAACATTTTTTTTTGGTCAAAACTTAATGTATAAGTTTTCAACATGTATAAGACCATGCTAATGAAACTATTTACATCTACATGCATTAACCACAATCTATTGGTCACGCTTAATTTCCATCTCACGCTCAACTGAGTTGACAAGAGCTACTGGATCTTGAATATGGGTGTATAAATGATGAGCTTGAGGATTCGGTGCCCTCGAAATAAAAAAGGAAGGGGTTGAATCCTACATACACATAAGATTACAAAATTAAACATCAAAATTAGCTTATAGAAATATATTAACAATAAAAAAAAAATTTGAAAGAAGATCTAAACATTTACGCCAACTAAGTACATATATGTGAAATTACAATATTTTAACTAATTTTATAAATATACATCTATTTTTTATCATGCCACACACCTATGAATGATATGAACATGGATGTTATTTTCCACAGGTAAATCCTATGTATACACAATGCAATCGCATTGATTATCTACATGATGCTATAATGAAATAAATTTTAAAATAATTGAACATAATATGAATTAAATGAGATATTTAACAAAAATACATAGTTTGTATACCTCATTGAGTTGTTACGCAGATGAAATCACAACGGAAAAAAATTTCTTAACTCTTCGTAGAGATGGTGGTGTTTCTTGTGAGGTCATCAACTTTATAAAATATATATCAAGTGTCAAGTTAGTTAGCATTAGCATATAATATATATACAAGAACATACATATATAGACATATATTAGAGTTCAAAAGTTATATATATATATATATATATATTACATATATGAAATTTTAGAAAATTAACATTCTAAATTACCTCTGCAAATGTATACATAGGCATGGTGCTCACAACCTTTGGTTGGGATGATGACGTCCCTCCCTCACATTGTAATATAATGCATACATGTATACATGCATGTGTAAATTAAAAAATTTGACCAAGTTCAAATACAATTATTTTTAAAAATTTAACATATATAAGTAATTAAAGTACTCATATATCTTTGTAACATGTAATAAAAAAATAAAAATTCCCTATGAAGGCTTTGTCAATCTGAAATCAAAAATGTTACACTCAAAAAAGTGTCAGACATAGTCACATTATCATGTGTGTAGTACCATCCAACCAACGTAACTCCACCAACATCAGTCTGCATGAAATTATCATCGTCATCGGGTCAAAGCATATGCTACCACAAGAATGAAAATATGTTTCCTCATACAACTAATACCTAAAGGAATTCTATTTCTAACTCCAACAACAATGGTATCAGAAATCTCCCTCGTATGTCATACAAGGGTATCAAAGAGCACCTAAAGTGTGTGTAGTATATCAATATCTACTGTATCCTTCACTGTGTTACAAGGAAAGTCTCAAAGATGAGGGGGATTTTGTATGGGGACTCCACCATGTTGAATAGGTGCACATTGTTCCCCTAGTCTATCCTGTGCAGAGCCTTTTCCTTAGCCCTGAAAAACTCAAGGTAGTCAAAATTGTTTGGGATCTCATTGAGGATAAACACTCAAATAGAGTTTCTCAAAAAGTATAACACAACCTCATTGTTATTTAAAGGTGGAATATTAAATACCATCCACCATTGTCCCAAAAATTATTTTTATCATCAAAACATTATTGCACCACTATATTGGAAACCATTTGCAAGACAACAAAACATGAATATTGGTTATGGGGTCTGTGAATAATGCACATATAAGGTATTTCATAAATTTTTTAGTTACATCAGCATATGATAATTTATTGGAATATATTCCTACAATGTTGTCTATAAGATGTCCAACGATCAATTTGACTTGTTTTCGCAGTAACTTGAGCCAATAATGCCTCCAATGTGTTATCAAGTGGCACGATGAGGGTTTTGTAGAACAAGGATCTCTCACTGTTTTAATTTATTCCTCAATTTCAATATTATTTTCCAATATATGGGTCGATAATCCTCTTGATTACTTGGGGGATGCTCACTAGTTGTAGGAGAACTAGGAGGGTTGACAGGATTTGCAGATTTTTTTATTTTTGAGGTGGAACTATATCAATAAAAAACCATGTATTTAATTAATATATATAATATAATTACAAAATTTCAATGCAATTTAGAGGAAAATATTTTCCCTATCTATCTATCTCCATTGTGCCATTGTTGATTCCACCTGAATGATTAGAGTGATTTGTAATGATCTAAAGAGTGGTTGAACATGGAACGTGACCATATGAATTTGCGATAGAATTTTTTTGGGAAATAATAATGAGGAAGGGATTTGGGTTTTTTATAGTTTAGATTGACATGCATGCATTATAAGGAGAAATATTTTAGCTTCAGATATTTACAAACAAAACAAAACAAAACGCATACGCGTTTTTAAAACATATAAGTGTTTTTCTTATTTTCATATTTTTGTCCAATTTTTGGCCCTCTAGATTGGTGCACTTACCTTTAATTTTTTATGAAATAAGTTAGCAAGAATTCATTTACCTTTGGTATAACCAAAAAAATCAAGGGAAATGGAAATGAAAGGCAAAGATCTAGAAAGTATAATAAAAAGGTAAATAAGTTGAAAGAAAAGTTTATTCTTAAATTATGCCCAGACACTAATTTGGAGGTTTCAAAACCTAAGACAGAAGGTTCTCAACATCAAATTTATAGAAATGAATTTTACAAGCTATCAATATAGGAGGAATAAGGAGGGTCTGAAGAACGAAAGGCTACATGGTATGTAAATGAGTTGAGTTATACCATACAAGATGAATTGAGTATGCTTTGGATAATTGTCCTAAATGATGTTTATCAACTCACATTAAAAATATAAGAGAATAAAAAGAGGAGTATTTTTAGGAGAGAGGTCAAGAGAGGACCATCGTCATCTCCAACAAGAGGGAGAGGTAGATTTGATTCACTAAAATGTGAATCTTGTAATGCAGGAGGGTAGGAATAATTTGGATAAGGTTGTGGTAACTACAAAAGAGGTAGGATTTTCAGAGAGGAAGAGGATATTTTTGATGATGGGGATTTGATAGGCCCCAGAGGCAATATACTTGTTACTCATGTGGTGAAGAAAGGAATAGATATTTTAAGTGTCCACACTATCATACATAGGATAGAAGGAAGGTGGAACAATTGCGAGTAAAACCTAGTTGAATATAAATAAAGAGGACATAGAGGTTGCTAGAGACTTAGTTTAAACCCTCATTATAGGATAAAAATGATCATCCTGAGGAAGGATAAATAAAAACACATGTTCGGCTGTGATTCCTGGCTACAGATAATATCTTCTGAAATAAAGAAACACATCTAGAGGGAAGGTATTTAAAACTATTATTGATAGCGGTAGTTAAAATATGGTCAGAACTATGATGGTTGATAAAATCATTCTGAAATGTGAGAAAACACCCATATTTCCATCACATATCATTGTTCATGAATGGAATGAAGTAAAATAAAATAAAAGATGCCTAATAAAGTTTTAGATTTGGAATAGCTATAAGGATGAGGTGTGGTGTGATTTTATCCTGATTGGTGTATTCCATATATTATTTAGAATTCGTTAGAAATATGATAAAAAGGTTACTTATGATGGAGGGAAAAATAATGATACATTTCAGAAGGATGGAGTAAAGGTGATTTTGTTACCCTTTAAGGAAGAAGAGAAGAGTGAGGGATTTTTGGCTACAAAGGATTTTGTGTTGTAGAAAAATGAAATAAAACTGGTGGTTGGTATTATGCATTGATGTCGAAGAAGGTGGAACTAGATAACTTTGATATACCTGCGTAAAAAACATAGGTATTAAAAGTATAGACATGTTTCATGCCTGATGAGCTACAAACATGGGTTACCTTCGATGAGGGATATACAACACCATATTGATTTGATCCAAGGATTGGCCCTATCAAATTAGGAATCCTACAAGATGATCCCAATGATGAGGTAAGAACATGTCTGATTAATGTATAATATATGATCTCATATTACTCTCTTTTTTATTAATTTTGATTGCATTTTGTGACTTTTAGTTGATCTGATATGAGTTAGGATGTAATTGTCTATCTTTTGATTAATGTTTATTCTACTGTTTTAAAAGCTCTAGAATTCCTGCAAAAGTGTGTTTGAAATTAAGTTTTTTGTAATAAAGAAGGTCTAAATTAGTCGAGGAAAAGAAATGAAGTGGGAAGCATTAGTATTTTTTCGGTAGCATTTGTTCCCACACAACTTAGTTTCGGAAACTCTAAGCTAGTTTCATGAAACTCCATCACACAGTCATCATCTAGTTTGGGAACTTTCAGAAATTAGTATGGAACTCCATTATTTAGTGAAATTCGTAATTTTTGGACTTAGTTCTGAAAAAAAGGTGATTAGTTCCATAATTTTGGACTTCGTTCCAGAACTCCAATATTTAGTTCAAAAAAATTTTTAGACTTAAGTTCCAAAAATCCTGGGCATAGCTCCGGAACTCTTACACTTTTGATCCTTAAAAATTAAGAGATCAAGCTCTGGAGTGTTGCCATAGTAGACTCCGCCTTATGGGATAGACAGATGAGAACGTCTTACTGACAAATAAGGTTTTTGATGATGCAAAGGATAATCTATCAAAGTCCTGGGTTTACAGTGTGGAGTGGAAAATCAAAGTCTTGGAGGAGGCTTTGGGAGAGCTGAAGAACAGTTGGCAGAAGGGTGAAGCTTTCAAGACACTGGTGGTCTCTACTTTCAAAGATATACACTGCCATCTTCAAGATGAAACTTCTGGTGTACTCCTTCCTCCCTACAAGAAATCAAAGCTTAGTTTAGAGCTTTTGTCAAAGATAATCTATTCAAGGAAAGCTCCATCTCCAAGGAAAAAATGAAGGAGGTCTGCTCTCTTTCAATCTGCCATTGAAGAAGCGAACAAAGATTATCATACTCATATCGAGTTTGATAAAGAAATGGAGAAGTGTCTCAGTTTTTGGGGTCAGTCTATAGCCAACACATCAGTCCCTCGTGGAAAAGAAATAGCCGAGTCATTGAAGAGATTCAGGTAGCGAATTCTGAAGTCAGTGGGTCCCTCTCAGTGACCGACCCACCTGTCTTCTTTTCCTTATTCTTTCTCCTTCTTTTCTATTTCTTTTTCTCAGATTCATTGTAATAAGTTGAGGTATTGCGATTGGCAATCCTTAACTAATCTTTAGTTAAAATAAGTATTTACAAAGAATAACTGACTTGTAAGCTATATAATGGCCTTTCCACGCCATTTTAGAAAAGGAAGAACTTGGCTTATTTTCTGAAAAGTATAAATATATCATAAAGAAAATCAATACAGAAGGACTTTCCATTCTTTGTCTATCTGATCTCCGTTATTCCTAATCTTTCATTTATTTTTCTTTGTGAAGATCATTTGTCTCAAGTTTGTTAGTCTCACCAATTGCATACTCTTCCAACTTTGCAAGCCTGGTGATCTTGTATAACCAAAAAGGAACTTTGTGTCCTTGATTAATGAATCTGTGTTATGTTAAGAAACTTTGTGTTCTAGTAGATGTTATTTACAGAACTTTGTGTCTCTGAATTCCATCTTATTTATCCAATACAAATGATCTTGTTTCAATTTACTGTGACTTTGCATACATAAAGAATTACTCTGATATCTATAATTCTGCATGTTTCCTTTCTGCTCTTTCCCATACTCTTTTTCCTCAGTCCTTTTGTAATTGATGATCTTCATAGAAAACACTTTCGTAATATCCAAGTTTCACCAACAAATCATGTTTTGTACATTTGTAAATAGGTTCGTTTCTGAATAAGGGAACCTCTCTCCCATTAAAGAGGAGGGACTTTCTTGTCCCCTGACTGTTGTTCTTCGTAAAGTCCTATCTGACGACACCAACACCGTGGTCATTTCTATTTTCTATTATAGTGATTTCAATTATTTGTGCACCTAAGTCTTGTTGATTGTACTTGTAGGTTGGTATTTCACTGTGGTTACTTTTGAAAATGGGGAAGATTCCTATTTTTTCAGCCCAATCTAATGAAGATGCTTCCTCTTTCATTCAAGAGTTTAAACAATCTTGTATTTGTAATGGCCTTATAAGAAGGGAACAATGGACTAAATTTTTTCCTACCTTTTTAGATGGTTCCCGCCCTTAGGTGGTTTGAAACACTAGGTGATAATGTGAAAAACTCATGGGATTTATTAACTGAAAGTTTTCTTGAAGAATTTGGTGAACAATAGAGATATGCAGATCTCATGATCGATATCACAAAGCTAACCCAAGGAGAGAAGGAGAAGATAAGGGATTATCATGCTTGTGTTCTAGAGCTAAGGAGAAAGCTCGACGCCCAGATCCAAAAGGAAGGATTAGCTGATGGGTTGATGAATGGCGTGGATAATCTCCTATGTAAGCACTTCATTCTTGGGATGAAGCTAGAGATCAGATAACGAGTGAAGTATGACCGCCCAGCTACCATTGAACAAGAAAAGGAGATTGCAAGAAGGCAAGAAGAAAGCATGGAAGAGGAGCCCAAAGAAATTGTTGCTAAAGTAGAACCTACACCAGCACCTTTGCTCCAGAATCCACAACCACTCTCAGTGAGCACAAATCTTTCTCCTAGTACATCTACTGAGTATGAAGATCTGCTCAAAAAATATGGGTCAGTTAACTATTAATCTTCTTCAAGGAAAAGAATTTAGTTCTCAGGGAGGAGATAGAGGTCCAAAAAGAAATATTTCTAAAGTTGTATGTTATGGTTGTTATAAAAAGGGTCATTATAAGTGTAATTGTCCAGATATATCTTCTACATCTGGTAAAGGAGATAATGATAAAGGAAAAACACCTCTGAATTCTTTTGATGTAGTAGATAAGAGCAGAAATAATGAAGTAGATGTGTTTGTAACAAAAACAAAGAAAGAAAAAGATAATCAAGATGGAAATGATCCTAAGAAGATGAAAGGAGAAACTAGTAAGAAACATAGGAGAAGAAAGTTGGGTGTGCAGGATTTTCTGATTTCACAGGGGCAAGGACCATACTCCATCTTGGAAGATCTGTCCAAAAGGCTTGCAAATATTACATATGGTCAACTCTTGGCTATGTCTTCTGACAAGAGGCGGGAGCTGCGAAGTGGACTCAATGCTTGACGAAGGAAGGAGGTTGAGGTCCCTGTTTTGGAGGCAGAGGCGGATCCCTATGCTCCACAAGTTGAGGTATTATATAATGGTATTTCAATTCATAATTTCTTAGTTGATGGAGGTGCTGCAGTTAATGTAATGACTGAGTCTGTAATGAATATGTTGGGTTTAAAAATTGATCGCCCTTAAACACTTATGTTAAGGTCATTAAATAAGGGAAAAACTAAACCAGAAGGTGTAGTTTCAAATGTGGCAATATCTGTTATGGGTGTTGTATGTGTGGTAGACTTTCAGCTGATGAAAAATGGTAATGTTGCGTACCCAATGTTGCTGAGAAGACCATGGCTAAGAGACGTTCATGCAAGAAACTACTGGAATTAATGCTTCATGACACTTGGACATGGTAGAGAGAGGGTGAAGATAAACATTATCCCTCGACATCATAAGGAAGAACCTGTGGATTCAAGTGATGAAACTGATGATTGGACATCCTCTGATTACTCTAGTACCAGTGAAGTGGACACTGAAGATGAATAAAGTGAGGTTGATGTTTCAGTCATGGATATCCTTCCAGTCATACTGACTCATGACCCCATAAAATTATCTGAAGAAGAATTTGATGATTGTCTCCAACAAATAAAGATTGGTGATGCTGTGATGGAGAGTGAGAAGGAATCCTACCTCCAGATCTTTCGAAGGTACATACACATATTCACTTTTGAATATAAGGAACTCCATTAAGTAAGTTGGGTAGAACATTATATTGAGCTGGTAGATGGTGCTAAGCCTATAAAGAAAATGCCATATAGAATGAATCCTAATTTTTCCAAGACTGTAAAAGAAGAAATATATAAGTTTCTTTATGCAGGATTCATATTTGCTGTGGAGAATTCATAATGGGTTTCTCCCATTGCGATCTCAATAAAAAAGAATGGGAAGCTACGCATTTGTGTTGATTACAGGAAGCTCAATAAGGCAACAAAGAAGGATCATTACCCTCTTCCATTCTTAGATCAGATCTTGGACGAAGTAGCTTGCTAGGAGTGTTATAGTTTTGCTGATGGATATAGCGGATACAACCAAGTCTGTATAGTGGAGAAATATCAGCTAAATACCATGTTCACCACTCCTTGGGGAAAGGTTTTCTTATAGAGTTATGCCTTTTGGGTTGTGTAATTCTCCAGCAACATTCCAACGTTTGATGAATAGGGTGTTCGAACCCTACATTTGGGACCTTCATCAGAGTATTTTTGGATGATTTTTTCATCAATGGGGGCAAGTTGGACCACCTGCACCAGATGGAGACAACATTTCAAAGGTTAGATGAAGCACAAGTCTCACTAAACCCTACAAAGTGTGTCTTTGGATGTTCTAAAGGCGTTTTGTTAGGGCATGTTGTATCCAAAGATGGTATTGGTACTGATCCTGATAAAGTTTCAAAAATCAAAGATTTACCATTTCCTATGAATAGAAGTAAGTTGAGATCATTTTTAGGCCATGTGGGTTACTATAGAAGGTTCATCAAGAATTTCTCCAAAGATTGCATAGCCACTAACCCAGTTCTTGAAGAAGGATGTTACTTATGAACCAGGAAATAAGGCACATGAAGCTTTTGGACAACTGAAGGAAGCCCTGATGTCTTCACCTATTTTAAAGAATCCATATTTGAGCAAGTCATTCATTGTGTACACTGATGCCTCAGATGCAGCATTAGGAAGTACTTTGAGCCAAAAGGATGAGAATGGGAATGAACATCCAATTTACTTTGGGAGCAGAAAACTGAGCAGTGCTGAGGTAAATTATACTGTAACTGAAAAAGAGGCTCTAGCTATCATTTTTGTTGTAAAGAAGTTTAGAAATTACTTTCTAGGGCAAAAAATTTATAGTTGTAATAGATCATCAGGCTCTAAAATTTATTGTCAATAAGCCTAACCCATCAGGGAGGATAGTAAGATGGATAATTTTGCTACAATAATTTGAATTTGATATTATAGATAGGCCAGGAAAGAAGCATGTCAATGCAGATGCACTCTCTCGAGCCTATGATGGTTTAGGATCATCTTGTGATGATGATGATTTCCCCGATGCAACATTGTTATCCCTTGACACAATACCTAGTGAATACATAGATATTTGGAATTATCTGAATGAATTAAAGTTTCCTGATGGTGCCAATGCAAAGACTAAGAGAAATATTACTCAAGACAGTCGTCCATATTCTATTCTACATGGAGTATTATTTCGAATAGGACCATTGATGGACAGTACAAGAGGGCAGTTGGACGTGATCAAGCGAAGGAACTGCTAGAATAATTCCACAATGGTACATGTGGAAGGCACTTCTCTGGAAAACTTACAACAAGAAGGATCTTGGATGCAGGTTATCACTAGCCCACTCTTTTTAAAGATTTTTATAATTATTGTAAGACATGTGATATTTTGTCAAACACATGGTAACCGTAAGACTTCATCATCTCCATTATGTCCTATTCTTCCACTTGGTCCCTTTGAAAAGTGGGGAATAGACATTGTAGGTCTACTTCCAACTACCTCATGCCAAAATAAGTATATTGTAGTTGCCACAGGATTATTTAACCAAGTGGGTTGAAGCTAGGCCATTGAAAACACAACTTCCATGGATGAGGTGGCAAGGTTCATATATGAACACATTGTCACCATATTTGGTTGTCCATTAGAAATTGTAACAGATCAAGGAAGCCACTTCATTAATGAGATAGTAGAAGCCTTAGTCAAAAAAAATTTTATCAAGCATAGGAAGGCAACAACATAGAATCCAAGCACAAATGGACAGGAGGAATGAACAAATTTTGTGTTGTGTCAAATTCTAGCAAAAGATGCAGTCTTGCAGGTACATAAGTGGGATAAAAGGATTAATGCAACATTTTGGGCATATAGGGAAACATCAAAGTCAGCAATAGGATACTCCCCATTTCAGTTGGCCTATGGCATTGATCCAGTTCTTCCTATTGAGTTTGATATTCTCACTGTGATAGTTATGAAAAATGAAAGGATGGATGAAAGTGATTCAGTAAAAGAAAGGTTGGTACATCTTCATTTGCTAGAGGAAATGAGGGAAATAGCAAAGGATAGAAGCCATAAGAAGAAAATGAAGCAGAAGGAATACTTTTATCAAAAGATCCGTTGGTCTCCATTTCATGTGAATGACTTGGTTCTAGTATATGATTCTAGATACAAAAAAAGAAGACAGAGAAAATTTCTTCCAAAATGGATGGGGCCCTACAAATAGTAGTTGTGCATGAAAATGGTACATACCAACTAGAGGAATTGGATGGCACTCCCATTATGAAATGGGTCAACCATGACAAGTTGAAGATTTTCCAAGCACCAGAATAGTCTACTCCGAGGACGTAGTAGAAGCTAGGAAGGGGAAAGATGTCGACACTAAAATTTTCTTCCGTAATTTCTATTTCATTAATGTATGTATTAGGAATAGGATGTTGTTAAGTGTAATTAGTAGTAGCGTCTGATAGAAGATAACGGTGCCATCAGTACAGTGCCTCCAATAATGTAGAGTATGGTAATAGTCAAAGTAGAATAGGAATGTTGTAAAAAGTAAATATTTGTCGTAAGTGGTCCGGTAATGTTAAAATGTCAAAGTTGGGATAAGTAGAGAAGTATGGTCTAAATGATTAGGAATTAGAAATATTATATTGGTAATAAGGACAAGGAGTGAGGTTATAAATATTTTGTGTATTTTATTTGTAAAAATTCTAAAAATGTGGAACCCATGTGAAATGATAAGGTTTATCTTATCTTAAAAGATAAGCTTACATGTACAGATAAGAGTTAAGGTATGAAATATGATTCGTCATAGTGGATTTCTTATCCTATCTTAGAGATAAGATGGATAATCCTGGAATTTCTATAAATAAAGAGGCCACCCCCCTCATTTAGCATAGAAGGAAGTAGTGAGAGATATTGTATGAAGTGTGTAAAGGAAGCCGTCAGTTTAAAGGTGAGTTGAAGAAGCCATTAAGAGGTTTAATTGTAAAGTTTCTCCCATAGTATTGGTGGAAGGCAAGTGAAGTCAATAACACTTGAAGTACCTCATGGGTGAGATTGTAACAATTTTGTGTTAATATTATAATTTACTTTAATATTTTAAATTTGTCATCATTTCGTCTTATCATAGTCGATACCAGTATTCTTGTGTTATGTTTGTTGTTTTGTTTCCAGATTACATCCACCAAACTAAAGGTTGTGCATTAGTAAATAATCATAGCACGAGGAGTTCCCGGTGAAGAATTATCATAGTGCCGGATTGGTGATGACAGGACTACACCCGAACAAAGTAGCTCGGAAGCAACGATCCTTTCATGCACCAAAACACCACCTCCTCTAGCATTCACCTGGCCATCTGGATGTGCTCGCGTAGTCAGTTCGGTGCCATGACCTACTGTTTGCAAAATATAGTGTTTCACAACCTTAAACTGGCTCTAACTGCACTATTTCACACGTTTGGAAACAGTAGGACAGTGAGAGCACCGCAATGAAAAGGAAAAATATGAGAGAGGCTATTGTATAGGGTCCCTACAGTGAGGTTTTAGATCAGAAGATGCCTCTCTAGGTTCCATGGATTCCGAGTAGTCACCCATCGAAGTTGAACGATATTTTGGTCTCAGGGCTCTTAAGGGACTCAACATGAACGAAGTATCCCAGAAGAAACGACCATTTTCCGCACCAAAACACCACCTCCTCTAGCATTAACCTGGCCACCCGGACATGCCAACATAGTCAGCTCAGTGCCACGACCCACTGTTTGCAAAATATAGCGTTTGACAACCTTACACTGGCTCCAACTGCACTATTTCACACTTTTACAAATAGTAGGACAACGAGAACACCGAAATGAGAAGGAAAATTATGAGAGAGGATATTGTAGAGGGTCCCTACACCGAGGTTTCGGATAAGATGAGGCCTCTCTAGGTGCTATGGAGTCTGATTAGTCACCCGTCAAAGTTGAATGATATTTTGGTCTCAGGGCTCTTAAGGGACTACGCCCGAACGAAGTAGGCTGCAAGAAACGACCCTTTCATGCACCGAAAGACCACCTCCTCTAGCGCTCACCTGGTCACCCAGATGTGCCGGCATAGTTTTTTCGGTGCCATGACCCACTGTTTGAAAAATATAGTGTTTGACAACCTTACACTGGCTCGAACTGCACTATTTTACGCGTTTGTAAACAATAGGACAGTGAGAGCTATGAACTAAGAAGGAAAAAACTAAGAGAGGATATTGTAGAGGGTCCCTACGCTAAGGTGTTAGATCAGACGAGGCCTCTCTAGTTGGCACAAAGTCTGAGTGATGCCAAAAATCACAAAAATGATGTCTAAATGAGATGAACCCAACTTAAAGGTAAATCCTTTTAATTCAACATACCCATTCAGTCGAAAATATTTAGAAACCCTCTTCTCACAAGTCAAAGACACAGAACCTTTGGTTGGTCATAGTGGAGAAGAATCTAATTCATACAAATACCAAAACAAATTAGATCTATCTTTCTTTCATGAGCTCATTTACTACAATAGAGACGAAGTACTTGCAAGAGTCCTTGAGTTAGGAGGTAGACTATTACAAGAGTATGAAGTGACGATTAAGACCATGAATCACAAAGTAGAAGATCCAAAATGACCATCCCTCATAGAAATGGACATCCATTTTAATACATGTTATTCTTCCAATTCAATAAAATGCAAAAAAAATGTTGAGGATCACCCACCAAAACCAACAAGTGATTCATGAAAACCTTACTTTAAGGCTTCATGTAGATTCAAGATTGAACATAGTCGCAAAGACTCACCTCCTCATATATTTTATGTTTAAGATGAACCCTTATTCAAAGAGGAGATCATTCAAAGAAAAATACTAAAACTCACTCAAAATTTAGTGACCTTCTAGGTTACTTGAATAGGAATACATGCAAGGATAGACTCAAGATAAAGTTAGGTGAATTTCAAATTTATCCATCTAATGAAGAAAATTTCAAAGTTGCTAAAGTGAATAAACCAATATATCACCCACAAAGGAAAAAATGATTCAACAAGAGTTGCATTCGATGAAGTTCATACGCTAACCACTTTACAAGAAAGAAATGTACAGGACACAATAAAAAATATCTATAGAAAAAGCTATTTCCTTACCCATTTGATAAAGATATGTTGCTACAACAATTTGCAAAGAATTTAGACATGGTCCTAATGAGAAGATAGGTATATTCAAATAACCATATATCCTAACCATGTAGATAAAAATAACAAAAATTCAGATTATGGACAAGCTTGTAATGACTATCGGAATACTACCTGCATCTATCCAAAAAATGATAAACAATTTTAATCCCTTATAGGATTCGTCCATTCATCTAATGAACAAGTAAATACCATTAGGATCTTAGATAAAAGTTGTGATGTGGATACAAGACATTCTAGTTTGGTAATACCATTTATCCCCTACTTATTCCGCAACAAGTCCAATACAACTTAATAGAATAATTATAAAAGACACTAGCCAGAATTTTGATCCTATATCTCCTCAAAATCACCATTGCTCATATAAGAAATTTCAAAATAGTGCTTGTGGTTTGTGGGTCCTATCTAAACAAATCTGCATATTTAAACTGGTAATAAGAAATTTCCATCATTGGTCAATCCCTTAACATTGTTGGAGGCAACGTACCAAAATAATGGTCTAGATGATGAATTATGTCCTCAACATGCCTTATTAATATAAGATCTCTCAGTGTCTCTTTGATAATGATGAGACATTTGCAGAATTCATGGGAATAAAGGATTCTATTTTGAATGGGGATCATAAGAAATATTTTCCCATACACCTAGATGATTGTGCATGCTTTGGATAAAAAGTACAGATGTGTGAACACTTGAATAAAAAGAGTATAAGAAAAATCAAGACTACTTCTGAAAATCCTTGCAAGAAAAACAAACATAAGTCTTATAGTGAAATCCTCTTTGAGTCATTAGTAAACAAACAAGACAAAGAACATATAGAAAAATAATAGATAATCTTGGAGCTTCACTTTCAACAAAAGAAAAAAATGTTTTCATAGCATTATTATGAGAATATGAATATTAATGTTTTCCGTTAGATGCTAAACCCATAAAACAGTTCTGTTAAGAAATATGCATCCCAACGTTACACTGCTTGTTTAAGAAGAACTGAAAAAGTCATAAATATGAAAACCAACACACATGGATATATATATATAAGAATCAAACAAAGTGTTCTCCAGACGCACGTCTCTGAAAATATATATGTCTAAGTTCATAATGTATGTGTACATCTTGAACTAAGTACGTGTCATAACGTACATATGGGACCACATGCAGTCGCAAAAGGCTATATATACAATGGACTATGAATCTACTCATGACCACATATGTACATCTAGGTGGACTATAAATCTACTCATGAAACATCTTTCCTCTCTTCGCCCTGCTAGAAGTAGCACGTCCACGACCTGGTGATGTAGTGGAGGGAGATGCCACTACGTATTTCATCCATGTGGTCCTAGGTGTCTCTAAGCATGCCTGCAACCTAACCTACACATTAATAAACAACAAGTTTTTAACACCCAAAATTTTAAAATACATTCAAAATTTAGAAACTTGAACAATTTAGTTAAAATGCATGTGAAATCTTACCGCAATGTCATGATCCCTATCAATTTGTTGTTGACGCGTCGTAGGGACAACAATAGACTCACGAGGGGTAAGCTACATAAAAATAATTAATTTCAAATTAAATATTTCACATATACCTATAAAATTTGATATTGTAGATTTAAGTTTAATAAGAAATACTGAACCTCCAAAATTTAACAAATTTTAAAAATTGTACCTCAGTTAGTGGATCTGTAGATGCTATGGTAGTATCTACAGCAGCCTCCATAGTCTGCATATATGGAGGAGTCTCTCTAGCAGTCATAAGCTATACAAAAAACATGTACAAATCAATATTAAAATCTACATGACAGAGGTCCAAAGCATGTAATCCACGTGAACTTCCAGTAATTAGAAACAAAGTGTAAAAATATTTACTAACCTGCATAAAACTCATGTCAAGTGTGCCAGTAGACTCAGTTCCCTGAGCAGATGATGACTCGCCAGGATCCTGTGTATAAAAGAGAAATATATTAATACATGTACAACATACACGTGAAACATTATAATAATAATCTAGTGTGCAATCAAATGAAATTAAAAATTTGTAAGTTTGTAAAACTCGAAACTTACGTTTGAAAAATGCCCAGCCGCAGTAGCCAACATGTCGACACCAGATGTTTCCTTCACCGGCTCTTGCTATTTAAAATAAAATAAAAAATTAGTTTTTTACATGTATGTACATGACGTACAATCATATATATATATATATATATATATATATATATATATATCTTAATATCTCAAACATGTGAATTAAACTATTGTGTGTGTATATATATATATATATATATATTATTTAAATTTATTTGAAATTTACCTATGAAAGACCAATATCAGTGGCACCAGTTCCAAACATTCCCCAACATCTCATCTATAGAAATAAATCATGTGAACTAGCAAATGTTGTCTCGCCTGCAGTGCATACGGCACCACATGATCCACAGTGGTGTGGTGCACTACAACTGACGCCTTCACCAACATCACCAGATGCAATCTGGTCACTATGTTGGGTGAGAGTGTCAGTGAGCTCCCTTAATGCATGCAATGTATAAATCTTCACAACCTCCTTCATTGTAGGAGGGATAACTGAAGGCAGTGGGAGATTCGGGGCATGGGGGATCCTAGGCTAACCTATGCGTGCACCAGGTCTGCTCTGTGTAGCGCTACCTCCTCGACCAAAAAAGTTAGAAAAGTCAAAATAATTCGGGACCTCATTCAACACGAACTAGCAATATAATTTCTTGAAGAAATAAAGAGGAACCTCATTGTTGTTGCATGGTGGATAATCAAACACCATCCACCATCGGTCCCAAAAATTGTTTTTGATTCTGTCATCATGGCACCAATGGATTGGGAACTGTTTACAAGTAACTGCAGGGGGGAATTGGTTCTAGGGTCGGTAAATAATGCACAAATGAGGTATTTTCCAATTTTTTTGTCTTTGACGGCCGCATGGGATAGTTTATCCGCATACCACTGCCTACAGTCACTTATAAAGGTGTTCCATCTATGTATTTGGTTGGTTGCAGACTTGACTTCGCCAATCAATGTTTACAATGTATTGGCTAAAGTCACGTGGGATGGCTTTGTAGCATGGTTTTGTCTTATAGTTTGTATTAGGTTCTCAATGACAATTTTATTTTCTCGGATTATTCTAATGATATTATCTTGCATTCCTACTGGCTTAGTGGGGATAGAAGGAGCCACAGGAGGTGGATCTATGTTTGGAGGAGGATTTTGAGGAATGTTCAGTGGGTTTTGAGGAATGTTTTGATGATTTACAAAATTTCGAGCTTACCAACCAACTGATAAAACAAGAAAATTGTATACATAAACAAAAATTTAAAAAAGCCCATGAAAATGCAAAAAAAAAACTAAAATGCAAAAAAATGATTACAATCGGGGACTTACCTCCTCGTCTTGGCAGCATGGTTGAATCTATCGCTATCCAGAAGTCTGATGAGCAATTTTGAGGTGGTATTGTAAGAGCGAGTGAAAAATGTTTAGGAAAAATCATAGTTTGAAATGAAAATTGAGGAAAATGAGGAGTCTTGGGACTGCTAAATTTTGTCTCAAAGTTCTATGATTGCGGTTTATAACCGTGTTTATGGTTCTAAACCGTGATCGCGGTTTTAGTTTCGGTAATTACCGAACCTAGAATTCAGGAACCACGATCGCGGTTTTAAAACCATGATCGCGGTACCTTTATTTCAGGTTTTTATGTCCACGGAATTGTCCACCAACTTCATACAATTACCCATGTTTTATAATGGAAATATTTTGTATTGAATAGGAAAGTTGTAATTTTGAAATAAAAAAGGAAGAAATGCCTGTGAGGAAAATATATAACTCTATCTTTTGGAAATGTGTAAAATTGGAAATCAAAGTTGCATTTTGGTTTTGAATATTTTGATTTGAATCAATTAAATGTATTATATTAGAATTGGAATGAATTCTAATAGTTGGAAGATGAAAATGGCAAATAGATCCTTTAAAATTTGATCTTTGTTTTGTATTTTCAAACTAGTAAATACCATAACCAAAATGCACAGTTCGAACCTACATAATGAAATAGTAAATTAAAAAATTAAACTAAAGTATTATACCCTAAATGAATTAAATTGGTCAAAAAAACATAAGGAATTTATTAGAAAACTTCACAAAATCGGGCTCAAACTTTTTTGTTGTCATGTTGTAGTCAAAGTTGTATTTTTTTATTTAGGATTCAATCTAACAAACTTACCTTCCAAATCAATCCTAAATCCACCTAAGAACAATCCTCCGTGTATAGTTGAAATTTTGAGAGAGAAAGAAGATAAATTGATTAATAATTTCATAAGTTAAAATTACCACCCCCCCGGTTTAAAGCTTGCAGATCGTTTTCGTAAAATTGACCTCATAAAAATTAACAATTTCTTTTTAATATTTCCTATGCGAGAGAATGTTGAGAGATTTCCAAAAAATCATCATTTTCCCAAAAACAATCTCCTAATTAAAATTTATGGCCTTTTGAATTTTTTCTTCATTTGGCATCAAAATTAATTGTAACTATCTAAAAAAAAAATTAGAAAAATTTCCTTGGCAGACTTGCGGGCCCAAATTTTCCTTTAGCACTTTCTAGTCAATAACACTAAAGGCATGAATTTCCCCACTTCTCTACTAGCCCGAAAGCCCTTATTCTTGTCAAAAATCGCATAAGTTCAAAAAAGAAATTTTGGAAAATATTCCCCCGAAAACCTGCCACCATGCTTTTTCCTTTTGCTTGTTTTTCGTGGCTGTGCGGGCTTGGAACATTCAACTTAACCTTTAAGTTAATAGGGGAAAATTTTCTAACTTCCCTCCCCCAACCCTCCGGCCCGTAGCCAATCAGGTGTTGCCAAGTGGCATAACAAGGTGGTGGCGGAGGTGCGGATCTTGTTTTTGCTTGGCATTTAAGAATTTTTTTTGGGAAATTTTTCCTGAATTCTCCTATCGGCCCGCTGATCCGCATCCAATGGTTGGCTGACATGTGGCAGCCTTAGGCATCGGCGGAGGCAGGAAGCATTTTAACCCTTTGTATCCCTTTTTTTTAAAGTCTAAAATTCATATGTTTCCCCCATAAGTCCATATTCCCTATACGAATCAAGGATTGACACGTGGCATTTGGAAATGCAGACATGTTTCCTCTTCCAGGTTTGCAGGTGCAGGGATTTTAATTGCGCTTTTGTCCCAAAAAGGCCAAAGTGCTAAATCCCTTCCCTGCTCCACTGGCCTGTGCCTTAGAAAATTTTATTCTGCCACTCCGTGATTCCTTCTCTAGGAAAAATTTCTCCCCGTGGTCCACAGGACCACCCTCGGCAAAATTGTTCTCCCTAGGCCCACAAGCCCGTTCTTGGGAAAATTTTCACCCCAAGGCCTGTCGGCCCATAACTTGAGATATATGAGGAGTTAGTAGGACTTCTTTATATCACCGGAAAGGTGAGGAAATTTCCTATCTAATGGTATTATTATTTGGAAGTTTTGAGTGTGTTAATTTTGAGAAAAATAAAGTTGAATATTTTAATCCTATTAAATGGTGGTTTAGTGAGAAATTACTATTGTATATATCTCCCTCCCCGGGTAAATATAGACAAACAGAAGAATATGGAAATCAAAGAAACTCAAAACTTGACATTTATTTACACCACCAGTCAAGCATAGGCGCGGATCAGAAGGTGTTGACACGAAAAAGGTCACACCCTGGCGCAGGCTGAAGGCACAGATATGAAGGTGTCGACAAGGAAAAATTCACGCCCAGGCACAGGTTGAAGGCGCAAATCAGAAGGTGTTGACACAGAAAATTTTTTGCCCTGGCGCAGGTTGCAAGGCATTAACAACACATTTTCAGCACCTACGGCACATTTAAGAGTATTTTAACGTGAGGATGGATGCAAAAAGGTGCACCTCTAGGAGGCGCAACATTTTGAGCGCTGACAACCCGAACCTAACAGGAAGCAAACTCTGACCCAGATATTCAAATGGACATAAATTTTCATAGGGAGCTCAGATTCACACAAGGTTAGACTTTTTGGAAATCTTACAAGGTCCTTTGTCCAACTATGACTAGATATCTTTAATTGGGTGAGAACAAGTTCTTCAAAAATGTAAAATATAGTTCACCATTTTTTGGGTTTGCTAGGGTTCTCACCTACCACCATAATGAGATGAATTAAATACAATCTGGAGGTGGTTGGGGTATATTTGGAACTCCTCTCTCTTTCCTCTCTCATTCTTCCTATAAATTGTAAGGAGGGGCTTGTTTCTAAAGGTTAGACATTCTTGTTTTTCCCCTCCATTCTTCCCTTTAGTAGGTGAATTTGTGGAGTCCAAACCTCCCATCTAAAACTGTAATGCTACTTTGCCTCTTGGCATTTTGTAGTGTATTGTATTAATTTTTGGAGAAATTAATGCATTTCTATGGATGATTCTCAACCCTCTCTGTGTTCATTTGCATCCTGCTAATCTTTCACTACAAATTTGGTTATATGTGCATGATATTGCATTGCATTTTAATGGTTTGTGTTTATTGTCAAGACAGGTGTTCTTCATTCCTCGGTTCATCACCTTTGTTAGTTTAGGTTTAACTTTTTATGCATCTTCTTACCTTGTCTCCTTGGAAAGTTAGATTAGGTTTTTTGAGTAAACCCTCTACATTTTTTACTTGTGTATCTGAATGGAGGAATAGGAACCGGCCTTCATCTGAAGATCTTTTCTGATTTCGTAAGGTCCCACACTTGGGAAAATCTCCATGTTATGTAATCGCACCGAGAGTCTCAACCCATCGAGTTGCAGACATTCAGGGGTGTTGTGATTCGCCATCAACAATTACCCTCTTAACCTAATTGATTAATCTAACCCTAAGTTTAGACCCTATGATATTTTATAATAGTCATATTAATAAAACTATAATCTATTAATAGTATTGGAATTTGAAAGTTTCTTGCAACAACTGTTGTCCTGTAACCTGGTTGTAGACTCTTTTAAACCAAAAAAAATTCTATAACTTTCCTAACTAATCCTAGGTTGTTCTTGGGTCTCAAGTGGGTTGTTTTTAGCGGGAATCACCCTCTTCTTTTGTATGATTTTCCCAACATATTCCTATTCCCTTGTAGTTTATTTCTTTTCTTTGTTCTACCGCCTCTTTTGTCTTCTTTAAATTCTTCATCATCCTCATCTCCTTTATTTTTCTATCATTCTCTCCCTTTTTCCTGATTTTCCCCCTACTCTATTCTCATCTTCTTGTTATACTTTCCTCATTCCCTTCTCCTATCATCCTTCTCTATTATTCTCTTCCAAAAAAAATTTCTTCTTTACCTCATACTTCAATAGTTTATTTATTTTATCAACTCTATCATCTCATTCATTATCAATCATTTCTCTCTCTTCATCCCATTCACCCTTCTTCACTCCCTTCATTTGAAATATCTCTTGAGCCCTTTATCATAATTTCACCCTCTGCTATGCCATGTTCATTTCTCTTCTTGTTTTTCTTTCATCATTCCCTTCCTCCCCTATCATTCCTCTCTCTTAATCTCTTCTACCTATTTCATTTAAATTTTGTCCTCCTCTGTCTCTGTCTTCTCTATTCCAGACCCTTGTCTCCTTAATCTTTGAATTTTTCTTTCTCTTCTCATAATAAAACACTACTCATGTCTATTTATTTTTATCTTTCCATTCTTACTGATTACATCTTTCAACACATCCTCACACCTAGCATTCAAGTCCGATTGAATCCTTTCCCCATTTACGCAGTGCAGTCATTCCATTATCATACACCCCATTCTCGTCCTCCTATCTACAAAATTGACCTCTCCTATTTTTGATATCTTTATCATATCTTCCATCCCCATTAACCATTTCAAGGGGGCATCATCACATCTATCCATAATAACCTCTTCCAATTACATACATCACCTACCACCTTCTACTCTCCCTAAAATACATTTTATCTACTTTTTTCTTGGCAAAAGTAGATTGAATTATTCTCCCATTATTAGAAGCGAAAGCTTATTCTACTTCTTTCTTGGAGAATTATTTTTCTTTTCTTCCTTTGATAAATTCTTATTGAAGGAACACAGTCCTTAAGAAGAATCTCTTCAAAATATGTAATCCTGCTTCTTTGGGCATATTCATCAATCTCGTCTAATTTATTTAAAAGGAAACTAATTTCTTAGTACCCTTCCAAAGAGGGGAAAATATAGACACCCCAATTTCACACCTATCCTAAATAAATAAATTTCTCCATTCCATTTACCAAAAAAATATAAATTGAATTAATAGATGTTAATCGATTAATCAATCCATTTTATACCCTAAATTAAACCTAATCTCCCCACATGCCAAATATTCCCCATGTCCCCCCACTTGCAAATTAAATATTCAACTTTAATTCTGGGTCATTCCTCATGTCTCCCACTCACCTAATCATGCTTCCTTTTCATAATCATGATTACTCTGAACCCCCAAATTAATCCCACTTCTAGGCTATAAATAGAGCCTCACCCACTCTTTTAGAATAATATTGAATGTCTTGTTAGAGTTTCTTCATCCTTTGAGTATAAAGCATCCCTCTACATCTTCCTAATGCCCAAATAGCCCCATTTTTATCATCCTAAATCAATTTTCCCCTTTATGCATTGGTGCAAAGTAAGTTGATCTTGTTGTAGAGAAAGCCTCGCTCTGGTTCAAGGGAAGAACCTACATTTCTTGTTATCAGTGTATTTTCCTAACTCACATAATATTTATGTTAATATTAATGAGGAAAACATTAACCTATGGCTCATGCAAAAACCTCTTTGTTTGTTTGTTTTGGAAATAATTTTGATATCTGAAGTGTATTTCAGGGAAAATGGGCTTATATGCAAATTTATTATTTTCTTCCCAGGGCTTGGACTCTAAGAATGGATCTCAACTCATTTTACACCCATTTTGGAATGTAAAATGGACATTTATCCTACAGTTAGATGTTTTCTCATTATTAGTTTTCATAAAACCTTAGATAAAGATATATACTATTTTTAGTGTAGTTTGTAATTTTTAGTCATCCTTTGTTTTGATATTGTCATGGTTCCCTCTATTTAACGCTATGACTGACACTTTCCATGTTAAACCTATTTGGATTCAGATGTAATATTTTCCTCTCCAATTTTGGGTTGAAAATTTGTTTGGTTTTTATTGGGGTTACCTTGGGAAAATGCTTAGCTATTGACCCAAAGATGACTTTATATTAAATAAATACACCTCATATGATCACATTTTGGTATATATGAATAATTTTGTTTGTTTCCCAACTACTATTGAGATAAAATTCCTTGATAGATTTTGGAGTCAAAATTTATACTATGAAGGGTTCCCTTTTACATATAGGACTTTTTTGGTTCTTGGCCACTTAGCTTTGAATTATCAAGTAGAGAAGAACGAAGCTGATAATTGATATTCATGGTGGAAGAATTCATATCCCAATCACTTAGTATTTTATATTCACTTGGATAGTGATTTAGATGTTGATTCATAGGAGAAGAATTTTATGTCTAAGGATGAGGTGGCAATTACTTCTTTAATCCCTATAGAAAAGGTTTCTTCCCTCAATCCTCAATTAATTATGAAAACTCATGCTCTTCCTCTTGTTTTAACAGAGTTTCATAGTTTTATGAAGAATGAGATTTAGGAAATTATCATTCTGGTTGAGGATTGTGAAAATTCCTCAGAGAACTGAACTAAAGTGAGAAAAATGAAGAAATGGAAAAGGTTTCCTTTAATATGTATTTAAGATCCGATGGGAAAGTGTCTGAGGGATAATCCATTCTCTTGTTTTCTTTTGTGTTTTTTTTGTGTTGTTAGTTTGTTTTTATTTCTGTTGTTCATTTTTTCCATTGGAAGAGGCAACCCCATTAGATCATCATTGATGTACATTTATCTTCATCATAACATGTTGTATCAGGGAAGCGTCCTATTAACACTCTTTTACCCTTATCAATTTTTTTATTCAATATTAATATTAATATGAGGGTTTATCCTTCATCCTTCGTTGTTTCTTTCAAATGGGGCATCGTTAAGATGAGTGTGAGTACTCGAGATGAAAGAGAAGTGAAAAACCAATGGGGTGGAAGGAATCCCTTCCTCAACATCTCAAAGTCATTTCCCATTTAGATCACATTGAGGACAACCCTTCAAGGATAGCCACTCCCCTCACGAAACATGATGAGAAGGAGCCACAAAACCCAAATCCTCTAGACTCTGCTAGGATGGCACGTGATTTTACTAACAAAAATGTTGAATTTATGAAGGATAGTTTTTCATTTCTTCTGGGTCACATTTCTATCAAGACTCTTGAAGTTATTCTTCTAGTCTTTGGGAAATTAAAAAACAAGGAGTTGACATTGGTGGAAAAGATAAAGAAAGAGCATGCAAAAAACAAATCTACAAACAATTTGGACAGGGAATAAATCGTTGTTTCTCCCCTATTTTTCTACCTTTTCTGGGTTCATGTGGTTTCGGTGTTGATGTGGTGCTGTAAAGTTTTTTTTTGCTTCTTTTGAAAGGATGATCCCTACTTTTTATCTTTATTACTTTCTTTAGCTTTTAGGCACTTTTTCTATGGCTTGTGGTCCCCACTTGTCAAAAAACCACTAGTATCTCTTTGTATATCTATTTTTTGAACCTTCTTGATGTTGGGGTATGTGCTCTCCCAAAAAACTATTTACCAATAATAAAAATATATATATTAGTAATAAAATTAGAATGAATATTACTATAAATGAAACTATTATTAATATGCATAATAGTAATATTATTGTAATATTATTATCATCAATAACAATAATTTGTATAGTTACAATATTATTAATAATAATATTCATATGAATTTTTAGATTATAATAAAAGTCAACTTTGACCTTTTAAATCAGAATTTATTTCTATATATCAACATTGAATTTTAAAATTTATAATTTTCTATTAAATAATATTTAAATTTTGATATAAATATTTTTTTCATATGATTGAATTTTATATTTAAATTACATGTGTTTATTAAAAAATGCAAAATATACCTATAATGAAATACTAATAATAATAATTCTATTAATAATGTAAATAATTTTTATTTATTTTTTAATTTATTATTAGTATTTCTTACAAACATTAATTTTTTAATTAATAATTTATTTGTAATTTTAATTATTATTATTATTATTATTATTAATGATAAAAAAAATATAATACCAATAGTAATAAATATATTTTTAATTATTATATGTATAATTATTAAAATTATAATACTTTTACTTTTAATTCTAAATGTAATACTACTGATCATGATTATAATTTTTACAATTATAAATATAATGATACTACAATAATAATAATAATATTAATAATTATTATAATCATATATTTTGGTATAATATTTTTTTATTATGGTTATAATTTCAATTCTATCTCTAATGATAGTTTTAATTCTAACTTAATTTATAATAATTAATATTAAATATTTTTATAATTATAAATATAAATATTACAATCACAATTATTACAATTATTATTACAATTGTTATACTAATATTCATTATTATTTTATATAATTTTTGTAATGATAATTGTTATTTTTATCAAGATTTTTAATTGCAATAAATATTATTATTATTTTAATTCTTATTCTAATTCTCATTATTAGAATTCTATTAATTAAAATGATACTTATAATCATTTTAATTATAATTATAATTATTACAATTACGATTACAATTATAACTATAATTATTATTATTACAACAACAACAATAATAATAATTAAAAAATTATAATGAGAATTTAAATTATAATAATTATTATTATTGTTATAATTCCAATGCTAACTCTAATAATAATTTTAATTCTCACTATAGTTATAATTAAAAATTTTACAATCATAAATATTGATATTCCAATTACAATTATTATAATTACTAGGATTACAGTTTATAATTTATAGAAAATGATGCACCTATACTATGTGAATTAAGTGTATATAATTAATTTCATATGGTGGCATGTTCCATTAAATTATCATACCAAAAATATACTATCTGTTAGAATGGTTCATAATGATCGTAAACAGGAAATTAGTGTTGCAGAACAAGACACATTATGGATTTTTACATGATTTTGCATTGAATTTAAGATAGTTATTTCCTTTTGTAGTTGACAAAATCGTTATCAATATCTTAATCTACTTAGGGATCTATTTTATGTGAAATTTGCCACCCGACAATCCAAGTTTGTTTCAATTTGATGTGGTTTTTGAAAAAAATGCATGATGAAAAATAACTTTCAGTAGCATGAATTCGATGTAAAATGTAAAGTTTGTTGGTATCCAATTCTAAGTTTAGTGATTTCAATTCATCTACATCACCTCTTTCAAAATAGTACAGGAAATGCTCTATTATTCCATTTCTAAATTGAAGAGAACTTTATCAAACATTTAGTAAGACAACAATAGTATCAAATATAAAATCACGGATATTGTAGTTAAGTGCATATTCTCCATAAATATTATGGTTTCGGAACACATCATCAATGTGCTTACCTTTTTTCGGGGGTGTGCCTGTAGTCTTCAATAATGCTACGGTCAACTAACGTAACATTGCTTATATTGTTTCATATTGTAGTTTTAGATAGTATATTCACTATATTACAAAGAACTTAGTGAAAAGTAGACTATGCAAGCCTAACCGAAAATAGTCAATATAAAAACGTATTTCGTGAAAAAATACAAATAGAAACAATGGTAATCATTGGGACTAAGAAATAAAAAAACAAAATATACCTGTGTCTATTGTGCAAGCTTGTGCCTAATTTAATGATTTGAGAAAGAGGAAAGCAGATAAGTATACTCTACAAATTCAAATCATTGAATGAAAGAGTCTTCAACGTCTCCTTCCCCCCCCAAAAGAAATGAAATATATTTACAACGCAAAGACTAATATCAAAAACAAGACATGCCGACATTAAACATTCCAGCATTATAAATAGTTTTCGGTAATTTTTAAAAATGTAAATTAGGGGAAAATAAAATAAAGATATGTTAACATAATATGTAAGGCCCTAATTAGGATTTCTAGTTAATATAAAATAAGGCTAGTAGAAAGGATTATGTTAGGAATTCATATTTAATCAGTGTGTACATTGTATAATAATGTGAGTTGTTGAGTTGTTAAAACAATTCACACATATTGACAAGTAGTATTTGTTGAGAGATATTTGTGGGAGGTTTGTTTGGCTTGAATCCTATTATCAATGGTTTGCATCATATAAATCCTATGAATTAATCATTGAAGTTTTCTTATTCTTTTGCTAAATCTACAGTTGAACCTTCATTTGGTATCAGAGTGAGATATCTAAGGTTAAGATGGTTTTATTATTGCTAAGGGGAAGACCGGTATCCTATGGATGATATTTTTATTTGTAGCATCCATAATAGGCTTGCATGCACCTTGATTGCAGTCTATTGGTTCTTCAGCTTTATTTACCTGTATTTGACTTTGTGTTTGGATATATTGCACTCTTATTTACAAACATTGAGTGTTGGCATTGCACTGGAATTGACGGTGGGTTGCACTCATACTTACAAACATCCAAGGAAGTTTTAACGAAGAGTTACATATCATGTAACATTCGGCATCAAATCCGATTAAAACTTTGTCTCGCCTACTATTTCTCCTCCGCATAGCATCATACTGTCTTATTTCATATCTGCAAGCACTTGGTGATCTCGATTTGATCCTCGCCACATATCAAACCATCATCCCTTTGTGCGTGCAGTCTCATTTGGATTATAAGATCACTCACCTCGCTACGTGTTGAACCTAGCTTGTCTTGGATGTTTTTCATTGTTGTGGTGCAACGGTTTCAGACTACTATTAGTCCAGATCTGCAGGGGAAACACTTGAATTGCAGCTTTGTTCACCTTTGCATTCTATATTGTTTCAGTGGATCCCACATGCATCGAATTCAATGATGAAATAATGAGATTCACATCAGGTGCAATCATTGCATTCAACTACCACAACTTGGATGGTACCCACTTGGTTCGGTCCAGGGATAATTTTAGTGGCAAATATTCGTAATATGGTGAATATTCTATTTTTAAAAAATTTGAAAAGGTAAATTTTCTAGTGCGGGTCGGTGACCTATTCACCTAAAAATTACAGTTTAATTTTTTTTAGGGGTTGGCTTCGCCTACCCTTGAAACTATCCCCTATATAATCCTATATTATTCGCCAGGTAGAACACTATTAGCTCACTCATAGCCCCTAGGAGCATATGTATTATCAAGTATAGTAAACACGCGACAAGAGGGTGGAGGCTGTAGATAGGTGAAAAAGAGTTTGTTGACGCGTAACAGGGAGAGTTTGTTCGCGTGTGATAGGAAGAGTTGTTTCATGCGTGACAGGGAGAGATTGTTGATGTGCGATAGGGAGAGATTGTTGACGCGTAACAGGTAGAGTTTGTTGACGCACGACATGGAGAGATTGTTGACGTGCTACAGGGAGAGTTTTTTGACGCATGACAAGGAAAGTTTGTTGACGCGCGACAGAGAGAGATTGTTGACGCGCAACAGGGACAGTTTGTTGATGCTCGATAGGGAGAGTTTCTTGACGCATGATAGGAGTGCGGAGGAAGTAGACGTGTGATAGAGATTTTTTTGATGTGCGACACATAGATTTTTTTTGTTATGCGACCAGATGGCAGAGACTGCTGACGCGCGACAGAGATTTGTTGACGCGCGACAACAAGGTGGTTGACACACGTCAAAAAACCTCATTGATGCACGTCAACCACCTTGTTTTTGTGCATCAGCAAATGTCTATCGCACGTTTGCAGCCTTCTGTCCCACCACTTGAAAATCAGGTGAAATTTTTTCTGTAAGACCTCCAGAAAATTCACCTTCCCATGAAACTGGTTCTGAGGATATTCACTAGGTATTTTCCATCTCCGATTTCTAAGAGTTCTCTTAAAATGAACCCTTGACCAGTTAGTTATCTCTATTTTTTTCTTTAATATTTTGTCTAATTGGTCCCATCAGTTATATACCCATGGAATATACACCTATCGACCATATATTTGCAATCCTCGAATAGTATTTTTATTGTAGTAGCATGGAGGTACCTTTAAAGTTTCTAAGGTGGAGTTGGACATGTGTGTAGAAGATGGAGATTTCATGAAGAACTTGGTCACTAAGAATATTTAACTTTAATATAAGTTTCTTTAAAGTGTTTATGAAGTCGAGTTATAAAATTCATTGTGTTAATGTTATTACAAATTAGATGTAAATTTTATTATCATTATTGCAAAAGGTTGTGGTTGAAGTGTCTTGGTCATTTTGTAGATGTTAAATTAAAATTGTAAAAATAAAATGAAAATAACATTCTTTTGTTATGGACGCTTTTTCTGGTCAACCAATGTCTGAGTTGTAATTTAGCTTCATGATAATATTCCACTAAGTTAGAAGCATCACTGGAGGATGGACACAATAGAGGATTGTGGGTGATCAGTGGTTCCTATTAGTCACCAATGATGGGGCCATAATTTGGTTTGGTGGCATCTCTTTTTCTGTTCAGTGGTGTGTTTAAAATAAAAAAGATTTGTGGTTTCATTCTCTTGTTATGATTGAAACAAGGATAATGTGCATTTTGTAATATGAGAACATTTGTATAGGATAGAAGATGAACATTAGTGATCCTCTGAATGATGTTATTCTTCAATTGTCGGACTTCTTCATTGATCTACCGGGGAAAGAGAATTCACTAGAAATTAAAGTGGGAAGTGTTGAGTTCCTTTATGTAGGTTTATCGGTGGAATTATGATCATCCAGTAAGGGATTAACTGTGGTGAAGTAGATTGGTCATGTGCAGTATGATACAGAAAACAAGATCCAAGCCAGAAGTATGCAGACCTAAAAGTATGAAGAGGCATATGATTTTGTTTGTAGTTCTTGGGATGTTATTTCTTCCCATGTTTGACTAAGGGGCTGAATGTTAGGAATTCATATTTAATTAGTGCATACATTGTATAATAGTGTGAGTTGTTGAGTTGTTAACACAACTCACATATATTGGCAAGTAAGTAGTATCTGTTGAGAGATATTCATGGGAGGTTTGTTTGGCTTGAATCCTATTATTCAGCATGTCCTAAGCTATATATTTGTATAATATGGACTGTATGAATTAATTAGAGAAGATTTATTATTATTTTACAAATATGTTGTTTTACCTTTCGACTATTGGAAATAAAAGCTATTACAACTCCAATTCATGAGTAATTTGCAACATACCCATTTTTTCCATATATAGGGATAAATGCAGAGCTATTTTGGTTTCAATCGATATGGATTAGGATAAGAGAGTAATTTCATTTGGTGAAATATTTTTAATGTTTTACAGTGATGCACATGTCTTCTTTAGTGTTTGATGTCTAACAAGTTAGGAGAAAATTTTCTTAATGCCATATTGATGTAGTGTATAGATTTAAAATAGGAAATTAAAAATTTGGGTCCCTTTTGTGCCACAGTTTGTAGGTCATTTCAAGAACAGGGGTGTGGCAGATATTTTCCCAACAATCATGTCACAAGGGGCTCCAGGTGGGGTAGCGCAAGTGATTATTTCATCACCTATAATAATATTGGTGATTTTATTTTTGGATATGTTGATTCGGATTTTGCAGGTGATTTACACAAAAGATGATTGACTTTTGATTATATTTTTACACTTACAGGTTGACCTATTAGTTGGATGTAAAATCTTTAAAAGATTACTTTTTTGTCTACTACTGAGGCATGATATGTAGCAGTTTATCATGATTGTTAGGAGGAAGTTTGGCTAAAAGGATTATTTGAGGAATTTAGAGTAGATCAATACAAGATGAAGGTATTATGTGATAACTAAAGTGTTATTTATTTGGCCAAGAATCTAGCATATCACAAAAAGTCAAGGGATATTGTAGTTGAGTATCATTTTTGTAGACATGTTATTGATAAAGGAACAATAAAACTATAAAAGGTTGACAACACTGAAAATTGTACTAATATGTTAAAAAAATCAATATTATTAGAATAGCTAAAATGGTTTTTCGCTTCTCTTCGCTTGAGAAAAATATGATGAGAAAGTCATGTAAGTTATTGAACAAATTTTGTTTCAAGGAGGATATTTTTAGATATGTGACAACAAAGTAAAATTTTGGGTCCCTTTGTAGTGTGGTTTGTAGCTCACTCCCAGAAGGGGACTTTGGGTGGTATTTTTATCCCAAAGGGGTCCAAGGGATAGAGAAATGTAAAGCATCCCCTTGGTGGGGATTCGAGGGTTGTACCCTTGAAGAAAAAGTTAAGGATTCAATCACTTGTTTTGATAGAAATAAATTCAACATAATTCTATTTTTAAGAAGAAAAATTCTAATGGTGTTTTTGTACTATATTTATATGTGGGGGAATAGTAATGGTACTTTTCCAATCATGTGTATTTATTTTTTTGGAGTTCCAAAGTAGCTGATAAGGAGTTCGCAAGTAATGTTTACTTGATGAGTAAATATAATATTGATATCCTACATCATGGATGTTTACGTAGAAATGCAACTGGGGCATTGCCATGTAATTTTTGTGTTCATATCTTGCATGTTTGGTATTTTGTATATTTTATTTATCTCTATCTCTATGTACTGTTGTTTTATCAATAAAATTTTTGGTTATTTATTGCTCCAAAGTCTATGGTTTCCTAACAAGTGGTATCAAAGAGATGTTTTCTAGATTTACGGTGATGTTATTACATTTATTGTTGTTATAACATCAAATGGAGAAAGTGTTGAGTGAAAATATTAAGGTGGATAAATTTAATTGCAAGAACAACTTTGAATTCTAGGAACTCAATGAACGTGATGTATTGGTGCAAATGGGGCTACATAATGCCCAGGATGGAAAGGAAAAGAAACTTGTAGGGATGGATGACAATGACTTGGAAGAGATGGATATAAAAGCTTCAAGTGTAATACAATTGTGTTTATCCAATAAGGTTCTGTTAAATATCGCAGTAAAAAATACAACGACAAACTTATGGACAAGATTGGAAAGTGTTTAGATGAAAAAACTTATAAGAAATCATATTTACCTTGAGAGGTAGTTGTATACATTGGAGATGAAATAAGGTACAAAAATTATAATTCATTTAAACATTTTGAATAATCTGTTACATTAGTTGACTAGTATTGGTGGGAAAGTGGATGATGAAGACAAGACATTCAACTTGATATGTTCTTTACCGGATTCTTGGGATAATATAGTAACTCTTATAGTTCCAATAATCTTGATGACCTTGACTATGATTATGTTTTGGTAGCATTTTTGAATGAGGAGACGAGAACAAAAAATAATGGGAAGACCTCTACACCTCATTCCATGTTTGATAGAGGAATATTTAAATAAATATTTAAAAGATGAAGAGGCACATCTAGTTATAAGTCACAAGGTAGGAAGAGTAACGCAAGGTGCTGGAAATACGGAATTTTAGGGCATCTTAAGAAGACCTATTGTAAGAGGAAAGAATCAAAAAAGAACTAATTTTTCACCAAAGAAGAAAATATAGTAGAAATAAGTTAAGGTATATCTGATGAAGTTTTATTTTTTTATCGTTTTTCCTCTTATCATCATGAATGGTTGTTAGATTTTGTTGCTACACATTGTATATGTCCATATAGAGGTTTGTTTTCTTCTTACCAAAACCTTGACAGTAGTTCTATTATTTTGGGAGATAATTTTTCTTGTTAGACTTAAAGGATTTGTAGCATCAAGATAAAATTGAATGATGGTATAGTGAGGAAATTAGTAGAAGTAAGAAATGTAAAGAAATACAAATAAATTTCATTTCCTTGAGTTAATTATAATCTAGTGTTTATAAGTTCACATGTCAATATAAAGCTTGAAATCATTCTAAGGGTGCTTGAGTTGTAATGAAGGCTCTAAAAGTAGAAAAACTTTATAAACTGTAAGAGACTATAGATATCAATCAAGCAATTATGGTATCTAAAATAGTAGAAGATTATAATCATTTATTGAATATACGTTTGGGGTAAATACACGAGAAAGGATTATAGGTACTGAAATATTGTGAGTTACTCCCTACTTTAAAATTTCTAGATTTTAATTTCTACAAGTAATATGTTATTGGGAAACATTGTAGAAATAATTTTAAAGATCAAAGTCATGTGAGCAAAGGTATTTTTGATAATATTCATTTTGATATTTTGGGTCTAGAACCTTTAATTTTATATGGAGGAACATTGTAATTTTTACTTTTATAGATGATAATTTTGAGAAATTATGGGTGTACTTTCTTATAATAAAATATGACATTTTTAGTACATTTAAGAAATTTAGATATTTTCTTGAAAATTGTACTGACAGGTGTATCGAGTTTTTAAGAATAGATAATAGAGACGAGATCACATCCTTAGATTTTCATAACTATTGCAAATAATATGGGACTTAAATGCATACAACAATAATCTATAGTCCATAACAAAATGGGGTTATTGAACTCATGAATTGGAATATTTTAGAGAGAGCAAGGAGAATGCTAAGAAATATAAATTTGGATCAAAATTTATGAGTATAATAAATTTATAAAACTTGTTAGATAATAAATTGCTCACCATCTTCTGCAATTGACTACAAGATTCCTTAAGAGGTATGGACTAGTTATCCATGTAATTATTCAAACTTTAATGTTTTTGTAGTAATGTTTATGCTCTTACTAATAAAAATCGACATTCAAATTTAGACCCAATATCTGAGAAGCACATATTTGTTAAGTATGGTGAAGTAGATGGTGGTAAGGGAAGTATAGAGTGTGGGATCCTTATCCCTAAAAAATCATCATTAGTAGAGTTGTAGATTTAGAGAAATCTCCTCTAATAAAATCATATGTTGAAATAAATGTAGAAGAAAGATCCTAAACTTGAACATGTGAAGGTTTAAATTCAACAATCTTTAGACACTGAAAAGGAAGAAAATAAACTATTTGCATATGTTAAACACATATAATATTGAGAAAAGCTGTAGGAAACACATGAGATGTAGGTATTAAGGTCACAACACAATGAGGAAACTGTACGAGAGAAAAGTGACAAGTGAGCTTTGGAATCTACAAGTAGCTCTTCCTTGCACCTGACCTCCCGAGGTCGTGCTGAGACAGCGAGTAGGGATGGGATATGCGTGGGATGTAGACAAACTAGTTAGGAAATCTAATGTCTTCAATACGCACTAGTGGAATTTACGAATCTAAGGCAAAGAAAGCCCTTCTAACCTAAACCGATGTGATAGATCGATCAGCAAGGACGACTGCTCGAAGGCTCCAATCAATATCAAGCTCTGGCGTGATTCAATCTATGGGTTGTGGAATACGTGGAAAATGACCTGGGATAGTTTCGTGTATGTCTCCAGATAAGGTCATATGGTGGATAGTGAATACAGTCGATTCTATGGACGATTCTCTGGCCTAGTCCAGAACCCTCTAGCTTTATTAGCTGCTATATCTAGTAAGGATAACTATTCGACGATGGTAGGTGGAAGTGGGGTAGATATGAATGCTAGTGTACGTAGGCCAGAATCTATGTCTAATTGACTTACAGATTCGTTGGGTTGTGGGATTTGTGGATCACAACCATAGACTCTTAGTTGTTGCAGTCCTGCTATGGTCATGTATGAATTCAGTCCTTGATCCCTAGTATCCCAGTAATCATATGTTTTCTCAGCCTCTATATTCAAAATCAATAGTTGTTCGATCTTCTCAGAGTACCTCACAGGCATTCTTGCAACCTGAATTCTTAGGCTAGTATCTATGTCTATGAGAATGTCTCTTGCCTCTGGCTGTGGGACCAAAGGATCATAACCGAACATTTTCTCTCTTTCAAATCCCTTCTGACAGTCATGTGGATATGAACCTAAGGTAATCTATAGTTTGGTTGATTTGACCAAAATGTGTGTGCTTGGTCGTCTTCTATGTTTAATCCCCTCAACTGAGAGCTGATCTGTCATAAATCTGTTGTTGTTTGGAAGACTTGGATTCTAAGATTCTAGTCTATGTAAACTATTGTTGTGATGATTCGGTTGAGGCACGATTGGCTCAAATATGTATTCTCTGGGTTCCCTAGGTCCTGTGATTGTCATACAAAAGCAATAATGTAAATCTAACTGCAACAAAGTGAATTTAACAATGTGAAATATATCTAGAATATATATACTTCCATTTTTGTATTTTATGATAAACTTTACGATTTTAAGAAAGCAGCTATTTAAAATATCTAGAATTAACAACTAAAATAACAACTTAAAAAAAACAAGATAACCAAGTGTAGCTATTTGTCTATGCAATTTGTAGATCTATTCTAAACAATGAAGTAACTTATCTAATCTATTTTCCAGACTCTCGATCCTACCTCAGAAGTGAGGAGTGAATCATGGTTTCTTAGAAACTATCAATCCCTATAGCTTCCCTGGCAATATCGAAAGTAAAATTGATTAAAATGAAGTGATTAGCTACTCTATTTGATATGTTTCTAATTTAGAACTTTGAAAGCTAGAACCTGGATTCTACAGAACAGTGGTGAATCCAATGGTGTGTGTGATCTTGTCCCCTTAGTGTGATCTCCTCGTTCCTTCGTGTTCACGTGAATCCAGAAAAGCATGTAATGCTAGCATCAACAAAAGTAGATATTGGGACAAAGGCAAGCTCAGAATACAGACTGAATATAATGTGAGTAGGAGAGGGATAGTGCAAGAGTACAGAGCTTGGCTTATGCAATTGCTAGTGGGATCTATTGCGAGTCATGTAACATAAAGCGTCCTGAACCTGAAACTATCTTGTTTGAAGAACAAAACCTGCAACTTTAATGGCTTCCTAAGCTATTCTATTTCAATGGATTGGACAAAATAACAGTAGTGCTTGCACAAGATGGATATGTGGCTTACCAACAGCTAAACAATGCTAACTAAGCATGCAATGAAAGAAACTAAGAGTTCTAGGAAAAGTGAAAACTAAATCTATTGCAAAGATAAATTCAAAGGAAAATTTTGAGGGGCCATTTGCTTGAGCACAAGCCATCTATTTATAGCATTTCATTCACCCAAAGATCAAAACCAAACTGAACTCTAAAACTATAAACAATGGCCAAACACTATTCCAGGGGACCAAAAACATAAATGCAAGCTCAAGGCAGTGAAAAAAGCTGGTGAATAGTTGATTTTTACGTGAGTCGCGTTAAAAATGCTTTCTGGAAAAACATGTGCAGGACCGCCGCCTTGAGCAAGGCAGTGGTTACAGGACCGCTGCCCTGTTCAGGACGGCGGTCACAAGACCGCCGCCTAGGCAGGGCAGCGATTTCGTCACTGAAGACAAAAACGCCAAGAAAAGATAAGAAAAGGGAAAAAACTAAGGACGCAGGGGCTAAGCGCGGCATGCGGGATGTTAACGCATTTTTAGAGAACTTTTCCAGATCCCAAACACCTTGTGAAGAGACCTGAATCATCATTGGGGAACTTGTTACGTTGTTCCTGGCAATACAGTACCTCACAATTTTGGGTATGTACATATTTCCCCCTCAGAGAAGTGTTTTAGCCATAAAGAGGCACAAAACGGTGGGTCTGAGTATGGCAGTCCCGAAATGGGAAGTTAGAAGTTATACCTGATACGTCCGTGTGTTGAACTTACGCCGTCCAAATTTCCCACTACCTACAAAACGAAAGAGAACTCAATTGCAGATAGACATAAAAGTTTGGAAAATAAACGCTAAAATAATAGGAAATGAGAACCTACCATTTGTGCGGGGATAAGAAATTTCCTCCATCGGTGCTCCAAACCTGTGAAAAAGGCATTTAAAACGAATTACGGTGCTATATATATGAAAGTGGGCCCATTTCTCTATTCATTTGCGTGAATCGATTTGATTGATTTTGAGCTCTAGAACCCACGGTGACAGTTTCTTGCGTGAGTATAGTCAAAATTCCCGTGACAAGATAGCGATCATGCCTTTATGTGTGGAACATAGACCCATGAGATCACAGGTTAGTTTTCTTCAATTTATCCTTTTTGCCCCTTTAATTTTGAAATGCAAAAATCTTTGTCATGGGGGGGTAATTTTCGAAAATGTTAGTGTTAAAAGGTTCATCTAGGGGGGACGCCTACTGGGTAGGCTTTGTTTTTAGGTAAAATGGTCCTGTTTTGCATTTTTTAAGGATTTTTAGGTTTAAAAACCCGCGTGGGTTTTCAGACCACGACCGCCGCCCTGCCCAGGGTGGCGGTTAGACGATCGCCACCCTTAAGGCCACGGTTACATGACTGCCGCCCTGCTCAAGGCAGCGGTTTTGCACAAAATGCAAAAAGAACATCTCTTTTGAAATATTTTTTGCATTTTTAGCATTTCTACACGTTTTCATGATTTTCTCATTATTATTCGGATTCTAACTTGCTCTATTTTGTGTTTTTTTGGGTGTATGTAGGTGAGAGAGGAGTATATCAGGAGGAGAGACATAGGAGGACACCGAGGAGGACAGAGATCCTGAGTGGCATGATACTCAGGATATCATGGAGGCAGAGAGGGCCCGAGTAGAGTGCAGAGAGGGATACTCTAGTTTTAGAGGAGCCACTCTCCCAGGGCCATGGTGGGGAGGATGAGTCCGTTGTGGGGTGCTATGTTGCCCCAGCCACAAGAGCAGCCCCTCAGTCGGTAGCGGCATCTGTGGCAGGTGCTGATCCTATAGATCCATCCTGGAGGCCGGTGAACCGAGTAAGTTACCCTCTCTCATTTTTAATGTTTGTTTTTAGTTAGAATCTCCTTAGTTACTATCTTGTGTTTCTAATTTCTTGTTTGGTTTCTAACTTGTTTTCTCCTTTGTTTGCAGAGACCGCCGATGAGTGGCGACATTTGATTCGCAGGGTATGGACTAATTCCCTGATGATCCCCATGGAGAGGACCCGCGCAGATCTCTCCGTGGATGCTGGGGAGCCTTCAGTAGCTGGTAGGCATACTGATGTCTTTTCCCTAGTCTGGCATGTAGCCAGGATGGTATCGAGTCCCCACATAGAGTTAGCGGGATATAGAACAACCGAGAACTTGATGAGGAGACGTTCTTGTGGCGAGACTGCGACTGCCTCTCGAGATCCTGAGCCTTCCGTGCACTCAGAGCGCTAGCGTAGCCGGAGTCCTAGGCGTGGGCGGGAACCTTCAGAGGGGTCTCGTAGAGATTGAGAAGACACTTGGCTCTCATTGATTTTTGTACGATAAATAATTTTGTATATCCCAGGATCTTTGAGTGTTTTGACCATGCTTAGTGCATGGTGGCATTGTAGATAAACGTTGATCATTTATATCTATATATTCTTTTTTGGATCAAACTTTTGGCATTGATGGCTTTTTTTCCTTTTCCATTTTCCTCATGTATACTACGATGTATGTTTATATGCTTTTTAGAATGTATGCGATGGAGAACAAATGATGAAAGTGTTTACTTTCTTTCTGTATTTCATGATGCTGATACATGATAATGTAGATATAATATGATTTTGAATTTTAGCTTCTGCAAGCAATTTTGGATACCTCATGTTTGTTTTGGCAAGGTGATGTATATAAACCAGTATGATGAATGGATACACCTGCCCCTACTCCAAACTCCACGCAACTAGTAAGATGCGAGGGCTCATCACTGAGAGTTGGGAAGGGCGTAAGTTATGAGATGTGTTTAAATGAAAGTGATGAAAGATAGACAAAGCTTTGGTGGAACCAAATTGGAAAGCTACAACCTTACTCTACCCGAGTGACTTCATAGTTTAGAATGCTACTTTGCGGTTTATCTAGACTTGGATCCGTAGATGGCCACATAGTAGACAAAATCTGGTTTTTTTTAGGATTTTAACTCTCTTGGAATTTTGAACATCTGATTCATTTATTTTTGATTTAAGACTTCAATATTTGAATTGTTTGCTTATGACCTTTAACGTTTGTTCGTTAAGAGGACCCCCTATACTTTGCCCCATGCTACTAGTAAGAAGCGTGGGTTTATCACCATGGGCAAGGTATAGGCGAGTAAGGGCATTTCCATCCTTTCCCAACCCTACGTCACTAGTAAGAGATGCAAGCTCATCACCGAAGGTTGGTGGGGCAAGGAAATGTGTAAAATTAAAATTTTCTGTTTGATCAATGTTTGACTCATTTTCTTGAGTAAAATGTCAGTATGTGCTTATTTCCAAAGATATATATATATGGGATAGATGTGACACCATGAAGCTTCTAGAACAGACCATAGGCAAGACACCTATCCTAAGAAGAAACCAAAAGTGAGAACAAGCCCGCAGATCTTAATATGGTTACCATTTAAGACTTTGTCATATCTAGCTTTATTTGATGACATGATTCCGAGATAATTTGATGATGTCATTAAAATGGAGAGGTATGATTAGAAAGTTTATCCCAACAACATCATGAGTTTGTAATGAATTGCTTTGAGAATAAAATTCCCTGATCACAATTTGTGTATGAAACAAGTGGACAAAATGATCTTAATCTATATGAAGATGCAATGTAAATAAGTATTATGCCGGTTGCTTATGTGTGGAATCATTTAAGGTGTATGCAATTGACTGTTTCGCCAAATTCCTCACCTTCTAGCGTGCATAAGAGATATGCACCATTTCCATAGTCCTTTTTGACTTGGTATGGGCCTAACCATTTAGGCCGGAACTTCCTTCCTTTGCCGGTCTTCTTGTCGATCCGGCTATCTAATCTTAGAATTAGATCACCTTCATATATGTCACGTTCATAGACCTTTCTGTTATATTTCTAGCACATCCGGTCAACATAGACTCTATGCCATTGTTCAACATCTAACCTAGTTTCATCTAGGCTTTCTAGTTGGGAAAGACGTTCTTCTCTGTAAGTGTCTTCATCCAGAATCCCTTGTAACGAAATGCGGAGACTGGGTATTTCGACCTCAAGTGGGAGAACTGCCTCTGCCCCGAATACTAATGAGAAAGGAGTTTCTCCCGTTGGTGTTCTTATTGAGGTTCGGTGGGCCCATAAGGCCAAATATAACTTCAAATGCCAATCTCGTTTGTTTTCTTTCACAGTTTTAAGGAGAATGGATTTCAGTGTTTTGTTTGTTACTTCAGCCTGTCCGTTGGCTTGAGGGTAATACAAGGAAGCCGTATGATGGCTTATTTTAAATTTATTGCATAGTTCACGTACTTCGTCATTTTTAAAAGAAGTTCCATTATCTGAGATAATGACTTGTGGGATATCGTATTTGCAAATGATTTGGTTCAAAATGAACTTGGCGATTACAGAACCTAGTACAGTAGTAAGAAGCATAGCCTCTACCCACATGGTGAAATATTCGGTGGCCGTGATTATAAAATTATGGCCATCTGTAGATGAGGGAGAGAATTTCCCTATCAAATCAAGACCCCATATAGAAAAGGGCCATGGAGTAGCAATTGGTTGTAGAGCTTGTGCTGGCATATGAATCTTGTGGGAGAATTCTTGACACTTATGACACCTACATACAAACTCTACTGTGTCATGTTCTATAGTCGGCCAGAAATAGCCCATTCGATGTATTTTACGAGTGGTGGCATGGCCACTAAAGTGGCCTCCAACCATTCCACTGTGAGATTCGTGGAGAATCTTCTTATATTCTTCTGTGTCGACACATCTCAGAAGCATTCCATCGAATGCTCTTCAATAGAGCACTTTCTCTATAATGACGTATTTGGCTGCAATAATGCGTAACCACCTTCTTTGTTGCGATGTAGCCCCTTCTGGATACGTATGGTCCATGATATATTTAATAATTTCGATATACCAGGGACACTCAGAGATAGGAGGTCTAGTTTCAATGTAGTATATGCACTCATTGGGAAAGTCTAGATTTACTAGATCGCCTCCGTCCAATGGGTTATCAGCTAACCAATCTGCGATGATTTGTTTCTTAACAGATTTCTGATTTAAAAATTTTAATTCAAATTCCGCCATTAAGGTTATAAAACATACAGCCTTCTTAGAAAATGACCCTTGTGTGAGGAAAGTTCATAAATGGTCCGTTTTTATTATGACCCTTGTTTCTTGATTCAACATATAGTGTCTTAAGCGTTTAGTAGCAAAGACTATGGCAAGGCATTCTCGTTCTTCCTGTGTATAATGTGTTTCATAGTCAAGTAATGTTTGACTAATGAAATAAATCGCGTGCTCTCTCTTGTCATCGTCCTCTTGGGCCAACATACAGGCTAGCGAGACATCTGTAGCTCATGAATATAAAATTAATGGGTGATCTAGATTAGGTGGCATTAGTGTAGGTGGTGATAACAGGAAATGCTTAACTGCATCAAAGGCTTCATTATAGTCTTCGGTCCAATCAATACTATAATATTTCTTGAGCAAATTTTTGATTGGATGGATGGCAAAGCTTAAGTCCGGGATGAATCTCCGGATTGCACCAAGTTTTCTGAGAAATGACCTGATTCCAGATTCATTCGAAGGTGGGACCATTTCGAGGACAGCGCAAATTTTTGTTGGATCAACATCTATCCCTTGTGACGATATGATGTAACCTAGGAGTTTTCCTCCTATTACACCAAAGATGCATTTCTCTAGATTTAGCATGACTCCATATTCTATTAGACGTGAAAGAATGACGCGGAGCACCTCCGGGTGGTCACAACGCTTCTTGGCCTTAGCCAACAAGTCATGTACGTAGGATTCCACAATTTTATGAATTAGATCATGGAATATATATGTCATAGCTCACTGGTAAGTAGCACCAGCGTTCTTTAGACCAAATGGCATAACAACATAGCAATAGGTTGCCCAAGGAGTTATAAATGTGGTTTTAGCTTGATCTTGTTCAGATATTTTAATTTGATTGTATCCCAAGAATCCATCCATGAGAGACAAGAGTTCAAATCTAGTTGTTGCATCAACAATGACATCTATTAATGGTAATGGGAATTCGTACTTAGGACACGCTTTGTTAATGTCTTGGAAATCTATGCAGATGTGTATCTTCCCATTCTTTTTAAGAACAGGAACGATATTAGATACCCATTGAGAGTAATCGACTGGTTTGATGAATCCCACTTGGAGGAGTTTTATTATTTCCTCTTTCACCATGAGAGCCACCTTAGGTTTCATGGGTCTTGATTTTAGTTTAATCGGTTTTGCATCTGATTTAGTGACGAGGTTGTGTACCACAATGTGTGGTGCAATGCCTGTCATTTCCTTATAATTAAATGCAAAAGATTTCTGATGTTCCTTGAGGATCTGAGTGTGTATTTCTACTTCTTCCGGGGTTAACGAGGATCCTAATTTTAAGATTTTTGGTTCATCCTCCGTTCCGATGTTAACATCAATTGTTTCTTCGATTAAAGAGGCATTAACCTCTTCAAACTCAGGTGGGGCTAGAGGTAAATCCAAATCGTCCCCACTTTCTACTGTGTATACGCTAGGTTCCATCATGGGGTTTCTGAAGTAGGAAGAGGAATGCACGATTAAGGACAAATCTATCATATGATAGGAGAGATGTAATGCCACATAGGCATTTAAGTAATTCAAAATGGTCATACCACTATCAATGTGGTCTAGGATAGTAGACTTGTTTTCATTTCCGTTTAAAAGAGAATTTGTCGTTTCTTTTACCAATGGTTCATCACGAAGGGATACCATGAAACGGGTATCCTCAAACTTACTGTTTGGAGTAAAGCATGATGCCGAGGTTGCTATAGAATCGGCGAGAAGATTGTGTTCTCGCGAAATTGATTCAATTGATATGAAGTCAAACTCCTTGCTTAAATATAATACAGTTGTTTTGTAAAGTTGTAAGTGCTCGACTTTGGTTTCATATATCTCAGAGACTTGGTCTACTACTAAGTGTGAGTCTCCTAACACCTTGATATTATTAACACTGATCCTCTTGGATAAAATGAGGCCAAAGAGGAGGGCTTCGTACTCAGTGCCGTTGTTTGTACATTCCAAATTGAGTTTGAAGGTTAATGGTAGGACCTTTCTTTCAGGAGAAGTAAAGATTACGACTGCCCCCACTCCATAACGGCATCTAGCTCCATCAAAATGGAGTATCCAATATTTAGCTGGGAATATGGATGCTGGGATATTTGTTGTGTTTGCGCATTATACTTCCACCATACAGAGATCCTCTGCTGGAAGAGAACCAACACCTAGGGAATATCCCATGCCTACAGAATCAAATGGTAAGAACATTGGTAGATCCTGTTCATGTAATTCAACGATTTTTGCAGTAGTTCCTAATGATATTGTTTCTACAATGTTAGCCTCATCTTTTGAGGCTGGGATTGTCTTGACTAGATTCATAGTCTCGAGATCCGTTGTAGGTACCAACTTCTCCTCTGGTTTTGCGTCAATGGGTTTATTAAGTTGGTTTGTTGGAAGTTCAAATTCCAAGTGCATGCTTGGTCTTTTCTTTAAGTCAGCTAGGTGTATATCGAATGGCTTTGGATCACCTTTGGCTACAAACACCTTTCCTAGATGCAAGAATATTACTTCTTGGAATAACGTAGAACAGATTTCCTTCATACGGTGTATCCATAGTCGTCCGAGGATCATATTATAATTAGTTTCCCGATCTATAATATAAAACTCAGTCAGGATTGTTTTGGGTCCTAAGGTGACCAGTAATATTATAGTTCTAATTGAAGTGGCCTTAAGGCTATCGTAGCCCCTCAATGTATTTCGAGTGGTGGAACAATTTGTTTCCCCACATCCTATTTTTTGAAGGAAAGAGAAAGGGACTATGTTAACTGCTGCCCCATCGTCAACCATTTCTCGTTTTACGTGTTATTATAAACCCATACTTGTAAGTGTAAGGCTGGATCACCCCGGTGTGGAATCTCAACATCTGTAGGCATTTTATTTATTTTGAATATAAATTCGACATCCTTATCCGGTTGCCCCAGAGGGTGGATATCAAAGTCTACATGGTTCACTTGTGTTTCAGGAGGTGGAGTGATATTAATTAGATGACCTAAACCTAATGCCTCTAGAAGAGCAGCCCTGTGGGCAGGAGAATTCTTCAGTAAGTCCAAAAATGAAATGTGCAAGAAGGATTTTGTTAGGTCACTAATTAAATCATAGGCACCTACAGGTTTTTCTACTATTTTTTGGCTCTTATCTATTTCTGGTAGGTGACTTTCCCTTGGCTGAGAGAAATACTCTCGTGTTCTTGTTATAGCTTCAATGGGTAGTTCGGCGTCTAGTTATACTAAACTGACTATCTTGGCTCTCGGCTAACTTCCTAATTGTGGCGCAACTGATGGATTTAGTGAAGTCGAGGTTTCATGATCATTGTTTCCCATCATTATGCTTTTGTTTTTCCCATTTAGATTTATCCTATTATTATCGTGATTTGGGAGTGGATCGTTAAAGATCTTGACGGGATAATTCTGAGGGGAAACTGTCCCTGCGAGTGTGCTTGGTGGTGGTGACACGGGATCTGCCAAAAATAAATCTGTGAAGAACTGTCTTTGTTCTTCTGGAAAACATTTCATGAATTTATTGTATTCACGGCACGTTCTAGTGTCATGACCTAGAATTTTGTGGAAACCATTATATGAATTGGGATTGTAATTCCTGGTTTTTTGGTTTGGTGTATATTGAGGCCTAAAACTTTGATCAAACTATTGCTTATTAGGATTGAAGTTTTGCATTTCTTGTTTCTGGTTTTGATTTTGGTTTTGATAACCAATTGAGTTTTGGCTTAGACCCTGTGCGGGATTTCGCCGTTGTTGTTGTTGTTGTTGAGGATGATTAAAATCCACTGTATTGATTGTTGGGGTAAATTTATTGTTTCGTTGATTGTTAATTGGTAATGAAGTATTCACAGTATTTACCTATTTAGGTTGATCAGTTACTCGATCTGTTGTCACCCCGTGATTTTTGTTAAGGCTTTTAGGTCCTTGATTGACATTCGTGGTAGTAGGACAAGTTGTAGTGTTCTGGATGGAGGTGATTAACCTCCCATTTGTTCCATATGTCTTACGACCACTATCTATTGCTGCTTGATCTATTCGGAGAGTGCTCTCAAGTAATTCATCGTAAGTTCTTAGTGGGAACTTCTGGACTTCTTCCTTCAACTCTCTGCTGAGAGAATGAAGGAATAAATCACATAGTTCCATCTGATCCATATTTGGATCACTTGCCGAAGAATAAAGAACTGTATGCCACCTTTGGATGAAATGGGTGACAGATTCATTGTGTTCTTGTTTAATGTGCAAGAATTCCCTGATTCCTATTCTTAACAGTTTTTTCATGTTGAATGCTTTAATGAATTCTGAAACGAGTTGTTTAAACGAATGGATTGAAGCCTAAGGTATTCTATAATACCAATCGAGAGTGATGCCTTCCAAAGTTTTGGGGAATATTTTAGCAACAACCCCATCCCAAGGGAGTAGTTCTCGTATGGTTGTAGCATAAGCCTTGATATGTGCATTTGGATCTCCCTCACCTTTGTACTGGGGTAAATTGGGAAGGGGTATTTGAAGCATGACGCTTTGTATGGTGAAGTGTAAGTGCTCTTTCAAATATTCCGAATAAGTCCCTATCGCATAGGTTTTGACCATTGATGGTGTTTGCTGAGGGAGTGGTGGTGGAATGGGTTGTTGATATGGCGTAGCGTATGCATTGGTAGGGGCATAAGGAAACACCTGTGTTTGAGCAAGCATGCCGGGAGAGTAGAACATATCCCGTTGTGGTGATTTGGAGTACATGTTTAAGTATGATGGGGTATTGTCCAGGAATGGATTGTTTTGTAGTAGATTGGGAGGAACAGTGTTAGAGATGAGGGGTCTAGTTGGCGTTTGTTGTGGATACTGAGGAGGCATGCCTAACGTGCCTATTCCTGTGAGGAGGTCTACTTGGCTAGGATGGTGTGGGGGATTGGAACTTCCATCTTGCATGAATTGAGAATTTTGACTTGCTTGAGCAAGTTCTAACCCTCTCACTTTTTCTGCTAAGATTGAAATGACTTCATTTGGTGAAGTCATGGTGCTTTTCCTTACCGGTGTTTGTTGTATACCTTGGTGTTGTATAGGCATGTGATATCCCGTTATGAACTGATAGTTGTCTTACCAAGTTTCCCTGAGGGCATTTCCTATATATAATGGCATGGAGGTTTTTTCTTGAAAAGAGTTATCGGGTTGTATTCGTAAACTCCCTATAGGTGGGTATATACTCCGAGAGTTTTGTTCACTCCTAGGATAACATATTGATTGTTCATCATCTAAAACCAGTTATGGATCTGATTGTCTACTAATTTGTGGTCTAAGTAGTATCTGAGGAGACGAACTGAATTCTCCAGTGAATGTCATATTATTCGAGCCTAAAGTATCTGTTTGTTGTTTTTGAGGGAGCTGATCTAACTCCTCAGTTTGAAAAGATGAGTTATATCTGATCCTTGGAGTTTTTGTTGAAAACTGATTAGTTGAGTAGTTGTCACCCCATACTGAGAGTGAGGGTGATGATTACCTATTCTGTTGGGCATAGTATGCCTCAAGACCCAAGAGGGATCTGCCATATGCATCAAATCCTGACATATTCGGGGGGTATATGAGTACTTGTAGAATAATGGGAAGGAGAGAAGGTGGATGAAATAAGATGAAACTCTCAAAGAGAAGGTGAAACAGTTGTTTGTTTCACGTCGGGTTCACCAATTTTGTACGACAGAAAAGTGACAAGCGAGCTTGGGAATCTACAAGTAACTCTTCCTCGCACCCGACCTCCCGAGGTCGTGTCGAGACAGCCGGTGGGGATGGGATATGCATGGGATGTAGACAAACTATTTAGGAAATATAATTTCTTCAATATGCACTAGTGGAATTTGTGAATCTAAGGCAAAGAAAGCCCTTCTAACCTGAACTAGTGTGATAGATCGATCAACAAGGATGACTGCTCAAAGGCTCCAATCAATATCAAGCTCTGGTGTGATTCAATCTACGAGTTGTGGAATACATGGAAAATGACCTGGGATAGTTTTGTGTATGTCTGCAGATAAGGTAATATGGTGGGGATAGTGAATACAGTCGATTCTATGAACGATTCTCTAGCCTAGTCCATAACCCTCTAGCTTTTTTAGATGCTATATCTAGTAAGGATAATTGTTCGACGATGGTAGGTGGAAGTGGGGTTCTTGCAACTTGAATTCTTAGGCTAGTATCTATGTCTGTGAGAATTGTCTCCTGCATCTGGCTGTGGGACCAAAGGATCACAACTGAACATTTTCTCTCTTTCAAATGCTTCTACAGTCATGTGGATATGAACCTAGGGTAATCTGTAGTTTGGTTGATTTGACCAAACTGTGGTGTTCTTGGTCAATCTTTTATGTTTAATCCCCTCAACTGAGAGCTGATCTGTCGTAAATCTGTTGTTTTTTGGAAGACTTGGATTCTAAGATTCTGGTCGATGTCAACTATCGCTGTGACGAGATTGGGTTGAAGCACGATTGGCTCAAATATGTATTCTCTGGGTTCCCTAGGTCCCGTGATTGTCATACAAAAGCAATAATGTAAATCTAACTGCAACAAAGTGAATTTAACTACGTGAAAAATATCTAGAATATATATACTTCTACTTTTGTATTTTCTAATAAACTTTATGAATTTAAGAAAGCAGCTATTTAAAATATCTAGAATTGACAACTAAAATAACAACTTAAAAAAAAAAAGATAACCGAGTGTAGCTATTTGTCTGTGCAATTTGCAGATCTATTCTAAACAATGAAGTAATTTATCTAATCTATTTTCCAAACTCTCGATCCTACCTCAGAAGTGAGCAGTGAATCATAGTTTCTCAAAAACTATCAATCCCCATAGCTTCCCTGGACAATATCGAAAGTAAAATTGATTGAAATGAAGTGATTAGCTACTATATTTGATTATGTTTCTAATTTAGAAACTTTGAAAGCTAGAACCTAGATTCTGCAGAATAGTGGCGAATCAAATGGTGTGTGTGATCTTGTCCCCTTTGTGTGATCTCCTCGTTCCTTTGTGTTCACGTGAATCTAGAAAAGCATGTTTAATGCTAGCATCAACAGAAGTAGATATTGGGACAAAGGCAGCTCAGAATGCAGACTGAATATAATGTGAATAAGAGACGGATAGCACAAGAGTATAAAGCTTGGATTATGTAATTCCTAGCGGGATCTATTGCGAGTCATGTAACATAAAGCGTCCAGAACCTGAAACTATCCTATTTGAAGAACAAAACATGCAACTTTAATGGCTTCCTAAGCTATTCTATTTCAATGGATTGGACAAAATAACAATAGTAATTACACAAGATGGATATGTGGCTTACCAATAGTTAAACAATGCCAACTAAGCATGCAATGAAAGAAACTAAGAGTTCTAGGAAAAGTTAAAACTAAATCTATTGCAAAGATAAATTTAGAGGAAAATTTTGAGGGGCCATTTGCTTGAGCACAAGCCATCTATTTATATCATTTCATTCACCCAATGATCAAAACCAAACTGAACTCTAAAACTATAAACAATGGCCAAACACTATTCCAGGGGACCAAAAACATAAATGCAAGCCCAAGGCGGTGAAAAAATATTGTGAATTGTTGATTTTTGTAAGATTCGTGTTAAAAACGCTTTCTGGAAAAACACGTTCAAGACCACCGACCTGAGCAGGGTAGCGGTTACATGACCGCCGCCCTGTTCAGGGTGGCAGTCACAAGACCACCACTCAGGCAGGGCGGTGGTTTCGTCACTGAAGAGAAAAAGGCCAAGAAAAGAGAGGGAAAGGGAAAAAAAAAGGATGCAGGGGCTAAGCGGGGCATGCGGGATGTTAACACATTTATAGAGAACTTTTCCAGGTCTTGAACACCTTGCGAAGAGACCTAAATCATCATGAGGGAACTTGTTACGTTGTTCTGGATGTACTTTACCTCACAATTTTGGGTACGTACAGAAACACCTCCATAGCTATTTTAGATGTCTACGTGAGTTAGGAATCCTTTAGGTAAGTATACTCCTAATATTTCACTTGCTTTGATTTTTAATGATGGAGAGGCTAGTTGTGGATAGTTTGAAACAGAAAATGGAGATGAAGGAGGAGATGGATTCCTTAGAAAATAAAAGGTCATGAGACCTAGTAAAATTTCCTAAAGGTAGAAAAATTGTTGGCTGCAAATGGGTTTACAAAAGAAAGATAGGTGGTGATGAAAAATACGAAAGGTTCAAGGATAAATTTGCAACAAACGGATTTTATTCAAAAGAAGGTATTTAGCTTCATGAAATATTTTCACCGGTTATTAAATTTTTTTAGATTCGAGTCATCTTAGCATTTGTAGACAGCTAAAATATGCTTACAGTTAGCATTTCATCCAATCTAATCAGTTAACGACACTTCGTTAATTACCCATACTTCATTGCATTCTTGAATGCTCATTCACGACACACTTTTTGTTGTATTCCTCCTATAATCATATTATTTTCCTAATATCTCTCTTATTAGCTAAACATTCCTCCTTTCAACCATTCATAACCTCCCTAGTTCTCTCTAGACCACTTCTATTGGCTTTGTAGGATATCTATCAGTCAAAATTGGTTATCCAGACCCCTCCCAACTCTCAATGAGTCTCTAATCACTTGCTAACCAAGTTTAAATAGACTGATCCTATCTTAACTAAGCCTAAAGCATGTTTATCCTAATCTAATCCTAAAGTGATTTTAAAAATTTAGTCCCACAAGCACCCAAAGTTCAAAATATTCCATTTGGAAAACTATAAATACAAGGCTAAGCCTACCCATTCAACTTACACCTTCACACCTAGGATATCTTATTAAGACTAAGAACACCAAGTTTTGGGATTCCATTTGTATTAGCTTTGAGCTATAAAAACATTTGGATCTTGACCATACTGCATTGTTTAGAGCTCTTCCATCTTGCATCCATCCATTCTAAATATAGTTAATAAGGGAAGATCCAAAGCTTGGCAATGTAGCCAACTTGGAGAGATCTCTTCACTATTTTTGGGAGTAAACAACACACAATTTGATTTCTTAGAATCTAACTAGGTTCACTTTCATTAAGCTTTCATAGAGTATAGAGTAGTATACATGCTAGTTTTTGATATTTTTGTCAAAGTTATAATGCTTGCATGTTAGTTTCTCTTGTTCAGCTCTAATCTCATGGTGCAAGTTAGTAAAGATTTGAGGTTCTTTAGCCTCATTCCATAGCTTTTGCAACTTTCTGTTGCATACATGCGACACGCCTGGTGGGACACTTTGTCCATCCTCCATTAATGGATTCATTTTAAAGCTTTTATTTTAGTTTCTAAATTTTTTAGTGTCAATGTTTCTAGATTAGTTTCAAGATTTCTAGATTAGTTTTTCAAAAAAATTTAGATTAGTTTCAAGTTTTTAATTCCACTAAAATTTCTTGTATTAATGGATAAATATCAAGTTTATTAGCTAGTTTAGCTAGGATTGTCTTGTTTTTGTGCTCTTTGCAGGATCAAAGGAGGTGAAGTGCTGCCAAAATTGAACCAATTTGATATTTTTGAGATTATTTTTTGAAAAATCCTATGTTTTTATAGCCACCTACAGGAAAGGGAGCACACATACCATTTTGTGCACGCAGGTATAACTCTGACAGTCATTTTTTGACAGAGGTGTGCATGCACACAATATGTGGCGCACACGCTCAAAATGTGGTGCACATGCCCAAACCATGGCGCACACACCCATTATGGCACACACACCCATTATGCAACACACCCAAAACTTATTGCAAGGATCATTAGCAATCTTCTGAAGGCCATAACATTTTCTCCTGAGCTCAAAATGACTCTGTTTTTGTTACGTTGGAAAGGTATTGAAGATAACTACACAATGGAATCATACAAATAGGATTTTTAATTACATAAAATTTATGGTTTACATTATTAGGTGAATAATCATTTTCTAATGTATCTTAAAGTCTAAAATATTGTTTTCTTGACTATTCTAAAAGTTTGAAAGGTATTTTGAGACTAATCAGTTGGTTGCAGGGTTTGGTTTTTTTATTTCAAATTACATAGCTTAAGTTTTTTCATTTCTTAGCTTGAATAAATATTTTAAAGTGTGTATGCTCTCTCCTCGTGCCTTTTTGGTGATCTTGGAGATCAAAAACACCTGTTCAAAATTTATGTAATACTTTAAAAACACTTTTTCTATGATGCTAAAAAAGTAAAATAGATTTCCATACAATTTGTCTTAGTGGAATTTTCACATTGTGGATGCACTTCTTTCACACCTTTCTGGAAATCTTAGGAATCAAAAGGAAAGTGTAAATTCTCTTTCTTAAGTTTGCAAATGGAAAACTACTAAACTCGTTATCTGTAGGACCAAAATCGCTTGTCAAAGAAAGAATAAATAAAAAACAAAACAAAAAACCCTCTAATACACGTGTTTCTTGTAGGTTGCCAATTGGTGTGCCACTTAAAACCACATTTAAGTTAAAAAGATAAAAAACACACCATATTCAAAACACTGTATTGCAGGTTTTAGAAAAGGGTATGTCCCTCTCCACTCAATTGGAATATAACCCCTTTAGCATAACACCTTAATCTACAACAATGGGGGTGGTACCAGGAACCCCAAAGTAGTCCACATAAGAGGGAACCTTGTGGAAAAAATGGGAAGTACTCTACACAACCTAATTTACTAGTCATTCCTTGTGAGTTAGTGTTACCAGTTGTCCGTATGGAGACCCTAGTGATTGTATGCGTAGAAACACTAGTTGTCTACTGTGCTTAAGGGGGTAAAGTAAAGTTGAGATAAACCCAAATTAGTCATTGTGAATTTTTGGGTATATCGTGTCTGCTCTTGGATGACTTTGTAACACCTAAGATGAGATAACCACCTAGGAAAATATACTTTCGCTAGGAGGCCACTTTGACTAGTTCAAAACGGTGTTGACGTTATGATCTATTATTCACCAAAAAACATGTGACACGTTACTTTCACTTAGTTTTTCACTTACCCAAAAGTAAGGTGAAACTCTGCCAAAGTGAGGCCAGCATATTTGTTTACCCCCATTTGATCTACTTCCTTCACTTTCTTTTGACACTTTGTTGATCAGAAGGCGAGTGACTACCTTTGCATTATCAATTGATTGTTTCCCCACTTTTTTATCCATTTACGCTGATCCATGTTTGCGGTTGGGTTAGTTAAATGTATAAAGTTTGTGGAGACATATTTATATCATTGGTATACTTTTTAATCTTGATACTCACATCAGGATCGTCATCATAGTTGGGATTGATTCATCATTTTATCTCCCTTTGATGTGTTACCTTGTTTGCATTATCTCGACATAATTAAGATAGTTATGTCATGTTTTTTCGTAAATGTGATCTAAGTATCCACATTGCGATGTTACGCTGTAACATTTTAACAATTTCTCAATATACCCTGACTTGGTTTGACTTCAAACATTGTCCAAAATCGTGAAGAGTGTCGTTTACTTTGTTTGTGTCATTTCAATACCACTTTGGCACTAATATCTCACTTCTTTGTGAATCTTCATTAACATGTCCAATTGGTGTTGTTATGTGGCTTACATTTGTAATTATTTACCTTTAACATTCAGGCCTTGTTGGTGTTTGAAATTTTCATGGTATCCTTTGATTGGGAGTCACATCTAACCTTTGTTAATATTTATGCCTTGTTCATTGCGAGCTTGACGTAAATATTGACATTATGTTGAGCACCTTTGCATCGAACTATCACTTTGCACATGCATTTGCATATGGTGTATTTCCTTGTTGATTGGATTTGTGTTTCACACTTGCATGATTGTTTCTTGTGATTATTCATTCAAAAATCCTATTTTCTAGGACAATACCTCTTGATCTCATCAATATTGCATCATCACGATGTCTATTTTCCTTAGACCTTCTTCGAAAAATAATGCATGCATATCAATACTTACAAAATGTCTAGCTGGTTGTCATTATGCTTCCCTGAATTGACATGTCACTTCCTTCCCTTTGAAGGAGTTCCATCACACTATCTACATCTAGAAATTTGTGCTTAAAACAATCCCAAAAATGACTAATTGTCACAAGGTTCCTTATACATACAACAATAAGGAATGAAAGTTTCGGTGTACAAATAAAAACACACCCATCATGACCAAACCTCATTTGGTTCTTCATGCTAGAGAGCCCCTATGGGTAACTCATTCCCCTCCTTCATCTAATAGTCAGTGGTATGATTTGGACGCTTCTGATCCAAATTATTATTCAAGTTCCCCCCACTCTTCTTCTAATTCTAATCAAAACATTTCCTCTTCTTTTGAGGATTCTAATCCAAGTATTTCCTCTAACTCTTCTAATGATTCTAATCCAAACTACTATTCAGATCCAAAATACTATTCAAATTCATCCAATTTAACTCCTAAGTCATCTAATGTGAATCCTATGTCATGGTCCTGCCTATCTTTACAGGAACCTCTTCATCATACATTTAATATGACTCCTACGTTGCGGTCCTCTCTTTCTTCGCAGGACCCCTTTTATCAATCACCTTGACGTCGTCTTCTTTCTTTGAATATACATGCGACTCCAAATCCATTTGATCTACTTCCTTCACTTTCTTTTGACACTTTGTTGATCAGAAGGCGAGTGACTACCTTTGCATTATCAATTGATTGTTTCCCCACTTTTTTATCCATTTACGCTGATCCATGTTCGCGGTTGGGTTAGTTAAATGTCTAAAGTTTGTGGAGACATATTTATATCATTGGTATACTTTTTAATCTTGATACTCACATCAGGATCGTCATCATAGTTGGGATTGATTCATCATTTTATCTCCCTTTGATGTGTTACCTTGTTTGCATTATCTCGACATAATTAAGATACTTATGTCATGTTTTTTCGTAAATGTGATCTAAGTATCCACATTGCGATGTTACGCTGTAACATTTTAACAAATCCTCAATATACCCTGACTTGGTTCGACTTCAAACATTGTCCAAAATCGTGAAGAGTGTCGTTTACTTTGTTTGTGTCATTTCAATACCACTTTGGCACTAATATATCACTTCTTTGTGAATCTTGATTAACATGTCCAATTGGTGTTGTTATGTGGCTTACATTTGTAATTATTTACCTTTAACATTCAGGCCTTGTTGGTGTTTGAAATTTTCATGGTATCCTTTGATTGGGAGTCACATCTAACCTTTGTTAATATTTATGCCTTGTTCATTGCGAGCTTGACGTAAATATTAACATTATGTTGAGCACCTTTGCATCGAACTATCACTTTGCACATGCATTTGCATATGGTGTATTTCCTTGTTGATTGGATTTGTGTTTCACACTTGCATGATTGTTTCTTGTGATTATTCATTCAAAAATCCTATTTTCTAGGACAATACCTCTTGATCTCATCAATATTGCATCATCACGATGTCTATTTTCCTTAGACCTTCTTCGAAAAATAATGCATGCATATCAATACTTACAAAATGTCTAGCTGGTTGTCATTATGCTTCCCTGAATTGACATGTCACTTCCTTCCCTTTGAAGGAGTTCCATCACACTATCTACATCTAGAAATTTGTGCTTAAAACAATCCCAAAAATGACTAATTGTCACAAGGTTCCTTATACATACAAAAATAAGGAATGAAAGTTTCAGTGTACAAATAAAAACACACCCATCATGACCAAACCTCATTTGGTTCTTCATGCTAGAGAGCCCCTATGGGTAACTCATTCCCCTCCTTCATCTAATAGTCAGTGGTATGATTTGGACGCTTCTGATCCAAATTATTATTCAAGTTCCCCCCACTCTTCTTCTAATTCTAATCAAAACATTTCCTCTTCTTTTGAGGATTCTAATCCAAGTATTTCCTCTAACTCTTCTAATGATTCTAATCCAAACTACTATTTGGATCCAAAATACTATTCAAATTCATCTAATTTAACTCCTAAGTCATCTAATGTGAATCCTATGTCATGGTCCTGCCTATCTTTACAGGAACCTCTTCATCATACATTTAATATGAATCCTACGTTGCGGTCCTCTCTTTCTTCGCAGGACCCCTTTTATCAATCACCTTGACGTCGTCTTCTTTCTTTGAATATACATGCGACTCGAAATCCCTCCAATCAAACAATTAATAATATTCTTAAATCACATTCCTCTCTTTCTTTGCAGGACCCTTGTTATTATTCATCTAATACGATTCTTTAATCACAGTCATGCCCTTCTTCACAGGACCTTCTTCATCAATCACCCCAATAAGTCTTCATCCTTTAAACATTCGTGTGACTCAAAGTCCTTCGATTCAAGCGTCTAGATCAACCCATGCGTCACGATCTATAGACTTTGGACTTAATCCTACTAGTTTACATGTAATATACCATCGTATAGGTAGGTCCACACGACCTTCTTCTACTCCTGAGACATCTAGCTACACATCTTCTCCGTCCCCCACATCATCTTCTTCTATCAATCATCATCAAACATATTCTAATTCTTCCACACCAAGTAAACCTCTTTCTTCGAATCAACCCCTGGTGGTCGATTAAGAACTCATACTGATTGATCTCTTTTAGAATGAAGAAATAATCAAGGCATTTATAGGGGCATGTGAAGATATTCTTCTAGCAGATTACGAGAAAGGATTCTCTTTAGATTTTGATACATCTATGTATTGTGAGGAAAAGGTTGATTCCATTTATCAAGAAATAGAGGAAGAGCCTTAGATCCAGCAACTTTACCCTCCTCTTATTCTTCCATCTTCATATTTTTCATTATGTGATGAAAATCCTTGGTCTTGGATTGATCCATGGCCTATCTCCTCATCACCCAATAAATATTTGTCTATCATAATTCTTCAATCAAAATATTTTATGGGGTTAATGCCAAGTATCCCTTCATCTTCATCTAGGTGTGGGTCACCTTCTAGTATCCCCCCTCTGCCATTTGTGCTACATTTTTGAGTAGTCCACTATCTTCTATTCTTGGGGAACACCAAACTAGCCCCTTGTCTTCTAGGTATGAATCACCCCTGGGTAGTCCATCATCTTCTATTCTTAGGCCACATCTTAGTAGCTGATCATCTTACATCTATGGGTCATTCCCTACTAGCCCTTCTTCTTCTATTCTTGGGCCACATCCTAGTAACCCTTCATCTTCTATCTATGGGTCATGTCCTAATAGCCCTTATTCTTTTACTCTAGGGCCACATCGTAGCAGCCATTTGTCTTCTATCTATGGCTCACGTCCTAGTAGCCCATATTAATCAATCTTTGGACCATATCCTTTTCATCCTTCACATTATTCTTCTACTAAAGATTGTGGCAAGCCCACTACTATTCCTCTCATCAATTGTAAATTTCCACATTATTCTCTCACTTCTTGGGATCAAACAAGTCATGCATCAAACTATAAGAAACCCAAATAGTTTCTTAATCAAGCTCATATCAAAATTACAAATATCTCTATATCTCCCAACAAGTGAAACCATCTTAAGGATAAAAATCAAATGCAATTCAAGAACACAAATAAACGTAACCATCAAGAATGGCACAAAGTGCATAAACATATGGATAGGGAACTCAAGCTCCCACATATGAAACCCATGTTTCAAAACAAATCACAGTCATTTGTTGAGTATGAACCCACCATGATCATCGAGATTAGGAAAAACATGACTCTTGATAAACAAACATGCTTAGTCTCCCTTATCAAGGAAATTGCAAACATCGTTGTTGGATCTTACCACGTATAGTGACTCTGTTGTTCCCACCTTTCCAAAAACTATCAAAAATATAAAAATCATACAAAGCAAAAATATAGAAAACATGAGAAAAAAATTATCAAAAATCAAAGGTACAAAGATCAAACATTGCAATCAGGTATTGCGTACACATGAATGTTTCTTTCTTCCCTTTCTTTTCATTCATCTACAATTCATCTACCATTTTCATCCCTTTGATGTTATTGTGATTAGCCTATTCACATGCATTTTTTGAAATTTACCTCTATGGTATCTGTTTGACCTTGGTCTTTCATAACCTTGATAAATTAAAGAACGACTGACCTCTTAGAGATTGTATCACAATTCTCATCTAATAAAACTTATTGTGAAGAACTTTTGGACATATTTGTTGACACTAGCCAATGTCATAATTGTAATCACTTCCACATCCTTCCATCAAGCCATTAGTGGTTCTTAACCCCTTGTCAAACAAGAGAGCTGAAATAATTTTTCAAAAAGCAAAGAATCAAAATCAATCAATCAAAAGGCAAAATCTAAAAGCAAAAATAAAATTGATATATTACTATCTCTCGGGTTATTTCCAAAACTATCTATCAGGGCTATGTACTCTTTAATGGAAGTAGACCAATGTTGCAATTAGAATCAAATTCATCTCCGTCGGGGCTATGGACGCTTGACTGGAAGCAGAGCAATACACGATTATCCTTCCACCCTTCATTCACAAATCACCTATCAAATATCAAAATAAATCATTCCTACACATTGGCTAGGGTGTCTTCACTTGTTGTTTATTAGATATTACCTTAAAGAGGTAATAAATTCCATGTACTCACACTAGATCTCTATGAGTAAACAATATTAGTATGTTACCAAGTGTCTTCTTTGGACCTTGTTCAGACTCGTACTCTAGTCTGTATCTTGTCTCACAATTTGTGCCTATGGCTAATCACTTCTTCATCACAAGGCTTCTAAGCTACATTCATATCATTCACATAATTATTATACTTCATCCAGAACATCCATGTGTATGGTATTTCCTTTATGGCATGTTTTCAAACACATTTTTCCCCTCTCACAAAAACAATCTTCTCCTTCCTTTCTATCATGTACTTTTAGGCCAACTTACGCTACGGGAATCCTTGCTTCTTCCCAGCACTTCATTGGTTTATGTTTATCATCATGTTGAAACTATCCATATGGCCTTAGGTCCCGCTTCTACCCATGAAGAGTTTACCTTTGAATACTCCCACCTAATTGCTGGGGCATTTTTGTATCTTCACCTTTCTCGTACACACATGTCCTTAAGTCCTTGTACATCCCATCTATCTCTAGGGGCATCACACTTCCTTGTATTATTGTACATAGTTTCAGAAAACTTTCAAAATAATAAAAAACATTCAAATATGTTAGAAAAGTCAAAACATTCAAATATGTTAGAAAAATAAAAAGCATTCAAATATGTCAAAAAAATAAAAAAACATTCAAATATGTTTAAGAAAACTTCTAAAAAATATAAATCATCCTACAAAATGTTGTTCTTTAGTTCTTTCTTATTCTCATCATAAACGACCCACGAATCATCTTAATCTACCTCCATCAACAAAATCTAGGCTACTTACTATGTTTGTACTTTGGGGCAAAATGGGTTTCTTGGTATTGTTTCGTAGTGCACATTGTTTTTTCGTTGGACCCAAGTGTCCTTCGTTATTTACTTTTCATGTATCCTTTCTTGGGGAACCATCATTAACCGTTAATTTGAATAGGTTGGAACTTGATATCAAAAACATTACATTATTTTTCTTTGTTAGTTTAGCTTCTTTACTTTCTCGTATTGCATTGCATTTTGTATGTTGCATGGAGTTGGTGTTTTTATCAATGGACATTTATTTGTATATGGATTTTCATGTCATACTACACTTTTTTCATTCTTTTTAATAAGGACCGATGATGAAGATCACTAACAATATGATGAAAAATAAAGTTGTTTAAAAGGCACTGGATTGATGTTAACTCATTCCCTCTTCCTCATACTCCTTTTTCTTCTATATCCCCTTTCTTCTTCTTAACACTATTCTTTCTTCTATTCTCTTTATATCATCTTCTCAATTTTTGATTGAGTTCTTATATCACCCCATCGACAATCGAGGGGGGCATACTCCATTCTACTCATTTTTCTTCTATCACTTCAAAATTTCCTACCCATTTATACTTTTCTACTTTCTTTGAAGTGACGTATCTTACACCACCTCAAAGAGGGGAAAATGTAGACACCTAAAATATTCTTACACTTAGCATTCCATCCAATCTAGTAAGTTAAAAAATCTTCGTTAATTACCCATACTTCGCTCCATTCTCGAATGCCCATTCACAACACTCTTTTGGTCGTATTCCTCCTATAATCAGATTATTTGGCTAATATCTCTCTTATTAGCTAAAAATTCCTCCTTTCAACCATTCATAACCTCCCTAGTTCTCTCTATACCACTTCTATTGGATTTGTAGGATATCTATTAGTCAAAATTGGTTATCCAGACCCCTCCCAACTCTCAATGAGTCTCTAATCACTTGCTAACCAAGTTTAAATAGCCTAATCCTAGCTTAAATAAGCCTAAAGCATGTTTATCCTAATCTAATCCTAAAGTGATATTTAGACTTTAGTCCCACATGCACCCAAAGTTCAAACTCTTCCATTTGGAAAACTATAAATACAAGGCTAAGCCTGCCCATTCAACTTACACCTTCACACCTAGGATATCTTATTAACACTAAGAACACCTAGTTTTAGGATTCCATTTGTATTAGCTTTAAGCTATAAGAATATTTGGATCTTGGACATACTCCATTGTTGAGAGCTCCTCCATCTTGCATCCATCCATTCCAAATATAGTCAATAAGGGAAAATCTAAAGCTTGTCCATGTAGCCAGCTTGGAGAGATCTCTTCACTATTTTTGGGACTAAATAACACACAATTTGATTGCTTAGAATCTAAATAGGCTCACTTTAATTAAGCATTCATAGAGTAGAGAGTATTATACATGTTAGTTTTTTATTTTTTGTTTAATTTATAATGCTTTCATGTTAGTTTCTCTTTCTTAGCTCTAATCTTATGGTGCATGGATGAGTTAGAAAAGATTTGAGGTTCTTTAGCCTCATTCCATAGCTTTTGCAATTTTCCATTACATACAACATTAGTTGATTTAGATGGTTTGGAGTTGGAGCAATCATATATATTAAAATATAATTCTCACATGGAGATTTAAAATAGGATATCCATATGGAACAACCTAAATGATTTGGAAAGAAAAGGTAAATAATGGTTTTTATACAAGCTCCAGAAATTATTATATGGCATGGAATAGTCAACTAGGAAATGGTAGAAGAAGTTTGATATTTTCATGATGAGCCAAAATTTTCTGAGGATTAATTATGACCATTTTTTTATTTCAAGTTTTTGGAAAATGGTTTATTCATTATATTGGTATTTTATGTTGATGATATGATTTTTGCATGAAAAATCATGTTAGAGATCAACAATTTAAAGTCTCATTTGGCTAGAAAATTTGATATGAAATATCTAGGAGTTGTGAAAACAATTTTAGGCATGGAGATACATAGAGACAAGATAAGTGGTAATATTTGGCTATCACAACATAGTTATTTAAAAAAGATACTACCCAGATTAAGTATGAAAGATGTGTAACCAATTTGAATACATTTTCTCTTCCCATTTCAAACTTTATTCAAGTTTTTTCACACTATAGAGTAGCCTAATATATATGCTGGAGTGTCCCTAGAATATAGGAAACTAGTTACTAATTATATATGGGTTGTTTTAACAACTCATAACCTATTCTAAATACAATAATTGTTATAACTTATTAACTCATACAAATGTAAGAGTTGCTAATGTGAGTGCTAATAAATATATTTCCTAACATTCCCCCCTTAGTCTGAACATTGGGGAAAACATACCTTGTATAGAAACGTGCCACTACGTAGCCTAGTCATGATCTAGTTGGTTTTCAAAGTGGTTAAGAAACAACCACACAACAGATGTTTTTTGAGGACATTACCAACAACCTCTGGATAGTTTTTTTAGTGGATTACTAATAACCATAGAACGGATGGTTTTTAGGAAAAAACCAATAATCTCTGGATAGTTTTTTGATGTGAGCATCATGCCAAGTTTTCCGCTGATGTTGTAGAATTTTGGTCTACTACTATGCCTCCAGCCACATTTCATCTAATTCATTCAAGTACAACACTCATTCACATTGTGCTTCATCCAAATTGATCCCAACTTCTAATACAATTCTCCAGGTGCGCAACTCAAACTCAACAAGTAGCAATGGCTTCTTCCCAAAGACCAGCTCATAGGGAGAGAAACTAGTAGTTGTTTTCCATGTCGTGTTGTAGACACAAACGGCCTCAGGAAGCTTTGGTACCCAATTATTTCTATCAAAATTGACCACCTTAGTTAGAATATTCTCAAATTCTTGATTGGTTACCTCCACTTGCCCATTGGATTGGGGGTGATATGGTGATGATTTTCGGTGCCTAATTATGTAGATTCCTAAGAAAGATTCACTAATATTTGAAAAAAATTGAGGACCTTGATTAGATACAATGGCCCTTGGTGCTCCAAATCGGTAGAGAAAATTAGTAACAACATCTTCTTTGGCAGATGCCAATTCTTGAACTTTAGCCCATTTGGTGGCATAGTCTGTGCATACCAAGAGATACTCCTTCGCGAAGGATGGTGGATCAAATGGTCCAAAAAAATCAATACCCCATTTCTCAAATGGTCCTAGAACCAACTGAGGATTCAGAGGCATTTCCATAGAAAGTGTAGGTTTTCCCATTCGTTGGCATGCATCACACTACCACACATACTTTTTGACAGTATTATTGAGGGAAGGCCAATAGTACCTTGCTCCAAGGATCTTGTGAAGTGTTCGTTTCACTAAATATTGTAAACCTCCTTGCTCATCATGAAATGCTCGTAGTATGTCATGTATCTCATCGTTTCGAACACACATACAAAGAACCATGTCAAGACAACATTTAAATAAGAATCCATTACACCATTTATATGTTGCACTATTTCTAACCAATCACCTTCTTTCCTTATGAGTAAAATAGGCAGGAAACTTAACTGTTGTTAAATAATTCGCGAGATCAATGAACCAGGGAGTCTTTGTAGAGATAGCAAACAAGTGTTCATTGGGAAATTGGTCTTGGACTGCTTCATCATCACCTGAAACATTTATTCTAGAAATAAATTCAACAACAACGTTATATTTCCTAGTCTTATCTATAATAGTGAGATTGAATTCTTGCAACAAGAGTAACCAATGAATGAGCCTTCTACCAACCACTGGTTTGTTCATCAAATATCGAATGACAGAGTATTCAGTGTAAACAAATTTTTTGTATCCAGTGATGTAATGATGAAATTTATTCAAAGCATATACAACAACCAAATTATTTTTCCGTAGTAGTGTAATTATTTTCTGTAGGATTCATTTTTTTGCCGATAAAATAAATTGCATACATATGATCTTCTGAGTCTTTTTGTCCAAGGACAGTGCCCATGGCTGTATTAGAAGCATCAGTGTGGATATGGAAAGGTTTTCCCCAGTTAGGGCCACGTAAGACAGCGACTGTTGTAATATTTTATTTGATAGAATCAAATGCCTGTTGACACTAAGAAGACCATTCAAAAACACAATCTTTGGTTAGCAATGAAAATATTGGGGCAGAAATTTTGCTAAAATCTTTTATGAATTAGCGGTAATAACCTGCATGGCCAAGGAAACTTTTGATGTTAGTTTGATTAGCTGTTGTAGGTAATTGGGTGATGATTGATATATTTTTGGGATCCACCTATATACGTTGGGCTGAAACATGGTGACCTAAGACAATTCCTTGATCAACCATCATTAGACATTTTTCATGACTCAGAGATAGTTTTGTTCACATCGATTGAGTACTTTCTCAAGATTATTAAAAGATTATTCAAAATTGGATCCATGGACAGTGAAATCATCCATGTAAACCTCAACACAATCGTTAGAAGATCTGTAAAAATGGCCAAGACTGCCTGCTGAAATGTAGCGGGGGCATTACAAATCCTAAAAGGTAAGACTCTGTAAGAGAATGTACCCCAAGGGAAGGTAAAAGTAGTCTTATCCTGATCATTAGGGGAAATACTAATTTGATTATACCCACTAAACCCATCCAAGAAAGAGAAATATTTCTTACCAGCCAAGTTGTCCATGACTTGGTCAATGAAAGGTAGGGGAAAATAATCTTTCTTGGTGGCTTTATTAAGTTACCTGTAATCAACACATATTCACCACTTACCCTTCTTCTTAGGAATAATAACTAATGGAGAAACCCACTGACTATCAGATATAGGATAGATCAAAATTACCTTTAGGATATTTTTGATCTCAGTTTTGACTATGTCTCTCAATGCTGGATTGATTCTTCGTTATGACTACCTTATAGGTTTGACATCATTGGTGTAAATATGATGTGTACAGATGCTAGGATGAATTCCTTTCACATCAGTATAATCCCAAGCAAAAGCATGAGAATTTTTCTTCAGAATGTCAAGCACCCTAGCTTCTTGATTGACCTCCAAGTCGCTTCCTATAGTCAACTCTCTACCCATACTGACAAGCACCTACTTAGTATCATTCGCAAGAGCAAGCTCTGTACTAGTGATAAAAGAATTCAATGGGAAAACATGGGGTTGAAGTATGTGAAGGATGGATATGTTATCAAAAGATAGAACCTTAGTTAAAAGACAATAGAAATCAGGAACTAAATGTTTGGACTTATAAGCATAGAGTTTCCTACGAGACTCAGTAGAGGTAATGTCTAATGCCAATATTCTCAATTCTGTAGCAGTAGTGTTGATTTCCATAGTTGCAGAGTCCTTAGAATCAGTCACAGCATATGGCTATGTAGCTTCCATCATATGATTGTGTAATGCAATAGTGGCCAAAAAAGAAGAACTCAAAGAGTTAGCATCCAAAGAATCCACCCATACCTGGTCACAATTGTTCGTATAAGGCTGGGTAGGAGTATATAATGAAATGTGTTTAGATTTCTACCCATTTAGAATTGTCTTGTTACCTAACTTACAGTCAATGTAGTAGTAATCATAGCCAACCAAGGTCTTCCCAAGATGACTAGATATCCCAACTTTCGAGATTTAGGCTGTAAAAACATGAAATCAACTGGGTACTACAATGATTCAATAGTGACCAATATATCTTCAACTACAGCATCAGGTATAGCAATGGATTGATCTGCTAACTGCAAAATAGTGTTGGTTGGTTGAAGTCCTGTCAAAGTTAGTAGGTTAAACATTTCTGTTGTGATGAAATTAATAGCAGCACCAAGATCCACCAAAACATTAGATATTGATAGGTTGTTTATACAAATAGTAATGACAAGGCTCCCAGGATCCCCATATTTTTGTGAGATAAGGGTGCCAGCAACTAAATCAGCGAAATTCCCTTCGACTATGACAATCTTTAGGTATTTCATTTTTCTTCCTGGTGTCTTTATACATTTGTTTCTAATGGTTTGGTTTAGTTCAGGGATGTCCCTTATTACATGCAATAGTGGAACCTCAATATGTGCTTTTTTCAATTCCTGAACTAGTTTTGTTTCATCTACAAATCGAGTGTCCTGTAATCGCTTAGGAAAAAGGGTTGTAGTCTATGTGGGCATTTGATCATCCTGTTTATCTAGCATTGGTGAAGAACCAATGTCACCCTCAAGTTTTTCTTCCTTATCGGCATCATCAGGTAGTTATGTGATAACAACAGGAGGGTTTAATATTTTTCCAGATCATAATCATAAATTACCAATAGTGTTGACCTGCATGTTGTTACCTACGTCTATGTCATTAATCAAAGTTGTTTGTGGATTTTTAGGATTGGACACTGGCTAAGCTAGAAGTTGTGTTTGTGTTGCTTGTCCTTAGTTTTGGTAGGCTTGAGGTAGAGGCATTAAAGCTCGTTATGGCTGCTGGAACTTGCATTGTTGATTAATGTTTTTTGGTGGTGCCCAAGAATGATTTTCGCTAAAATTTTGTTCAGGACCCCACTATTGATTGTGCCAAGGATTGGATGTGGGTGGTGGAGCCCAACCCGGCCGAGTGTAGGGATTTATCCAAGGTGGTGGATATGTTTAAGTCATCCAGTTTGAGGTTTCCCACTCAGGCTGTCCCTAAGAAGACTAAGAGGCTTGATTTGGCCATGGCATTCTCTAGGAATTATGAGTTGGTCGAGATGGGAACCCACCCTGATTGTTTGGTCTTTGGACAAAATTTAATTTAGCACTTGTTTGAGAGATGGCATTCAAACTTCCCTTCAATTGTGGTAGAAGTGTGCAGTGCTTAGTGTCGTGGTCAGTAACTTCACAGATTAAGCACATATCTGTGACATCCAAAGGACATTCTCTCAAGGGGTGTCTCTTCCAACATTTAGGGTAATACATACATCCAATGGTTCTTTAGTAGGGGTGGCTTTTGCCTTGAGTCCATCTATGGTGGCCATGATTTTGTGTCTGAAATCTTAACCTTAGAGCATACCTTCGCCCATATTTTTTCCTTATTTCTTACCATTTCTCCTCCTTCATTGTGCGTCGCATCAAGGATGATGCTTTCTTAAGTGGAGGATAATGTAATGCCCCATTCAATGTTTCCCCAATTCTTGACATGATGACCCTATTGCTAAGTAGGGGAGGGCTAAGTGTGTGTGCCCTAGTTGACTGTTGTTGACTTTTTCCTTTTCGTAGTGAAGATTTTACACCCTCCCTCTCGTTCTTGCCTTTTCGGGTCATTTTCGGCACCCCAAATTGTGGACCTTATAGCGTCATGTGCAATTATCTGGTTAAAGGAAAATCTAGTTCTTGCTTGTTCGATCTTGCCTGGTTGTCACCATTAATATGATTAATAATAATTATTATTATTGTTAGTAGTAAAATCATAAAAAAATAATGTTTACAATAATATTATAATTTAAATTATCGATTTACGATCATTTCTTTTAGTGTCAATTTTTAACAATATTGTTATGGATTACCTTTAAGCTATTTTTTTTAATTTATTTATTCTGTCCTTGTTCGCTCTCAAGACAAAACCTTGATTCATGCAAGATAAGCTTGTTGTTGATGGTGCCTTTGTTTAGGGCGTGGTGTCCGAGTTAATGTTTAGCATTCCTCTTTAGCTGTCGAGGCATTGTTCCAAGCTTTGTAAATAAATTTTTTTCTTATAAACCATTTATTTATTGAATTGTGGAGGTATCCACCCACCAAACCACTTCTTCTTTCCCATTTTGGCATAATACCCTTATTTTATTTTATTTATTTTTATTGAAAAGACCTGGTATTTTTTGGCATGCATTCGGAGGTGGAACACCTACCATCCCATCATGTCTCCTCCATGGCATTACATGTTGAAGTCTAGTTGGTAGGGGAGCTAGCCATTGTTTTCCCTTTTCCCAAGGTGTGTATTAATGAGACTTAAAATATGTCTTCTCTACAAATTTCCTTTTGGTGACTGGGTACACACTTTTCCCTGGTTGTGTGAGAGCTTTTGGTGAAGGACTTCTTTGGGAGGATGTGCGCATGTGGATTGGTGCCTTCTTTTGTGTAGTCTAAAATGTATTGCTAATGTACTCTCCACTATATTTTGGATTGTTGTTTCCTTCTCCCTCTCTAGTTCATGGTTCTCTTAGTGTTGGCCATCTGCTGGACATTTATTTTTTCTTTATTTCCTTCTCCTGCTTGGTCACTACTCCCTTTTTTAACTCTTCCCCCTCCTTAGGCACGTGTTGTTGACTATAACCCGCTCTTGTCTTATTATCTGGCTACGTGGAGAGTTTTGGTGGAGCATCAGGTGGGATGGGGTGTATCTCATGGTGCAACGGTATGCCATGTGCATATAATTGAGAGAATATGAGTTCAAATCGCTGGAGAGGTGAAGAGATGAGAGATCTTAAGGATGGTTTCGTGGACATCTAAAAATACATAAAATACATGTTTGACGAAATGAAAGAACAAGAAAACTCCTCATGGAATATGATTATGGCAGTGTATAGAAGACTTGGGGTCTCCTTGGGAGAAAATCACACTGTTTCATCGATGCAACCAATAGGTCTCTAACCTGATGAGTTTACATTTACTAGCGAACTCCTAGCCTGTGCCAAAATACGAGCTCTGGGACAGGGTATGGAAATCCATCAAAGCATATTGGAAATTTGATTCTTTCACTTTGCTAGCTCCTCCCAATTTGTGCCAAAAATGGGGATTTTTACCAGTTTTTGTAGTTGTGAGTGCCCTGATAGATCAACCTACAACTTGTGGAAGCATAAGAAGGGCATGCAAAATTTTAAACAAAAATAACTTCTGAGAGAAATGTGGGTTTGTGATCTGCAGCAGCTTTAGGTTATCAAGGAAATGGGTTTGTTGAAAAGGCTTTAGATTCTTATGAGAAATCGTAACTGGTAGATCTAAAGCGAGTTTCCATAACCTTTGCTAGCATCTCCTGTCCTGTGTCAGATGTGAGTTACGAAACACATTATGGACATCCTTCAAAGTATAAAGAGTAGAGGAATGGTTTCAAATATGTAGTTACAAATTTTATGATAAACGTGTATTCAAAATGGTGGAGGTGTGGATGCTCGTGAATTGGTTGACGAAGTGCCAAGCGAGATGTTGAACCCAATCTTGTGGGTTTGACTGAATTCGTTCCTCCCAGGTTTGGTTTACAACTTAATATAATTTTAAAATATTAGGATTTTAATACAATTAATTGTTTATATCAACTCATTACAAGACAATGAAATTTCTTGTTGTAACTCACGAAGTCAAAATAGATCGTTTGCATTAAACCAATAACTTCTACTATCATTCTTAGGTGATTTAGAAAAATTCCCACGTAACTAGATCACTATAATATTACTTTATCGACCAGACAAAATTAAATTCCCAGTAATAAAGTTGATCATCTCCCAGTTTAAATAGATAATTTTTGCATTTTTTAGAGACTCGTTAAGTACCGTTCGTAACTCTAAAAATGAGATGTTGAGCTTCATTTGTGTACCTTGTTATGTGAGGAGTCACCTTGACCTCTGGATTGACCCCGAATGAACATATGTGATCTTTTTTATGCTCTCATAGGAGCCTTATTACACTGGTTTACAACAGTAGAAAGCTATTAAATCTAGAAAGTTGGCTATCGTTTTGAACCGTCATTTGAAACCTGGATAGAGAAATTATTACCCGTCTTAACAAACCTCTAGTGTTTTTACTAGACAACTACATGGAACATTCAGTTTATGGAAAAAAACTTTTCTAGATAGTTTGACAATGGAATTTTTTAGGCCTCTGGTCGCAGTTTGACAAGGTCAAACTGGACCAATTAGGGTTGGTGGCTTCAGAGAACTTATCGCCATTCGAAGACTATTTTCCATTTCAGATTTTTGTCAACTCTATTGAATTCTCTTTATATAGGGAAATTTGTAGGAAGTTTCTCGTTGCGCATTCATGCATCAAACGTCAATTTTGGACGCGGTTTTCTGAGCCCTCAATTTAACTTTTGTTCATTTACAACTGGGCCAACTACGACCAGTGGCCCTGGAAAACTAGTCACCAAACATAAACCATTCACTATTTACAAATTTTGTCAGTTGCTATGAACTCCTAGTATATAGGTGGACACATATAAATTTAATCGTGGTGTGTGTTCTTATCTGAAGACAACTTTTGGAAGCGGTTTCTTAGTCTTCGAGCCCATTTTGAACATTTTTGTAGCTAGTAAGAAAATGTAAAAATAGGAAGCTGCGAGAACCTCGTCGGGTTGCCAAGCCACTGTATATACTTTTGACACATGTAAATAACTATTTAAAACTCTATAGTGTAACTTGTGTGAATTAGAACTTTTGACAAAATGGTGTTTTCTCTCTCTTCCCTTCTCTTTCTCTCTCCTAGGTTACAAAATGAAGTAAAATGAAATGTAATGAATACATGTCTCTAAACATTTTATTTCAATTACAAATTGTATTTATCATCATATGTAAATGGGAAACTAAAAATGATAATTATGTTACATTAGGGTGGATGCCATGCCAACAATTTATCACTAATATCATGCTCACATGGTTTTGCAGGATTAAAGAATGATGACGAAAAGGTGATGTGTAATTTGTTAATTATCATTGTAATTTATATAGTTGATTGTTAAATGAATAAATGTATAATGTAGTCTCATGTTATAGAAGGTTATGTTTGATAATTTGCTAATATGTATGAGATGCTAGTTTATGGATATCTAGGAAATGTGTATTTAATCATAGGTTCAATTTGATTCATAGTACACATGGTTAAAAGTTTTGATAGTTATATAAGGTAAATGAATTTTAAGTAATATTTTATAGTGCATATTTAGTGTTCAATAAGTGATTAACGATCCATCTTGTGCATTCATACTTTGTAAGTGTAATAAAGAGATTTAATCAAAACACTCTACCCTTATACAATATCGGAGCATAACTTGTTTTCATGTGTGATACTCCTTACCGTAGAAGACATTAAAAACCGTAGAATGAACTTAAAATTAGAAATCGATGGAACCTCCTAGTTTGAGTAAACAAGAGCCCAAGAATGGGTTTATCTTCTTAGTCAGTATGTTTAGTGATACTGTCATAAACCTAGTAGATAGGAAAGACATAGTCACACTTTATTTGGAGTATGTAGAGCTAACTCTTCCTTCGTATCCTAGTGCACTACCTTGTCTTCTGAAGATAGATTCAAAATTAAATTTCTTCATCAAATGAAATCCTTGTTGGATCCAAATGACATAGATGGAGGTTGTGACTTAGTTGTTCTAGGTCTTAAACTCTTGTTAATGAACTTGTTATCTCTGCTCAGTTAAATGTGTTACCTTGGCTCTTATCCGCATAACACTTTGATGCTTTCTTGAAGGTGGTTTATAATAAATAGGTCCTCTCGCTTAAAACTCATATATAATTAAGGGGTAGACCCTTAGGTGAAGTTAGAATTAATCTAAACCTCGATTGATTTGGATGTTAATGTAGGGTTCGTGTGTAGCTTCAAGTCTTCAAATCATATATGTCTTCAAGATGTTAGAAATTTTTTTTTTAACTCCTTTTACAAGATAATGCTAAACATAAAACCATAATGTGACATAGAAAATAAAGGATATAATAGTAAAGACGAGGTTTGAGGTTCTGAATAATTCCACCCTTGGAGACCTTATAACTCAATACAATATATTATTTTTGTTTCAAAGAATATGAATTGCCTTGGTGTGATCAACCTTCGAGAAAACAAAATACATATATAATTTAGAATGGAATTCCACAAGTCATTGAATTAGAATAACTATGGTAGGGAAATAAATATACCATGATCAAAGATTGTTTTGGTAAAAATATATCTTGTATCTAAATCTACGTTAAATCCTAATATTGCCATATGGACACCAAGTCACATTCACTTGAGTTGTAAGAGTAAAAAGGTGGACATTGAATTTATGTTCGAGAAGAATATTCTTAACATATAAGAACAAGATAGTTAAGTATTTTATATGCATTTGAATTATGCCAATTAATCATGCAAGTTATGGAATATTTTGTAAAGAATAAGAAGCCAAATAAAAAGGGTTAAACAGTAATTTAACCACGGAATGAACTTAAGAATTTGTAGGTGGAAAAATGAGAAATCTTATCCTTGCACAATAATGTTCTTGGAATGTTAATCATAACTAAAATACAATTAAAGAAATGATGTGTTGTGGGTTCACCATTCCTGAAGTCATTTTTCTTGTGGTTGGGTCATTACTAGTAACCATTTATTGGGAAAAGTGTGGCATCGACATGCCTATGTTGTTTCCATGTTTCTATGTGAGTCGATGACTTATGTAATTGTCATATGCAAGTTGAGTTTATGTTCTTAGAGCCCTTGTTGTGTTGTGTGTAGTGAGCAATGTAAGTCAAAAAAAAAATTATCCTGGTATTTTACAGTTGTAATTGTGTGTGTAAAATGTGGGCACCACAGTCCCTGTAAATGACACCTATCTAGTGTTGTTGGCACAAAAATAGGTCACAATGTTCAAATAGTCCCCTAAAATTCAAGTAATCCCTGGGATCAAATAATGCCCAAAAATGGCACCAATCTCAGTGTTATTGTTGCACAAACAGGTCCTAGTGTTCAAATATTCACTGGTAGCGGAGCCAATCTGGTGTTGGTATCCAAATTGATTCTCCCTTGGAAGCCAAGTAACATCATAGATTTAACAAGATACTTAGAGACATAAAAATCATGGTATAAGTCATTTTGTAGCTAGGGAGGGGATTCAGCTAACTCTTTGTCACTTAGGTGTTGGAGAAATGAGTAGCACTTTCATTAAGGATTTGATCTATCCTCGCTACTTTAGGTTGTGCCTTTCAACCAGAGTTAGAGGACCCGTTCTGTAACCTATGTTAGTGAAGGACATGAAGAAATCCTTCTTTGAAAAATTTTTTGGGGAACCTTGAGAAAATATGATCAATACACCACAATTTAACTCTCACAAGTTCTCACTTCTAAAGAATAGAGAAATTTCGTGAACAAGGTTCAAGTTTCTAAAGACATTTAAAACCTCATTTCTTTTGTATATTTTGGCAGTATAATTTTTTCATTTGTTGATACACAACACAAACAGGGGTACTTCAGGTAGGATTCGTGGTTATTTGAAATTTTTGGTGGGGAATTAAGCAAGATGAAGTTGATTTCACCAGATATTTGAGAACCTTTACAATAATTGGAAAACTAACCAATATAATGCTTCATGATACCTAAAATATTCCTTTAACTAGAAGGTGTGTGTCAATGGAGGCCCAGATCTACACATTTTCACACAATATTTAATAATTCAACACGAAGGCTCGAGCTAAAGACATAATTAAACACTAAAAACCCCTGGTTCATCATGCCTAAGATACACTCATAGGCTTAAAAACAATCTTTATCAACATAGTGGAAGTAAAATGATTTTAAATTTTTTATTTCATTAATAGATAAAAGATCTTCTCATAATGAAATTACAAATTCCAAAATACTAACACATGGACAAGACCTTGTGTGATTCAGAGAGGGTTTAATATAAGATTGCAACATGAACAAGAAGAGCTATCTGAAAGACATTCTGAAAAAAAAGTAGACAAAATTTTTCCCAAGATTCATCAGTAGGGAAAGGTTTCTTGAAAAATCTTAGATCTTTTCAATGGTTTTACACTTACAACCATCTTGACATGATTGAAATCTAAAACACAAGAAATTAACAGGTTTCTTAGATGGTCTCTCAGGGAGATGGAATTTCTAAAATTTTCTCATAAAAATTAAACCCCAACCCTATGTAAGAGTATCCTCATTACATTTATACAATTCACTCACTCACTCATCCCAAAAATGAAGAATATTTGAGGAATACTTTATTTGTTACAATCTTTTGTCCTAGAAAGTGATGTTAAAAAAATTCACACCCAAAGCTACCAGGTGGATAAATCATGAACTTATCATGTTTATCATACCCTAAACTATGAATGGGATGTTGTATCAAATTTATTTGATAGTCCATCTAAATAATTTTTTATGTTATGAAAGAAATATCCTTTTTAATCATTTTCAGGTGGCTCCATATGGCTAGATCTGACAAGCAATCCTTTTCACCTTAGAGAATACACCTTGAGAAATGAGCTCCCCCGCATGGATATTTGCATTCATTCCTCTCAGAAATGAGTTCCCCCACCTGGATTATATCATATATCTGTGTTGTGACTCTGATTTGGCCAAGTACAAAGAGGAGATAGTGGAAACCTCCACGTGTTTCCTTGATGTAACTACAAATTTGAAATCTAGAGGCAGATTCCCAAAAGAGTGTGGGCCCTCCACATGTTTAGAACCATAAAGATTCAAATCGTTTATTGAAAATCCAAAGTATGGGAAGGCCCAATAGAATCATCCATGCGTCTGTTTGGCACAACATTAAAGATGAAGTTTAGAGGCGAGACCTCAAATCAGAGGAGGCTCACCACGTGCCCTAGGTCCAAGAAAATTTTCCTCATCCTTCGAAAAAAGTCTCACTACAAAGAGGAGCTAGTGGAAGCCTCCACATGTTTATTCAAAACGGTTTTGATATGGAGCCCAAAATTGGAGACCCTAAACAAGCACATGCTCACCACGTGTCTTAGCCTGGAAAACTTATTGAAATAATTTAGGGACTAGGAGAAGATGCCACACACCTAGGGTCCGAGAAAGCTTCCTCAGCCATTAAAAAGTCTAAGCAAGGGCGGAGTGAGAAAAAACTTCTACATGTCTCCGTGGAACTCTTTCAAAAGTAAAATTTAGGGGCATGTTGCCAAATAGACACAGGACGTCCACATGTCCCAAACCATAAAAAGTTCCTTGAGAAGTGTAAGTATAGAGACGAGCCAACAGAAGCCTCCACATGTCTCCTTAGTGCAACTACGAAGGTGGGACCCAGAGGTGGATCCTCAAATAAGAATAGGCCCCCCAAGTGTCTAGAACCCGGAAAAGTTGCATCCACTGCTAAAAAATTCTAAGTATGGACAAAGTGAGTGGAGACCTCCACGTGTCCCTTCGGTGCTCTTTTGGTATGAGGCTCAAAATAAGGACTCCCAAACAAGTGTGGGCCTTCCATGTGTCCTAGGTCTAACAAATTTGCACTAGACACTGAAAGAAAATTCTAAGTATGGGCAAGGCCAATGGAAACCTCCATGTGTCTCCTTTTCACAACTCCAAAGGTCAAACCAAGGGGTTAATTTTAAAATAAGCGTAGGACCTCCACCTAGACAAGACTTGAATTGAAGTGGTCTTGAGAGTCTCAAAATGCCTCGGTGACCCACCTCTCTACTTTTAACTCTTGATGTGGGCCCCGACAGAGTTGTGGATCATTTCATAACTTCACTCCTTCAAAAAAAAAAGGAAAAAAAGTCCAAAAACACTCTGGCGACCTGCCTCCCCGCAAGTAACTTGAAAAAATGCCACGTGTCTTTCTTCAGCATCAAAGTAAGACTTATTCCCTACTGCTTCATGTTTGTTGAATAACCAATTAGATACAATCGAGGCCACATAGTCAATTTGGTATTTTTTACAAATGTGATGAAAGTAACAAATTTCACAAAAAATACCCACGGCCGCATCCAGTTAGAAAAGACGATGTTCCTATAGATGTTGGGACAAAATTTGATAGGGAAAACATGACTATGAAACAATATAAAGAAGGGGAAATACCAAATTCATGCCCAAAATATAAATTCTTTCTCATGGATAAAGAAAATGTAAGAAAAATCTAGACTCAAAGTGAGCCACGACTCAAGGAGAAGACTAACAGTGGCAACCAAATGTAAAAGAAAGATTTCACGAATCCATACAGGAAGATAGAAAATACTTTCAAACCATGTGGACTAAGAAATATTTTGAAAAATTAGGGAGAGAATAAAATGAGCACCAACACACCCTCTCCATTTCACACCTTTCTCCATTTGAGGAAGTTTGAATTGTGATAAACAACCTCCTTTTTTGGTGTATCACTTCTTTATTGTAGGTTTTATTTTCAATTCTCTCTCTCTCTCTCCCCCTACTCCCTTGGAAGATTAGATTAGGATAGGATGGTTTTTTCTACATTAGAGTAGATTGTGGTAGGTAGTTTAGAAGCAGGAACCAACCTTCTCTCGAGGATCATCTTTAGCCCGCAAGTCCCAAAACTTTAGAGATGATCCAACGTTACCCAAAAAAATGGTTGCTCATTCACACATGCATGGAAAATTAGAGGGTGATTTTTTTAGTGATAACAGTTCTAGCACGCCCAGTGGGATAGGTTTGAAGCACATTACCACATTATTTTATCAATTTTGTGTGTTCCCATTAAATTTTCAACTTTTGGAAGCATATCCAAGCATATATGGGGACTCCATTTGGTCCTAATTACCAACATCTCTGAAATCACAGACCTTCTCCCCATCCATTTTCATCCAATTTTCTTCCATCTCTTTCATTTTCTTCCATTCCATGAAGTTGTGCAATGATGAATTCATTCCCCTCATGGAATTCACACTTGCAACATTAGTAGTGTAGTCCACCTCCAATGTATTTCTCAACTCCTCCAGATCAACGTTATGAACAAATCATTAATCACTATGCATACCCCTATGAGCAGTATGAAGATCAGTTCAGCTATGGAACCTATCAAGAAAATGGATATGTATGTAGTGAATTCAATTATATGGAGAATGTTGATGCAATTCAAGATACATATTTTTTCTAACAAAGGAAAGATGTAGCTACTCCAAATCCAAAATAGGAGTGCATTCTAGTTGTGGTAGAGAACCATATAGTTTCATATTCTTCGAACACAAAGAAGGCCACAAAATAACATTCAATTCATTCTCCCACTTCATCCCCTTCGAGCTCTAATGTTGAAGAATAGTTTTATATTTCAAACTTCATGTTCGAGGATGAGGGGAACCATGGTGAGCAAGTTGTAGATCTAGAGGACACTATGGAGAAGGTTGATCACATGCAACAAGAATGTAAGGAGGTATATTATCCATTTGATTTGGAGGAAAGTTTTGATGAGGAGGAGCCTATAAAAATTACAAATTTCACTGCCCCATCATTCTCCCTTTGAATAGAAGAACCCGCTGTCATAGAAGGGAATGTGCAAGCATAACCTGCAGGTTGCAACATGCCTCTTGAATCAAAATTGGAAGAGTTTGATCTTATAAAAGCCACATCGAATGCAGAGGAAGGGGAAAATTATGATTTTTTCTTATTTCTCTCTCCATTTATTCAAATAGGATATCGTTTTTCTTTAGATGTGCAAAAATAATATGATCAACCCACATACAACCCCCTCTCTCAAGAGGGTCTGCCAAAAGACTTATTTTTTAGATTTGAATTTCAGAGAAATGGGAAAACTTCATGGATCGGACCATGCCAAATAAAATACTTGGATTCATTTGAGATGAAAGAGGAATTTCCACCAGTCATGCTTGTGCATGAGCATTAGGACATGAGTTTCAGAGTACCAAGGGTCAGTTTCAATGCCTCTTCAATCCATATGTAGTTAAACAAAAAGAGGTAATTATCTTGTTTCCAGTTGATACCTTGATAATTTGAGTGGAGGATCAGCCTCTTGTCAAATTTTCACTCATAATAACAGCCATGTTTAGTGCCAAATCATATACATGGCTGCCTATTTTAAGAAACGGAAGCTACTTCTCCCTGCCAGTTGTAGGATTTTTTTGAGTTCCCTTTGATTCTTGTTAGCGTAGAGTAGGTAGGTTTGTTTTCAACAAAACAAGTGCTTGTCCAAACTTTGGATGTTCCACTTGTGGCATGTATGAATTTTCTCTTTTTTAAATAGTGGGTTGTGCTATTTTGTTTTTTGTGCACAATTCATTAGAGGTAGCGTTTCATGATATTATCTCCAGATCTAGTGATATTTCAAGTGGCTCAAGGACAATATTTCAGAGTTTAAGATAGTATTTTTTTTTATCAGGTTGACTCCATACCCAATGGATGATTCAAGGCCACTAATCATATCATCTAGTAGGAAGATGTCCCTATTAAGTCATCAAATTTTTATCCAAAATTCACCCTAAGGTAATTTTGATAACTTGCATAATTTCTTTAGGATTGAGTGAGTACAAATTATACGAGGCCCAAAATCAAGTTTTAAGGGGCCCATTTATCTTTTCCCTAACTTCGCTATCCAAAGAAAAATTTTAGGAGTTAGGAAATTTTGTAAAAATCTAGAAAAATGAAGTTAAGGGCCTATTTTAGTGCATTGTGGGTTTAGGGGATATGGATGGAACCAATGTGGGTCATACCAAGGTTTATCATACAAAGTTAGGGCCTGAAATGCTAAGGAAATAGTAAAATATGGAAAAGGTGGAAGATTTTGTCCCACGTGGTCCATTTGCCAGTTGGGATGAGGGTATGCGTGGGACCTGAAAGATCAAAATGGCCTCAAGTCAGTGTATTGCAAAGATAGAGGAAAATGGTTTGTGGGATTGTCAGGTTGGAAAAAGTTGAAAATGCTGAAAAAACCACAAAAAATTTTGAAGAACAAAGTCCACAAATTAATCCGTGGAAAAATCCACATAACCCATGGAAAAATTCATAGAAAAATCCGTAGAACAAAGTCCATGAAAAAAGCCATAGAACAAAGGGACGCATAAATCTATAGAAGCCAAAAACAATTGAAGTCTACAGACAAATCCACAGAAAACCACATTTGTAGAATTTTGCAAAAAAGTACAAAATCTGCGGAACAAAGGAAAACGACAATTTTAACATGAAACTTTGAAAGGGCATAACTTTTGATCCAGCGCTCAAAATTTGACAAAGTTTATATCATTGGAAATGTCTCAATGCCCTCTATGTAATGGGAATTTTAGTTATAATTTTTATTAAGGGGAGGTTGGTGAGATTATAAGAAAATATCCATATCAAAAAAATTAAATGCTTGTTCCTATGAAATGCAAGAAATATTTGGCAAACCCAAAATAGTTGCTCACACTCAGAAGATCATAACTTTTGCAATTCTCAATGGATTTTCAGAAAATTGGTCTTGTTAGAATTGTGTCCCCGAGTTTGACACAAAAAAAATAAAGAAATATTGAAAATGATGAAGTTTTAATGATGATTTTAAGGAAAACTTGTCAGGATCATAACAATGTTTTAATTTGTAGTTGGGATGCATTTAATGAGGCATGGTCATCACTATTTATTTTTTGCAACACATGGGACAACATGCGGAGTCTTTTTTAAGAAAGATAACATCAATTGAAGTCATTTATGATAACTTGTAAGTGGCTAAAAAGACAAATTTAGGATTGCAATTCCCTCTCTCTTTCTCATTCTATAAATTGTAATCTTGGGCTCATTTGTGAAGGAGTTGGTAATTTTTCTCTCCTAACCCCTCTCTCTTTATTCTTTGATAGGGTTGAATGTGGAGATTAAGCCTCCATCTAAGCTTTGTAATGGAATGTTTATTTCCACTTTCCCACTAATGATGTACTGTGTAAATTCATGGAGCAATAAAAGTTTGTTTTGTGATAATTTTTGTCCATCCTTTGCACATTTTACTGTCTATTATTTCCTCTCTTCATTGTAGGGTATATTGTGCATTCCTTTTGATGTATATTGAAGGTTTTGGGAGCTATGTTTAATGGGAAACAAATGGTGTTTTATGTGAATTCATCTTTTTTCTATGGTGCATCTTGTACACCCTCACCATTGTTCACCTCTCTCCATTTTAAGAACTTGGAATTGTGATCAACAACCTCCTTTTTTGGTTAATCACTGCTTTACTATAGATTTTGTATTAATGCATACCAGGGTTTGGTATTATTTGAACAACTCTTAAATTTCTTTACATTTCGTGGCCATAAATTATTTTCAATTTTTTTCATAAAAATTCAAAGATGAACTCAAAATTACTAGTTTCAGAGTGAAACTTGTTGAAATTATCAAGAAATCATCATGTTCAGAGTAAATTAATGACCACCTAGAATGGTTATTGAGCTTAATGGTGTTGAACATGCATAGAAATGCAAAAAATCATATCGTTTAAGTGTATTAGTGCCAAAAAACCTCAATATACAAAGAATACAAAGGTTACAGTGATCAAACCGAAGGCTTACAATATTTTCATAAAATAAAAACCACATCATAAGAAGGTTTCAATTCAAGCTCGAAATAGAGCTTAAAAATGACAACAATGGTGGATATATTTCTCATATGAAAGGAAATAGAAATGGCCAAGAGTAAGAGAAACAATAAAGCCATCTTCAAGCTCGAATGATCAATAATGAAAGTCATCTTGGATTTACAATACAGAAGGACTCAAACAAAGCATTCATGATGACAAAAAATGCAAAATCTTCATGCTCAGAACTTCACAGAGGTCAATCTTGTAGATAAATGAGCTCAATTGATTAAGATAATCACATCGATCAAAAATTTTCCATGGCTTCACCCTCCAACCTCAACAAAGAAAATGAGAAAAACATTTAGGGTTTGAGATCTTTTTCTACGCCAACTCAACCACCATGTAAAATTAGTCACTTAATGACTTAATCTCGATGGTGTAGGATGAAATTATGAAAATCAACGTTGCACAATAAAACCTCCAGTTCAAATACTAAGTCAGGTTAACCCAAACAGGGCTAAGGAAAATTACCAATGTGTCAAGCAATGATGAAACCATAACTCCACTTGAGTCAAAAATTATCGACAATCAAATTAAGGGTTGAGTCATGGTGGGAAGGGAACTCAAATTTTTTGCTTCATCATTATGCATTTTTTACTATAATCTGTGATGAAATTATTAGAATAAGGTATTATTTTATAGCATGTGTCATGTATTTATGCAAGAGGATCCCAAAGCATTATTATTTAATTAACTATATGCCAAGTCAAGGAGGGGCCAATGATGAGTCAAGTAACATCAAATTTTCTTTACCTAAAACTATGAAAAATTTCCTTAATTTTTGCCAAGGAACCTCATACTCTCCAAGGTGGATAATATTATGGGAGGAATATTATTTCTAGTATGTGAAAAAGTGGCTACAAAATAGAATTGGTTATTACCATTTTGCAAAGTAGGAATATATTTTCTTTTGCATGTGCACATGTGGCCCCTCAAAAAAGAATACAGAGATCTCATTGTCAGCATGTGATTACCCTTCTTGCACAAATATCACATTAGGACCTTACAAGAAGACAAAGAGATGTTTATTTTAATCATTCTTTGTAGGAAAACAATAGTTTGCATGGACCTTGGAGGAGATTTGCACATCAAGAAAAGGGCTAATATTATCCAAATTATTCATCCATATTTATTTATTTTATGAAAATTAAATGAGTCAACTACACTCTGACATGAGATGTGTTTTGAGAATTAAAAGGCTATTATTTCCTCATTGTAATAACATGTTATTTTATCCTTTAATCTATACATAAGGAAGGAGAGTAATAATATGCAAGTGTAGTTAGAATTATTCTATTTTAGGGGGTGTGGGTAAATAGTTTTGCTATATATTGTGTGCATTGGCAAAGAATAGAGGAGGAATTTTTGGATGTACTAAGTGTTGAAGCCCATTTTGGATAGTTTTTCCCTTGAATGAGAAAAAATTATTGCCTTTCTAATACATTTCAATGGTTTGTATTATTTTGTTAACTCTTTTGAAATAACATTCCCTCAATTAATTAGCTTACCTTTCTGTAGAATTGGTGTTTCTACATAGTCTTAGTGTGCAAGTTATCTACTATATTTTTTTGACTATCCTCTTAAAATAAAAGCTTTTTTTCCTTAGGATTGATCTAAAACCCATTGGTTCATACTCTTTTAATTTTTTATCGGTATATTTTACATGTTACTTAGTCAAATCCCTGAAGAATTTTGGTGTATCACCCCATTTAATTTAATTTTTAATACATATTTGAACCTTAAACCCCACAGTTAATTAGTTTTAGGATACATCAATAAGGAACCAACCTTTTAATCCCAGAGATTCACCTCACAATAGAGAAAACCAAATCCCGTAAGGTTTCTCAATTCTATTTGCAAAAGTGAGGGAGATAAAAACATATGAACCTATTATCCGTCAACACGGAGTGCACTTCTAAGAGATAAACCATTTTTAGCATGCCTGGTGGGATATCGCAGAAGTTAAAGTTTCATCTTTCAAGGTGTTCCCCTTCAAGTATAAAATGATTAGCCACCTTGCGACCTTTATTGTTAGATAATAGATTTTGGCATGCCCGGTGGGACAAGTCCAAGTATTGATGCATTCTGAAGATTGTAGATCCAAAGTAGAACTCATTTGGTTACTCTGTAAATCTTATTTAGGACTTGTGCAAAAAATTTCATCACCATGGTGACATTAAGTTTTCAGCTACAACATTTTGATGTATTTTTTTAGAGAATACGGATCTATTATTTTTCTATAATAAGTTTATTTTCATGAGCAACATATTTTATTTTATTTTTTTACATCTTTTATGAGGTCATGCAATCATGACATCAATTACTCACTGGAATTATTCTATCTAAGAGTTGTATCTGTCATACCCACCACAAGCTTTTTACCCATATTATTCTTCATATCAATACTATGAGCCCTATTAGAATGAATATCCCCATAACCCAAACCCTACACATCAATATGATTATGAATATGATAAGGGTTATGATGTTCAATACCAAAGGTATGTAGAAGGTTATGAAAATTCTACATAGGAGGAAGAAATTAGGCAGAATTCATGAAATGAAATAGATCATGGAAGTATTGAAAGAGCATATGTAAATATTACAAGCTAAACAACCTGGTCATAAGAACCCCTGTCAACAGTGAGGTCCTACACCTAATTGGATTAGTAAAAAACAAAGGCTTGAGGTAATGAGAGAAACTATTAATCAAATGGTGGATTTTACTATATCTTTGAAGTAGTGTAGAATGATAGGCATCAGGTTGAGGAACCTTGTCAATGGGATGTTCCCACTTACCTTCCCCATCATAATCTAGTGCCCACAGACCTTCCTTACCAGCCCATACATCGCATTTCTTAGTCATCAATTTTTCAGGATGTTACAATTTTTCTCCCCTCTATTTCACAATCACATTCTCATCACAAATTTAAGTTCTGAATATTTCGTTCTACTGCTGTTCTAAATACAAAACTTGTATGCCATTCCTTTTTTCAAAAATTTCCAATTCATGTTGACAACCAGCCCACCCCTCCTCCTTCATCCGTAGTACCAATTCGTGAAGGTGCAGATCAGAAAATAATCAAAGAAGGGCATTCAATTGAAGAAAACAAAATGCTAGATATCTTGTAGAATTTGTAGGGATGGATTTCAAAATTTAAATTTGATCATGTTCTAGAGTTAGAGAAAGAACCCATATAAGAACTACAGTTTTATTTTGCAACAAATCAAGAAAAAGTGGAAGATGATCATAAATCTTCATATTATGAATGTAGTGTGAATGAAGGAACCGTATTCATGTTAGTTATTGATTCATCACATCTTGCAAAGTAAGAAAAGGAGGAACAATCAATTTCGAATGAAGAGGAGTGCAAGAAGGTTGAGATCCAAATAAAATGTATTGGAGATATTGAAACTAAAGAGGCTAATTTATTGTCATACTTGGAAGATTGTGTTGGTGAGGAACAACCCATAGAACTCACTAGTTTTATAGTTTCACCATTTGTATTCCATAACAAAGAGCCTCATGGATCAAAAAATGAGCAAGAAATCCTAATAGATGAAGATAATTTCTTTCCCCTTTTCGAAATATCAGTTTTAAATAAAAATATAACAAATCAGCGTGCAGTAGAAGAATGAGATTATTTTTAGTTTCCAAATTGGATGATGTATCTTAATAGTGGATTTAAACAATTTACAAAATCATTCGTGATAGTCATAGTACAATAGCTTGAGGAGGCTGAAATGGCTAGAACTTATTCTTAGAAGGTCCTATAGGATTATAATGTAAAACATTTTATGAAGTAGACCAGTTTCCAAATAAATTTTAGAATGTACCTGAAGATAAACAATAGATTTTAGAAGGAAAACAATTTTCAAAACAACTTCAAAATGTTCCTAGGGATGAAAAGGAAATCAATGAGAAAGTGAAGATAAAAGAAACATACCAGATTAGAACATTCAATTTATTTTCATTGAGGAGGCCATGTCCTTTTCATTATTTAGTTGGTTTTTAGAAAATTACAACAATACCAGAGTTTGTGCCAGTTTTAAAGCACACATAAGAGTTTCATGTTCATCCCTAAAACATCTTAGAACAACGTCCAGATCAGATAGAGGTTTTTCTCAGTTATTGGATTGATCTCGTGAAAAAAAATAAGGTACATATATTGTTTGAATATTTTTCATGTTATTGATTTCAAAAGTTGAATTGATGCCCTTGGTTATTGAGAAAAGGAAGCTGCTTTTCATACCCTGTTTCAGGTTTTGTTTAGCCTCAATTTGCATATGGTTAGAGTAGGTTAGCTTAGGTTTAATCTTTCAATAAAGTGCATTTTATGCAAACTTGCAAATATTTTTTAATTCAATAAGTGCATTTAACCCATGTGATTTGATTTACTAGATATTCTCCCAGCCTTAGTTTTGTTTTTGTAAACATTTGTTTTAAAAGAAATTACATATTTTTTGTATTATGCTTCAACTCCATGCCCAATGGATAAGAGCAAGGAACTGGTATTAAAGCTAGCATGTAGCTTTTCCCCATAGAATCGCCAGAAATGTTGTAAATTTTTGCACTCGTGCAAAACTGGCAACTTCAAACTTGGTTTCACTTTTAAGATGGAAGGATTGATGTGATGGACCTAACTAAGGAAAAAGAGGAAGGTTTCTTAATGTTGTTAGTTACAAATTATTGAAAATCAATACAATATGCAGCTATGTGTGTTATTGTGGAATACAACACCTCACATGTGTTTCCATTAACATTCATCTTCAACAAAGAAATACAGAAGCCCTGAAGGACTAGTGCATAGCTGTTATGAAAGTGGGAATCATAGCAGATGTGAGATTCTTCATCCCATAATAGAAAAAAGACTTGCATTTTGGATGCAAAAGTATACATTATTAATTTACAAGTACATCAAATCTTATCATTTCCTTATGTGTGTTATTAATTATGTATTGAGTTGTTTAGTTTTCTATATAATAAATATGTCGTAAAGATGAATGTAAAGAAATAGACAACTCAATTATGAAAATTAATGTCATTTATTCATGAAGAAATTTAGTATTTCCCACACAACTCGTGGGATGTAACTTATGTTTAATTAAAGTAAGAGGTACATTTATATAATGGTGAAAGAAAAAGAATATACATAAAACCTGTAGTTTCCTTTTAGGTCTTCTTTTTGTCTTCATCATCTCTGCTTGCATCTTATTCATCTTCATCTTCTACATTATCCCGAGCTTTCCTATGAAAGCTACATCACTGTACCTAGGGAAAAGAAGGAAAATTCTTGTCAATAATTGAGATTTGGGTTTAATCTCTATTCTTCTACTATTACTTTTAGGTAAATGAATCTTTTGAAGTCAAATAGGCATAAGATACATCAGAGAGATAGATACAAAATCAAGGAAGTATTATCCTACAAAATCAAGGATGTATATTATCTTTTAGAATCAAGGAAGTACTATCTTATGAAATCATGACCAAAAAAGAAAGAAAAATAATTACAAAATGTAAGAGATGATCCAAGCCTTATTTTTCTAACAATTTTCTTTTAGATGGTTGCAGGTACACAGTAATGAAAAAATCATTACACCCAACAAAAATGAGTGAATTGTAGGTACAGGTATGCATTCTAAAACCACCATTACACAAATAAAATAAAGAATAAGTGGCATGATTATATTTTAAAAAGAAAACTACATTGGTTTCTTACAATAGAGAAAAGAGTAGATTGTAAAATCTTCTCTGAACATACACAAATTTCAGTCCAAGAATAGTCTAAATTACACCATTCATAAAATAGAGACAAAGTACACATGTTACAGGTATTTGATTTTAACAAGAAATATCAAGGTGTAAGCCAATGTTCATTTTAAGACCCCCACTCCGAAAAATTAGTTTAGAATTGGTGGTGAATCTACGAAGTTGACTTTCACATCAATGGAATCTTTTTGAAAAACTATTTCATGCAAAATATGACTTGGTTGGACAGTCATCCATAATCAACCATAAAACCTAGGTTGGATGGCTAGGTTGGATGACAGACAATGGATGACCTTCCAATCCAGGTTTGATGGTTGTCCATCATCTTCTATATAACTTGGGTTGGTTGGCATCTAACCTAGGTTGTATAGTAGCTGAGGGATGATCATATAATATGGGTTAGACGATTGTCCATTGTCTTCCATCCCGCTTGGGTTGGATGAATATCCATCTTCTATCATCCAACCCAGCCATCCAACCTGGGTTAGATGAACATACATTATTTTCCATCCAATGCAACCATCAAATATGGGTTGGATGACCATCTATCATCTATCGTCCAACACATATGTCCAGCCTGGGTCGGATGACCATACATTATTTACCACGCAACTCATTCATCCAACCTGGGTTGGACGACCGTTCATTATTTACCACCCAATCTAGTTGTCTATTTTGGGTTGGATGACCGTACATTATTTTTTGTCTAACTTATCCGTCCAACTTCGGCTGGATGAATGTCCACCATCTTCCATCCAACCCATTCGTCCAACATGGGTTACACAACCATACATTATTTCTTATCCAACCATGTCATTTAACTTTGTTTGGAAAACCGTACATTATCTTTCATTCAACCTAGTAGTCCAACCTAGGTTGGACGAATATCCATCGTTTGTTATCTAATGCACTTGTCTAACCTTGGTTGGATTATCATACATTATTTTTCTTCCAACACAATTGTCTAACCTAGGTTGGATGACTATACATTATCTGTTATCAAACCCACCAATAAAAATTGGGTTGGATGACTATCCATAGTCTGCCATCTAACCCAGTCATCTAATCAGGTTTGAATTACCCTACATTATTTTCCATCCAACCCAGCCATCTAACCTAGGTTGGAAAGACATACAATATCTGTCATCCAAACTAGGTTGGATGAATACGTTAGATGACATACAATGGATGACTCATGACCATCCAACCCAACTTGGATGGCCATCCATCATCTGTCATCCAACCTAGGTTGGAAGATAGACAATGGTTGTCTGTCCAACCTATGTTTGATGGACAATCACTCTTTCTTAGATATCTTTATTAAATGGGTATCCCCATGCAACCCTGTAGGATATGTATTATACCTCAATGAATACATGCATAAGTTAATATTTACATTTAAATAGTATGTGAACTAACCAATATAAATGACTTGGCTGAAATTTTTAGTGAACTGATCGGAAACTGAATCTTGAAAAGTAACCATTTCCAATTTCTGAAATCCCAAATATTTGCAAGTTTACAAAAATTCACCTCTAAAATTTTCCCTTGTCCAAGCTTCATGAAGTTACTAGATCATAAAATATACAACTGAAGAAATCATCTAGACTTGCAAATAATGATGAAGGAATAAAGTTATCTACTAGAGATACACGTGCTATGAAGAAAAGGAACCATAATCTTTTCAATAAGTAAACAAATGAAGAACTCTTGGTACAGTCAATTGAAGGAGAGCTAAATCAAATACTTAACTCCCATACAAGAGCTACAAAATTCATAGTGACATTAGGGACATATTATCTTTTTACTGCATGAGGATGCAATTGTTCAAAAAATATTCTGCAGGTACCTATAAAAATAACAAAAAAAGAACCATTACACAATCATCCAATAAGAAAAGTTAAGCATATTACAGATGATACAAACATAGAATAAAATACTTAGCTGAATGAATTACGTTATCATCAGGGAAGGATTATCAAGTGGAGTAGTCATGATCACAAAAGTGGGACAAATTTAATTAAACCAAATGTTTCAGATAATCTATATGTATTGAAACATTTTCTAGGAGAAATAACTTTAAAACCACATTGATACAATGGATATGATCTATAAGGAAACTATGATTCCCAAAGTAGTTTACATCAGATGGAATACATGCAGAGTTGTACAACACAATAAAATAGTGAAGCCATCAAAGTAACATAGAGCTCTAAAGTATCGTCAAAAACAAAAACTAAACTGAAACAATTTGATAATGGACCTTGAAACAAAAATGTTAAGCAAATAGAGCTCAAATAACACAATATTGACAAAAAGAGTAGGGTACAAAAAATAAATGGCAACCCTCAGCTAAAATAATGCATGCTCAAGTTGGGTATTATTTTAATAACTCTAAAATTTCTTTACATTTTATGGCCATAAATATTTCTCAAATTTTTGCATAAAAATTCAAATATGAACTCAAACTTACCAGTTTCAGAGAAACATTGTTGAAACTATCAAGAAATCATCAATTTCAGAGTAAATTAATGACCACCTATAAGGGTTTTCGATCTCAAAGGTGTTGAAAATTCATAGAAATGAAGAGAAGCACAAATTTTATGTCTATCAGCTCAAAAAAAAATCAAAATAAAAAGAATACAAAGGTTACAGTTCTCGAAAACTGAAGGATTTCCATATTTTTATCAAGCTTCAACCAAATCATAGGAAGGTTTCAGTATAAGCTCAAAAAAGAGATTAAAAATGACAATAATGGTGGATCTTTTTCTTAGACCACAAAAAATAGAAATGTTTTAGAGAAACGAAAACAGTAAAGCCATCTTCGAGCTCGAATGATCAATAATGAAAATTGCCTTGGATTTTTTGTCGCAAAAGGACTAAAATAGAGCATTAATGACTGCAAAACATGTAAACTCTTCATGCTAAACATATCACAAAGGTTGAGGTTGTAGAGAAATGAATCAAAATATCAAGATAATTACATCGATAATTTTTTTTATAGGGCTTCACCCTCCAAACTCATTAAAGAGAATGTGCAAAAAGTTTAGGGTTTGAGATCTTTGGCTATACCAACTCAACCACCATATCACCTAACTCACTCAATGAGTTAATCTCGATAGTGAAAGATGAAATAACAAAAACCAATGGTGTACATCGAAACCTACAACTCAATCATTAAGTTATCTTAACCCAACCAAGTTTAAGGAAAAGTGTCAACATGTCAAGAAATAATTAAACCCTAACTCTACTTGACTCAAATAATCACCAAAAATAAAATTAATGGGTGAGTCACTATGGGAGGTGAGATAAAATTTTCTGCTTCATCATTATGCATTTTTAAATGTAGTCTTTGATGCAATTATTAGAAAGGCCAAATCATTAAACAATATTATTTCCTTAACCTTAGACTAAGGTATTTTTTTATAGCATGTGTCATGTATTTATGCAAGAGGAGCCCAAAGCATTATTATGTAATCAACTATATGCCAAGTCAAGGAGGGGCCAATGATGAGTCAAGTACAATCGAATTTTCCTTACCTTAAACTTAAAAAATTTACCTTATTCTTCACCAAGAAACCTCGTACACTCCAAGGTGGCTAATATTCAAGGAGGAATATTATTTCTAGTATGTGCACAAGTTCCTAAAACTAGAATTTGTTATTACAATTGTGCAAAAGAGGAAGATATTTTCTTTTGCATGTGCACAGGTGACCCGTCCAAGAATAAGACAAGATGTCATTGTCAGCATGTGATTACTCTTCTTGCAGAGATGTCACATCAGGACCTTACAAGAAGACAAAGAGATGATTATTTTAATCATTCATTGCAGGACAAAATAGTTTGCATGCACCTTGGAGGAGACTTGCACATCAAGGAAAGGGTTAATATTGTATAAATTATTCACCCAGATTTAATTATTGTATCAAAATTAAATGATTCAACAAGACTTTGACTGTTGATGTATTTTTCAAATTAAAAGGATATTATTGCCTTATTGTAATGACATCTTATTTTATCATTTTTTTATTCATAATGAAGGTTAATAATAACATGCAAGTTTAGTTAGAGTTAGTATAATTTAATGGGTGTGGGTGAATATTTTTTCTATATATTGTATGCATTGACAATGCATAGAGGAGGACTTTTTTTATGTACTGAGTGTTGAAGCTCATTTTGGCCAGTTTTTCCTTTGAATGAGAACATGTTATTTCCTTTCCAATACTTTGTAGTGGTGTGTATTATTTTATTAACTCTTTTGAATTTACATTCCCTGAATTAATTAGCATACCTTGTTGTAAAATTAGTGTTTCTACATAGTCTTAGCATTCAAGTTATTTGTTGTGTTGTTGTGACTAGTCCCTAAAAAAAGTGTTTTTCCTTAGGATTGAGATGAAATCCATTTATTTGTGCTCCTTTAATTTTTTCTCAGTATATTGCACATGTTACTCAGTCGAATCCCTATAGAATTTTTGTTTATCACCGCATTTAATTTTAGTTTTAATCCATATCTCAACCTTAAACCCGACAGTTAATCAGTTCAAGGATACATAAATAAGGAACCCTCATTGTAATCTTGGAGATTCACCTCATAATAAGGATACCCACATCCCATGAGGTGTCTCAATTGTATCTGTAGGAGTGAGTGAGATACAAACTTAGAAAACTTGTTATCCCTCAACGCAGGGTGCACTTCTGAGAGATAACATTTACTTCATCATAAAACCATGGTAAAAGGGTTTCCTTTAAATAAAATCCAAAACATATTTGTGAAGGATAAATTAGTAAGAGCACATTCACCAATCAAAAATTTTAATTCATTTTTATATGGAAAAATGAAAACATGCTTAATAGAAGCTTGTTCATATTTAATGAAATTATTAGTTGATTATACAAGGAATAAATGGGTGTACATTTTGAGACAAAAATTAGATGCATTTGAAATATTTCAAAAATTCAAGGTTTTAATGGAAAATAAAAACAAATACTGCATCAAATTTTTCAGGAAAGATAGAGGACATGACTATATTACAAATGTATTTCTAAATTTTTGCAAGAAACATGGTATTCAAAAGAATTTTACTACCCAGTATACATGATAGAAGAATGGTTTGATAGAGAGGAATGATACAACAATAGTGGAGATGGCCAAAATTATGATGAATTCAAAGAATCCACTAAGTGAATATTGGGAGGATGTAGTAGTAACTATTATTTACATTTAAACATGTTTCCAATGAAAAATTGTTAGAAACATGGTTCCTAAATGGGCTTGGAATCAAAGAAACATAGTGTTTCAAAATTTACAATATAATGGTTTCTGGCATATGCATATATGCCTTATGGGTAAAGGAAGAAGATACACAATAAAGGGGAAAATTGCATTTTTGTTAGATATTCATAGAATTCTAAAGCCTATAAGTTTTTTAATCTAGTCATATGAAAATATTCATAATCAACAAAGATGTGTAATGTTTTTCAAATGAGGAATGAGATGCACATATACACAAAAATCATTATAATAAAAAAAAATCCTCAAGATTATATGGAAGATGAAGATCAAGAACGTAAGGTATTATACCTTCTACCACTCTTAGACATGCACCTCAATTTATAGGACAAGACATACCTCCATCCACAACTAGAAACTATTCAAGACCTCAATCAACTTCATTTATGCAAGAGAATCCACAAGGATCACCAATAAAAAGTACTTCAACTATTATTTTTAGATCTAGTCCATATAGTTCTGTTCAAATTTGTACATGAAAAAATAGTCCATTCTAGTGAAAAATAAGGAGTTTTGGTGAGATTTAAATTGATGGTACAACCAACTCTTTTTTAGTTTTTCCATTGTATTCTTGAGCTACAAATACAATGTCTTTTGAAGAAGCAATAAATTAAGAAATTTGGGCTCAAACTATGGATGATGATGAGGTAGATGTTATAAAAAAGAATAATACATAGGAGTTTATATATCGTCTAGATGGAAAGGGTGTGATGGTAATGAAATGGGTCTATAACAGTGAAAATTTAAATGAATCCATATAAAACAACTTATAGAAAGAGTGGTGATTCTTAATGAAGAAGGATTTGTTGGGTTGGAGAATATTACATAATTGTTTATTGTGACTCTTACGAAAATGTAACAAAACATAATTGGTTTCATATGTAAATGAGAATCTTAGCTAATTTTTCTAATTTTCAAAACTATTTTTGTGAATTTAAATTTTCATCTTTAGGTTATAATAATATTTTTCTAATATATTGAAGATATGAAGTGAATTATATGCATTCCCTACATAATCAATAAAAATTAATGAGATATGAAATTTAGACCCATTTTCCCTAATTCTTCCTAAGATTTAACCTTAATTGTTGATCCATTACCCACATGTCATTGTTTCATAAATTTTTTGGATTACCCATGATCACTCAAACCTTCCTTACAAATCCTAATGGAATTATATCATGTCCATTAATGTCTTGCAGTATGTCAACAAATTATGTTATTTTGGATGGAGAGCCTCCCACTTTATTGTATCTTTAAGTTGAAACTTCTAAACACTTTTTCAAAAGGTTTTTGTACACCTAAGAAAAACGGTGTGATTCTAAATGAAATTAACCTCTCAAGGTCATGTCGTGATAGAAAAGAATTTTCAAGGTTGTGGGAACTATTAAAAGGGACCTATATGAGAGTCAGGGACTAATAATGGGTAGTGTCAATTCCTATGGGATGAGTTGGCTAGGAGGGAATTAGAGGCTATGTACAGGTAGTGTAAGCTCCCTATGGTTTAATTATCTAGTTTGATTTGAAAATCAAACTCTATTGAAAATTTTGTTTTAATAAAATACAACTGTGCTTTAATAAATTAAATAGTTAGATTCATTCCCGATTAATTGACCAAAAGAAATGAATGATTTAATATACATGCTTGAGAGGAAATTAATTAAAGAAATCTAAACAAATAAATATAACATCTACCTAATCTATATATTTTGATTTTTTGGAATCAAATAAATAAAAATCTACACAGAAAATACAACTAATTCTAATAATTGTAAATTGCTTTAACTATAGCAAATTAAATCAAACAGTGAAATAGTTAGATGTGGTTATTTCCTTGTTATAGAGGATTTAATCTAACTTAACAAAATAAATATTTTTCTAGTTTGTAGTGTTGGATATTACTTCCTTTGTTTTTACCTTAGAATCACGAGAAGAATGAAAATATTATAACAATTAAGTTTTCCCCTAAAATTTCCTTGTAAAACAAAATCTTTCTAAATGAAGAAAACATAAAATTAACACACACGCACATAAGATTATAAAACTAACATCCTGTGCAAATCCACGGGGATATGCAATGAAGCAACTTCCAACAAAATATTTGATCATGTGCAACATAAATCTTAATATTGAATGTAGTGAACTTTATAAATATTTTAACAATGAAGTAATGATAACACACTGTGGCAAGAACCTCCTCTGAATTATTCCCAGGAAAATCCACAGGGATGAAATGGGAGAAAATTATCAATGAAATATTTGCAAATGAGATCTACTGTAACTACCAATTTAATTGTGTACCTTTCTAAGAAAATTTATTCTAACATATTATAACTTTAAATCTATATAAATAAACAAAAGAAACATCTAGGAATTTAATGACACCCCAACCTAGAAATGTTGTACAGAAAAATCCAATGTTGGAAATGCTTTTTGATACCACCTAAGCTTCTTTTCCAATGATCATCATAACGTTTCTAAGGAGAAGTGATGGAAAGTGAGTAGAAATAATGAGAGAGTTCTTGAGGTAACTAGTTTACAGGTAGTCTTATAGTAATGCGAGAAAGAGAGAAACAAGGAAAATGAACTAGTTGTCTAGTATACTTCTTGGTAGGATTCCAACAACATAGCTATGCAATTCCAAATCAAGAGACGTCAACCATGATTTCGGAAGAATCTTGGTTTTTATATAAATTTGGCAAGGAAATGGTCATGCCCACTTGACAGCTAAGAAGTGACACATCACTATATGAAAAAATAGTCAACTTAATGATAAGAATAAGTATGGAAGGAGAAGATTATATGCATATAAAAAGTTTGGCAACAACTGATTTAGTCATGTAATGTGTGCAAAAATTGATTTCTAAGAAGGTGAAAAGCGTTCAAAGCACGTTGGAAATGTCTTAGGTAGAAGCACACAGAACCCTCAGTCTACATAGACCTATGCTTATGCAACCACTGGGGTGGTTGCGTAACATCCTATGTACTTCTGTAACTTAAATAAAGCAAGCTAAAACATGTTAGAAAAACAGTTAAGGAAATCAGGAAAATATGGAGAATGAAAAATTAAGCTACAAAACATGTTGCAAGTGACAAATTGCACTTGGACATCATTGCAATTGATAGTTTTTCATCATTTGGGATTTGAACTATTCCGAAAATGTTGCACCATGAAAAATTAGTTGCGTACATATTTCCCAATCAAAGAACTCTTTTAACCATGACGATGCATAAAAACTAGAGTCATAGTATGGCGCTACCAAATGGGAAGGTTGGAGATCATACCTAATATGTCTGTGTGTTGTTACGTTGTCAATCAAAGCTTCCCACTACCTGTAACAATAAAACATGAATTAAATGCAGACAGAGATAATTGAAAAAACATATGAAAGAAAAAAAAGAGAACTTCCCATGTCTGTGGGGATAGAGATATACCTATGTAAGTGCATCGCACCTTCCCTACAAAACACACACACTAAAAAAAGAGTTAAAATGTTTTCTATATATCTCAGAATTACTATTTCTATCAATCATTTATACTTACCCACTTGGTGCAAAATTGAGCTCTATATTACCTATGATATTTTAAAGTGAGAATATAGTTACAATGAATACTTATTCAATGTGATTGCATCAGAACTAGTGGGAGGAGAAACGGTTCATGAACAGGCAAGTTTGCATTTGTTCAATTTTACCCTAAAATGTTAATAATGTGAAAAACTAAACATAGCAGGGATATTTTTAATAATTTTATAGTTAACATATTCACTAGGGGGTACCACATGAGATGTCACTTTATTTTATTCAAAAGGTTGAAATTTTGTGTTTATGTGAGTTTTTGGGGCCCTAGGGTATAGCCCACTTTTCATTGAAGGAACCGATGTGGCAATTGCATAACCACCATTCTGCGTAAAGTGAAAATTGTGCAACTGCCATGTCAGATTAATAATCACTTCATAGAATATAAAAAATTTAGAATTATCGTGGGGGTTACGGAGCCTCCACTATGTGTTACGAGTAACCATTTCTGGTTACCAAATGTCTACAAGAAACTTCCCTCATGCCTTCCCCATAGGAAGAGTTAAAGTGTCAAATTAAATTTAATGAATAAGATATTTTGAGCCATAAAAAATACTTGCAAAACACAACTAAAATTATGGTGAGTTATAAATATTTTTTTGGTCATCAAATAGGACTTTACGAAGAGCAACAGTCAGGGGACAAGAAGTCCCTCCTCTTTAATGGGAGAGGTTCCCTTATTCAGAAATGAACCTATTTACAAATATACAAAACATGATTTTCTTGTTGAACTTGGATATAATGAAAGTGTTTTCTATAAAGATCATCAATTACAAAAGGACTGAGGAATGGGAATATGAGAATGAGCAGAAAGGAAACATGTCAGAATTATAGATAACAGAGTAATTCTTTATCTATGCGAAGTTACAGTGAATTGAAACAGGATCATTTGTATCATATTAGTAAGATGGAATTTAAAAGACACAAAGTTCTGTAAATAACATCTGCAAGTACACAAAGTTTCTTGACATAACACAGATAAATGATCTTCAAAAAATTAAATGAAAAGCTTAGGGATAAAAGAGTTCAGATAGACGAAGAATGAAAAGCCCTTATGTATTGATTTCTTTATGATTTATTTACACTTTCGAAAAATAAGCCAAGTTCTTCCTTCCTTTGCAAAATGGCGAGGAGAGGCCATTATATAGCTTACAAATCAGTTACTCTCGGTAACTACTTCTTTTAACTAAAGATTAGGTAAGGATTTCCAATCGCAATATCTCAACTTATTACAATAAATCCGAGAGAAAGAATTGGAAGAGAAGAGAAGTACAAGGAGAAGAAGACAGGTGGTTATGACTGGGAGGGACCCACTGACTTCAAAATCCACTACCTGAATCTCTTCAATGCCTCGGCTATGTCTATGCCATAGGGGACTGACGTGTTGGCTATAGACTGGGTCCGAAATCTGAGGCACTTCTCCATTTCCTTATCAAACTCGACATGAGTATGATAGTATTTATTTGCTTCTTCAATGGCAGATTGAAGAGAGCAGATCTCCTACATTTTCTCTTTGGAAATGGATCTTTCCTTGAATAGATTATCTTTGACAAAAGCTCTGAATTGAGATTTGATTTCTTGCAAGGAAAAAGGCACACCAGAAGTTTCATCTTGAAGATGACAATGTATATCTTTGAAAGCAGATACAACCAGTGTCTTGAAAGCCTCACCCTTCTGCCAGCTATTCTTCAGTTCTCCCAAAGCCTCCTCTAAGACTTTGATCTTCCACTCCACGCTGTAAACCCAGGACTTTGACAAATTATCCTTTGCATCATCAAAAACCTTATTCACCAATAAAATTTTCTCATCTGTCTGTCCCATGAGACAGAGGTCTACTATGCAACTGCTCCAGAGTTTGAGCTCTTTATCTATGATCTCGATAGTGGAGGAGAGCTTCTGTTGCAAGTTGTTCACCTTTCTGTGGAGTTTGAAAGCTTCATCGATGAAGTTCAATCCTACAAAAAGTATATCTTCCACCATGGCCTCCATATCTCTGCCATAGATGGAATACTTGTGCATGTATTTGATACTCTGTACTTCATCTTGGCTCAAAATTACAGGTGGCGGAAGGGTAGTCAATGGGGTAGGGTCCAAAACTTTGTCCTTAGACAAAAGAGATTTGAAAGAACCTGTGAGAATCTGGGCTTGTTCCTCCAACTGTTCAATAGTTTGCTGCCCTTTTTCTATCCTCCCAATGAATCTTGTGACCGTTTCTTGGAGGTTGTGGATCTCACCTTCAGGGGTAGACTCTCCCATAGGAATCCTTGAGAGTTCTAGGTTAGATTCCTGTAAGTCTTACTCTGATTTCTCTACTGTAGGCTTAGCAATCTCCAGGAATTGCTGACCCTGAGCATTAGACACTATCCTGGAGGTGATTCTGGATTTTTTGGCATGAGAAGGAGGAGTAGTGCCTTAAAAGGATACCACAGCATCAAAATTTGGCCCTGAGCTCTGAGAGAAAGATTTCCTCTTCCTATTGTCGACAAAAGGTTGCACCCATGCAAAAGAGGAGGAGGAAGCAGCAGGTGGGGCAAGAGGACCAAGAGATAGAGAAATCATAGAGCCCAAGGTCTGCACCACTGTTTTTTCGAGTTGATACATGAGTGGGGCACTTGAGACAACTGGCGCGCTTGAGAAAACTGGTGCAGAGGAATCAATAGCACTTGGAAGTTCGGTGCTCTGGACTTCCTTGTCTTTATCCGTTGGAGCTTCAGGAGTGCTTGAAGGAGCTGGCACTTCACTCTCTTCACTTTCACTGAGAACAATAATGTTCTCTGATCCCAAAGGTAATTCTACCTACTTTCTCTGAGGATCTTTTACCACAAGCTCCTTCTTAACCTCTTTGAATTTCTTCTAGTATACTTGGGTGGACGAAGAAGGAGTAGAAACTGTAGGTCCTTGTGTTGATGAGGTAGGAGGGGTTTGCACAGGTGTGTCTGATCTTGGAGTCGATGCTTCCCTCCTTGGTGTTAAAACATCCTTATAGGAGGATTCTCTTGACTGCCTCCTAAGCTCTCGAACTTTCTTATCAAACCAGATCTTAGTCCTGAGTAAGATTGGAGCCAGGATCTCAGCCAGATCATCTTTCTCTTTTTTAAACCAATCCAAGTCCTCCAAGGGAGTTTTCTTAACCACATTGTCATACTCATATGATTATAGATCAGATTTTTCATCCTTGAGCCCTTCAGGAACTTGGTACAAGCCAAGTTCTTGGATCAATTGTAGAGAGAACCTACCATATTGCCTCCTAGCCTCAAAATCATCGGCATAGTCAGCCCAATAGTCTTCTGTATCTGCCCTATGATGATATGTTATCTTAATGTTCTGCTCAATGAACTTCTTCAAGTCGAAGCAAGTTCTTGGCTTGAAGAAATGGATAGTGATGGGAGCCAGGGCTCTTTCTATATTCTGTGTGTCCAGGGCTGTTTTACAAGTGTAGTTTCCCAAAGAGATGGGAAAGTGAAAACCAGTAATCTTCTTGTCTCTGCAGGTTCTATGCAATTTATCTAATTGCCTGCATACTTCTATCAGAGTCATCTTGTCACTGCAGAACATAGGAAGCCTCAGAGGTGTGCTCTCATAGCCAGCTAGCCTGATATAAGAAAATTTTCGGAATTGAATAAAATAAGCACCGTAGTGCGATATTAGATTCATGGCTTCATCAGAAAATTTTCTAGTAGTGTCACCTTCAAGAATTCTGACCATGTACATGGTGAAGGCATCATTCACCCTTCATAAATTGTGATTTCTGGTCTCTAGGGTGAACTGTGGGCAGTAGGCATACACAGGATCAGCCTTGTGGGCATCAATGTAAGAGAAACCAAACCATTGCCTTGATGCTGCCAGAGTGTACATCAGGTATGAAGTCATATAGAATTTCTTATTTTGCTACACATTGGACAGCTGCTCCGCTAGGTTCATGCTGATGATCTCTGTCTAATTGATATTTTGAGTTCCTTCGCACACCATGTTGATGAGCGGGCACATCCAGAAATGGAACTCGTTAGTGCAGGGTAAGCCCATAACCCGAGCCAGTAAGATTATGAAATATGACAATTCTTCATTGAAATCTACTCAAAAAAGGGTCTTGGATAGGCGAGATGCTCCCTTCTGAGGGTTTTTAAGCCAAGACTTCGCCACCCGCACCTTGTAGTTTTCACTGTCTTGATTGAACAGGGTCTGTGCTTGATTCAGGGAAACAACTATGGCATTATCCATTTCTGGAATCCTCAGTGCAGTGCTAATGGCGGTAGTGTCAAGTTTGGCGATGAGTTCCCCGTGTATGTTGGTCAATGGATACATGCACAGGATATTATATTACAAGGGTTCGAGAAAAATATAGCATGGAAGCAGTGTGAAAAATGCATAGGGGGTTCGCTCGTTATATAGCCGTTTAGGAGAGAGAAATGTAATAAATGCGCATACCTACCAATTTGAAAAACAATATATTTGGGTAGAGCGGGAAAAATTAGCATGAATGGCACTTAGTTCATTTGGGACACGAGGGACGTGAAAGCGCGAAGTACGTGGTTTGGGCGATTCGGGCGATGCGTGGAAAAGATGCACAAATGTTATTAGGACATGTGGGACAAAAGTGTGTGAAGTATGCAACTTGGCCAGATCGGACGAAAAGGTGACAACGGGTCCGAGCGAACTTGGGAAATTTGGGATGCGAAAGCGCGAGGTACGCGGTTCGGGCGACTCAGACGAAAATGGAACAACTTGTCCGGGCAAACTTGGGACATTTGAGACAAAAAGTTCCGACGGGCCTGAAAAAGAAAAACTTCAGGGAAACCGGCAGATCGGGGAACAGAGGGCCCAATTAAACTTGGGACACGTGGGACAAAAATGTCTGACAGGCCCGAAAAACACACAAAATGACCCAAAAACGTAGATTTTCTCAATTTCTCGACTTTTAACATTATCAGTACAACAAAGAAGACACTTAAACTCAAAATTTTAAATTTTCACTTTCTTAAGAGCAGGAAAATTTTGAGTGGACAACAGCTGGCTCCTTCTGGGGATGACGTGGCATAAATTCAAGGAATGAGACAAGGTAAGAACTTAGAAAAACTTGGGGAAGCAGACCAATACCTTATCCATTGGGCCATGGAGTCAAAAAGAAAACCAATACAGAGGAAAACACACCAAAACCAAAAGGAAAGAAAAATAAAACGTTGTACAGAATATACAAAGGACTTCCTAATCACCTATGACTTGAACAATTTCAGGTACTACCCACTATAAGGAAGTGGGAGAGAAGAACCATCCATATAATCAAGGTAAAAAAAATTCTTACCAACAAAGTGTCTGATCTTGAAAGGTCCGAGCCAAAGGGAATCAAACTTGCCATGGCTGCCACGAGGTTCATGCCTTTTGTCCCACAACAAAACAATGTCTCCAACTTGGAAATCTCTAAACCTAGCTTTCTTATCAAATAGGACCTTTACTTTCTGCTGGTGAGCAGATATCTTTTCAGCAACTTCCAATCTGTCCTCATTCAATTTGTGAAGGTACATAATTCTCTTATCCAAAGCATCATGGAAACCGGTATCTTCAATGGCCTTCATTAGATGCAAGGCTGGCAACTCCACTATTACTGGCAATTGAGCTTCTACTCCATATACCACTTGAAAAGGAGACATTCCAATAGCTCTCTTCGGTGTGATCATGTCTTCCCAAAGAGCATCATAGAGTTTCTTGTGTCAGTTCCGTTGGGACTCATTGACTAATTTCCTTATAATGGTCACCAAATTTTTATTAGTGGATTTTGCTTGTCCATTTCCCTGAGGATAGTAATATGAGGAGTGAGCCAAAGAGATGCCGTATCCATAGCAAAAATCCATTATCTCGGTTGAAGAAAAATTCAGAGCATTATCTGTCACAATCTTCTTTGGCACACCATACCTTACCAAGATATTTTCTTTGATGAAACTGCACACCACTTCAGAAGTAGTACTCTTTACTGGAATGGCTTCTACCCATTTGGTGAAATAATCTGTGGTAGTTAGTACATGAGTATGACCAGCACTAGAAGAGGGATTAAGTGTTCCAATGGAGTCCAAACTCCACTGTTGAAAAGGTTCTTAAATTACAACTATCTTAAGAGGCAAAGAGGCCAATTTGGGTCTACCCACGAAAGTCTGACAAGCCTCACATTTATCAACCCACTTTGATGCATCTTTGAACAAGGTAGGCCAATAATATCCTCCACGAAGTATCTTATGAGTAGTGACAGTTGATGAGTAATGCCCTCCACATGCCTGATCATGAAAAGCTAAGAGTATCTTATTCCGTTGTTCCTTGTCCACACATTTCAAAATCCTTCCATCTAACCCACGTTTGAACAAGGCGTTTTCCCACAACACATATTGTACTTGCCTTCGTTTAACAGTCCTCTTTACTTTGGTAGTTAAATGAGAGGGGCATTCTCCATAGGTGATAAAATGAGTGATATCATCATACCATTCATCAACTGAGCTAAGAAACAGAACGGTAGGAAGGCTAACTTTATCCTCCAGTAACTCATGTCTAGCTCCTTTAGCAATGAGCTCACAAAAGCATTTTCCATGGATGAGCTTGGTCAGTTTGATGTCAATATCATATTCTTAGACCTTGGCCACCTAGTTCCCTCTCTTGGATCCAAATTCCTGCTGTGTGAGAATTGACTTTACAGTTGTATCTGGCACCAACACCATGGAATGAGAGTTGAGAATGTAAAAACAAAACTCCTTAACAACTTTAACCACTGCAAAATCATGTTTCTCCATCATAGTGTATTTTAACTCATGATACTTTAGAATATAGCTCATAAAGGTGATTGGGAGTTCATGCTCATTAGAATCTTCCTGAGTCAAAATAGCAGCCAAGGTATTATCTGTGGCGTAGCAATAGATAATAAAATATTTTCTGAAATCAGGACATGCTAAAACAGGGGTTTTAGCAATGGCTCTTTTAATACCTTCAAAGGATTATTTTCCTTTAGGAGACCAACCAAACGTTTGTTTTCCTTTCATCATTTTGGAGATATTCAAAGTTAGTTCAGCAAAATCAGGGATGAATCTTCTCAAAAAATTGATCTTACGAAAGAAATAATGCACGCCCTTTTTGCTGGTTGGGAGAGGAATTTGTTGGATAGCTTGAACTCGCTCAGGATCAATCTGAATACCATATTTGGAGACGATGTGCCCTAATAATTTTCCCTCTGTGACACAAAAGACATATTTTTTAGGATTCAAAGAGATCCCATGTTCTCTACATCTTAGCAGAACTGTCTCCAGGTGATGAAAATGATCCACCCTTATTTTAGAATACACAATCAAGTCATCAAGATATAGAACAATAAACTTTCCTTTCAAAATTACAAAGGCTAGGTCCATAGCCCTCTGAAAAGTAGCACCGGCATTAATGAGCCCAAAAAGCATTCTTTTGTAAGAAAAGGTACCCCAAGGAGTAGTGAAAGTTTTTTTGTGTTGATCTGCAGTATTAACTTCTACCTGATTATATCCTAAGAATCCATCAAGCATAGACAACATTTCACATCTTGTTTCTGCTTGTAAGACTTGATCCATCAATAGTAAAGGGTAATTATGTTTCAAGGAATCTTGATTCAGATTCCTGAAGTTAACACAGATACGAATCTCACCATTTTTCTTCCTAACAGGTACAATATTGGCAATCCATGTTGAATGATGGATAGGAAAAATGATTTTGGCTTTCAACAACTTTTATATTTCTTGAAAAATGGTGTCAGCTATTTTGGGATTGTATTGCCTTTGCTTTTGTTTAAAAGGCTTAATTCCAGCTTTGAGAGGAATAAAATGTTGCATCTCTTTTGGTTGGAAAGCTTTTAAATATTCATAAGAGTAGGCAAGAACATCCTTATACCTCTTTAAAAGATCAATTGCTTTCTTCCTCTCATCTGTTGTGCAACATTTTCCAATGTTCACAAGCTTAGGGTCAGTAGAACTCCCAATATTAATTTTTTCATACTCAGCTAATTGCTGAGGTCTAGTAGAAGCTCTAGACTTTACATACCTGTCGTGTTTATCAAATAGTTCCTCTAAACTCACCAATCCTTTAGGAATATTGTTTCCCTTGAGTTTGATGCATCCATCTTGACCTATTTCTTCTCCTTGGGTGACTGCTTTTTCAAACGACACACTTTCACGAGGTAAATTGTCACTTCCTTAAAAGTAAAATTTTTCAAAATTATCCTTGAGTTCTAAAAAAGAAATCAAGTGTTGATCATCATTGAAAAATTTCCAGTTATTTGTATTATCAAGTACACTGGGTCAATGGATCATCTCAATGGTAAACTTATCTTGAGAGAAGTCAGGATGAGGAATCAGTAGTGACCCTGAGACTGCTAGTGAATCAGCCCTGGTGTTATTCTCCCTAGGTATGGCTTCGATGGAGAAAGCATCGAGAAATTCAATAGAATACCAAACCTGATTCCGGTAATGTTTCAACCTTCCATTTTTCACCTGGAAGAGGTTTCTAACTTGCTTTACAATCAATTCCGCATCCCCACGAGCTAGAAGATTCTTCACACCTTGTTCTTTTGCCACCTGTAGTCCAAGAATGAGAGCCTCATACTCTGCTATATTATTGGTATTTTCAAACTGTAACTTGAATGAAAAAGGATGAAGGCTTCCTTCCGGCGACACCAATATGACACCAGCTCCAGAACCAGCTGAGGAACAACTTCCATCACACTCTAAAATCCAAACACCATTAGGATCTTTAGGTGACACTTTGGGGAGTTGGATTTCTTCAGGAGACATAATCATGTAGTTGCCATGCCCCATATCCTCATAGAGTATTTGTGCTTTGGGATCATCCATTTTTTGTACAATATACTCAGATTGCTTCTCAGACAGCAACTTCTTCATTTTCCCATTAACAGGTACGAGTGCATGTGACCAATCCATTTGAATTTCTCTACACACATCCTTACAGAAGTTTCTACTTAGCAACATCCCGTATGAAGGAGGAATATCTGCTACTAAGATAGTAGCCAAAACTCTCTTCTCAGGAAAATCAGCAAAAGCCACTTGTGCATCTTTAATTCTTCTGACCAAGGGCACTTCCTTACTCTCCATAGAATAACAAGATCCATAAGTACATGTGAGAGTCAAGCCTAAGGCATGAGCTACTTTAGCAAGCATCAAATTGTTTGATTCTCCTGAGTCTATGACGCAATTACTAAGCCTATTGATAGCTATAAGAAGTGTCACATAGAATGGCTTGATTTTGTCATTGGGCGAGGTGACAACGGCTACCATATTAGGCTGTGGTGCAGAAGAAGGAGTGGGTAAAAGGCTTTTAGAAGTAGTTTTAGAATGGGAATTGACAAAGTGAATAATTTTAGCAAAAGCCTTGGGATGGGTTTGATAATACTCATGCTCTGAGATTTGAACCTTAGTCTTTTTCAGGTGGTCAATAATATCAAAAGACCTAGAAGTGGACGGGCTATCATCACTTGAGATCCTAGGTTTATCAATTTTAGGGGAAAAAGAAGAAAATTTAGTAGCAGAATTGACAGGACTCACCTTTGGTGTAGATGAAACGGGGATAGGAGATCCTCTTTTTGTAATTATAGGGATAGTTACCGGCTGCTCCTTAGATTTCTTGGTGGGCTGCATCACTTTCTCCCTCTAATTTGTCTGCTCTCGAGTCATGACAACGTATGATTCGCTATTCATGTCTGCTACTACTTCATCATAATCATCTCCATCATCAATTCCCTCAGTGGTGAAGAAATTAACTCAAGATCCCTCAAGTTCATCTTCTTCATCATCAACTTCTTCCACAAACTCCTCGCAATCTTCATTATCCTCCTCATCATTTGGTTCTTCAACTTCATAGGTTGCATTGACAGGAACTTTAACAGGAGGTCCTTCAAGCGCTAGCCTTGTTTGAGAAGCGGGCAAACAATTTCTAGGCTGAAAATTCCTCCTTGGAACGTCTGCATAGGGAGCATGCTGAGCCAATTGTTTCTGTATGGCAATGAGATCATTCGCAAGTTTTTGTACCAAGGGATCAGTATTAGGTCCAAGGGTGGAAGAGGAGTAAGAAGAAGATTTAGATTTAGAAGGGTCTCTCCTCAACTTCCCTGACATGATTAAATCATCTTCGACACTAACAGCAAGATTTTGATCTTCAGCCAATGTTGTGAGATTAGCCCTTCTTAGTGCATAACTAACTTCAGGCGATTAGGCATTTAGGAAGAAACATTTTTGGATTTGATCAACAGGTCGAGTATTTGGTGGAATTTTATTAATCAACTTGTTGAATCGGGCCACAAATTCTCTCATGGGATCTTGTGAATCTTTCTTTATTTGAGAGATTTGGGCTAGCAAAGCATGCACATCTTCTGCTGGTTTGAAACGGTTTTCAAACCTAGTTCTCATTATGTCCTAGCTAGTGATAGCACCAGCCGGAAGGTGATAGAACCAATCAACAACATTATCTTGTAAAGTCTCAACGAAAAGTCTCACAGAGACATCTTCATGTTCGACTCCCAGAACTCCACATGCAACTATGAAGTCTGCGATGTGTTCATCAGGATGCACTTTTCCATCACCTTTGAATTTAGGGAAGTTCTTTCGGTTACCTCTGGGTAACTCATGCAAAGGCTAAGGAAGGGCAAGGGGCCCGACACGATGACCCTAGGGCAGTGGTACTGCCATTCTTGGAAAAATGGCTTGAAGAGGAACTACAACACCAGCAAGAATCAAAGCTCGAAGATTAGGAATGATTGAATCTGAAGGAATACCACATGTATGGATTCTATCTTGTATAGGTGGAGTGCTTGTCGAACGAGTCTTTATATTTCTTATTGAAGGGAAAGGAAAACCCTGCTGCTCTGAAAGCTGAAACTGAGAATCTTCAATACCAAGAGCCCTTCTCCCTCGAGTAAAAAACGGAGTCGCCAGATCAAAGGATGATAAAAAATTAAAGAACTAGAATATGATTCCCCAGCGGAGTCGCAAAAAACTGTTGGTCATCAAATAGGACTTTACGAAGAGAAACAGTCAGGGGACAAGAAGTCCCTCCTCTTTAATGGGAGAGGTTCCCTTATTCAGAAACGAACCTATTTACAAATATACAAAACATGATTTTCTTTTTGAACTTGGATATAATGAAAGTATTTTCTATAAGGATCATCAATTACAGATGGACTGAGGAATGATCTTCAAAAAATTAAATGAAAAGCTTAGGGATAAAAGAGATCAGATAGATGAAGAATGAAAAGCCCTTCTGTATTGATTTCTTTATGATTTATTTACACTTTCAAAAAATAATCCAAGTTCTTCCTTCCTTTGCAAAATGGTGAGGAGAGGCCATTATATAGCTTACAAATCAGTTACTCTCGGTAACTACTTCTTTTTAGTAAAGATTAGTTAAGGATTTCCAATCGCAATAGCTCAACTTATTACAATAAATCCGAGAGAAAGAATTGGAAGAGAAGAGAAGAACAAGGAGAAGAAGACAGGTGGTTATGACTGGGAGGGACCCACTGACTTCAAAATCTGATTCCTGAATCTCTTCAATGCCTCGGCTATGTCTCTGCCACGGGGGACTGATGTGTTGGTTGTAGACTGGGTCCAAAATCTGAGGCACTTCTCCATTTCCTTATCAAACTTGACATGAGTATGATAGTCTTTATTTGCTTCTTCAATGGCAGATTGAAGAGAGTAGATCTCCTTCATTTTCTCTTTGGAAATAGAGCTTTCCTTGAATTGATTATCTTTGACAAAAGCTCTGAATTGAGCTTTGATTTATTGCAAGGAAAAAGGCACACCAGAAGTTTCATCCTGAAGATGACAACGTATATCTTTGAAAGTAGATACAACCAGTGTCTTGAAAGCCTCACCCTTCTGCCAGTTATTCTTCAGTTCTCCCAAAGCCTCCTCCAAGACTTTGATCTTCCACTCCACGTTGTAAACCCAAGACTTTGACAGATTATCCTTTGCATCATCAAAAATGTTATTCGCCAATAAAATGTTCTCATCTGTCTGTCCCATGAGACGGAGGTCTACTATGCAACTGCTCCAGAGTTTGAGCTCTTTATCTATGATCCCGATAGTGGAGGAGAGCTTCTGTTGCAAGTTGTTCGCCTTTCCGTGGAGTTTGAAAGATTCATCGATGAAGTTCAATCCTGCAACTAGTATATCTTCCACCATGTCCTCCATAGCTCTGCCATAGACAGAATACTTTTGCATGTCTTTGATACTCTGTACTTCATCTTGGCTCAAAATTACATGTGGCAGAAGGGTAGTCAATGGGGTAGGGTCCAAAACTTTGTCCTTAGACAAAAGAGATTTGATAAAACCTGTGAGAATCTGGGCTTGTTCCTCCAACTGTTCAATATTTTGCTGCCCTTTTTCTACCCTCCCAATGACTCTTGTGATTGTTTCCTGGAGGTTGTGGATCTCACCTTCAGGGGTAGACTCTCCCATAGGAATCATTGAGAGTTCTAGGTCAGATGCCTGTAAGTCCTGCTCTGATTTCTCTACTGTAGGCTTAGAAATATCCATGAATTGCTGACCCTGAGCATCAGACACTATCCTGGAGGTGATGCTGTCTTTTTTGGCATGAGAAGGAGGAGTAGTGCCTAACAAGGCTGCCACAGCATCCAAATTTGGCCCTGAGCTCCGAGAGGAAGATTTCCTCTTCCTACTATTGACAAAAGGTTGCACCCATGCAAAAGAGGAGGAGGAAGCAGTAGGTGGGGCAAGAGGACCAAGAGATAGAGAACTCATAGAGCCCAAGGTCTACATCGTTGTTGTTTTGAGTTGAGACATGAGTGGGGCACTTGAGACAACTGGTGCAGAGGAATCAATAGCACTTGGAAGTTCGGTGCTCTGGACTTCCTTGTCTTTATCCATTGGAGCTTCAGGAGTGCTTGAAGGAGCTGGCACTTCACTCTCTTCACTTTCACTAAGAACAATAATGTTCTCTGATCCCAAAGTTAATTCTTCTTGATTTCTCTGAGGATCTTCTACCATAGGCTCCTTCTTAACCTCTTTGAATTTCTTCTGGTATACTTGGGTGGATGAAGAAGGAGTAGAAACTATCCCCGATATCAGGAATGACAGACTCTAGTGGTGAGATTTTCTCCTGCCCCTAGAATTTGATCTTCATGTTGATAGTAATTGAGAGAGCAGATCTGCATGCTAAACTTGGGATGAAATTATAGAAGGAATGGATACGCATGTAGGAATTTAGATTACAAGGGTTCGAGAAAAAGATAGCATGGAAACAGTGTGAAAAACACATAGGGGGTTCGCTCATTATATAGCCGTTTAGGAGAGAGAAAGGTAATAAATGCGCATACCTACCAATTTGAAAAGAAATATATTCGGGTAGAGCGGGAAAAATTAGCATGAATGGCATTTGGTTCATTTGGGACACGAGGGACGTGAAAGTGCAAAGTACGCTGTTCGGGTGATTCGGGTGATGCAGGGTAAAGATGCACAAATGTTATTGGGACATGCGGGAGAAAACTGTACGAAGTACATGACTCGGCCGGATCGGATGAAAAGGTAACAACGGGTCCAGGTGAACTTGGGAAATTTGGGACGTGAAAGTGTGAGGTACGTGGTTCGTGCGATTCGACCGAAAATGGAACAACTTGTCTAGGTGAACTTGGGAAATTTGGGACAAAAATTTCCAACGGGCCCGAAAAAGAAAAACTTCGGGGAAACCGGTTGATCAGGGAACAGAGGGCCCAATTGAACTTGGGACACGTGGGAAAAAAATGTCTGATAGGCCCGAAAAACACACAAAATGACCCAAAAACGTAGATTTTCTCAATTTCTCGACTTTTAACATTATTAGTACAACAGAGAAGACACTTAAACTCAAAATTTTAAATTTTCACTTTATTAAGAGTAGGGGAATTTTGAGTGGACAACATATTTCAAAAACAAAAAATAGATATGTATAATAAGTGCATAGTGTGCTAATAATCTAGTTTAGCAGTAAGGTCGAGGGAAGAGTATTCTACTTACTCGGATCTCCCATAATCCATGATGGATCAAATGGTGCTAGTGGTGGTACGGTAGCTTTAACAAGTATCTTCCCTACACTAATCTTGTAAACCTGTTATCCCAATCTTTCCTCCCCAATAAAATTGATCAAACATGACCCTGCACAGAAAATATAAGGGTCAACTCTGTCATGCAAGCCACATTTCGAATATGTCAATTATTCCAAAAATGAGGAGAAGGAAGAATTGAAATAGAGGAACATGGTGAGAAAATTAGGCTGAATGACACTAAAAGGAACCTCAGAGCTTGATAGCAAAGAAAACAGAAAAGGCTCCAGGTTTTCAGACTTAGCGACATACAAGTCCACTCAGGACCAAACAATAGCTCGAGGAAGGCGTCATGTATCATCGTAGTGTAATTCCAAAAGAAACATCAAAAGAGCAGCCCCTAAATGAGCATGGGCTTGCCACGTGGTCCAAGTTAAAAAAGTGGCACAGAGTGGGCTCAAATCGGTAGTTGAAAAGTCATAGGTCGGTAGAAGTTGCCACGTGTCCAAATGGTGCACCTTCAAGGGTCAAAGAAAAAGCTGTAGACTCAAAAACGTGCCAAGCATCCACATGTCCAAGGCTCAAGGATGGGCAGAGTCAACAACTGAAAATTCAAAAGTGGGAACAGAGCAGGCCTAAAACTACTAAGTATAAAGGTGTCGGAAGAAGTAGCAATGTGTCGACCCGGTGCTACTTCAAAAGTAAAATTCAGAATGGGTTTGCAAACAAGTGTGAAGTCTTCATTTGTCCAGGGTAAGAATTATGTCCGCCACTAAGAAAAAGGGACTTAGCCAAAACAAAAAGAAACTGATCAGGGCCACAGAAAGAGCCATGTATCTCATTGGCGTAATTTCAAGGCGCACCCTAAAAGGTAGTTCTAAAATGAGGACCAACCCACCACATGTCCCATAGTCTGAAGAGATGTATTCATTCATTGAAAATTCCGAAAGGAAGTGGAGGCCTCCACATGTCTCGACCATTCAACTTCAAAGTTGAAATCTAGGGGTATTTTTCAAATGAGCGGGAGGCCCCCACATGTCTCGGGTTAGAAATAGTGTCTTTACCAACAAGAAGAACTCAGGAAAAATACAAAGGAACACAAAGGATCCCGTGGAAGCTGACATGTGTTAATCCGGTGCAATTTCATAAGAGAAAGCAAGGGCCAAATCTTCAAGGTGCACGAGTTTTCCACGTGGGCCCGATACGGAGAGACTCTTTTAAATATTGTGTGCCCATGACCTTGATCTTCAGAAGACCATATCATTTTACAAGAAGCTTAGATTTTGGCAGGAGAAGACTTTTTGGAAATATATCAACCTCATCTATGCCATGGGAGGATGAAACTTTAATTTTGACGAGGTTAGGTGGGTGAAAATGGAAAAACATCTTTCAGGCCATTAATGCAGAATCCAATTGCTTCAGATACTGGATTAGATTTGATCTAATCCACCATTCTTCCTTCTATAACACACCAGATAGACATAGTAGGAAGACTTGATAGATTGTGAGTAGATCCACAGTAGGCATTGATGGTTGGTGGTTGAGCTTTAAGAGAAGAGTCAAGTTTCTCTTCTTTCCCTCTAGTTTTCACCATCTATATATTGTAAGCTCTTCTCATTTGAGAGGGGGGAGACATTTTGGGATGTGGGGAAACTTTTTCAATGTTATTTCCTGACTCCATTTGAGTTGTAAGCATTCCCATATGCCTGGCAAGTGTATTTATTCCTCTAAGCACCCATGTAATAGTCTGTGCACCTTATAGAGCAATAAAATCTTGTTTTGTGGCATATTTCAACCCTTAGCATCATTTCATTGTCTGTTTATGCCTCTCCATATAATGTTTGCTCCATGTGTATGTATTTCACATTTGCAAGTGTAAATTGTCGTGCTTCATGGAGTTTCGATGGTGGATTTGGATCTGCGTCTATGTCACTTCTATCTTACCTCCCTCAGTCCCCTATTCCCTGTTTCATTCTCCCTAAGTAGATATCTCACCACTTCCTTTTCTGGAGTATCACCACCTAGTGTAGGCTCTCTTTCCCCCCTCTCTCTCCCTACTCCTTGGATTGTTAGATTAGGATTAGATAGGTTCTTCCTGCACTGGAGTAGCTCATAGAAGGTAGATTAAGAAGTAGAAACCATCTTTCTCTGGAGGTCCATCTCAACTGTTTCAAGTCCCACAGCTTGAGATATAGTCAAATGTTGTGCAATCACACCAAATGCCCCACTCGCACATGAGTGCATTTGGGGGTGCGATGATTCTACACTAACAATTTTTGCACGCTCGGTGGGACAGGTCTAGAGCACCTTACCACTTCATCTTAGTAGGTTGTTGTGTTCTTGTTAAGAGTCAGCGTTTTGAGGCATATGCAAGCACATCTTGTGACTCCATCTAGTCAACAACTAATTTATGAAGTTTCATACCTTTTCCATCCATTTCTACCCATCTTCATTCATCTTTCTTTCCACATCTTTCATTTTATTCCATTTCTATGAATTTTTGCGATCATGACTTTGTTCCCCCCTTGGAACTCACACTTGTAGAAACCACGATGCATCCAGCCTCCAATATATTTCCCAACTCCTTTAGATTAGCATTATGATCAAATCCAGAACCATTATTCTTACCCATATGAGCAGTGTCAAATCCATTTTGGTCATGGTGCTTATCAAGAACAAGGGGGCGTGTACAATGGTGACAACTACATGGAAAATGTGGATCTACTGGAGAAGATTACAGGGATGGAGGCTAACATGGTGCATTCAAGGGGTACAACATAGATGAAAGCATTCAGGATTGGCTGTATGGCACCTTGTCCATGGGCCGGCCCTATACTAAGACATTACAGCCCCCCAAGAGAAAATTGACTTCATGATTGAAATGTTGCCTCAACTTGTGCAATGGACTGAGGAGATTAAGGCTTATGGATTTGATAAAAGACAACCTTGTCAATGGGTCAGTACACCACCTCATATATTTTATTTTCCTCTTCCTAAAAATCCATCATTTCAGCATGATCAAGAGTCAATCCCCTCACCTACTTCCCCAAGTGTTTATTTCTCATCTCCACCTCCCAATATTTTATCTCATCCCAATTCTTCTACCCTTTTCCCTTCCAAGAAGTCATCCCCTCCAAACAAACAAGAAGTTCCACTCCCCTCTACACCACAAACAATTGCAAAGATGGTTGAAATCTAACCTACCACTCCTCTTGCTTTCCCAAGTCCATGTTGGGAAGATAATCAAGAATCCATTAAAGCAAAACAACAAGGACATTAACCCAACAAAGAAGCAATGACAAAAAATATGAAGAGTTGGGATACCAAATTTGGATTTACAAAGATCCCCTTGATGGTTAGGCTAACAGAGGAGGATAGGGTTGAAGATCCAGTGGTGGCTGAGCTTGATTTTCCAGTAGAAGAACAAGAACAAAAGGAAGAAGATATAATATAAGGTGCACAACCAAATGAGGAGGAAGAACAATCAGCTCTAAGTCCCATTGAAGAGGAATAGCTAGGAGAGATCAAATCAGAGTTCAGGCCACTTAGTGAAGAAAGCATTATTGAACATTTTTTTCTTTCATTCGAAGGGCCTAATTTGATTGATGAACCCATGATGGAAGAAGCCCATATAGTTTCAGACGATCCAAGTGTGGAGCAAGCCATAGAAGAACCTTCAGTTTTTCCTCCCACTTCATCCCCTTCAAGCTCTAATTTTGAATAAGAGTTTGATCTTTCGAACTACATGTTTGAGGGAGAGGGGAACCATGGTGAGAAAGTTTCAGATCAGGAGGACACCGTGAGGAGGTAGAGCACATGCAGCAGGACAACAAGGAGGTAGACTGCCTATCAAACTTGGATGATTACTTTGATGGAGAGGATACTGAAGAGATAACATCATTTTCTCCTCCATCATCCACCTTCCAAACATATGTTCCTATTGCCATAAAGAATAACATCCAAGTGCAACAATTTGTACCTCATAACATTTCTCTGAAACCAAGGTTGGAATACCATGATCTTCCATGTTCTTCACAGGAGAAGGAAGGGAAGGAGCAAGAGGATGTCATTATTTCTCTTACCCCATCTACCCAGGAAGGTCCACAAGAAGACTCCACTATTAGATTTAAATTTCATAGCAAGGGGCACATTCAAAGGACTAGACCATGCCCAATTAACTACTTGGCTTCATTAGATCCAAGGGGGAAGAAAAAAATAGTCATGCTCACTTTAGGGCATGAGGATGAGATCCAAAGTACCAAGGATCAACTGCAATACCTCTTTAGTCCAAATGCATAACAACTAAAAGGGGCATTTGCTTTTCCAGTCGACACCTTGATGGCTTGGGTGGAGGATCGGCCCCTTGTCGGTTTTTCACTCGTATAAGCAGCCATATTTAGTGTCAAATCATTTTTATGGCTGCCCCTTTTGAGAAAGGGAAGCTACTTCTCCTTGCTAGTTACAAGATTTGTTTCATTCCCTTTTCTCTCTCATTAGTTTACGAGTAGGAGTAGATTTTCTTTCAGTAGAAGAAGTTCTCTTGCACATTTTACATGTCTCATTTGAGGTATGTATGATTTTTAGTATTTATACATAGTGCATGTTGTTGTGTTCTATTACTCTGAGGTTGTATCACCATGTATTTTTGCATGCCTACATTCCATTTTGGGGACAAATGAAAGCCCCAGGTCAGACAATTTTTTACTCTCAGAAGCATTGTTTCAAGATTTATCATAAAAATTGAGAGTGAAGATGCGTGGGTAGGCTCAGGGTCAAGAAGAACATATAAAAGGAAGGCAGTCGAGGGGTCCATTTTGAAATAAAGGTCAGTACAAGGATATTAATTATGAATCCATGCCCAATGGATAAAACAAGGATACTAGTTCCTTCATCTAGTAGGAAAATGTCCCTGTGAGTTTCCAAATTGTTATCCCAATCTTACCTCCCTAGAAAATTGATCAAACATGAGATTCAATAGAAAATCTAAGGGTCGGATCTGTCATATGAGCCACATTTCAAATCTGACAATTGCTCCTGAATCGGAGGAGCAAGAAGACTTGAAATAAAGAAGTAGGGTAAAAAAATGGGGCTAAACAACACCAAAAGGAACCGAGAGCTCGACAAGAAAGAAAATAGGAAAGGCTAGAGGTTTTCAGACTTAGCCACATACAATTTGACTCAGGGCCAAACAACAAACTCGCATAAGGTGCCATGTGAAATCTCAGCACAATTTCAACACATGTATCCAAAGATTATCCCCTAAATGAACATGGCCTCACCACATGGTCCAAGTTAAAAAAGTGGTACAGAGTAGGCCCAAAATGGTAGTTAAAAAGTCATAGGTAAGCAGAAGCTACCACATGTACAAACGATGCACCTTCAAGGGTTGACGGAAAAGGTTGAGACTCAAACAAGCGCTATGCCTCCATGTTTCCTAGGCCTAAGGAGAGGTAGAGTCAACAGATGAAAATTCAAAGGGGGGAATAGAGAGGGCCTAAAACCACTAAGTATAAAGGTGTTAGCAGAAGTAGCCACATGTTGACCCAACGCTACTTCAAAAGTAAAATTCAGAGTGGGTTTCCAAACAAGTGTGAAGCCTTCATGTGTCCATGTTTAGAGATATGGTCTCCACTAAGAAAAAGGGACATATCCAAAACAAAAGGAAACTTAGCAAGGCTGTGGAAAGAGCCATGTATCTCATTGGTGCAATTTCAAGGTGCACCCCAAAAGGCAGTTCCCAAACAAGCGCTAACCCACCACATGTCTCAAAGTCTGAAGAGGTGTAGACAACCATTGAAAATTCCAAAAGCAAGCGGAGGCCTACACATGTCTCGACTACACAAATTCAAAGGTAAAATTTGGGGGTAGTTTATAAATGAGTGGGAGGCCCCCATGTGTCTCGGGTTAGACACAGTGTCTCTGTCAATATGAAGTGTTATCTCTATTTTTTTCTCAAACAAAATAGATTAAACATAGTCCGTGCAGGAAGAAATTCAGGAAAACCTTTCCATCGAAGGAATCCATGATTCAAATCCATGAACAGGTTACAAGAAGGTTCCAAAATGAAGGAGCATGGTCGAGGAAGGATGAAACTAAAGGTTTAAGGGAAAAGAAATGACAAAGTATTGAAGTCTTTGGGCTCTGCAAATGACTCAGAATGAGCCCCAAAAATTTTCTAAGTATGGAGAGTTAGAAGAGGCTACCAAGTGTCCAAATGATGTGCCTCAAAAGATTGAATCCAAAAGGGCAGACTCAAACAAGCACCAGGCCTCCACATATCCTAGGCCCAAAGAGGGGGAAGATTCAACAACCAAAAGTCAAAAGGTGAATGGGGCAAGCCTGAAAAAGACTAAGTATAAAAGGTGCTAGCTGAAGCTGCCACGTGTCATCTCAGCACACTTTCAAAGGTAAATCCAGAAAATGGAGACCCAAATGAGCATGGGCTCGCCATGGAGTCCATGTTAAAAACTTAGACAGAGCGGGCCCAAAATCAACTAAGTATATAAAGAACTAGTAGATGACACCACATGTTGCACCAGCACAATTTCAAAGGTGCATCCCAAAAGGAAAACCCCAAACAAGCACCAACTCACCACATGTTCAAGGCCTGAAAAAGTAAGGGTGGGCATTAAAAATTCCAAGAGACTGCATAGTCTTCCACGTGTCAACCTGATGCACGGACCTTCCATGTGTTCTATTACAAGAGTAAAAGCATGGTCAATCTAGTAGAGGGAGCCAAGTGTCAGCATAGTACTATTACAAGAGTAAAATTTGGGGAAGGTTTCAAAAAAAGTTCCAAGACTACCGTGTCCCTGGTTAGATGTATTGCCCTGTCGAGCAAAAGTTCTTAGCAAAAACATGAGGAAACTTAGTAAGCCACGGAAGATGCCATGTGTCAGATCAGCACAACTTCAAAAGAAAAATCCAAAAGTTGTCCCCAAACATGCGTCAGCCCTCCATGTGTCTAGTTTCGAAAAGGGGCCTGTTTTCATAGCTGGTTCCCACCATTTTGTATGGGCCTGGTTAAAATTTTCAAATGGGCATATCTTTTGAGTCAGTGCTTGAAATCCAAAAAATTTGGCACCATTGGAAAGAGCTCAATCTTTTCTACGCCATGGAGACCTTAAACTTTAATTTTAAAGAAGTTGGATGGGAAGAAAATGAAGAAATTTCTTCGTGCCATTACTACAGGATATGTTTTCCCCAATAACTAGATTGGAATTGATCTGATCCGTTGTTCTTCCTCCCTCAACGCGCTGAACAAGTAATCGATTCAGACATGAAATATTTGGGGAAGATTAGTAGGAAGCAATAATGGCTATTGGTTGAGCTTCAAATTAGTTTTTTCACCTCTCTCTCTCCTTCTTCCCTCTATGCTGAATCTATAAAGGAATGGTCAGGGATCATTGTAAAGGATTGGAAATTTTTGTTTTGCACCCTCCCTTCTTCTTTTGCTTACAATAGGATTTATGGATCTTTTCTAACCTCTCACATTGGTTGTAACGTAATTTTTTATTCTTGGCCATTGCTATATACTTTATCAACTCCTAAGTAATAATATAAATGTCTATGGATGATTCTCGACACTCTTATGTATTCGTTGCTATCTCTCTGATCTCTTATTACAGTTTGGTCATCTTTGCATGATTTTTGTATTACATTTCCGTGGTCTATGTTAAAATTAAAAATGAGTGTCTAACATTCCCTTTGTGCATCACATCATTAGCTTATGTTTATTTTCTTGCATCTCCTCAACCCTGTCTCCTTGGTATAATAGAGTATATTTAGAATAGATCCTCTACAATTTAGTTTGTGTGCACTTAAACAAAGGAATAGGAACCATCTGTAATCCAGATAGCTCTCTCAACTCACAAGGTCACACAATTTGAGAGATGCTCTATGTTGTGTAATCACACTTAGAGTCACAACCCATCTAGTCACAAACATTTAGGGATGTTGTGATTCTGTACTAACAGTTTTTCCACACTCGATGGGACAAGAGGTCTTATTCTTTTTACAGGAAGATTGATGTGCACTTGTTGCAAGGTTTAGCTTTCAATAAGATCTTAAATTTACACATCTGGAGAATCAAAGAGGGACACAATCCACTGGTTTTAGTAGTCCAAACTTGCCGAGTTCATGATAAGAATACAAACAAGATCAAGAACCAGAGAAGAGGGAATGTTTTTCTATCTATACTTGTCCCCAGACAGAGGGAAAAGGGGAATAAGAGCCCAGAGGTCTTCATCCCCACCAAATAGAACTTTTTCAAAACCTCCTCCTTGTAGTTTATTCATTCAATTGATAACATTCCTCATGATAATAAGAATGGAAAAATCATGAAACCCATATGTTGAATTCATTGGTAGCAACCCACTCACTCTCAATGCATAAAATCAAGTTCCAATGGCAGCATTAAAGAGCATCCCATATTTTTTTGGAGAGAACTAGTCTTCTCTTAGTCACCACATTCAAGACATTATAAATGTTTGTGCAATCCATGAGATCATTGAGATAGACATTGTAGTTAAGTTTCTAGCCTCTTCACTCAAGGGTAAACCTTCATAATGATTCAGGAGTCTAACATCAAGCTCCATTCAGACTTGGTACCATTTATGCAGAGATCTCCACAACCATTTTGGAGAAAAAATAGATAACCTGTCCTTGTAAGAGCATTTAACGACCATCAAGAGGGCCCCTAATGAGAATCTGACATATTTTAACTTTAGATTCCAAAGGACATGGGACAAGATTCCATTTGTTGTAAAGCCCACAGATGAAGGTGCCTTCTTATACTTTCTTAGAGCTCTAAATTCTAATATTTCTTTAATGAATCAATCAATGGGAGCCACAACCTTACTTGTAGCTTATAACATTTCCATAAGAGCTTAAAATTTTCTAATTCAAGATGGTAAGCTTGCTCCTTGGCCACTTATGCCTCTATACCTAGAATTAGGAGATCCAAGCACAATCCAAACACCCACATTAGCTCCTATACCTACTCCTTTGAATTAGATTCCATCTGAAGCCTTTATCTCATCCTCTAGCACCTATAAAGAAATTCAAGAAGTTATGAAATAGCTACAGAACCTAGGGAATGATTTATTAACTATTAAGAGGCAACAAGCTCAGAGTTCTAGGCCATATCAACCTCTAGCTCAGTATCAAACCAAACCCCCATATCATTAAAATAGGCTAGCATCTCAAGTTGCAAATCAGAATCAAAACCAAGGACAACCTCAAGATGCTAGACATTTCAGGTCATATGACCCAAAGACAACTTGAAAATCAAAGGCATTGGTTCTAACACAAAACAACCTGGCCCAAGAATATGATTAGTGTTTCCCTTGAAATCGGCCCCATAACCAATCAATGTGCTGCAATGGTGCACTAAAATAGGCCTTGATGGTACAAACCATTGGTGTGTCACAAGAGTCTAGCCAAAAATAAAATCAGCAGCAAGGAGCTCAGCAAGAGGCATCTCCAAGTGAAACTATGTTTGTCGATTAGTAAGATGAAGACTTCTATGGAATGAATCAAGCCCCTTATCAAAGTGTAGCTACCAATACATGGTCCAGGAAGATAAATATTAGAGAGGGACAATCACCAAACTCAGGTAATCCTCAACCCTCAATTACTCCACAAGATATATGCCCTCAAAATACAACTCCCAATATGCAGAGTCAGTCGAAGCCACCTTCCAAACCCACTCATACACTGGTTGTAACGATCCATGTGCAAGAGAAAAGTGTGCCAAGAAATGGGTAGAAAAAGGATAGCTCATTTAATATCATTGAACAAATGAAGAAGATAAATGTGAACATTTCAATGTGGAAGTCATTCGCCATTCTAGGATAGAGAGATATGTTGTACACTGCTATGGAAAATTGGTCAAGCTCGAATTGGCCCGCTAGCCAACAAGATAAAGTGCTTACCAATGTGGCTCATCCTGAAGGAAACCATGGAGGAAAACAAGGTAAGAATATGAAGCCTCCCCCATTCTATGCTTCATTTATCATTGGGTATAAACTGGTGCATAATTACATGATTGATTTGGGGGTAAGTAGTTATGTGATGCCAAAACAAATAACTGACCAACTGGGTCCTCAATATGAAGTCATCTCTAGAGGGGTAGTGAAATTGTATGGGACAATAGTGACAACTATTCGAGTCATCAACTATTTGAGCCACACACTACGTGTCTGCCCCAATGTGACTGTGTTGCAAAAAATATCAGTCATAGACTTGCCACCCCATTTTGCATTGTGTTTCTCAAGAGATTTCACTTCTAAGATTGGAGGTTATTTGTCTACTGATTGGTCACACATGATTTTTAGAACAAGGTATGGAGCTAAGGCCATAATAAGATCTAATCCCATTACAGATTACCATATTGAGTCTTATGTACCCATCCCGATCAATACCAATTATTCATATTTTGATTAGGAGGATCTCCCATGTACTTGTGAGACAAATACCAAGGTGGCATGTATCAAATACTTGACCCTCAATGAATAGAGACATGATTTTGAACCCTATAAAGAGATGGAGGAATCCAAGCTAGGAGTCTATTGTTTGCATGAGGAAAATCAACCTCTTCCTTAAATCATTAATTCTAACCACAAAGACAAAAATGAGGTATGGCAGTTACTATTTGATGGCTCAAGAAGTAGGAAAGGATCTGGAGGATAATATATGCTTGTCTTGCCTAAAGGTATGAAATAGGATTTAGCCTTACATTTCCAATTTGCTTGTTCAAACAACACAACAAAGTATGAGGCTTTGGTTCATGGACATCATTGGGAAAGGAAAAGGGGTATAACAAACTTCCAAGTGCTTCGTGACAGTGAGTTAGTTGCAAAACAAGTCCAAGGACACAATACTACAAAGAATGATTTGTTAAAGAGATATAAGAACTGGGTATGGGACCTCATTGAGGATTTTTAGGCATTCAACATCAAATCCATCTCGAGGATGAAGAATGAAGTAGCAGACAGATTGGAAGCAATTGGGGAAACATTTAACATTGTGGAGAGTATTAAGAATGATAGATCTCAACCCCATACCAAGCTGGTTGTAAGGAAAGTTGTCCCAGACAACAACGCAAGTTGGCAATTTTTTGAAAATGATCAACAAATTGTCAAATTTCTACAAGAAGGTGATTTCTCCTCTAGACATGTTAGAGCACTAGTGCGGTGATCAAGTAGTTCAGCTAAGGACTACCAAACTACCAAAGGGTCTTGTCACTTTGGAATCAATCTTAAACCTAAATGACCAATCCTGAAAAGCGAAGGAAAATATCCATGTAAAGGGTGAAGATTCACAACTCATTTTTATATAATAACACAAAACATTGCACATTGGTAGGGTAAGCACTCAATAAGAAAAATATTAATTTTTTTAACTCTGTCGAGAATTCCTAGATGTATTTGCCTGGAATTATAAATATTTAATGGGTTTCAACCCAAATTTGGAGCAACACACCATCAAGTTGGATCCAGGAGCTAAGCCTTTCAGATAGAAGCAAAGGCCAATAAATCCCCACATTGAGCCTCTCATGATAGAATAATTGAACAAGCTAATTGATGCCAATATCATCTTTCCTATCAAGCATTCGAGCTGGGTTGCTAACTTTGTACCTATGAGAAATAAAAATGGATAAATCAGACTATATGTGGACTTTCATGATCTGAATAGAGCATCACTTAACGATCACTACCCACTTCCATCAATGGAATAAATCTTACAAGTTGTAGTTGGTTCTAAGAAGTTTTCATTGTTAGATGGGTATTCAAGCTATAACTAGATAATGGTGAAAGAAGAAGATCAATTTAAGATAGCCTTCACCACTAACTAAGGTACATACGCTTATAATAAAATTCTATTTGGATTATCAAATTATGGAGAAACATTTCAACGAGCTATGGATATGACATTCAAAGGCTCAATCAACAACATATTCCTAATGTATTTAGAGTATATCACTTTCTTCTCAAAGAATGTTGTAGACCATTTCTTTCACCTTAGACAGGTATTTTAGAGATGTAGAAGGTTTGAGGTGTCATTAAATCCAAAGAAGTGTGTGTTCTTGGAAATAGTTGGGTCACATTGTCTCAAGAAGAGGATTAATAATTGGTCCTGAAAGAGTTGAAGCTATCCGGAAACTTCCATTGCCACAACATAAAAGGTCTCTCCAAAGCTTCTTGGGGAGGATATACTTTGTTCGCAGGTTTATACCTGACTTTACTACTCTTGTGGAGCCTTTAACAGTGATGTTATAGAAGAGTTGTGCATTTAAATGGATAACAGAAGGAAAAGAGAGTTTTTAGGCCATCAAGCTCACAATATCACAAGCTCCAACTCTCATTAACTTAGACTTATCAAAAGACTTCATGTTATATGATTTTGGAGGGTCAAACACCATCTCATCCATCTTGGTCCAGCTCAACAATGAAGATTCAGAGCAACCTATAGATTTTTTCAGTCAGACATTGGAGGACTATGAACTAAAATACTCTTTCATTAAAAAACATGTCGTTGTTGTTATTAGGATCTTAAAGAAGTTAAGACATCTGGTCTCAAATAACAATATTCAACTACTAGTATCTCATGTTGGTGTTAAGGACTTCCTTTTAAACAAGGATTTGAATAAGAAGAGGGTAGGTTAGATCACCTAGGTAAGGTAATATGACATTGAGATCAAGATGACCAAACAGGTTTGAGGTAAGGGACTATGTGAATAGATCACCTCCAAGCAACATGCGTTGTTAGTGGGTGAAAAGGAGGTTTTCCTATTTCCACATAATGATCAAGAATAATAACCTAATGATGCACCTTCTCTATGTTTGACCAAAGCCTTGGTGCATTACCTTCAAATAGGTTTCTTCCCTCTAGAATGGAACAAGGTAAAGAGAATATACTTCAGACTACAAGCCATCGCATATGTGCTTGTTAGTGGTGTCTCGTTTAAGAAGGATATCAATAGTGTTCTATTGAGGTGCATTGCGACAGGAAAAATTGAGAGAGTTTTGCATGAATTCCATGATGGAGAAGCAGTAGGTCACTTTACCCCTCGAGTAACAACTCTCAAGATCATGAAAGCTGGTTATTATTAGCCTACAGTGTTCAGGGACAATTAGTAATGGATCAGGAAGTGTAAAAAATTTTCTTTCTTAATAGGAAAGGAGAAGCAAGTAGCCCATCACCTCCATCCCATTTCAGTGGATCATCCATTCATGCAATGGGGACTAGACTTCATTATGGTGATTAACCTGAATTCAAGCCAAGGCCACAAATGGATAATTATTGCAATAGACTATTTCACCAAGTGGACTAAAGCAGTTGCACTAAAAGAAGTATATGAATCCAACATCTTTGATTTTTATGAAGAAATAGCCACAAGGTTTGGAGTCCCTGCCATTATTACATCAGATATTGCATTGGCATTCCTTGGTACAAGGATCATTGAATGGGTAGTTAAGAATGGTGTGTATCTTAGCACCTCATCAAATTATTACCCTCAAGGTAATGGCCAAGAAGATTCCACAAATAAAAACCTATTTAGGATTATTAGAAGGACTCTTGATGAGAATTAGAGGACGTGGCATACAAGGCTCAAATCAACTCTATGGGGTGATAGGATCACATCCAAAAGATTAATAGGGAGCTCACCATACAAGCTTGTATATGGAAAAGAGGAAGTATTGCCCATCTCATTGGAGTTTCCCACTTTGGAACTCATGAAATAGATGAATTTGGCTGAGTTTTAACCTGTGACAATCAGGTATGTAGAGATAATTGAGGCAAGGGAGGCAAGAGACCAAACAATGCAAGTCATGGAAAAGGACCAAGCATTGATAAAAAAGAGTTTTGACAAGAAGGAAAGAACCAGGACATTTCAAGAAGGGTACTTAGTTCTAAAGTGGGAAGAAGATTGATAAAATCCAGGAAAGCACTTCAAATTTTATACCATCTGGAGTGGCCCTTACATGAGCACAAGGTGTAAAAGTAGAAATGCCTTCTAGCTGGCTAGATTGTATGGCAAAGAATTGTAGATCCCAATGAATAGTATCCATCTAAAAAACTACTACTAGAAAGGAGGTTCCACCCTATAAATATTAGTATAATTTTTTAATTTCCCTAAGTGAATATGCACATTGGTTTGTTGTAGCATATTTTTTGTTTCGCTAAGTGTTGTGGTACATGTTTTTCTATTGCTCTAGGTTTGTGTTATCATACAGTTCAACGTGCCTCTAAGTGAACATGCTATCCCATTCAATATTCATGATGAAGAGACCCATGGTTATCTGTAATAGTTTCTAATTCAAAAATAAAAGAAATGTAGAGCAACTAAAAATGTTTTCAAGACCACCTAGTTATGGGACAGTCTCACGGTCAGCAAGTGTATGCAATCGGGGAGTCCATTTCAGGAAAAATAACAATATCAACTTCGGGTCACCAATCACAAGTTCATGCCGAATGGATATCACAAGAAAACTAATATCTTCATCTAGCAGGTAGATTCCCCTGCGAGTCATCAAATTGTTATCTCTATTTTGTTCCCCGAAAAAATAGATCAAACACATCCTGTGTAGGAAGGAATTTAGGAAAAAATTTACGGCGAATGAATCCACACTTCAAATCCATTAACAAGTCATGGGAAGGTTCTAAAATGAAGGAGCATGGTCAAGAAAGGAATAAACCAGAGGTTTAAGGGAAAAGAAATGGTGAAGGATCGAAGTCTTTAGGCTCTACAAATGACTCAGAATGAGACCAAAAAATTGGCTAAGTATGGAGAGTCAGCGGAGGCTATCAAGTGTCCAAATGATGTGCCTCAAAATATTAAATCCAAAAGGGAATAATAAAACAAGTGCAAAGCCTCCATGTGTCCCATGCCCAAAGAGGGATCAGATTAAACAACTAAAAGTCAAAAATAGGACAGGGCAGGCCTAAAAAGACTAAGTATAAAAGGTGCTATAGGAAGCTACCATGCGTCAACTCGATGTATCTTCAAAGGTAAATGAGTGCGGGCTTGCTATGTAGTCCAAATTAAAAAATGAGACAGAGTTTTCTAAAAATTGACTAAGTATAGAGAACCAGCGAAAGGTGCCACGTGTTGCACCAATACAATTTCAAAGGTGCGGCCTAAAAGGAGACCCCCAAACGAGCACCAGATTTCTCTGTGTTCAAGGCCTGAAAAATTAAGAGCATCCGTTAAAATTTCCAAGAGACTATAGAGGCTTCCACATGTCAATCTGATTCTCCTTCAAAGATAAAATCTTGAATTCGTTTCCAAATGGAAGCGGACCTTCAACATGTCCCAGGTGTGAAGAAGGGACAGTTTCAGGGTTGAATAGTCAAATCAAGGACAAGCCAGCAGAGTGAGCCAAGTGTTAGCACAACGCTATTTCAAGAGTAAGATTTTGAAAAGGTTTCCAAATAAGCAGCAAGACTCCATGCGTCTCTAGTCAGATTTATGGCCCATCTGAGCAAAAGGACTTAGCCAAAACATGAGGAAACTAAGAAGACCATGGAAGATGACAAATGTCGACTTGATGCAACTTAAAAACAAAAATCAAAAAGTGGTACCCAAACATGCGCCAACCCTCCACGTGTCTAGTTTTAAAAATGGGCCTGTTTTGGTAGCTACTTCCCGCCATTTTGTATGGGCCCGATTAAAAATTGCAAATGGGCATATCTTTTGAATCAATGCTTGAAATTTGACAATTTTTGCACCGTTGGAAAAAGATCGATCTCGTCTATGCCATGGAGACCTAATTTTTTTGAAGAATTTAGGTGGGAAAGAATGAAGAAACATCTTCATGCCATTAATACTAGATCTGTTTTCCCCAACAACAATGATCAGATCCGTCATTCTTCCCCCCTCAACGTGCAGAGCAAGTAATTGATGCAGAAATGAAAAATTTAGGGCGGATTAGTAGGAGGCGTTGATGGTTAGTGGTTGAGATTTGAATTAGTTTTCCCGCCTCTCTCTCTCTCTCCTTCTTCCCTTTGTGCCTAATCTATAAAGGAAGGGTCGGGGCTCATTGTAAAGGGTTGGACATTTATTTTTTGCTTCTTTTTCTAGCAAGAGGATATTTAGAGCTTTTCTAACCTCTCATTCAGTTTGTAACACAAGATTTTATTCTTGGCCATTGATATATACTATATCAACTCCTGAGAAATAATATATATGACTGTTCATGATTCTCAACCCTCTCATGTATTCGTTGTTGTCTCTCTGATCTCTTATTGCAGTTTGGTCATCTTTCCATGGTTTTTGTATTGCATTTCTGTGGTTTGTGTTAAACTAGAAAATGAGTGTCTAACATTCCTTTGGTGCATCACCTCGTTAGATTAAGTTTATTTTTCTCGCTTCTCCTTAACCATGTCTCCTTGGTAGAATAGAGTAGATTTAGAATAAATCCTATGTAATTTAGTTTGTGTGCACCTTAACAAAGGAATTGGAACCAACCTTAATCTGGAGAGCTATCTCAACTCACAAGGTCCCACACTTAGAGAGATGTTGAATGTTGTGTAATCACACTGACAGTCTCAACCCATCCAATCATAGACATTCAGGGGTGCTGTGATTTTGCACTAACAAGAAGGACATAAGAAAAATACAAAGGAACACAGAGGAGCCTGCGAAAGCTGTAATGTGTCAATCTGGGACAATTTCAGAAGTGAAAGGTAGGTGCCAAATCTTCAAGATGCGTGAGGCTGCCACGTGGGCCCGAAATGGAAAAACTCTTTTAAATATTGTGCTCCTGTGACCTGATCTTCACAAAGCCATATCTTTTGACTGGAATCTCATATTTTTGCAGGAGAATACTTTCTGGAAATATCTCAACCACATCTATACTATTGAAGACTAAAACTTTAATTTTGATGAGGATAGGTGGGTGAAAAATAAGAAAAAGTCTTTGAAGCCATCATTACAGAATCCAATTGCTTCAACTACCGAATCAGATTTGATATGATCCATCATTCTTCCTTATTCAACACGCCAGACACATATAGTAGGTACACTTGATAGATTGTGGGTGGTTCTGCAATTGGCATTGATGGTTAGTGGTTGAGATTTATGATAAGAGTTGAGTTTCTCTTCTTTCCCTTTTGTTTTCGCAATCTATATATTGTAAGAACTTATCATTTGAGATGGGTAAGACATTCTGCAACGTGGGGAAACTCTTTCAAAAAAAATTCTTAACTCCATTTGAGTTGTAAGCCTTCTCATACACCTGGCAAGCGTATTTGTGCCTGTGACCACCTATGTAATAGTCTGTGCACCTTATAGAGAAATAAAACCTTGCTTTGTGGTGTCTTTAAATGCTTGACATCATTTTGTTATTTCTTTGTGCTTATCTATCTCGTGTTTTCTCCATGTGTATGTATTTTATGTTTGCAGGTGTAAGATGTCATGCTTCGTGGAGTTTTTATAGTGGATTTAGATCTAGGTATGTGTCACTTCTGTCTGACCTCCCTCAGTCCCCTTTTACCTGTTTCATTCTCCCTCACCAAAGTATCTCGCCACTTCCTTTTCTGGTGTGTCACCACTTAGTGTAGGCTCTCTTCCCCCCCTCTCTCTCCTTGTCTCCTTGGACGGTAAAATTAGGACTAGATAGGTTCTACCTGCACTGGACTAGCTTGTAGTGGGTGTGTTAGGATGCAGACAACATCCTTATTTGGAGGTCCATCTCAAGTTTTGCAAGTCCTACAACTTGAGAGATGGTCCAATGTTGTGCAATCACACCAAATTCCCTACTCACACATGAGTCCATTCGGGGGTGTTGTGATTTTTCACTAACAACACCACCATCTCTTGTACGCCCTTCTCTCATCCATATAGTGACTCCTCATCTCCTCCTTGTAAAGCTAAAATAGCATCATCTGAAGATAAAGTGTTGGCCTCATCTTTTGTCTCATCCTTGTTTTCATAGAGGCCTTCCCAGTCACCATATAATCCATGTCAATCTCCTCATATCCTCCCTCCTCATGCTCTATCTCTTCCTCTTCCTTTTTCTATGTCTTTTCCTCCTCTTCCTTATCCCCTATATGTGTGGGTGTAGCCTTGATCTATAAGATTTTCCTCAGTCTGGATAGACTTCAAATAATCTGTGGAGTTCTAATCAGAACTCTAGGTATAACAATAGTCCACTCGAGCTTTCCCCTCAAGCCAGCTCTATCCTCTCAGATCCCTTGGTATATTGTGGGAACTATTGGGATCGTATCAATATAAGGTAATCTAAACTATTGGGGGACCATATGAACTAGAAGGACCCCCTCTTTATTGTTACTATCCACTAACTGGAAAGTAGACCTACATGTGATTAGAATAATTGTCTCCTCACCCCATAGGCCAGCCATGTCTGGATATGGCTCTGCAATCATGTTGCCGATAGTAAGTGTGGTAACTAACTTATGTATTCCTATAAGAGGTTCCATATCTATACATATCCCTCCTCTAATAGCCTAGGATTAGTAAACCCTATGCTCCTCTTATAGGGGATCGTTCACTCGTAAACCTACGTCATTACTAGTGTGGGATGACTAAGGGATTTTTTCTTCAGTTATATAAATTTTTATACATCATAGTATGTGGTGCCAAAAATTTCAATTCCCAATGCATATGTGTGGTTGTGTCATTAAATACCCAAAATAATGGGTATCCAATAATATAGTAACTCTTCTCCACCCTTATCCCCAACCAAGGAAAAAACATAGATAACGATGATGGCCATATGTAAGGTAGGCATAAGAGGAGAGGTAACTGAAAATTATATCATACCATGTTTGACACTAGTGTAATTTTCATATGCATCTCCCATGTATGCAACCTAATTGTGGGACTGTAATACTGAACATGCGCTCATCAGAGTTGGCTTCTTGCCAGCAATAGGAACTCCTAGAATTAGGTAGATGTCCTCTACGGTAATATTCCACTCCCTTCTGACTCTAGGAAACAATAAATTATTTTGGTACCCAACCCAATAGCTCTATAATTCAAATAAAATAAGGTTGGCTTGTGTGACTAACTATGTCTGTGATATCCTCCATATACCCTCTCAGTGCAGAATATCCCTCTCATCATATGTAGGAGAATTAAAAATCAAGGATATCTAGTCACACTCCTTAGCTCTGTTCCATCTAATATACATCCCCTACACTCATAAACATCAAAAATATCAAGATAGAATCATAAAAATTGAGAATAAGCTCACCAAAAACATCATAAAAACATTGAAAATTCAAAAAATTTACCATCCTTAGTCAATTTTGAGAATTTCCACAGTAATTACATAACTGTCACTATGTGAGAGTAATGAAAAACTGTAATAACCTCTACTAAGATGAGATCTGATATTAATGGATACCTATTGGCTGAGAGGAGATAGTGGCAAGGACATTCTTAGAGTGAGGCTACTAATATTGGTATATCACCTCTCCCACCTCATGGTCACTCTCACCAATCAGCACCTCCATTGGAGTTGTAGTATCATCCCTCATCCTACACCTTCAGTGGGATCCTACATAGAGGGATATGCCATAGGAACTTATTGATTTGAGACTATTTTAGATATATATATATATATATATATATATATATATATAGATATCAATTTTTTTAGATTGTTTTATGAAAGATGAGTATTTTGACTACACTCGCAAGAGTGTGATTGCATTATATACAGAATTGACTTTATTTATATAAAAACATATACATCTATGTTTTTGGTTTGTGTATTATGTGCAATAGTTGATGCATTAATGGTTTTCTTTACTTATATACTCTTAAATGGTTATAATCTCTAAAGTATTTATATGCTTTTATGGATGTATGTTTTGGATGATGATGACGCATATGAGGAAAAAATATAATTTGATACTTTGGTTTTAAAGTAATATTTATCACTTTTATTTTATTAGCAAACTATGGTGAATTTGATATAATAGGAAAATGAATGCACTCGTATCCCAACCCAATGCAATTTGTAAGATGCCACGGCTCATTACTGAGAGCCAAGAGGGATGTGAATTTGTAGGATGCCACATCATCTCTCCTCTAGCCCACATCACCAAGTTCAAACCCAAACCCCAAATAATAATAAATTGATGGTTGGGAAAAGACCACCCTCTTACACACTCAACCCATCCCACACCCCCTTAAGGACAAAATTAAATACCCATGTAAGAAAAGTGCACATAATTTATCTTTTCCCCCATAAAAACACAAAATAGGACCTAAATTAGGTCCCTCAACTCAAAGGCCTAGTCAATGGGTAACTTTATGAGGTGTGGGACAAGCTTAACTTGTCCCACAAGTCGCCAAAATGGCCTAGAAGGTAAAAATCATAATTTCACTTAGGGGATTGAGTACACAATACTCCAAAATAAATTGAATTCATTATCATCCAACACATATTAAATCTATTAACTCGCATTTATTTTCCTCCTTTGCCAAATCCTAATTAACACTAGTTAAACAATTTTAATTAACTTAAGAGGGGTGTTAAACAATAATAATAATGTGATTCTACATACTAATAAAAATACAATACTCACATATATAATAAAATAAACAAGACAAAATAACAAACTTACCGAAGGTCACTATTGAGATCACCCCCCAATGTGGACCTCCAAACAATCAACAACAAAACACAACATATGAATACATGAGTTGTCATGGTGACCTATTGCCAATACCCCACATTCCTTCCTTGTTGGTCTCCTATCCCCCAAAATTTTTTGTGCTATAATTTCGTGCAAAATCCAACAACACCTATCTAGCCTCGTGGCCATATTAATGATGGAAAAATAATAAAATACATGCACGTATACATAACAATTATCATCATCGAATATCATAATTAAACCATTGTTAGAATCAAGTAATTCACCAATTTTTTCAATTTTCTAACATTTCAATCCTTCCAAACCATCAATTTGTACTAAGATCATAACATTAACAATCATCCAGAAATATCCATAAATCACGTCTAATATGTCATTATAGTAGTAACATTTAGAACATCGAATACTAATATATGAATCGAGCATATAAAATTCATCACAATAGTCACGTAATATCACAAGTATAACACTTCTATGTTCTCTATCAATCAAGTAAAACTATTTTATCAATGTCTATCTAGAAATATCTAATATCTAGTATGATATCAAGGTCTAGTGATCCAATACAGAGTGAGTAGAGACATAACAATATAAAGTACTAATAATACCACAATCAGTATGTAACAAGGAAACCGTTCTAGATCATCGTCATCTCCTTAAATTCCCATCATGGTCCAGGATACAACCATACAGTCAAAATAATAATCTAAACAAAATAGTAATCATGATTTCCCACACACCTTATTAGTATGCTAACTATAATACAACAGCCATGTTTAAAATTATAATCAATTCGAAATTGATAACACGGTTCAAACATTGTTGAAGAGAAGTGGGCATTACATGTAACTCATATGTTAGAAAATTAGGATCTTTCCAAATTTTATTATAGGGTGGATCATTTGTTTAAAAATAGTCATACTTGTCAGGATTGTTATATAAATTTAGATGAAGAAAGTAAAAATAGTCATTTATATCTTGAACAAACTAATTTCGGTATATACAATGGGATTTTGGTAATTCACTGCCAATTGAAAATGTAGGAAATGGTGTAATGAAAGTGGGAGTTTATATTGCAAATGTTTCCTATTTTGTTCATCCAAACACAATGTTGGATCGAGAGGAAAAATATTATTCTACAATTATCTATGTCATCCAGTGTAATTTTCCAATGTTGCCTCCATTACTTTATGAAGAGATGTATTTATTGAATCCATGAGTTGAAAGGTTAGGTTTTTCGGTTATGTGGGATATTGATTCTTTATGTGAATTCCTAGATCACTAGATTAGATGCACAATAATTTGATCATACTGCAACTTTTCATATCAAAATTCACATTAAATTATTGAAGGCACATTTAAATGCAATAAAAAATCTAGTAGAGACACAGGTTTCCTAGAGGTGCACAAGCAATTTTAATGAATTGATATTATTGTACATATTCAAAATCTACATAAAATTTCCAAGAATATGAGGCTAAATATGTTTGGAAATGGGATTTTAATATTGCATAGATTTTGGATTGTATTTATTTTAGATAAGGATAAGATTCCATGTGATGGTATTTTCTATGAACAAAAGGATTTAAACATTCTTGTGGAGGAATTCATGCTTTTAGAAAACATGATGGTTTCAAAAGTTACATGAAAATATTTTCCTAAAGTATCTCTATTATGTAAACATCTATTACCCATCTTAAAGAATTCACAAGACATGAAATATTTTTGGAGTAATCTTTTGTTTGACCTTGATGTGTCGTATATAGGGGAATTTCATCTATCGCTACAAAAAATGAGAGACAATTTGGAGGATGGCTCTCAATTTTTTCACGTTACTGTTTTTTATGCTACAAAACTAATGCAACTATCCACATACTTATGTATAGGATAATTAAGGTACAAATAAATAGAATGGGAACATTATGCATTAGATACATTTTTGTACATATATTTTATTTCAGTAATTCATAGATATCCATACATAGTCATGCATCCTATTCTGACATAAAATATTGAATCTGGAAGATTCTAAGATAGACACTGAACAGAGAAGCTTCAAAAGGATGAAATTATTCTTGAACTATCAGAGCTACTACATGTAGTGCCCACTTCCCTTTGACACTTTTTTCTTTATATTGATCATGATACTACTGATTATATTATTGACATGATTATGGACTTTATTATAGTATGATGTTATACGTTATATCATGGATTAATGTTGACTTGATTCATTTATGATGCGTGATGATTATTAGAGAAATTTTGGATATTGATGTTGATTTACTGTTTAACATGGTTATATTATGGATGTTGTTTGGACATGTGATATTTGGATATTGTGAGTAGACCCAGAAATGGAAATTATTTGATTATGATATCGTTGTTAAGTAAAATTGCAAACGATATTTTTGGTTGCTTGGATGTTGTTGTGATCCATATATTTGATGATTTTGAAATTTTATTTATATTATTTTGGATGTAATTATATGGCCACGAGGCTGAAGGAGGTATTCATGTTTTGAAGGTTAAAATATCACAAAAAACATCAGGGGATTGGAGACCAACCACATTAGAATTGAAGATGAATTCAAAGAGGTCACAATGGTAACTGTATTTTTTATGTGTGTTTGTTATTGTTAGGGATTCCCATGGGGGCATCACCTTTAAACATGAACAAGGGGTTTTATGTATTTTTATTTTATTTGACCCTTTGTTTAATGTTTTCATGTGTTTGTTTTGTGATGCGTTATCCCCTTTCTTTAATTATTAAATGTTGTGTTAATATATTGGGTAAGCATGTTGTTAATTTATTTAATTAAAAGATATCATGAGAATGTAATTAATAGAGTTGTTGGTTATGATTTAAAGTTTTGAAAGAATGTGTAAGTAATATGTAATTGATTTTTGTAAGTAATGTGTAAGTTGATTTTGGAGTGTGAAACACTTCATCTTCTTAGAAATTAAAATTTGTCCTTGGAGGATGATGTTGGAGGCTTGTGGGACAAGTTAAACTTGTCCCATACCTATGGTTGGAGGGTTGATTTTAGACTTTTATAATGCATTTTTGTAAGTCAAATTGTAAGTTTTAATTAAACTTTTCTTACATGGTTTAATTTCAGTCCTTTGCGGTGTGGGTTGGATTTGAATATGTAAGTAAACTATCATATTATTCACCCACCTATTTATTATGAATTGGAGAATGAAGTTGAATTTTGGGGTTGGGGTTGAGGATGTGTGATGTGGCATCCTACATGGATCCACCTCATCATCTTCCCTTACGTCTTCTATAAAGTTCAAATTCCTTGCGTTGTTTTAGGTTTCTTATCTTTTTAGACTTCATTCTTGGGTGAATTCCTTACTATTTTGGGAGCTCTTGCTATTCGAGAAGTTTGAAGATTGTTGCATGCTTGTTGTTTGGTGGATTTTTGGATTGTTTTCTTAGAAAAAGATGCTGTTTGGAACTTGGGAAACTCCATTATGGAGAGGTAAGAGCTTGGTTCTTGAAATTTTCTTCTTTTATGAATGTAAATGTTATTGTGTGAATGTTTTGGCATGTTTTTGGGCTGTTGGGTAGATGGCCTAGGTATGGTATAGGAGAAGACAATGGGGCTAATTTTGTGGGAGGTACAAGTGTTTTCGAGAGGTATAAGTGTAAAGGGAGTTGGGATTTGGGTTCCACCTTACAAATAAATAACTTGCATTTCTTTACTCGTTATGGGGTGCCATAAGAGGTTGGGGAGGGTTAAGGAAATGTGAGGAATAAGGCGTACTTGGGGGAGGGATAAGTAATGTTAGGGTTTTGATATACTATATTTTGGTGGTTTGTAATTGAGGTGGTGATACCCATTTTCCCTTTTCGGAGGCATAAGAAGCATCGCCCATACTTTCTTTCTCATTTGGATTTCTTGATGAATCCTCAGTAATGTTTGTCATGCTTTGATGTAGTTGTAAACTACATTCTATTTTGGAGTGTGTTTTATTGTGAAAATGTTGCTTGAGTGTTTATGGAATCCTATTATTGCCATGAGTTGGCTCACATCTCTTATTACTTTGTGGTTGGGGCTCGAGGGCCAATGAAGAAGGACAGATTCTCATTTTCATTGAATGTCTTAGTTTGGTAGAGAGTGTTTCCTTTCCCCTGCTCTTGTGGTGATCAAATTAGAAGAATGAGAAATCTACATGTTGTTATTCTGGAGTTGAGAAAAAGACAGTTTGTCAATCCCTTATGAAATGAAATTTTATTGTAGCCATTTCCCATTTTTAAGTGGATGATATGTATACTATTTTTAATGGAAAGATACTTTGTATTGACAATGAAAGTTGAAATTCAAAATGTAAAAGAGTTACACTTTGTTTTCCATTTTTTTTGGAAAAAATGTGAAAGAAGGATATGTATTTTGTAAAGTTACATTATGAAATCATTAAATGATGTATTAATTTTCTAAAATTACATTGTAGTATTGAATATGATATTTTAAATGTAATCAAAATCTCTGATTGAAAGAAAGAAATGTGTATGAAGGAAATGTAATACTCTGTTTTGTGAAGTGCATGATTTGAAAAGAATAAAAGTTGCATTATTATTTTAATGTTTGGTTGAAGGAAAGAAAAATAATTAAGACCAGTATGGAATGAATTGATTTTTTTATTCCATGAAAAAAGAGATAGTTTAATCTCTATTCTGGAAATGTATACACTCCTTTCAATTCACGGTATACCTTGTAAAATTCCTTTATCAAATGGTCAAATAACCATGCAAATAGATAAGAGAAAAATGATATAATCAATTGGACTTACTGAGGCTAAAATGATCCAAAACCAATCTAAAAAATTTAAGGAAATGTCTTGAAAACCTTCCAATCGAATCAAGGAAAATCTGCAGGCATTTTGTTGTAAAAAAAGAAAATAGTAATTTTGAAATGCAAATCAATCCAACAATTTAACACTTGCAATATATCCTAAAAAATTTCTAATGGAAACCTCCATTTCTGTTTGACATGTTGAAGGATAAACAATGACAAATTTGAACAAAATTTAATAAGTTAAAATTTACTAGTTTGCACTTTAAAATCCTGCATAACGTTTTCACAAAATTGGCACCATAAAATTTATCAAAATAAAACTTTAATGATTCCAATGTAAAGAGGACATTGATATCTTTCCAAAAGTCCTCGTTTTCCAAAGACTGATTTCTCTATCAAAATTTATGGCCTTCTAAAGTTTTTCTTCATTTGGTGTAAAAAAAAATAATTCAAACTGTAAAAAAAAATTGGGAAAAATTTACTTGGCAGACTCACGGGTTTGAATTTTCCCTTAGCACTCTGGAAATTATTTTTGGGAAAATTTTATAAATTTTCCCCACCTCCCTGCCATCCTGTAGCTAATCAAGAGCTACCACATGGTGTCATGAGGCATTAGCGGAGAAGTGGGTTCCTTTATGCCTTTTGTTTTTTCAGAAAATTTTCCTAATTTTCCCTGCCATCCCGCAGCTAATTAGATATTACCATATTGCCTCACGAGACAACGATGGATGTGCAGAATAATTTTTACCTTATTGATTTTAAAAATAAAATTTTGAAATTTTTCTATGTTTCCTCCACCTCCCTGCTGGCCCACAACCAATCAGAGCTCGACATGTGGCACCTTGGGTGTCGGCAGAGAAATGGACCATTTTGAGCCCTAGCACTTTTCGGCCAAAAAGAAATAATGTCTTAAATCATTTCGATGACCCGATTTCCCATCGGGGTGTTGTAAAGCTGACACATGTCCTCTTCAGGCTCGCAGGTGCATGGAGGCAAATTGTACTTTTTCCCTGAGGAGGGAAAATGTGTCAAATTTCTCCTCCACCCTGTCGGCTTGCGGATGAGAAAATTTTCTTCCCTGGGCCTATAGGAAAACTCTTGGGAAAATTTTCCTCCCAAGGTCTACCGACATATAACTTGAGAAATATGAGGCGTTAGGAGGACTTCTTTATATCATTGGTAAGGTGAGGAAATTTCATATCCAATGGGAATGATTTAGGGAAATTTTGAATGCGTTAATTTTGAGAAAAATCAAGTTGAATATTTTAAGCATGTTAGAGAGTGGGTATGGTGAGGAATTACCCTCTTAACCTAATTTAACTTTCTAACCCTAAATTTTGGACCTTGTGACTTCTAATAATTGTTATTAAAAAGGAAATTATATTCTAGTTTATTAGAATTGATTTGGAACTTTTTAGAGACAATTGTTGTCTTGTAATCTGGTTGTAGACTCTTTTAAACAAAAAAAATATTCCATAATTTTGGTAACTAATCCTAGGTTGTTCTTGGGTCTCAAGTGGGTTGTTTTAGCAGGCGCTACACTTGGTATCAAAGCAGTGGTTCAAAATATTTGGTTGTTGGGTACACTATAAAACTTGATACATGAACCTTAAACCTAGCACACCTTTAAATCTCGAAAAAAAAATAGTTTAGAAATTACATATTTTACTAAACATGGAAAATGGATAAAACTTAGAAAGATGAACTAATTCCTTGTTTATTTTGTGCATGAGGCACAAATGGGATGAGGGGTATTTTCACATAGACCTAGAATTATAGCCACTGGATAATGTTGTAGCATCCATCCTATCACATATTTTGCAGACTCTTTAGGATGTTAATGCCTCTTTACATGGAGGATCAGTAGGAGAACATGCATTCATACATGATAGTGTCACTTTCATTGAGGGTCATGTATCTCATCAACCCAGTGAGGAGTGTAGAGGAGAGAACTTCCATACAGATTCAGCCAGAGTAGACTCACCATAGAGGGGACAAAGTGACTGAGTTTCATGACATAGAGAGAGGCATCAGAGCCCTAGGCTTAGGGATGAGCATATAGAGAGGCCTAGAGGTTATCAGACCATAGCTGCAGATCACATCAGGGAGATCCTGAAGCTTTAGGCATCATGTTATTCTGGTGACATAGGTGGATTTCAGGAAAAATCCTAGTTAGTGAGCTTGAGCGGGTGATCTAAGATCTCTCCTTGTTTTATCAACATGAAATCTCGTGTTGTGATCCATCTACTGAGGGGTGGAGAGGGTGTCTTATGGAAGAAAAAGGAGCAGAAGATCCATGTTTATTCTAAGACAGTTACCTGGGAGATATTTTAGGAGTGTTTCAGGAGTAGATTCTTGTCATGGAGGTTTATACAACAGTGGATAGATGAGTTGCATGACCTCCGACAGGAAACTCTTACAGTGACTGAGTATAAGAATAGATTTTTGGATCTACTCCAGTATGTTGATTAGATGCAAGATGAGCAGGTGTGGATCCACAGGTTCATCCAGCACCTGAATCTAGACATTGGAGGTGTAATGTGGATCCATTGTCCACAAAAATTAGTTGAGGCAATCAAGAAGGCCATATAGGAAAAGATACTCAAAGAAAGACCCAACAGGCTAGAGACTGAGTCCGAAGCCGCATATAGCAGATGCAAGATAGAAAATCAAGGCGGTCAGTACCTCTTCCTTATGGTGGAAAGGGTTCAACACAGTAATCTTTATGACCACATCAGTAGCAGCAGTCCTTCCCACGTTATAGGCCTCCAGAAAGGTTTAATACACAGAGAGGTCAAAGTATGGGGCCTCCTCCTAGGGGTCCCATCAGGACACAGGGTGCCTAGAGAACTCACTAAGAAAGACCTTGCCAATAGAGACCTGAGAAGACCGCATTTGGATCATCAGGATCCACACCACAAACCTTTAGATTACCAGACAGACCTAATGCACAAGGAAGAGGATCAGGTGGTTGTTTTGGTTGTGGTATTACTAGACATTATTTTAGAGTCTTCCCACAGAACCCTAATATTAAAGGGTAAGACACAGATCTCAGATCCTACTATTGGTGATATGTGGTGTAATCATAGGATGTACACAGTGATCAAGAACCGTCAAGAAGAGCATAAAATTACAGTTATTGAGACTACAAGTAACATTAGAGGTATTTATACCTCCATTTTGTTTGATTCTGGTTCTTATGATTCATTTATTACACCATCTTTAGTAGAGCGATGCAAGCTGGTTACAATTAGGCATGGTCATAGTTAGGATGTTGAGATAGCTTCTAGAGCCAAGATATCTATAGACTCCTTAGTTAAGGAATGTGTGATGGATTTGAGACCTTTCACCACTACCTTAGATCTTTGTATCCTTCCGTTAGGCTCTTATGGAGTCATCTTGGGCATGGAATAGTTATCTGCGCATAGAGCTAGAAGGGATTATTACCACAAGATCATAAATTACACAAATGATATAAGAGTGGAAGCAGTGATAGTGGGGGTGAAGAGACTTTTCTCTATTTACAACATCTCTGTTATGCAGCTTAAGTGGTGTGTACGATGGGGTTGTCAAATGTATGTTGTTACAATTAGTGACATATCAGAGGATGGGTCTAGTTGAGCATCGCTAGATGATCATCCCCTTTTGAAAGAGTTTTCAAATGTTTTTCCAAGGGAGGTACTTGGGTTACCATCCCCACGTGAGATTAATTTTCATATAGATCTGGTTCCGGGAGTAGAACCTATCTCAAGAGCACTTTACTGGATGACTACCCCTAAGTTACAACTTGATGGCCTTCTAGACAAGGGCCTAATTCATCCTAGTGTGTCCCCTTGGTGTGCACCAGTGATCTTTGTAAAGAAGAAGGATGGATCCTTTCTATTGTGTATTGATTAACATCAGCTGAATAGGGAAATGATCAAGAATAATTATCCCCTTTTATGCATTGATGAATTGTTTGATCAGATGAAAGGAGCAAGAGTTTTCTCTAAGATTGATCTTAAGTCAGGCTATAATCAGTTTAGGATTGGAGAGGAGGATATTCATAAGACCAAATTTCGTACGAAATATGGGCACTATGAGTTCAAAGTGGTGCCTTTTGGTTTTATGAATTCTCCTATAGTGTTTATTGATGAATGGGGTACCTAGGTCCTTCTTAGCTTGCTTTGTGTTCATCTTACTTGATGAAATTTTTATTTACTCCTATACGTGTGAGTAGCACGAGGGGCACCTTTGCTAGGTTATTTAGTATCTTTGGGAGTGACAACTTTACAGGAACTTGAGAAGTGTGCATTCTTTCAGACGAAGGTGTAGTATCTAGGTCATATGATTTTTGGGGAAGGTATAATTGTCGATCCTTCAAATATTAGAGCTATCATGGATTGGCCAGTTCCCACTACTATGACTAAGGTGTGAAGCTTCACGGGATTAGTAGGTTAATACATGAGATTTGTTCTGGACTTCTCTTAGATTGTGCACTCCATCACTTCACTTCAAAGGAAAGGGAAGAATTTTTTTTTATTGGATAGGTGTGAGAATGCCTTAAGTAAACTGAAGGAATGTCTCACTCCAACACCTATTTTTGTCATGTAAGATCCAAAGGGTGAGTTTTTCATTTACATGGATGTTTCTTTAGCAGGGCTTGGAGGTGTGTTGATGTAGGAGGGGAGAGTAGTGGATTTTGAATCTCAAAAACTCAAGAATTATGAGCTTAATTAACCGAATCACAATCTTAAGCTTGCAGTAGTTGTACATGATTTGGTTCGATGGAGGCACTTTCTGCTTGGTCAGAGGTTCATACTCAAGACATATCACTTTAGTCTTCTCCACCTCTTCATACAGCCCAATCTAAACACTCTTTATTGGCGTTGGATGGAGTTTCTTTGTGAGTATGATATGGAGATAAAGCACATGAAGGGGAAGGAGAATGTTGTGGTAGACACTCTCAGCATACGAAGAATGGTGTGAGTATGATTATGGCCACTTCAGTGGGCATAGATTTGTGGAGCAGGATTTTCAAGGAGTTTCCTCTTGACAACTTCTACATTACAGTTCAAGAAGAGATTGAGTCTCAGTGATCCCTTAAATGGAATTTTGATGGTTTCTCACTAGAGGCAAATGGTTGTCTCAGGCGCAGAGGTTAGATAAATGTTCCTAGAGACAGAGGCTTGAGGCAATACTGTTTGACAGAGGCACATCATGCACCCTATTCAACCCATCCAAGGGTGAAGAAGATGCACGCTACTTTGAGATATTTGTATCACTAGAGAGGACTTAATGGATATGTGGCTTAGTTTGTGTCATGATGTTTAGAGTGCCAAAAAGTAAAGGCGTAGCATCAACATCTAGCTGGCCTTATCTTTCCTCATGCTATACCAGAGTGGAAATGGGACACCATTTCCATGGACTTCATTGTTGGGCTACCGATGTCAAGATATCACCACAAAACCATCATGGTCATGGTTGATAAATTAACGAAAGTGGCTCACTTTTCTCTGGTGAAGACAAATTTTACAGCCAGTGTAGTAGCACGGGTATATCTTGATGACTTTATCAGGTTACATGGGATTCTGTGGAAGATCATTAGTGACTGTGATCCTTTGTACACTTCCCATTTATGAACTACCATGCAGCACGCCCTCATGACAAGAATAAAATTCCGCACAACATATCACCTCAAGACAGATGGAAAAAATTAGTGGGTGAGTAATATTTTAGAGGATATGCTCGGGATGTATGTGATGGATAAATATTCTAGATGGGAGGAGTACTTATACTTGGTGGATTTTTCCTACAATAAGTTTTCAGATTTCTATAGGCATGGATCCTTTTCAGGATTTGTATGGTAGAGAGTGTAGGGCACCTCTTAGTTCGGAAAAATTAGAGAATAAGGTTTCTCTTAGACTAGCTTTGTTACAGGACATGGATCATTAGGTGGGTTTCATCAGACATAGACTGCATGAGGAACATGATAGGAAAAAGAAGTACGCATATTAGCATAGGAGTGATCGTAGTTTTGATGTGGGCATGAAGGTCTTCCTTCCTGTTAGGCCACACAAGAGCCCTATGCATTATGGAAAAGGTTCTAAGTTAGCTCCTAGAATTGTTAGACCTTTTGAGATCTTGGAGCGTATTGGCCCTTTGGCCTACTGTCTAGCATTTCCATCTAGCTTATCTTGTGTACATGATGTGTTTCATGTTTTAATTCTCAGGAGATATGGCCGATACTTCTCATATGATAGATTGGACATCATTGCAGGTGCAATATCAAGGGCAGGTGATGGTGAAGCCCATTCACATCCTAGATTGTAGGACCCTACGCCTTTGGGGCAGGGAGGTTGATCAGGAGCTGATGTAGTGGGAAAGATATGATGATACTGCAACTACATTGGAGGATGCTAATTTTCTACAAGTTGAGTTTAAACATTTGTTCCAGTGACTTCTAGGAGGAATTCGATTCTAAGGGGAGGGGGATGTAGTGCCCACTTCCCTTTGACACTTTTTTTTATCTTGATCATGATACTGGTGATTAAATTATGGACATGATTATGGAATTTATTATAGTATGATATTATACATTAGATCATGGATTATTGTTGACATGATTTAGTTATGATGCATGATGATTATTAGAGAGATTTTGGATATTGATGTTGATATACTATTTAACATGATTATCTTATGGATGTTGTTTGGACATGTGATATTTTGATATTGTGAGTAGACCTAGAAATGGAAATTACTTGATGATGATATAGTTGAGTAAAATTTAAAATGATCTTATTGGTTACTTGCATGTTATTGTGGTCCATATATCTAGTTGGTTTTAGAATTTTATTTATATTATTTTGGATGTCCTAATATGGCCACAAGGCTGAAGGAGGTATTCATGTTTTATAGTTTAAAATATCACAACAACCATCAGGGGATTGGAGACCAACCACATTAGAATTCTAGATGAATTCAACAAGGTCACCATGGGAATTGTATTTGTGGTGTGTGTTTGTTGTTGTTAAGGATTCCCTTGGGGCATTCACCTTTAAATGTGACCAAGGGGTTTTATGTATTTTTCTTTTATTTGACCCTTTGTTTAATGTTTGCATGTGTTTATTTTGTGATACATTTGCCCCTTTCTTTATTTATTAAATGTTGTATTAATATTGTGGGTAAGCATGTTGTTAATTTAATTAATTAAAAGATATCATGATAATGTAATTAATAGAGTTATTGGTTATGATTTAAAGTTTTGAAAGAATGTGTAAGTAATGTGTAAGTGATTTTGTAAGTAATGTGTAAGTTGATTTTGGTGTGTGAAACACTTTATCTTCTTGGAAATTCAAATTTGTCCTTGGAGGATGGTGTTGGAGGCTTGTGGGACAAATTAAACTTGTCTCATACCTCTTAAATTCATTCACCAACCACACCTATGGTTAGAGGGTTGATTTTAGACTTTTATAATGTGTTTGTGTAAGTCAAATTGTAAGTTTTAATTGATTTTTTCTTACATGGTTTAATTTCAGTCCTTTGGGGTGTGGGTTGGATTTGAGTATGCAAGTAAACTGTCATATTATTTACCCACCTATTTATTATGAATTTGAGAATGAAGTTAACTTTTGGGGATGGGGTTGAGGATGTGTGATGTGGAATCCTACATGGATCCACCTCATCCTCTTCCCTTCCCTCTTCAATAAAATTCCAATTCTTTGGATTTTTTTGGGTTTCTTCACTTTGTAGACTTCATTCATGGGTGAATTCCTTGCTATTTTGGATGGTCTTGTTGTTGGAAAAGTTTGAAGATTGTTGCATGCTTGTTGATTGGTGGATTTTGTATTGTTTTCTTAGAAATAACTACTATTTGGAACTTGGGAAACTCCATCATGGAGAGGTAAGAGCTTGGTTCTTTAAATTCTCTTAATTTATGAATGTAAATGTTATTGTGTGAATGTTTTGGCATATTTTTAGGCTGCTAGGTAGATGGCATAGGTATGGTGTAGGAGAAGACTATAAAGTTCAATTTCTGGGAGGCATAACTGTTTTCAGGAGGTATAAGTGTGAAGGAAGTTGGGATTTGGGTTCCACCTTTCAAAGAAATAACTTTCATTTCTTTACTCATTATGGGGTTTCATAAGAGGTTTGGGAGGCATAAAGAAATGTGAGGAATAAGGGGTACTTGGGGGAGGCATAAGGAATGTCAGAGTTTTGATATACTATATTTTAGCAGTTTGTAATTCAGGAGGTGATACCCATTTTCCCTTTTGGGAGGCATAAGAAGAATCCCCCATAGTTTCTTTCTCCTTTGGCTTGCTTTATGAAGCCTCAGTAATGTTTTTCATGCTTTAATGTAGTTGTAAACTACATTCTATTTTGGATTGTGTTTTATTGTGAAAATGTTGCTTGAGTATTTTTTGAAGCCTATTATTGCCATGAGTTAGATCACATATCTTATTACTTTGTGGTTGGGGCTCAGGGGAAAATGAAGAAGGATGGATTCTCCTTTTCATTGGATGTATTAGTTAGGTGGAGAGTGTTTTGTTTCCCCTGCTCTTGTGGTGATCAAATTAGAAGAATGAGAAATATACATGTTGTTGTTTTGGAGCTGAGAAAAAAATAGTTTGGCAGTCCCTTCTGAAATGAAATTTTAGTTTATCCCTTTCCTACTTTGAAGTGGATGATATCTATATTATTTTTAATGGAAATATACTTTTTATTAACAATGAAAGTTGAAATTTGAAATTTAAAAAGGTTATACTCTATTTTCTATTTTTTTTTAAAGAATGTGAAAGAAGGATACATATTTTTTAAAGTTGCATTTTGAAATCAATTAATGATGTTTTACGTTTCTCAAATTATATTGTGGTATTGAATATGATATTTTAAATGTAATTGAAATCTATGATTGAAAGAAAGAAATGCGTACGAAGGAAATGTAATACTCTGTTTTGTGAAGTGCATGATTTGAAAAGAATTAAAGTTACATTCTTGTTTTAATGTTTTGTTGTGTGAAATGAAACTAATTAAGACCATCATGGAATTAATTGAATTTTTTATTCTATGGTAAAAGAGATAGTTTAATCTCTATTCTTGAAATGTATACACTCCTTTCAATTCACGATATACCTTGTAAAATTCCTTTATCAAATGTTCAAATAATCCTGCAAATAGATAAGAGGCAAATGATATAATAAATTGGACTTAATGAGGCCAAAATGATCCCAAACTAGTGTAAAAAACTTAAGGAAATGTCTTGAAAACCTTCCAATGAAGCCTAGGCAAATCTACAGGCTTTTTGCTATAAAACTAAAAAATTGTAATTTTGAAATGCAAATCAATCCAACAATTTCACACTTGCAATCTATCCTGAAAATTTCGTAATGGACACCTCCATGTCTATTTGACATGTTGAAGGAGAAAGAATGAAAAATTTGAATAAAATTTTATATGTTAAAATTTACCAGTTTGCACTGTTAAAGCCTGCAAAACATTTTCACAAAATTGGCCACTTAAACTTTATGAAAATAAAAATTTAGTGATTCTTGTGTAAACAAGACATTGCGAGCTTTCCAAAAATCAAGTTCTCTATCAAAATTTATGGCCTTCTGAAGTTTTTCTTCATTTGGCATAAAAAAATAATAATTTTAACTGTAAAAAAAAAAAAAATTGGGAAAAATTTCCTTGGCAGACGCACAGGTCTAAGTTTTCCCTTAGCACTTCAAAATATTTTTTTGGGAAAATTTTCTAAATTTTCCCCGCAGGCCCATAGCCAATTAGGAGTTGTCATGTGGCATCGCGAGGCATTGATGGAGGAGCGGGGTTCCTTTCTACCTTTTGATTTTTCAGAATTTTTTTTGTAAATTTTTCCTAATTTTCTCTACCTCCCTGCTAGCTCATAGTGAATTAGATATTCCCATGTAGCCTCATGAGGCAATGATGGACGCGTGAAATCCTTTTTACTTTAGTGGTTTTCAAAATAATATTTGGAAAAATTTCTATGTTTCCTCCGCCTCCCCACTGGCCCGCAACCAATCTAACCTCGACACGTGGTGTCTTGAGCGTCAGTGGAGATGCAGACCATTTTGAGCCCTAGTTCTTTTCAGCCAAAAAAATGTAATGTCTTAAATCGCTCCGACGGCCCGATTTCCTACCTTGGTGTTGTAAAGTCGAAATGTGTCCTCTTCGGGCTTGTGGGCGTGCGGAGGCAAATCGTAATTTTTCCCTAAGGGGGGAAAATGTGACAAATTTCTCCTCCTCCCTACCAGCCTGTGCATGGGAAAATTTTCTTCCCTAGGCCCGGAGGCCCGCTCTTGGGAAATTTTTCCTTCCAAGGTCCACCAACCTATAACTTGAGAAATATGAGGTGTTAGGAGGACTTCTTTATATCATTGGAAAGGTGAAGAAATTTCCTATCCAATGGGAATGATTTAAGGAAATTTTGAATGCGATAATTTTAAGAAAAATAAAGCTGAATATTTGAAGCCTGTAAGAGAGTGGGTATGGTGAGGAATTACGCTCTTAACCTAATTGAAATTTCTAACCCTGAATTTTCGACCTTGTGACATCTAATAATTGTTATTAAAAAGGAAAGTATATTCTAGCAGATTAGAATTGATCTGGAACTTTTTAGTGACAATTTTTTTCTTGTAATCTGGTTGTAGACTCTTTTAAACAAAAAACAAAAAATAAAAATTATTCCATAAATTTCCTAAATAATCCTAGGTTGTTCTTAGGTCTCAAGTGGGTTGTTTTAGTGGGTGTTACACCACACTAAAAAAAAATGCACAATAAGAAAATCATATATAAATTTATTAAAAAAACTTGAACGATTACCAAAACATGTTGCAGATGTTTTCACAAAGACTAATATTGTATTCTTTCAATCTGCGATGCTCTTTCTTTTTTCACAAATGTTGTTGGTTTTATTGTATGGGTGTTCCCTCCTTTTACCTGCTACTAAGTAAGTCTAGATCCCTTTTGATTTGGTATGTATTATGTTTTGTATTTTATTATATACTATGTTTTAGAACTACTATTTTTTATTATTCTTCCTATTTACCTGATTTTGACTAGTATTCCTTCAACCAAATCATTCCCTCCTATGTTTATCTCGTGTCTAGCTACCTAACACCAAACAACCAAACAACATTAATTAAAAAAAAATTATGGATTCTCTTGAGGTTCTTATTTTATCGAGTGCAATAAACTCACTATGGGATCATAAATGAATGGCTTATGAGTCATGGGCATCAAATAGATTTGGGAAAACGTATGTATAAATGATATGTGAAGTTGATTTAGATTGCGCCATGTGAATTTGAGTTAGATGTCCACGTGAATAGATATGGATTAGTGCTGAATTTTGAAATAGTGTTGAGTTAGATGGCCATGTGAAGTTGAGTTAGTTGGCCACGTGAATACCTATGGACCAATGTTGAATTTTGACGTTTGATGTTACGTGTCACAGTAAAATCATTTGACGGTTTAGAAATTTATATGGACGTCATTTAGTGTTCAAAATTTAATGGGCATGTCAATTTTTTGATAATAATTAGTAGAAATTATGTAAATTGATTAAAATTTTATATGGATGTACTTATTCGTAATATTCTCTCATAATTTTGTGACTTTTATTTAATTATAGATAGACAAATCAATTTCATATTTTTTCACATATTCATTCTTTATCATAAAATTTAATGTTGAACTAATTAATTTGAAGATCCATAAACACCATTAAATTATATGATAATATAAAAAAAGAATTTCAGATTACTATTTAAACAATTTGTTCAAGAAAATGATTGAAATGTCTCACTTAGTGTGTAAACTAAGAATTTTGAACAAAATGAGTTCATGTTTCAAACTTTCAATTTTTGTAAGTTCAATTTTCAAATTTTATTTATTTTTGGTAAAACTCCAAATCCAATGTGTCTAGTTCCCTATCCAATATTTGTTTGTAAGAAATAAATAACAAAAAAAAAAATTACAAATCAAAATCAATAAAATAAAGCTAAATTATCCCAGTCAAATTTTGAATATACATGTCATTTTTTCATTAAAATTATAATTTTATCTATCACTCATGGCAGTCATATTTCCAAAGTGACTGTATTTTGACATCTACAATGACTAGAAAAGTTTAAACGCCTTACAAAATCCAGCATTGCCTATGGTTTTGAAATAGATCGTTTAGTTAGATGTCTGTGTGAAGTTGAGTTAGATGGATTTTATAATTTTTACTACACTAAAAGGTGTTTTCCTTGTCAAAATGATGGAATAAATTTTGACATTGTTTGAGTCACTTGTATAAATGAAATTTGATCTCAAACATCCATATCCAAATGATCACCTCCAAATGATCACCATTTTCCATGTAAACATTGTCCTGGAATGTGAATCTCATTCTATACAGAAAAAAAAGAGCTTTCTCCCTCTTGTGTCAATTAAATTTCTGATTACAAACTACAGACATTGTGACATACTGCTAAGAATTTACACTGTAAAACGAGGATATGGCTATTCTCATGTTAGAATGCACAATGCTCCCATAAAATATATACATGCCCATGCATGGGTGAGTCTAAGGTCAAGTGTCATATCATAGGAGGATTTTCTTGTAATATCTCATTTTGATATTGTATGGTTGCATTTCTAAAGCTGCAGAAGTTTGATTGGTTAGAATGTGTGCTCGTGTATAATAGGTCCCTAGTTTGAATCGTGTAAGTGACAGTAATGTGAAAATGTTGAAAAACACCCTATGTTAATGAATCAAAAAACATTTGAAACAAATCTAAATATGGATGTGCATGACACATAGCATCGAATGGGTGCATCAAATTTTATGGGGGTCTGGTTCATTTTATCAAGAAAATACCTATCTCCGTAAACCCAGGGCAAGGGAGAGGTATTTATTTGAGACATATAAATTGTGTGCATATGAATTATGAGAAAATTTTGTAGCTAGTGCATGGTAGTAATCTATTATTCCATTATGTCCAACACACAACCCCATTCCCCTTACATTTGTTTCTTGAGTTGTTGACATTGTGTCACCTGGTTGGTGTAACTAATAATGTGAACATTTTCTAGTCAATGAACTTAAAAATGAATATTAGATTGTGCATGAAGCAAGTTATTTTCACATGAAGAATGAATGCACTAACGAATTAGGATTCAAGAGAGGAGAGGGAATATCCATACTAGTAATGTCACATTCACTGACATAGTCATGTGTATGAATAATAATGCTAGCAATTACACGTGAAAAAAGATGATGGAAACACCCACGGTAATGTATTTATAATGTTAAACTAGAGGGAACAATGCAAATAGAGAGGAAGAGAAATGATGAAAAAGTGTTTTGGGGGAGGATAACTCCAAATGCAAGGAAAGAAATGTGGAGAAGTAATGGAAATCATTTATTTGTTATGAAAATGTTCTTATCTTGTCAATAGTCTGTAGCTGAAAGGGCGTGAGGTGTTGAATTCGTCAAGGTAACATATTTTGGAGATATATGAGAATACATTGAATGGGGGACACTTTAGAGAAATGGATATGTGGATTGCACCTGGTATCCTAGATTAGTGATTTCATGTAAATTTATGATTAGGGTTTCTCTCATAAATTTTCTTAATGGCGTTATTTGTCAATCACCACCTATATAAACATTCAGGAAAATTCAATAGGTTCATAGTTCAAAACCCAAACACACTACTTGATTCTTGTAACACTTTGTAACCCGAATTTTTTATTACGAAATCGAGTAATTACAAGAAAACATTTGATGCGTGAAAAATTATTAATAACTGAGCCCCTCAGAAACCGGGATCACATTACTCACATGAGCACCATTTGAGTTCAAAGGGACCAAAATAAACAATGGGGAATATCCAATAGGCTCTAGGTTAGAAACCCAACCACCTTACTTGCTTCTTCTAGCACTTTATTGCATTGTATTCCAATAGACTATTTATTTAAGTGGTGTTAGTCTTTGTTGAACATTAAATACATGGTTTTATTTTGAAAAAAATGTTTACCATCGACTTTCATAGGTGAGATCTCAACTTACTTTCGAATTTGACATGACTGAACAATAATATACAGATTTTAAATCATTCATCTCCACCATTTCAATTTTTTTATTTCTGTATTTGGCTGATAGGCATTTCTAAAGTCAATTTTATTTGTAACTCCTATCTTAATCACCATTCTCCTCTTAAGGGTTTTTAATTTTATTTTCAAATTAAACTTTACATGTCTTTCACAATCATATGGATGCCCAATCAATGGTAAAAAAAAATTACTCTTTCAATGAAAAGAAGAATCTCCCACACGTCTTCGACAACCTTATAAATGGTTGCGTCGAAAACAAAATCAGAGCCCTCCCTGAACCCTCCTACAATGTAAACTAGTTCCTTTGGATATGATGCAATGTAAGAAAAAAAGACCACATCCATCAACAAGTTGGAAACGTGCTGCCACTTCAAAGAAGAGAAATCATACAACAAACAACTCTAGTGTACTTGCCAGACATTTCTGGGTTGAATAAAACCATCAAAACTAATTACCATCAACCAAAACACAATGAGAAACCAAATTATGTACATCAAACATCATAACCTTTAATTTCCTACAGCGTCACCTCCAATTACCGCAACTTGGAAGTGTAAATCTGTAGAAAACCATGCAGCCCTAAATACCAATGATGATACAAGAAATGTTTGAGCCAGTGAAATCAATCTAAGGAATCAACCCAACTTAAAGGAAATTTCTCAAAAATAAATTTCAAACAAACTACATGCCCTCTAGCATGGGCCCATTTGCATTATTAACTAAATTTTTTCACTCAAAATTTCTTCAACCAAATTCCAAGAATTTGACTATTTCCTAGGTGACAGTTTTAGCCTAGAAGAAAACCTACAATTTTAAAATTTTCGCGAAGGATTCAAAAACAAATGGCACTAATCTCAAATTTTCCATATTTTACACATAAGCAATCTAAATCAAGGAAAACCCTTTTACTTTAAATTAACAGAACCAGGTTCAAATTTACCAAATTAATCATGTAAATTATATGCACCAACGAACAGACAAATTAAGGTTAACAAACAAATATTTGAGATAAATTTTCTACAATAAAACAATTATCCAGTTATTCTTTAAAAATTGTACATGGTTCACTAACTATAAGATACTCAATATATTACCATCAATTTTTAATGTGTGCAGGACATAATGTCATAAGCATAAATTAGATTAGTTAAGATGTCATTGATAATATACGTGGCATACTCATAAAGAACACTAATGGTGCTCAAATTAGTCTCACCCCATTTGTCATTGAATTTCCTTAGTTTGTAGCCGCTATAACATTTTTACCTTCTTGTGTTGGTCCCAAGGGGAAAATGTGGAACTTTTTCCTTTTTGGAAAATAAGTATAAAGTGAAAAAATGAAGCGCAGGTCCACTGGGACCCACATCAGAAGCTAAAAGTGGAAGGGCAGAGCTGGGGGGAAAATTTGGAAAATTTTCCTTTTTCCAAAAGTTATAAAATGTCAAAAAGTGCTCCCATGTATGTTTCTAATCACATTTTTCCATGTGGAGGGCTCAGATTAAAATTTTAAAGGAAAAATCAATGGTAGCTATGCATTTCGTTCAATTTTTTCCACCATTGAAGCTCACAGATATTTGGAGATGTATTTTTTGCATCATTCTTCATCAAATTTTTGGCAAATTTGTGTTGTTTTAGTCTCCAAATTTCAATTGAATCAATTTGGGAGCTCAATTTGTAAATCTGAAGTACTTTTGAAGTGGATTTTTTCTTGGGCTCATGCAAAAAATGCAAAATGCCAGATCCATAAGTTACAAAATAAAATTTCAGAGGAAAAGAAGGGAAAAAGGATGAAATGTTGAATGTGCATGGGCAAAAGGTGAAAAAGGTGTTGCCTCAAAAACAAAAAGGGATTACCTGTCAAGTCCATCTATGTAGAGTCTCTGAAAAATGATTAAAAAGGGGATTTCTCATATGAAATAATCAGAATGATTAAAGGGAATCCCAAAAAGTTGTGCAATGACATCCTAGTCATTAGTAAGGACCCAAGAAACATGATCAATTCACAATTGGTTCACCTGGAAGATTTCAGATCTGAATTTTTTAAACATCGTTGTTTGAAACAAATTGGTAACAAGCAAAGGTACCTCAAATATTATTCTCTTTTGAGGTGAAAATCGAGTGGGAAAAAAGGAAAAAATGCAATTAGAATACTCTTGCAAATGGTCGGAGTATGAATTCTTAAGAAAACATTTGAGAAATCTGTATTCCCAAGAGACCGAAGATGAGATTACCTGTTACTTTTTTTCTGTATTAGATTTTATGTTGTGTCAAGTTGGTTGCAGATGTATAGCCATTGACAAGCACTAAGACTTCTCTAGAAGCTTTCCCCTGTTGATGAATATAAGCAATTTTGGAATTAATTTGTGTCTAATCTCTAGCAATTTTTTGTTTGCTATATTTTTAGAATGTCTGTAAATAGTTTCTTTCGTTCTTATTTCAATCTTATACTGAAATTTTTGTGAAATAACATAGGATATCATTCCTTTGACAATATAATGGTATTTTTAATTTCATTTCAAGAAGAGACTTCATCTTGGATGAGATAAACAAATTTAAAATCAATTCACTGTCATTTGTTGATAAATATTGTTTGTAATTCTTTGGGTTTACCTTAGGCATGGTTAATTCGAAACTTTAGTGTTTAATTGAGTCTTCCAATTAGAGCCTTCATGTTGGAGTGTCAAATATCATGTGAAAACTTTCTGATCTAGGCCTCCATTGAAGCACACCTTTTGCTTGAAAGAACATCTTGACTATTCTAAAGCTTTCGATTGTGAAGTTGTTCATTATTGTGAAGTACCTCCAAAGATCTGATATAATCAAGTTTTTCGTACTTCATCTTCGACCAAAATCATTTTAAAAACCATCGATCCACCCTGAACTACCCCTGTTTACACCATGTATCAACAAAGGAACAAAATCTACTTGCAAAAATATGTAGAAAAAGTTAGGATTTCTTAATGTCTTTAGTAACCTTTGCCTTGTATTGAAAATATGTCCATAACCTGTAAGTGACAACTCATGAGAGTTAAATTTGGTCTTTTGATCATATTTTCCCAAGGTATTCTCTATAAAATTTGTGCAAAAGAAGGATTTACTAGCATTCTTCAACAATAGAGGATACAAAATAGGTTCTCTTACCTTGGTTGAGAGGCACAACCTAAAACAGTTAGGACAAGATCAAGTCCTATTTGAGTGTTATCCATCTCTCCACAAATCTGAGTGCCAGTTAGATCATATCCCCGGTTACAAAACGACACACACCATGATCCATCTGTCTTCAATCTTCATGCCATATCTTTGATGTTGCTCAGACTGAAAATGAGAACAAATTTGGGTACCAACACCACCTACTACTACTACAGCTACGATTCCTTATCAGGGGCTTGTCTAGTCTATGGACGTCGCTCTATCTCCTACACCTTCACATGTACCACCTACACTAGCACGCCCAACATTCACTTCACACTCTTCGTGAATGACTCATATTGGGAACATATGTCCATTCTGACCCTCATTCTGCGAATGCCAATCTATATGGGTTCAACAAATGGTATAACTCGGCTATGGTTTCGCTGTCCTACTCATGATCCTTCCAGCACCTCATATCTACTATGGATTTCCTCAACATTGACCACCACTTATGGTTTGCATGTATTTCAGATCTGTACAGATCTACTTGATCACGTACCCCTCAAATATATTCTCACAGATCACATTAGGGGAATCTTAGCTTACTTACCTATTGGGGGCACATTAGATCCTTAGTCATGACTCCAAGTTGATTTCATTTCCTGATGCCCTTTGGTCAGTGTTTTTACCTTTGTCAATAGAAAATTTGTCATTAATCTATTCGTAAAGATGTTACCCACTGGTATGCACACGATATTTCCTCACATCAGTCCATAGTACTGATGAGGTTGTATGCCACGGGTATGTATAACTTATGCCTCAATGGTTCGTTGCATGATAGAACCATGGACAGGTTATTGGAGATCAGGCATCAACCAAATAGCTTCTCCATTGGTGAATTTGATCATAGCACGTGATTGACGATCTTCTCAATGAATTCCTACATGATCTGCTTGCTGCATGCACTTGGGGGGCATAGAATTGTACCACACCCCCCATTCTCACATACTGGACATAGTACTACATCATTACTCTTGAAAGATTTACATTCGCATTATACCTCTATCTTTTACATCATCTAGTAGTCTTTTCGATAGTCCTACATGCGTTTTAGGGGATCATTCATTACCTGAAAATTGTATCACTTTACTACAATGTGCCCTCGGTCCTCATCACTTTGTTTACTCTTGTAGGATCACCTACACATGAGACCTCCACACACTGTACAATAGTTTTGGTACACACTTCAGTCTATTCACACATCTGGATGGCTATCTCGACATCTTATGCATCATAGGACTCTAAGAAACATATTAGTCTACAGTTTCATTACGATATCATACAATCATACTAGTCGACATTATACATACATCACACTCTTTAGGGTCTACATTATATAATTACATTGTGCATTTATGACACATACATTATGTTGATCTATACACTATATTAGCATTCATCATACATATGTCACACTTTTATTGTCCACGATTCTAGGGATCACAGTACTAAAGCTCCTACCTACATAACTACATTGATTCTTGCACTCTCACATTAAGAATGTCTATCTTACATTACCCACTACGGTGACAATATAGACCATAGGTTTACACATCTTACACATCATATGGTCGTACATTATCATCACACATACTACATCATCTTCTACATGAGAATCACTACACTATGATGCACTTTAGTATCCTTAGTCCATAAGACGATTGCTAAGGGTTTATTAATCTAAATTTGAGGCCATGTGATCAATACTCACACGTTATACCAGTATGCTGACCTTCCATTATGCGACATTACTAGGTTAGTGACATAGTGCTCTAGGGATAAAATTGTCACCTATCCCTTTGAGGCATCCCTTGTACCATGGCTACACGCAAATTAGGCTACATCATCACTGAACTTTATTCATCTCATAAGTAGTGATACATGTCTTTAGGCTACATCATCACTCTTTTGATCATCTTGACGTGATATAAGACTGTCGGAACTATGAGGAGGTTGTCATGCACTTTGACAGGGGTTGATGGGTGTCGTCATTCCGTTCATTTAATCAACTTCATATTGATTTCATATCAAACCAGGGGTGTGTCTAAAGCTATATTCAACAAGAGTACTTTTAACCGATTTGGCAGTTGACTGTATTTATTTTTATATTTTCTGAGGGATCTCTTTAATGTCTTAAGGACTTCTTGGTAAAACCTTATTCAAATCAAACTAAGAAAACTTTCTAAAAGTAAACACACTGAAAGCTTTGCTGAAAGGAAACACACTTACTGCTGGAAGAATGGAAACACACTTGCTATCTGGAAAGTAAACAAACTTACTTTTGTAAAATAAACACACTCAATTTAGAATTCTTGAAAACAATTGCAAGAAATATAAGAATCTATCTAAACACCTGTAGGAACAAGTATACAACAGAGTTTAACTGGAAGGATTTAAAACAATACAAAATTAACAGATCTAAGCTATTTTGCTGAAGAAATATAAATACCAAATAAATGAATATCCCAGTCCTAAGGGGAGTGGGCTCTTGCTTCTCCTCGAATCAGGATTTAACAACTCAAAATTATCTCAAATAGGAATGGCTATTTTATTGATAAAACATTTGGAACTACAAACGTACTGGATTTGAGTACTTAGTCTATTTCTCTTCTTTGTTCTATTTCTATCTCATTTCTATATATTCTAATAATAATTTATATCTACTGCAGGTATACTTTTATACATATTTTACAATCACAGCTGTCTCAATGATTCTGATGAAATCGAATCATGCCCAGAGTAGATGCTGAGTCAGATTGCATGGTCGATCAGATAGCTGTAGGATAACTCTCCCTGGATCTACGTTCAGAAATCTTCTTGTTCTTTCCTGATTGAAAGGGTCATATATGTAAAATCTCTAGTTGTGGTTTAAAATAGATAACTCCCATTGGTACCCAAGAACTTCGGAGAAGTTCCAGAACCATAGGAAATTGTTAAGGATAAAAATTGTGAGAGTTCCGGAGCTATTCCCTAGGTGTTCCGGAACTAAGTCTGAAAATTTTTGGAACTAAATACTAGAGTTCTGGAACTAATTCCAAAAATTTTGGAACTAAATGATGACTGTGTGATGGAGTTCCATAACTTAGCTGTGTGAAGTTTCAGAACTAAGCTGTGTGGGAACAGATGTTGAAAACATACTGAACGCTTCCTGCTTCATTTCCTCGACTGATTAGACCTGCTTTATTACAAAACTGAATTCAAACACACACACTTGTCAGGAATTCTAGAGCTTTTAACATTAGAATCACAATTAGTCAAAAGATAGACAATTACATCCTAACTCATATCAGATCAACTAAAAGTCACACAATGAAATCAAACTTAATAAAAGGAGAGTAAGATGAGATCATATATTATACATTAATCAGAAATATTCTAGCCTCATCATTTCCACCAAACTTACTTGTTTGTAAGTCCCTTTATAAAATTCATTCTTTAAAAGCAGGGTTATAAGTTCTGCATTCCATTTGATTACTCAGATGAAATGGATGAAACTAGATTTTCCAATGTTTAAACTTAGATGTACTGTACCTAGCTCCTACTTCTATTTTCCTCTAAAATTACTTGAGGATTTTTGCATTCTTCCTCTATCAAAGGAAATTTTCATTTTCTTAGCTTGGATGCCAACTCTTCTTCTTCATGTGGCACTACTGAAAGTTTTGCCAACTCCTAAAAATCCTCCTCTTCAAATCTCTCCTCTCCTATGTGCATTTCAGCTTGACTTGGCTCATAAAGAGTCATTGTGATGCTACCCAAAATGTCAGCAACTTCTTCTTCCATCCTTTCCTGCTCACTCCTTCCTTCTGGGATTTCCCTTGACCTCTTATGAGCTATCACATGCCCAGAAGTGAATTTCCTTCTATATCTTCTTCTTGCTTTTCTTTCTTGCTCTTGTGTGGGTGAGCTATCACCATCAGAGACATATATTGGCTCCTCTGAAGCTGCTGCAGAAGAAGGAATTTCCTTTACAGGTAAATAAGGCTCTGTTATTTTTATATTTCTCAGCGACCTTCTACTTTTTGGTATATTTTGTCTTTCCATTTCCCTTTTTCCTTTTGTAGGGGCATCAATTTCCATAATAGTTGAAGGAGAGAATGGGTTTAGAATTTTCCTTCTGATAATATTAGGGTTTTTCTTGAACTTACAAAGAAACTTGTCCCAAATTTCATCTCCATTCTTCTTTGATAGGAAATGGTGCTGGCATATTAAATGAATTAGACCGTGATGCCTAATTATCCCAACAACCCAGGAATACCTATGAGCCATGGTCTGTATATAATCAAAAAGAAATCCTGGAAGGTTTATTATGTACTCATATTTGGTGGTTCCATACTTCAGATATATGAGGATTTTTAAGACTTATTTTCCTACAAACCTAAATTGACCGTCACAAGTTAAATATTTTACTATCCAAAATGCTACCCTGTTAAAGGGTTTGGGAAAACTGGCCCTTCTGACCTCTTTTATGATTTTCTATTTATTATAGATGTATTGGGGTTTAGTTTCTCCTTCTTGTAGTAAGACTACAACAAGTTCTTTCAAAGTCTCCTTGGCAGGTTGTGGGACATGCACAATTTGCACTCCAAACACATTACTTACATTATTCACAGAAAAAGGAATAAATATATTTCTCACCTTTGTTCTAGATTGTTCTACGTTTATGAAAAAATATCTTAACAATTCATCATTATGCCTTGAAAATTTCTTCAGGAACTCTAGCTATCGTCCATGCTCAAATATATGGATGCCACTTCTTCATCTACAAACAACTTGGAATCATCCTATGGTTCAAATTTCTTCTTTATCCCCATATCGGCTTGATTTCTATATCTTTTAATTTTGTGTGAATTAGTTGCAGGCCCTTTTCCTTAACTACAGAATTGACGAATTTTGTTGCGGAACCTCTGTTCTTAGCTACGGAACTTTTTAATTATTTGTTCTTTACTATGGAATACAAACTTAATTTGATGCTCCTTTCTCAAAATATCTCAGCAACTTATTTCACTTGAATTTTGCAATAATTATTACTAATGATAACCATGCCACCACTTATTCCATCCAAATCAATTTCATGATTACACACTTATAATCATAATGTATAAATAGATGACTCATCATACCTACTTATAAATTAAGTCAAATCACAAATGCAAACATTTAATCAACCTTAAATAAATTGAAAGACATAATTATCATCTCTGAGGATGTAATCCTTTTGTTATGATGACTCGTCATTTCTACAAGTAGAACAAAACATGATTAGATAAGACAACTAGAATTCAAAATAATTTCTTTATTTTAACTAGCCAAAAAGAGGTCAACCATCATTTTCTAGTTTTCAATTGACCTTTGAGAGAATTTCTTTATTATTAGTATTATTATTATTATTTTGGGGGGAAGAAAACACCATTTTCTGGTTTTCATCTTCTTCCCTTCATTCTGGATCTATCATTTGGTTATTTGATCATTTTGGAAGAATTGGGCTATTCCATATCATCAAATTCTTTGTCTAATTAAATCTTCCTCAAGAATTCATCCTTACTGGGAGGCTTCCTAAAGAGTTTCAGCCTATGTCCATTGACCAAGAGTGTTCTACTACTGTCATCAATGGGAAGTAACTGAATAGAACCATTGTCAAATATCTACTCAATCTGATAGGGTTCCAACCATCTGGTTCTCAATTTTCCCTTAAATTGTTGGTACTTAGAATCGAACAGCAATGCCCAGGCTCCTACTTTAAATTTCCTTTTATTGATATGTATGTCATGCCATTGCTTCCTTTGCTCTTAGATCATCTTTGTCTGCTGAAGTTCTTCCAACCTTAATTCATCCAACTCATTGAGTTGAAGGATTCTTTCTTTTTGAGCTGCATTCAACTCAATTCCCACCTTTACTACTATCTTCAATGTCTGAAGTTCAAACTCTATAGGCAATAAGGAATTTCTCCATAGACTAATTCATATGGTAAAAACCTTGTTGTAGTTTTCCAAGTTGTATTATAAGCCCAAAAAACTTTAGGTAGTCTCTTTACCCAATCTTTTCTCCCAACATCAACTGTTTTGGTAAGGATGTTCTCTAATTCTTTGTTTGTTACTTTATCTTGTCCATTTGATTGTGGATGCTAAGGAGATGAATTATTATGATTGATTTGAGAATACCTTATGAAAGGTTGGATCATATTAGACATGAATTTTGGTCTCTGATCTGAAACTATGCTCCTTGGTGCTCCAAACTTTATCATAATTCAGTTCAAAAGGAAATCAACAACTGCTTCCTCAGTGGCATTTTTCAATTCCTACACTTCTTCCCATTTTGTCACATAGTCAGTACATACAATAATATATTCCTTCCCTTATGAAAGAGGATTAAAGGGACAACCAAAATTCAATCCCCATCTCTGAAATGGTTCAACCACAACTTAAGGCTTAAGAGGCATTTCATTGGTGAAAGTTAGTTGTCCCATCCTTTGACAAGGATCACACCTCTTGATTTATCTCTTCAAATCTTTGTACAGAGATGGCCAATAATAACTAGTGCCAAGTATCTTATGAGCTGTAACTTTCATTGAATAGTGTCCTCCACTTGGTTCATCATGAAATGCTCTGAGGATGTCAAAGATTTCATCCTCTCTTACACACATGCGTAAGAAAAAATCAGGACCACACTTAAATAGCATTCCATTTAACGATTTGAATTGTGCACTTGTTTTTATTAACTTCTTTATTTGTTTTTTAGTTAAACAAGGAGGAAAATTCCCTGTTGTAAGATACTTTGTCATATCAGCAAACCATGGTGTACTTGATGAGATTGTAAATAGTTTTTCATCTATAAAGTTATCCTTGATGGGATCTTGCTCCCCTGTGGTGGTTAGTCCTAACAAAAAATCAGCTACCACATTAGATTTTCCTAGATTGTCTACAATAGAAATATCAAATTCTTGCAAAAGTAATAACCAAATAATTATTCTTACTCCAACCACTATTTTTTCGTTAAATACTTAATTGATGAATGATCTGTGTGTACAAATATCTTGCACCATGTAATGTAATGTCTAAATTTATTGATTTCCTAAATAAAAGCAAGAAATTCCTTTTCAGTGGTGGTGTAATAATTTTCAGTGGTAGTAAGATTCTTGCTAAGATAGTAAATGGCATACATCTTTCCTTCCTCATCTTTCTATCTCAATACTGCCCCAATGGAATAATTTGAGGCATCTGTTTGGATGTGAAATGGATTTTCCCAACTAGGACCTCTCAATATCTGGGCACTGGTTAATTTGTCTTTAATTTCTTCAAAAGCATGCTGACACTTTTCATCCCAAAGAAATTCACAGTCCTTGGTTAGTAATTTAAACATGGGGGCAGAAATTTTACTGAAATCTTTTCTAAAGTGCCTATAGTACCCAGCATGCCCGAGAAATGATTTGATATCTTTGGGGGTTTGAGGAATAGGTAAATTTGAAATGATCCTAATTTTGTTTTGATCCACTTGATTTTTTTTTGAAATATGGTGTCATAATACAATCCCCTCATCCACCATCATAAAACATTTTTCATCATTAAGAGACAGGTTGTACTATTCAACTCTTGTTAACACTCTGTCTAGATTTCTCAAAGCATCTTCAAATGTATCTCGATGTACACTAAAGTCATCCATATATACTTCAACACAATAAATTGTTAGATCAGTAAATATTATAAGTACAACTCTCTGGAAAGTTACAGGAGCATTGCATAAAACAAATGGTAGCACCATATAGGAAAAGGCTCCCCATGGACATGTAAATGTAGTTTTTTCCTATTTTTCAGTAGCAACTCTGATCTGATTGTACCCACAAAAGCCATCCAAGAAATAAAATTATTGTTTACCTGAAAGTTTATCTAGGACTTGATCTCTGAATGGTAAGGGAAAATAATCTCTCATTGTGGCTTTGTTTAGTTCCCTATAGTCAACACATATTCTCCATTTTCCATTATTTTTGGGAACAATTACAAGAGGAGATACCCATTGGCTATCTGAGATAGGGTAGATGAAACCTACTTGTCATAGTTTTTCAATGTCTTGTTTGACTATATCCCTTAAAGTTGGGTTAATCCTTCTTTGAGGCTTCCTAAATGGTTTAATGTTTTCAATATAGATGTGATGAGTAGGGATACTTGGATGAATCCCCTTCATGTCTTTGTAATCCCAAGAAAAAGATTTAGTGTGATTTTTTATAACATCAAACAATTTAGCTTCTTCATCCTCCTTCAACCAACTATTAATGTTTAAAATTTTACCCAACTAAATTTCAACATGCTTGGTTCCAGTATATGATGAACTGATTTGTGGAAAGGATTTAATTAAAGTATTTAATCGATATGCATGTGGTAACAACATATGGTATGTAGCAACATCTCCAAAAGTTCCTTGAGATAGAATATTGGAAAAAGGATAGTAATAAGGATTATGATACTTATCTCTTTCTAGACCAAATTTCTTGTCACTACTACCTTCCAGAAATTATTCACAACTTCTTGATGTATTTGAAACTAAAGCTATTGATTCATCCTCTCCCTATGAGAAATATTGTTCCTCTAGAGTGAAATCATTTTCAATCAAAGAGAACTTTTGTTGTCATGGTTCTAGAACTAAATGTGGTTATTCCGGAACTAAGTTCGTGGGTTCAAGAACTAAATTAGTGGGTTCCAAAACTAAGTTCATGGGTTCCGAAATGATTTCTGATTTTGTTGAGGACAACAGGTTCTCATCCAATGGTGGATTAATCATCTCTTATACTTCTCTTACATGATCCTACAATGTGATCATAACCAAATAAGACAAATTTTACTTATTAGTTTTAGGAGAATCAACCCATAATTGTTCATGATTGTTAGTAAAAGGTTGTGCAGTAGGATATAAGGAAATTTGTTTAGAGTTCTTACCATTTGAGACTGTCATATCACCTGACCTGCAATCTATCAAAGCAGCAACTGTAGCTAACCATGGTCTACCCAAAATAATCGGATAACCTAATGTTTTAGCTTTTGGCTGCAGTATGAGGAAGTCAACTGGATAATCCCATCAATCCATCATAACGACCACGTCTTCAATAATTCATTCTAGTTTTTCTATAGACTGATCTTTCATCTGCAATATGGTATTAGTAGGTTGTATACCCATTAATGCTAATTTTTTCAGAGTTTCCACTTTCATTACTTTGATAGCAGCTCCTAAATCTATCAAAACATTATGTAAATCCTTATTTCATATAGATACAGAAATAACAGGACTTCAAAGATCTTCGTATTTGGGAAGTAACATTTTTCTTACCAATAAATCGACAAGTTTCCCATCTAATTTGATAGTTTTGGGGTAATGTTTCTTCCTTCCAGTTATTTTCATAGATAACATTTTGAATTTTTTTTCAATTCTAGAATGTCCTTAATTTCTTGTAATAGTGGTATTTCAATATTCAATTTCCTTAATTCCTGTACCAATTTAGACTCCTTAATTTCTATAGCTTCTTTGAATCTCTTTGGAAATGGAGTCTTAGTAGTGTTACTATCAGGCACCTTTTCTTTTCTTTCAATATCCTCTTTTGGAACAACATTACTAGGAATTTCATTTTCTTCTAACATTTCAGTGATTATAAGGGGTGGGCTATTAATTATTTTCCCAAATCTAGTTTGATTATCCTTACAATCCATAGCGTGTAAATCAACTAATTTTTCCGGTTCTATTCCATAAACAAGATTTTGTTTTTTTCTTAGATTTGCTACTGGCAGTGCTGACATTTACGTTTGGACTACATTCTCAATTTTTGAATTCTTTGGAGGAGATCCCATGATGGCCTGTTCATTTTGATTTGGATATGTTCTTCCTTGGGAATAATTATCAGGGTTCCATCTAGGTTGTGACCAAGAATATGGATTTCCTTGACCAGCCCATGGTTGTTAATGTCCCTGAGAATACCAAGCTTGATTTTCCCAATCTTGAGGGTTCCAAGTTGGTTGAGTTACCCAAGGAGGTTGTCCCCGTTTTTTTGGTACTACTAGATCAGCCCATAGCATCATCCAGGGATTAGGAACTGATTTTGGGAAAAACTTCCCTTGGTTAGGTTGTCTCTAAACAAAATTCAATTCTTCTGTTATAGATGAGGAAATTTTTTGTTTAAGTTGATTCTTAATAATAGGAAGTAAATAAAAAACATTAATATCATGTTCTTTAGATTCACAGATAAGATAGATTTCTATTTTATCCAAAGGACAGTCTCTTAATGCATGCTTCTACCTGCATCTAGGACAATACATAGCCAATGTTTCAATTTTGGACTTTGATTTAGCTTGTAATTCATCCATAGTAGAGGTTAATTATAATAAAATTTCTATTTTAAAGTTTTCTAACTCATCCATTAGTTTGTTCATACCTAGATTCATAATTTTCAATGATTTTCCTTTTCTAGGTCCACCTCTCATTCTGGAATAGCTTCTACAAATATCTTTAATTTCATTCATTCTTATCTGATCAATGTGTCCACCTCCTATTAATTTAAGGGATTCTCTAGAATCATCATCCAACCCTTTAAGAAAAATGGTTTTACTTAAATCCTCAGAAAGCACAAATCAATATCTTTTACTAACAAATATGAACCTATCTAAATGGTTTTCTATGTTTTCATCGTCCTCCTACTTAATTTTGCAGAATTCTTCCTTCCTATTTCTCCCTCTGCGATAATCCTTGTATTTATCTAGGAAGGTAGTCTCCATTTGTGCCCAAGTGCTAATAGAGTTGGATGGTAATCCCGTAAACCACCTCATTGTTGTATCTTTCAAAGTAGATGGAAATAACTTGAGTTTTTGATTATCTATTTTATAATCATAGGTCTTATATGGTACCTTGAATTCAAACCGAAATTGGTCAGGATCTTCAGATGAGATCCCTCTTAAGGTGGATAAATATGCAGGTGAGATATTTTTCATTGATGCATAATCATCTCCCAATTTGATTGGATAAGGTTAAGGTCCTATCAGGTTCTCTCTCAGCTTCTCGTGCCATTTTAAAAATATTTTCTGAATTTTCCTACCAAACAATGTGGTAAGTGGTATGCCTTAGGGAAGGTGAAAAATCAGGAGTAGGAGGTTGAATACTCAATTGAGAATTGAAACTCACCCTAAATGGATCTTGAGTAATAAGATTTCTCCTAAAAGTTTCACTTCCTTCAGGTGACTGATCTAAGAATTCCAAAAATGGAAATTATGTTTCTTCTCTGACAAGGATGATGGTGCTCCCAATTGTTGATTAATTTCTTTAATTTGACTAGAGGATGTTATGAATTCTTCTGAATATGTTTTTGGGAGGAATCTACCTTGTGAGTCTCTTGGCCTATTCATATATATTGTGATATAGCAGGGAAGATCCTTCAACTATTAGATATATGATTTGTTTCTCTTGTTAACACTTAATTAGAAACTTTCAACTAGTGTCCCTGGAAACGGTGCCAAAAAATATGGGTGTCATCATTACCTTCATTTAGTCAACTTCTTGTTGATGTCATATCAAACTAGGGGTGTGTCTAAATATATATGCAACAAGAGTAATTTTAACTAATATAGTAGTTGGCTATAGTTACTTTTGTATTTTCTGGGGGATTTCTTAAATTTTTTAAGGACTTATTAGTAAAACCTTATTTAAATCAAACTATTAAAACTTGTTGAAAGTAAACAAACTAAAATCTTTTCCGAAAGGAAACACATTGTGCAGATTGGAAACACAATTGGTATTGGAAAATAAACACACCTGCTTCTGAAAGTAAACACACTCAATTTAGAATGCTGGAAAACAATTGCAAGAAATATAATAATCTATCTAAACACCTGTAGGAACAATTATACAATAGATTTTAAGTGAAAGAACTAAAATAATGCAGAATATATAGATCTAAGTTATTTTGCTGAAGAAATATAAATACCAAATAAACGAATATCCTAGTCCCTGGGAGAGTGAGCCCTTTCTCCTCCTCAAATCATGATTTAACAACTCAGGATTCTCTCAAATAGGAATGGCTATTTTATTGATAAAGAATTTATAATTAAAAACGTACTGGATCTTATTACTTAGTCTATTTCTCTTCTTTGTTCTATTTCTATCTCATTCTATATATTTTATTATTATCTATTAGAAGTCTTCTTTTATATACATTTTACAATCACGATTGTCTCAATGATTATGATGAAATCAAATCATGCCTAGAATAGATGCTGAGTCAGATTGCATTCAATCAGATAGTTGTAGGATAACTCTCCCTAGATATGAGTTCAGAAATATTCTCATCCTTTTCTGATTGAAAGGTTCGTAGATGTAAAATCTTCAGATGTGGTTAAAATAGATAACTCCCATTGGTTTCAAAAATTAAGAGAAGTTCTAGAACAATAGAATTTTTTTAAGGATCAAAATCGTGAGAGTTCTAGAGCAATCCCTAGGAGTTCTAGAAATAAGTCCGAAAATTATGGAACTAAATACTCGAGTTTTGGAACTAGCTTGGAAGTTCAAGAACTAAGCTGTGTGGGAACAGATGTTGCTGAAAACATACTATATGCTTTTTGCTTCATTCTATCAACTGATTAGACCTACTTTATTGCAAAAAATAATTCAAGCACACACTTTTCAGGAATTCAAGAGATTTTAAACATTAGAATTGCAATCAATCAAAAGATAGATAACTACATCCTAACTCATATCAGATTAACCAAAAGTCACAAAATTCAATAAAACTTAATAAAAAGGAGAGTAAGATGAGATCATATATAATATATTAATCAAATATATTATGGGCTCATCAGGGGTTATCAAAGAAATCTCTTACAAACTAGCCCAGGCAGAGAAAGGAACTAGGTAGAGTTCACAAGGTCAACAAAAGGTACAAAATCATGATAGATTTGGAACTTATCCTAACGGTGATCAGAGGTTAGATGATAGAGGTAAAGGACCCATGGGATCTATAAATAGACATCCCCAAGCACATGAAAGTATAATGGTTCTTGATCCTCTAACTGCTCAGGTTGTTGATGTTGATGAATCCAATGAGATTGATTGGTGTGATAGATTCTTTCTACCCCATCCTCCATGTGAAGTAAATCAGCAAGAAGAAGAAGCTGATAATGATGATGGTACTGATGATGATGTTTACATGAAGGGTTTTTCTTCAATCTCACAAAGAGCAACTTCAACCAAAGTGGTAAGTGCTCGAATTGCTACAACATTTTGGGATTACATTGATCGGGTACCACTTCTTCCTCCTTCTCATAATTTTGAAGTAGATGTAGTGTGAGCTTTTGAAATACCTAATAATGAATTTGAGTATTGAAGAGAGTTAATGATAAATAAGTATGATGGAGGATTTCCTTTCGAGGAAGATAGGAAGTTATTGATGAACGATGTTGTTTCTCAAGAAAAGGATTATAATACTAGGAGTAGAGTTGTCAAAGGAGCAGGGCCTCAAGCCAAACCTAAAACTCCATTACTTACTAGTATTCCTAAAGAGAATCCTAAGAAAGATACACCTTCCAAAGGCCTTTCTATCCCAGATAAGATTCATAATTCTCCTCATGCCCAAACTGTCAAGAATCCCATGCCATTTGATGAGTTTGCTAATCTCCCTTCCATTGTTGCCTTGCCAAAGAATGTGACATATGACATTGCCCAAGTTTTGAGTCAAATCAAAGTTAGTGTTCCATTTTTTGAGTTGCTTAGGATTCCTGAGAACAAAAAGAGAGCATTTGAGTACTTGGGATTGAAAGAAGAAAAGATTACCCCAAGCGGAAATGTAAACATTGTAGAAAATCCTCCTCCAACCATTGTAGACCTTGAAACACCACTAACATTGGAAGAGTTTGGAGAAGCACCTGAGGTTTACTTGGGTACATCTTTGGTTGAATCCCAATTAAATTTTTATCCATTTTTTACAAATTTGATCATTAATGATAGAATTCTACACAATTGTATGCTTGATTCCAGATCATCATGCAATGTCATGCCTCTTGAGGTCATGAATGATCTGGATATCAAAGTGACAACAACATATGTAATATGCACTGCCATGGACTCTAGAGAGGTTCCTGTTGTTCGATGTTTGAAAGGATTTGTGGTACGACTTGCATCTTATCTAGGTAACAACCTGAAACTTGATGTTGTCATTGTTGATTTCCCTATCGAATGGGGCATGTTGTTATCAAGAAAGATGGCTGAAAGTGTTGGTGGAAGTGTTCAGATGGATATGTATGTTTCCACCATTCTAATTGAAGGCATCCTTGTAAGTCTATATGGAGAGAATAAAATGTTGCACCTCATTGAGGATCCAAATAATGGTTCTTATGAAGTGTTATATGTTGATGTCAATGTAGATAAGTTTGTGTGGTTTACTAATGACAAGGAGCATAAGATAGATCAGTGAAAATGTCTTGAACAGGTTGGTTTACCTTAGAACTTTTTATTTGATGGATCTTTTTCCAAGTTTGGAAATGGTGTTGGCATTGTTCTGATCTCCCCAAGCCAAGAAGAGTTTGTATTTTCTTTCAAACTTAAATTTGAATGAACTAATAACATTTTTGAGTGTGAAGCATTATTATTAGGTTTGAGAATTTCTTGCAAGTATAATATTAAAGATATCATTGTCAAAGGAGACTCAGAACTGATTATAAAACAAATTATAAAATTGTGTGCCACTAGAAATCAGAGAATGAAACAATACAAGCATGCAGTTTGGAATTTGATTGAAATGTTTGACTTATCTAATATTCTGTATCATGATAGAAAGTTCATTACTGTTGCAGACCAGCTTGTAGTCTTGGGATCTCATTTTTATGTTTGTTCAATGTCCCCCAATTTTCAATATAATGTTGAAGTACTAACAAGGCCATCTATCCCTGACAACATAAAAATTTTGCAAGTATTTGATGATGATGCCCAGGTGAAATGGTTTTTATAGAACAAAGGGGAGTTTGTTGATCAATGTATTGATTGGGATCCAATGGTGTGTGCATCATAAGGAAAATTAACTTTGTTTGTCAAAGACATCATCCAATTGAAAAATAATACCATTCATGGAGGGCTGGTTGCTCTTGAATCAAACTTTGATAATGTTGATTTCATTATTAACAGACATCTAGCAACCTCAAGGGATGTTGAAGAGTATGACCTTTGTATAGAGGAAAAACCAATGAAGATCTGGTTGGGAAGCAATCTAAACAAGGAATAGAAACAATCCTATGCCTAACTGTTAAAGAAATATCAAGACTTCCTTCCTTGGTCCTATTCTGAACTAAAATCATACAGATATGACTTTTTTCAACATGAGATTCCTTTGGAATCTAATGGAAAACTCTTCAAACAAAACTAGATCCTGATTAATCAACTCCTCTCCATGAAAATGCGAGATGAATTGAATAAGCTAAGAGATGGAGTGATCATTCAGCCAACAAAGTATTCTTCTTGGGTTGTAAACTTAGTGCCAGTAAGAAAGAAGAATCGTGATATCAGGTTGTACGTATATTTTAGAAATATTAACAGAGCATCAATAAATGATAATTATCCTCTGTCAAACATGGAAAATATGCTGCAATTAGTGACTAGATATGAGTTTCTTTCTACTTTGGATGGTTTCTCTGGATACAATCAATTTGTTGTGAATGAGTCAGAAATAATAAAGACAACCTTTCTCACTCCATGGGGCACATAAGTTTATGTCAGGATTCCATTTGGTCTGATGAATGCTAGAGCTACCTTCCAAAGAGAAATGGATGTTGCTTTTGTTGGTTACATTATTGATTTTATTGTTGTTTACCAAGATTATGTGACTTTTTTTTCCAAAAAGAGAAGTGATCACTCGCAGCAATTGGAAAAATGTTGATAAGATGCAGAGAGTATGACATTTCACTCAATCCAAAGAAGTGTCATTTTGGAGTGCAAAAGGCCAAGTTGCTTGGTCACATTGTATCAAAGGATGGTATCATGATCGATCTTGAAAGGGTAGATGCTATTAGCAAGGTTCTAATTCCAAGAACCAAGAAGGGAATATAATCCTTCTTTGAACAGATCAATTTCATTACAAGATTTGTGTCTAACTTTGCTGAGTTGACCTTCCCCATCACTTACATGTTGAATAAAGACCAAATTATCAAGTGGGAAGAAGCAACCATTTAGGATTTTGAAGGGATCAAATAATCACTACAGCATGCCCCTATTTTGGCAGCCCCAAATTACATGAAATATTTTCAAGTGTTTTCTTTTACTTCAAAAAACAACATTTCCTCTATTTTTTTATAGAAGAATGATGAAGGGGCTAAGAGACCAATTTCCATTTTTAGTAAGGCATTGTAGGGACCTAAGTTGAAATATGCCATCATGGAGAAACAAACATTTTTCTTGGTGAAAGAAATAAAGGTTTTCAAACCCTACATCTTAAGTTATAAATTTTTTGCTTGTGTTCCCCACACCATGGTGAAAGTCATCTTATTAGAGATTGAGGTCTCAAGAAAAATTTGTAGATTGACGAACAAGTTGCAGAAGTAAGACAGGGATATTCAAACCATGAAATTGGTAAGAGGTTTGGGCCTAGATAATCTTATGGCTGAGAGAAACTACAAACTATTGAGGTAAATGAAGTAGAACGAGAAAGGGTGGATATCCTTGAAAATTTGGTAAGTTCTGAATTGTGCAAAGATATAATATTTTATCTCATAAATCTATGTTGCCCTAAATATTTGAGTAAAAATCAGAAAAGAGCTATTAAGTTAGCCTCTCAAATTTATGTCATTACTGAGTTTGGGTTATCTTGAAATAACCCCGAGGGAGTGCTTTGGAGATGCATTACTGAAAATGAAGCCCCCAAAATAATCGTTGATCTCCACGGAGGGGTCTGTGGTAGACATTTTGCTAGAAGAGTTACAACACAAAATATTTTTGACTATTTATTGGTGTCTAACTCTCTTCAAGGATATAACTCTATTGGTGAGGAAATGTGAAAATTGCCAGCATTTTTCTGGAATAATGAAAGCTTCAAGCTCCCTTTTGTTGTAGCTTGTGTTAGTTGAAGCCCCATTCAGAAAATGGGGAATGCATTTCAGAGGGGAAATTTCTGATCCTTCTAGTGTTGCTCATAAATAGATTTTTGTAGCCACTGATTAATTTACTAAGTGGGTAGAAGTAATCCCCACCAAGAAGGAAACACACCAAGTGATTATGGACTTCATGCTAAATCAAATTATATGAAGAGTGGGAGTCCCAGCTAAATTGTTTGCTGATAATGCCATGAGTTTTAGAGCAAAAACTTTAGTGGCAATGTGTAAAGAGTATGGGATCAATTTGACATATGCTTCTAACTACAATCCCTAAGGAAATGGAAAAGCTGAGTCCAGTAATAAAAAATTGTTGAAGATCAATAGAAGAACCCTAGAGCCGAACAAAAGGAATTTTGCTAAGTAACTAAGTTTTGTTGTTTGGGATGACAGAATCACTGTCAAAAGAGATACTAGTAAAAGTCTGTTTGAATTGGTATATGGAACTCAAGATCTATTGCCCTGCTATTTGCAATTGTCTTTATTTTAGTTTGTTTAACATATTGAATAACAATAATTTAGTTCATATGATGCTCGAATCAATCAGATTATTGAGTCGGAATAAGAGAGAAGGGCATCCCATCAGTGGCATGTGAATTTCAAAGAAAAATTGAAGAGGCTATTTGAAAAAAAAGTGGAACTCAAAGCTTTCAGCATTGGTGATCTTATGCTTTTATGGGATAGTAGGCATGAAGGTAAGGGCAAGCATGGTAAATTTGATGCATTGTGGATGGGATCTTATTCAATTTATATTTGAATTGGTGAAAATACCTTCTTCCTAAAAGACCTAGATGGGGAACTACTTGAATTGTCTATTAATAGCAGGCATTTGAAGTGTTTTCTTGATTGATTGCTCAGAATCAAGGTATATTCCATTTACACAATGTATAGTTCTTTGTTCTCATTTGCTTTTGTTTTTTTATTTGTTATGGTCCTTGGTGACCTGGTTTTGCTGGTTTCTTGGTTCGTTTTATGGAGGATGGTTATGGTTGTTCTACTCTACAATATTATTCTTTGACTCCATTCCCCAATCATCTTTTTTGGCACTTGGTCTTCTATTTGTTCTTGTGGCACTCGCAGGGAGTTCTCATCCTTGAGTCCGAGCTGATGTTGGTGCTCAAATTTGTCTTTCCCTGTTTGTCATTGAATTTCCTCATTTTGCGGCCTCTGTCACTTTTTTACCTTCCCGTGTTGGTGCCGCAGGGAAAATGTGGAACTTTTTCCTTTCTTGGAAAAAAAGTATAAAGTGAAAAAATGAAGTGAAAGTTTGCTGGGACCGACATCGAAAGCTAAAGGTGGAAAGGTGGAGCTGTTGGAACATAATGATTAAGTGGTCTGGCCTACCCTTAATGAATATGGTTCCATCACTAATATATAGGTTAATATTTAATAATATGAAAAATTTATAAATCTATTATTTAATATGCTAACCTAGGTATATACTTTAGGTTAAATATTTAATATCATGAAATGATTATATTTCTAATATTAAATATTATAAACCTAGGTGTATGTGTCGACCATTTTAGGTTGAAAAGGTGGGTCGGGAGACATACCCGATCACCTTATATAAAAAGGACTTTAGGTCCTCATTTGATATATTTGGGAAATATGTCAAAGGTGTGTAAATCAAGTGATTTAGTTTTACCCTTGGTAAATAGGGTTTCAAAGGAGGAGGTGATCTTACTGAATATAAAATAAGTTCTCTGAAGTAAAAGGTTACTTTTAATGTGGTTTTTATCTTATTGAGATTTTCTACTATAAATATTGTGTCACCTATGTTATTTATTTTATGTAAGTATTTCTTTATTTACTTATGTTATGATGTAATATTTATTGTAACATTATCTAATATGTAAGTTGATAAAATCCGTATTTATTAGAATCCTCAAATTATGACATGGTAACAGAGTGAGGTAAATTAAATAAACTAAGATCAAACATTTTGTATTGTATTTATTTAATTTATACAGTTGTTTTCAACCAACTTGAAAGAGTATTTAAAAGTATCTGATCCCCTTATTTCTTTTCCCAATTTATTTTGGCATTACATTTGTACAATTAAACTCTCAGTAAAAATTTTAGGGTTTTTCAATTTTAAATCCCTAATTTTTGGGGGGGGGGAATGTAATGTAATATGATTCTTAATTTCATTTATATTTTGTAAATTATATATAATTAATGTTTGTTTAGAGATTGATGTGTGCACAGGTGAAAGAGGCTTCAAATATTTACCTGCATGAAATTCACATATAGAAAAAGAAAAGGTTTATTATTATATGAAATAATTTTCATGTTTTCTATAATTTCAAATATTTGCATGTTAAATATTTCAAAAGGTAAATTCATACCCGTGTTCTTTGGTCCCCTTTAAAAGGATTTGATTTGAAAAACTATAGTTCATAGTTAATCTATAACTATATCCTATATAATTTAAAATATATATTATTATTTTTAAATAAAAATATACATTATATAAAATAAGGTTTATATAATAATTTATGTAAACATCATATTAAAAATTTAATAGTTTTGAAAAAAAAGCTATATATTAAAAGCCTTAAGACATATTAAAATTATATGGGATCAAGGGAAGAGTAAACATACCATATTCTAAGCCTAAGTTTAAATCATATTTAAACTTAACTTATAAATCTAGGTATATATAGTTTATTTAAAAAATGAAACGAACCTAAGTTTGAATCATATTTTATATATATGGTTATTTTAAACCGCTTAAAATAGAAATTTTATTATATTTTGTTTATATATGTTTTTAAAAAAAACCAAAGTGCTTACTTGTTTTCAGTAAGGGGGGCTCGTGTTTATTTCTTGGCCATAAAGGCATTACTTTTTAAATCTTGATACTTACTAAATAAAACCTAATATGTGTCCTTAACCATTTATATTATCCATGTAAAGAGGTGGCCCCATTTATTTAGATCGTATGGTTTATAAAAACTATATAAATAAACTTATTTAAAGGTTTTGTTTTACATAAGAGTGGGAGTGGAGAATAAAATGAGATAATATCTCAGGTATAAATGTGCAACTGTCAAGTATAAATGAAAAATTAAAAAAAGGGGCTAGTTTATTGGTGGCCCACGTGAAGTGTGGTAAATATTTATTAAAATATTGTTAGTTATAGCCACATAAAAGTTTTAAAGATTTTAGCTTGCATGAATTATATAAAATATTTTGCAATATTCCCATACTTTAAAATGTGTGCAGTGTAAAATTAAGAGTAAATGAAGGGAGGAGACAAGGTTCGTGAAAATAGGGATTTTAATTTATTTCGTTGGTCGAGTGAAATTACTTGTCCCCTCTGTAAAATATGCAAGTTAATCTATACTCTCATTAATCTACTTACACCAGGTAAAATTATTTTCACCTGGTCTATGTCCTTTAAACCCCTTTAATAAGGGTTATGTGTTTTTTAATATAAAAATAATATGCTATAATTTATAATTTTTATGAACTATATATTGTTTTTTATTTTCATTCTATAAATTATATACATTTTTTAATAAAAATGTGTATATATTTTTACATTTATATTATAATAGATTATTATAATGTGTTAAAATATAACTTCCCTAATATTATACTGAAGAAGAAATTATAGAATTTCACATTCTAGAAATACACAACAAGTTTTGTATTCATTAAATTCGACGGTCAAATGACTGTCATGGTAGACCAAACATAAGACAATATAACAATCATTTAGACATCAAATTTAAGCTCATAGGTTCCAAAAAACTTTAACTGTGTTAAAATTGATGGTATAATGACCGTGACGATATACAAAAAATAAGCCATTATTACGGTCATTTAGACGTCAAATTTAAGCTGGCCAGATTTTTATTTACATTAATTGTTTTTCAGAAATTTAAAGTTGTTATGCATCCTTAGGGGTCTCTTCTTCACTTCTATATGGTCAGAAATATTTTTTTATATAAATTTGAGGTATAATATAGAGCCCTTTATAATGCGGGTTATTATTTTGATCATGGGAGGTTAATTAGTATGTATTGTAATGACAGAATTAGTTATGATCAAATAGCTTATTTAAATTTATAAAATTTAGATATGATTCTATTAAAAGTGTTGTTTTTATAGAGAAATGTGTATTTAAATCTGTGGTACACTATATATTATAATGGGGTGTGTTTTACAGGTTTAGGAAAATAATGACGTCCAACTATTTCTATCTTAACAAAACCCAGATCCTGAATAAAAATAACTACAAAATTTGGGTAAAAATAAAATTTATGGCGAGGAAATTTTGTACGATTGTTTCTGGATCTGAGGTTTCTCCACCAGTCATCAATAAACTGCAGATAAAATTAATGCATTCTTGCAATGAATGAAAGATGCTCTTTTTATGCAATGTGAATGATGAGTACCTTCTACAAATTGGTAATATTGAACATCTGAAATAAGTATGGACACAACTAGAATCCATGCATGAAGGATACTTAGTATATCAAAGATATTAATGAGAGTATAATAGCTGAAGGAATTCAAAGAAATGATCTATATATTTTCGATGATTTCTCTTCTGCATCTTGTTTTATATCTCAAAGTTTGAATAATTTAAAACTATGGCATGAAAGGTTAGGACATGTTAATTATTGAAGCTTATATGAAATGTATAGATATAGTCTAGTGAAACGTTTACATATATTGTCTTCTTCTCTTGAAGTTACTTCATTAAATGCTTCAAAATGATGGTTTTGATTTTGATTTAGTAAATGGTCATGATGATATTCTGATGCTATAGATGTTTCTAAAACTCTTATCTTCCTAGATGAGAAATTAAATTAGGCTCAATCTATGTTAGAAAAATAAAATCTTATTAACCTTAGGAAAATCACCAGAAGCCATCATATGTACTATGCATTAATTGCCTTGTATGAACCTGCCGTGAAGTATTAGAGGGTCTAGGTGGATATACATAATAAAATATAATGGTGATGGTAGTATTAACAAACATAAAGCTAGACTTATTGCTAGAGGTTTCACTAAGAAACTTGGTATTGATTATCTTGAGACATTTCCTATAGCTAAAACGATTACTGTTAGGGCCTTATTTGCAATTGCCACTCAATTTGGGTGGGAAATCCACCAAATTGATAAAAAAAAAAAAAAAAAAAATTTAAATTACAATTTAAAGGAATAATTTTATATTTTTCAACCTAAAGGATTTGAAGAAACTAGTAAATAAAACTATGTTTGTAAGTTGATAAATCCTTGTATGGTTTAAAGCAAGCTCTTAGAGATTTGTATGTGATAATTGTTTCCTTATATAAATTGTTAGGTTTTGTTAATTGTTCTTCTAACAATGACATATTCATTAAGCAATAAGGCTCACATATTATCATTATATGTATATATGTTGATGATTTTATTCTCTGGTGAGAATCCTGATTTAATTCATAGGATTAAAGAAAAATTGAAGCAGTAATTTGAAATAATGAGTTAGGTCTCTCACATCATGTTATTTGTATGATTGTATTTAATTCTATTGTTATTTTTCAAAGCACAATATGTAATAATTATATTGAATTTTTTTTTTATGATTGATTCTAAACCATTTTCTACTTCAATGGACATTAGAATAAATATTGATCATAAATCTACATATGAAAAAGGTTGATCCTATTTTATATAGGTTGTTAGTTGATAGTTTGATTTATCTAACTATAACTGGATCAGATATTTCCTATAAAAAAGGAATTACTTCAAGGTTTATGCAGGAACCTTTTTTAGACATAATTAGAATCTTGAAAAAAAAAATAGATATTTTAAAGGAACAATCAATTATGGGTTGCATAATAATAAAAATGAAAATTCTATCTTATATAGATTTTGTGATTTTAACCATATTGATATTGTGTTATAAAATATATTGGATATGTGTTCAAGTTTTTTGGCATAGGAACCATTACTTAGAACAACAAATACAATCAACAGTCTCCATTTTTTCTACTAAGGTAGACAAGTACAATGGAATAAGTAAAGAAACCATGTGGCTAAAACAGATGTTGGTAGAGATACACATGGAAGCTAAATGAAGTATTTATCTTCTATGTGGTCGTCAAAGTTGTATTACTCTTGATTAAGAATCTAGTTCAACATTAGAGGATAAAGAATATTCAGATACATATACGCTTCACCCGTGAGAAGGTACAAAGTGATGAGATAAATTTCAAGTTCATGTTGATTGAAGAGCATGTTGTTGACATCTTCACAAAGTCCCTACGTGCTGCAAAGTTTTGTCACTTTCGTAAAAATCTTGGATTGTTGCAGTTTCCATTGAAGGTGAGTGTGTATGACAATGTCACCTCATAATGGAACTTGGTTTTTATAAAAATATCTTCGTGTATTTGTAAAAGAGATTCGGGAAGTGTAAAAAGACCTGTGAGCATGTATCTCCTGGACTTCTTTTTTAGAAAGAAGTGTAGAAAGATCTCAAAAGGCAGTCTTCAGTAAACTCTTTAGTTCTATTGAGTTTACTGGTAAACATCCAGTATAATCATATTGTTAAGGAGGTCCTTTGTTGTAAAAGGATCCTACATGCTTGGGTTAAATAGCCATTTATGAGAACCCGTGAGAACATGTAAAACTCACAAATGATACTTAGCCACTGATAATAGGATGATCTTTGGGATTCCAAATCCTTTGGTACCAAAAGGTAAATTGAGTATGATGAAGGTGTTATAATTCCTTCAACCAATCTGCTAGCCTAAACCCTTTGTGTTTTAATAATTGTAAATCATGTAGTGTACCACGAGAAGGTAATCTATTAGCATATATTATGTTATCCCACTTAACATTAAGGGGGAGTGTTGGAACATAATGATTAAGTGATCTTGCCAACCCTTAATATATATGGTTCTATCACTAATATATAGTTTAATATTTAACAATATGAAATAATTATTTTTCTATTATTGAATATGCTAACCTAGGTATATAATTTGGGTTAAATATTTTATATCATGAAATGATTATATGTTGTGTCCACTTCCCTTTGACACCCTTTTGATACTAATCATGATACTGCTGATTATATTATGGACTTGATTATGGACCTTATTATAATATGATGATAAATGTTAAATCATAGATTATTGTTGACTTGATTTAGTTATGATGCATGATGATTATTAGAGGCATTTTGGATGTTGATGATGATATACTATTTGACATGGTTATGTTATGGGTGATGTTCGGACATGTGATTTTTAGATATTGTGAGTAGACCTAGAAATGAAAATTATTGGATGATGTTATAGTTGTTGATAAAACTATAAATGATATTGTTAGATTGTTTTGATGTTGTTGTGATTCATATATCTAGATGATTTCAGGAATTATATTATATTATTTTTGATGTTCTGATATTGCCATGAGACCAAAGGAGGTATTGGTGTTTTGTAGGTTAAAAAATTATCACAACAAACATCGGGGGATTAGAGACCAACTACATTGGAATTCTAGATGAATTCAACAAGGTCACTATGGCCACTAGTATTTTTTTGTGCGTGTTTGTGTGTGTTAGGGATTCCCATAGGCGGGAACCACCTTTAAATGTGACTAAGGGGTTATGTATATTTTTATTTGTATTTGAACCTTTCATTTAATGTTGTATGTGTTTATTTTGTGATGCATTTTCCCCTTTCTTTATTATTAAATGTTGTATTAATATTGTGGGTAAGCATGTTGTTAAAATTAATTAATTAAAATATATCAGAAGAGATGTGTAAGTTAACTTTTGAGTGTCAAAAACTTCACCTTCTTGGAAATTTAAATTTTTGCTTGGAGGCTGATTTTGGAGGCTTGTGGGAAAAGTTAAACTTGTCCCATACCTATAAAATTTATTTACCAATCATACCTATGGTTGAAAAGTTAAAATTTGACGTTTATAATTTTTTTTGGGAAGGTAGTTTGTTGGTTTTAATTACACTTTTCTCACATGATTTAGTTTTAGTCCTTTGGGGTGTGGGTTGGATTTGAGTGTGTAAGTAAATTGTCATATTATTCACCCACCTATTTATTGTGCATTGGAGAATGAAGTTGACTTTGGGGGTTGGGGTTGAGGATGTGTGATTTGGCATCCTCCATGCATCCACCTCCTCTTCTTCCCTTCCCTCTTCTATAAAATTATAAATCCTTTCCATGTTTTGGGTTGCTTAATTTTTTTTTTGAGACTTCATTCTTGGGTGAATCCTTTTTGTTTCTTTAGGAGCTCTTTCTTTGAAGGAGTTTTAGGAAGATTGTTGGATGTTTTTTCTTGGTTGTTTTGGATTTCTTGAATTGGGTTAACCTTGATATTTTGGAACCTTAAACAACTCCATCATCGAGAGGTAGGAACTTGGCTCTTGAAATTCTCTCCTTGTCTGAATGTAAATTTTAATGTATGAATGTATTGGTATGTTATGGGCTGTTTGGTAGATGGCCTAAGAATGGTGTACGAGAAAACTATGGGGTTTAATTTGTGGGAGGCACAAGTGTGTTTTAGGGAGGTATAAGTTTGGAGGGAGTTGGGATTTTAGTTCAACCTTACAAAGAACAAGCTTGCATTTTTTTACTCATTGTGGGGTACCATAAGAGGTTGGGGAGGCATAAGGAAATGTGAAGAATAACGGGTACTTTTAGGAGGCATAAGAAATGTCAGGGTTGTGATATACTATATTTTTGCGGTTTGTAAATCAGGTGGTGATACCCGTTTCCTCTTTTTGGAGGAATAGGAAGCATCCCTCATAGTTTCTTTCTCCTTTTCCTTGTTTGAAAAAGCCTTAATATTGTTTGTCATGTTTTAATGTAGTTGTAAATTAAATTCAAATTTTTTGAACTGTGTTTTATTGTGAAAGTATTGCTTGTGTGTTTGTTGAAGCCTGTTGTTTCCATGAGTTAGATCACATATTTAATTACATTTTGGTTGGGGATCGGGATCCAATGAAGAATGATTGATTCTCCTCTTCATTGGATGCCTTGGTTGGGTGGATAGTGTTTCTTTTCCCCTGCTCTTGTTATGATAAATTGGAAGAATGAGAAATTTGTTGGTTGTTGTTGTTGAGTTGAGTTAAAGATAGTTTGATAGTTCCTTGTGTAATGGAATATTATTGTATCCTTTTACTACTTTAAAGTGGATGATATATATATTCATTGTAATGGAAAGATACTTGTTTTGGAAATTAAAGTTGAAATGTGAAATGTGAAAGAGTTATACTCTGTACTCTACTTTTGGAAAGACTGTGAAAGAATGATACGTATTATTTATGTTGTATCTTGAAATAAAATGAAAAGGAGGTTGTAAGAGTTTTATTTGAATTAATGGAAGTGTTTTTTTTGCTCATATAATATTATTTCCATTTGAAATCTATGTTTAACATGTACTATAAAATTCCTATTTGGAAAGTGGAAAAATGAAATACGTGAGAAGAAAATGTATTATTCTACTGTGTTTATAATATATCATTTTGGAAAGAATAGAAATTGCATTCATGTTTCAATATTTTATTGACAGAAAGAAAAAAAAGTATTAGAACCAGCACGAAATGAATTAATGTCTTATTTCATGTTAAAAGAGATAGTTAATTTTTATTCTGTAAATGTATACATTTCTTTCAATTAACTGTAAACTTTGAAAATTCCTTTATCTAATATTAAAATAACTGTGCAAATAGATAAGAGGGAAATGAAATAATCAATTGGACTTAATGAGGTCAAAATGATCACAAACCAAGCTAATAACACTTAAGGAGAAATCCTTCAAAACCTTGTAAAATCGGGCTCAAATATCTTACAGTTATTGTTTTGTCAAAGAAATGTAAATGCTTAAATTAAAAATCAATCAAAACAATTAAATCTTGAAATCATTTTTAAATCCATCTAAGAACAATTTTCCATGTCTATTTGACATGTTGAGAGAGGGATAATAACAAATTTAACAAATTTAACAAGTGAAAATTTACCAATTTGCCCTGTAAAAGAAGGAAGAACATTTTCACAAGAATTACCCCTACAACTTTATTAAAATAAAAAATTAATGATTCTTTAGTAAAGAGGATGTAAAGAGATTTCCAGAAAGTCCTCATTTTCCCAAAACTGAGCTCTATATCAAAATTTATGGCCTTCTGAAGTTTTTCTTCACTTGGCATCAAAAACAAAATTGGAAAAAAATTCCTTAATGGGCCCTCGAGCCCAAATTTCTCCCCTGGAGCTTTGGAAAATTTTTGGGTGAATTTTCTAAATTTTCCCCACTACCCCACTAGCCCATAGCCAATCAGAGGCTATAACGTGACACCATGAGGTGTCAACGGATGGGCGGATCTCTTTTTAAACTTAGTGTTTCCAGATAATTTTGGGAAAATTTTCCAAATTTTTCCCGCCGACCCGCAGCCAATCAAAGGCTGTCATGTGGCACAATGAGGCATCAAAAGAGGAGTGAATCACTTTTTCCATTTGAGCTTCAGAAAATTTTGAGGAAAATTTTCCAAATTTTCCCCATCGACCCGTAACCAATAAGAGGCTACTATGTGGTATTACGAGGCATCGGTGGAGGAACTGCTGAATTTATCCCTTTTTTACCTTCGATGCATGAAAATATTTTTCTGCCCACCACCCCACCATGCCCGTGTTGTCTTAGGAGATGCCACATGTACCTTGCAGACTCGTGGGGGCTCGGGCACAAAAGTGAATTCTTGCCCAATGCGGGAAATTTTCCAAAATGTTTCCACCGTTTTGTTTAACCCACATTGGCTTACAAGGCAAAACGTGTCCTTGGAAGACTCACGTGGGCACAGGCACAAATTTTTTTATTAGATCCTTGCATAGGAAATTTTTCAAAAAGTTCACCACCACCTCGCAGACCCATCCTTGGGGCAATTATTTTTCCCTAGCCTTGCAGGCCCGCCCTTGGGGAAAATTTTCACCCCAATTCACGTTAGCCCATAACTTGGAAAATATGAGGAGTTAGGATGATTTCTTTATATCACTGGAAAGGTGAAAAAAATCCTATCCAATGGGAATGATTTAGGGAAATTGTGAATGCGTTAATTTTGAAAGAGTAAAAAGTTAAGTATTTAATCCTATTAGAGAGTGGGTATGGTGAGGAATTACCCTCTGACCCTAATTGAACCTCCTAACCCTAGATTTTTTAGACCTTGTGACCTCTAATAATTGTGAATGAATTTTTTTTTTTCTCTTGTAGATTAGAATTGATTTGGAACATGTTAGTGTTAGCTTTTGTCTTGTAACCTGGTTATAGACTCTTTTAAACCAAAAAAAAATGGTCCATAAATTTCCTAACTAATCCTAGGTTGTTCTTGGGTCTGAAGTGGGTTATTTTTAATGGGAATCACACATGGTATCAGAACAGTGTTTCAAAGGCTTGGGCCATTGGGCACACTACAAAACTTGAGACATGAATCTTAAGCCTAGCACACTTGTAAATCTAGAAAACAAATTAGTTAGAAATTACATATTTTAATAAACATGGAAACTGAATAAAACATAGAAATATGAACTAACTCTAACCTGGATCTGTGTAAGAGGCGTAAATCCGATGAGAGGTATTATCACATATACCTAGACTTAGCACCACTAGATCACAGTGTAGTAGCCATACTACCCTAGATTTTGTAAACTCTTCAAGATGTTAATGTTGCTCTACACAGAGGATCAGTAGGAGGACATGCAGCCAGACATGATAGAGTCACTTCCATTGAGGGTCATTTATCTCCTAGACCCAGTGAGGAACATAGAGGAGAGAACTCCCATGCAGAGTCAACCACAGCAAAGTCAACACAGAGGGGACAAGGTGACTGAGTTTTAGGACTTATAGAGAGGTATCAGATCCCTAGGCTTAGGGATGAGAATATAGAGAGACCTAGAGGCCATCAGACAACAACTGTAGTTCACATCAGGGAGATCTTGAATCTTTTTCCACAACATTATTTTGGTGACATAGTTGGGTTTTAGGCAGAGGCCCGGTTGGTGAGCTTGAGTGGATGCTTCAAGCTCTATGTTCTAGAAACATGAAAGATTGTGTTGTGATCCATCTACTAAGGGATGGAGCTGTTGTTTGGTGGTGGACATAGGATCAGAAGTTCTATGTTGATTCTTAGACCATTACTTGGGAGCTCTTTAACGTGCATTTTCAGAGAAAATATTTGTCACAGAGATTCATTCAATAGCGGATAGATGAGTTCTATGATCTTTGATATCCATGCCTTACTATGGCTGAGTATGAGATTAGATTTCTTGATCTACTCCAGTATGTTAATTATATAAAGGATGAGCAGGTGCGGATCCACAGGTTCATCTGGGGCCTAAACCTAGACATTAGAGTTGCAGTGTGGATCCATTATGCACAAAAATTAGCTAAGGCCATTGAGAAGGCATATATAGCAAAGGAGAATCGGGGAAATACCCAACATGCTAAAGAGAGAGCCTAGAGCCGCATAAAACAGATGTAGGACAAAATATCAAGGGGGTCAGTAGCTCTTCCTCGTAGTGTATAGGGTTTAGCACTATCATCTTTTAGACCGTAGCAGCAACAGTCCCACCCACCTTATAGACCTCAACAGAGGTTTGATGCATAGAGAGGTCAGAGTATGGGTCCTTCTCCTAGGGGTCCCATAAGGACACATGGTGCCCAGAGAGCTCATTCAGCAGGAGCTCACCAATAGAGACCTCAGTAGATCATAGATGGATCATCAGGATCCACACCATCGACCTCCAAAGTACCGATTAGACCTACTACATAGGGTAGTGGATCGAGTAGTTATTTTGATTATGGTGTTACCAGACATTTTTTGAGAGATAACCCATAGAACCCTAATATAAAAGGTAAGACACAGATCTCAGAGCCTACTGTTGGTGATATGGGGTGCATTCATAGGATGTACGTAGTGTCGAGAATCACCAGGAAGAGCATCAGAGTATAGTTATTGAAACTACAGGTAATATAGGTGATATTCTTACCTCCATTCTTTTTTATTCTAGTTCTTATTTTTATTTTATCGCACCATATTTAGTAGAATGATGTAGGCTTTTTGCAGTTGGGCAAGGTCATAGTTGGGATGTTGAGATGGATTTTGGAGCCAAGATCTCTATAGACTCCTTAGTTAAGGAGTGTGTGGTAGATTTGGGAGCTTTCATCACTACCTTGGATCTTTGTATCCTTCCGTTGGGCCCTTATCGAGTCATCTTGGGCATGGACTAGTTCTCTGCTCATAGGGCCAGGATGGATTGTTACCACAAGATTATATCTTGTGAAAATGATTTAGAAGTTGAGTCAGTGATTTAAGGGGTCAGGAAACCCATTTCTATTAGCACCATTTCTACTATGCAGCTTAAGCGGTGTGTGTGACAGGGTTGTTAGATGTATGTTGTTACAGTCAGTGACAAATTAGAGGATGGGTCTAGTGGACCATCGCTAGATGATCACCCCATTTTGAGAGAGTTTACAGATGTATTTCCTAGGGAGCTACCAAGGTTACCACCCCTACGTGAAATTTATTTTCATATAGATCTAGTTTCAGGAGTAGAGCCTATCTCATGAGAACCTTATCAGATGACCACCCCAGAGCTCTCTGAGATCAAGTTATAGTAGGAGGCCATCCTCAAGAAAGGCCTTATCCATCCTAATGTATCCCTTTGGGGTGCACCGGTGATTTTTTTGAAAAAGAAAGATGGATCCTTGCGGTTTTGTATTGATTACCACCAGCTGAATAAATTAATGATAAAAAAATGTTATCCCATTCCGCGCATTGATGATTTATTTGATCAGATGAAGGGAGGAACAATTTTCTCCAAGATAGACCTTAAGTTAGGATATCATCAGCTAAGGATTTTAGAGGTGGACATTCATAAGACCACCTTCCATATGTGATATGGCCACTATGAGTTCATAGTGGTGCCTTTTGGTTTGACTAATGCCCCCGTAGTGTTTATGAGTTTGATGAATGGGGTATTTAGGAAGTTCCTAGATCACATTTTTCTCATCTTCCTTGATGAAATTTTGATTTAATCACGTACATGTGAGGAGCATGAGGGGCACCTTTTTCAGGTTCTTCAGTGTCTTCGAGAGTAGTAGCTTTACAGGAACTTCGAGAAGTGTGCATTATTTTAGACAAAAGTGCAGTATTTGGGTCATATCATTTATGGGGAAGGATTCATCATCGATCCTTCCAAGATTAGAGCTATTATGGATTGGCCAGCACCCACCACGGTGACTGACGTATGTAGCTTCGTGGGGTTAGCAGGTTACTACAGGATATTTTTTCAGGACTTCTCTCGGATTGCACACTCCATCACTTCCCTTCAGAGGAAAGGGAAAAAATTTGTTTGGTTAGATAGGTGTGAGTAGGCCTTCATGACACTTAATGAATGTCTCACTATAGTACCTATTCTTGCAGTGCTAGATACACAGGGTGAGTTTTTCATTTGCACAAATGCTTCTTTAGCCAAGATTGGAGGTGTGTTGATGCAAGAGGGTAGAGTAGTGGCTTTTGAGTATCACAAACTCAAATATTACGACCTTAATTATCCAAATCAATATCTAGAGCTTACGGTAATTGTGGATGCTTTGGTTCGATGGAGGAAATTTTTTCTTGCTCGGAGATTCACACTCAGGACTAATCATTTGAGTCTTTGCCACGTCTTCACATAGCCCAATCTTAACACTTGTCATCGGTGTTGGATGGATTTACTTTGTGAGTATGATATGGGTTAGAGAATTTGAAGGGGAAGGAGAATGTGGTGGTAGATGCTCTCAACCGACGTAGACACGTGGTTATGGATACTTCAGTGGGCATAGATTTACGGAGCAGAATTCTTTAGTAACTTCCTCTTGACAACTTCTACATTGCAGTTCAAGAAAAGATCGAGTCTCAAAGACCCCTCTAGGGGAAGTTTGATGGTTTCTCACTAGAGGGATATGGCCTTCTCTAGCATAGAGGTTGGATTTATGTTCCCAGAGATGGAGGATTGTGGTAGGACATATTGACAGAGAAACATTGTGCACCCTATTCATCGCATCCTAGGGTGAATAATTTACACTCTACTTTGAGAAAGTTATATCATTGGAGAGGTCTTTGCAAATATGTGGCTCAATTTGTGTAACGATGTTTAGAGTTCCAGAAAGTGAAGGATGATCATTAGCATCCAGCTATCCTTCTCTTTTCTCATGCTATACCAGAATGGATGTGGGACACCATTTACATTGACTTCATTATTGTGCTACTGATGTCAAGATATCACCAAGATGCCATCATGGTCATGGTTGATAAATTGACAAAAATTGCTCACTTTTCTCCACTGAAGACCACTTATAAAGCTAGTGCAGTGACACGGGTATAATTGGATGAGATTGCTAGGTTACACGGGATTCCGTGGAAGATTATTAGTGACCACGATCCTTTGTACACTTCCCATTTTTGGACTACCATGCAGCATGCCCTAGGGACGAGAATCAACTTCAACACATCATATCACCTCGAGACAGATGGAAAAAATGAGTAGGTGAATCATATTTTAGAGGATATACTGAGGATGTATGTGATGGATCAATATTCTAGATTAGAGGAGTACCTATACTTGGTGGAGTTTTACTACAATAATAATTTTCAGAATTCTATAGGAATGGATCCTTTTTAGGATTTGTATGGCAGAGAGTGCAGGAGACCTCTTAGTTGGGACAAGTTAGAGAACAGGGTTTCTCTTGGACCAACTTTGTTGCAGGACATGGAGCAGCAGGTGGTTTTGATCAGATAGAGATTGTAGGAGGCGCAAGATAGGTAGAAGAAGTACACATATCATCATAGGACTGAGTGTAGTTTTGATGTTAGAATGAAGGTGTTACTTCGTGTTAGGCAACATAAGATCCCTATCTATTATATAAAAGGTTCTAAGTTAGCTCCTAGATTTGTGGGTCCTTTCGAGATCTTAGAGTGCATCAGCCCTTTGGCCTACCGTCTAGCATTGCCACCTACTTTGTCTTGCATACATGATGTGTTTCATGTTTTAGTTCTTATGAGATATGTTACAGATTCTTCTCATGTGTTAGATTGGACCTCGTTGCAGGCATAGGATCAAGGGTAGGTGATGGTGGATCTTGTTCACATCATAGATCACAGAACCCTGGGCCTTCGAGGAAGAGAGGTTGATCAGGTCTGGGTAAAGTGGGATAGATATGATGGGACTATAGATACATAGGAGGATGCTACTTTGCTACGAGTTTAGTTCCCACATTTGTTCCAGTGACTTCCAGGATGAATTCGAGTCTAAGGGGAGGGGGATGTAGTGCCTAGTTCCCTTTGACACCCTTTTGATACTAATCATGGTACTGCTAATTATATTATGTACTTGATTATGGACCTTATTATAGTATGATGATAGATGTTATATCATGGATTATTGTTGACTTGATTCAATTATGATGCATGGTGATTATTAGAGGCATTTTTGATGTTGATCATGATATACTACTTGGCATGGTTATGTTATAGATGATGTTCGAACATGTGATTTTTGGATATTGTGAGTAAACCTAGAAAGGGAAATTATTGGATGATGATATAGTTACTGATAAAACTGTAAATGATATTGTTAGATTTCTTTGATGTTGTTGTGATTCCTATATCTAGATGATTTCGGATATTATATTTATATTAGTTTGGATGTTCTGATATGGCCACGATGCCGAAGGAGGTATTGGTGTTTTATAGGTTAAAATAATATCACAACAAATATCATGGGATTGGAGACCAACCACATTGGAATTCTACATGAATTCAACAAGGTCACCATGGCAACTAGTATTTGTTTGTGTGTGTTTGTGTGTGTTGGGGATTCCGTGGGGGGAACCACCTTTAAATGTGACCAAGGGGTTATGTTTAATTTTTTTTTGTATTTGATGCTTTTGTTTAATGTATTTGCCCCTTTCTTTATTATTAAATGTTTTATTCATATTATGGGTAAGCATGTTGTTAACATTAATTAATTAAAATATATCATGAGAAAATATTTAATTGATTTATTGGCCCATAATTATAGTGTTGTAAGACATGTGTAAGTTAAATATTGAGTGTGAAACACTCCACCTTCTTGGAAATTCGATTTTTTTCTTGGAGGCTGATTTTGGAGGCTTGTGGGACAACTTAAACTTGCCTCATACCTCTTAAATTTATTTACCAATCATACCTATGGTTGGAGAGTTTAAATTTGAATTTTATAATGCTTTTTGGAAAGATAATTTGTTGTTTTTAATTGTACTTTTCTTACATGATTTAGTTTTAGTCCTTTGGGGTGTGGGTTGGATTTGAGTTTGTAAGTAAACTATCATATTATTCACCCACCTATTTATTGTGCATTGGAGAATGAAGTTGACTTTTCGGGTTGGGGTTGAGGATGTGTGATTTGGAATCCTTCATGGATCCACCTCGTCCTCTTCCCTTCCCTCTTCTATAAAATTTGAATTCCTTTCCTTGTTTTGGGTTGCTTCATTTTTTTTTGAGACTTCATTCTTAGGCGAATCATTTTTACTATTTTGGGAGCTCTTGCTTTGAAGGATTTTTTAGAATATTGTTGGATGCTTGTGCTTGGCTATTTTGGATTGCTTGTATTCGGTTAATATTACTATTTTGGAACCTGGAACAACTGCATCATGGAGAGGTAGGAACCTGGCTCTTGAAATTCTCTTCTTATATGAATGTAAATGTTAATGTATGTTGTGGGTTGTTGGGTAGATGACCTAGGAATGGTGTAGGAAAAGACTATGGCATTTAATTTGTGGGAGGAAAAAGTGTGTTTTAGGGAGGTATAAGTGTGGAGGAAGTTGAGATTTGGGTTCCACCTTACAAAGAAATAGCTTACATTTCTTTACTCGTTATGGGGTGCAATAAGAGGTTGGGGAGGCATAAGGAAATGTGAGGAATAACGGCTACTTTTGGGAGGCATAAGAAATGTCAGGGCTGTGATATACTATATTATGGTGGTTTGTAAATTAGGTGGTGATACGCATTTCCCCTTTTTGGAGGCATAAGAAGCATCCCCCATATTTTTTTGCTCCTTTGGCTTGTTTGACAAACCCTTAGTATTGTTTGTCATGTTTTAATGTAGTTGTAAACTACATTCAGATTTTTTGAACTGTGATTTATTGTGAAAGTGCTACTTGTGTGTTTGTGGAAGCCTGTTGTTGTCATGAGATGGATCACATCTTTAATTTCATTGTGGTTGGCACTCGGGGGAAAATGAACAAGGATGGCTTCTCATTTTCATTGGATGCCTTGGTTTGGTGGAGATCATTTCCTTTTCCCTACTCTTGTTGTGATCAATTCGAAGAATGAGAAATCTGTTGGTTGTTGTTCTGGAGCTGATTCAAAGATAGTTTGAAAGTCCCTTTTGTAATGAAATCTTATTATATCCCTTTACTATTTTAAAGTGGATGATCTATATATTCATTTTAATGGAAAGATACTTGTATTCACAGTGAAATTTGAAATGTGAAATGTGAAAGAGTTATACTATGTACTCTACTTTTGGAAAGAATGTGAAACAATGATACGTATTTTGTATGTTGTATCTTGAAATCAAATGGAAGGAGATTCTAAGAGTTTTATTTGAATTAATGGAAGTGTTTGTTTTTCTCACATGACATTATTTCCATTGGAAATCTATGTTTAACATGAACTATAAAATTCCTGTTTGGAAAGTGGAAAAATGAAATATGTGAGGATAAAATGTATTATTCTTCCATGCTTATAATATATCACTTTGAAAATAATATAAACTACATTCTCTTTTCAATATTTGATTAAAAGAAAGAAAGAAAACTATTAGGACCACCACGGAATGAATTAATGTTTTATTTCATGGCATAAGAGACAGTTAATTTTTGTTTTGTAAATGCATACACTTCTTTCAATTCATTGTAAACTTGTAAAATTACTCTGTCAAATGTTCAAATAACCATGAAAATTGATAAGAGGAAAACGAAATAATCAATTGGACTTAATGAGTTCAAAATTATCCCAAACAAAGCTAATAACACTTAAGGAGAAATCCTTCAAAACCTTGTACAATCGGGCTCAACCCTCTGACAGTTATTTTTCTGTCAAAGAAATGTAAATGCTCAAATTACAAATCAATCAAACTAATTAAATCTTGAAATCCTTCTTAAATCCATCTCAGAACAATTTTTCATGTCTATTTGACATGTTGAGAGAGGGACAAGAACAAATTGAACACATTTAAAAAGTGAAAATTTACCAGTTTGCACTGTAAAAGGCTGCAGAAAGTTTTCACAAAATTGACCTATTAAACATTATCAAAGTAAAAAAGTAATGTTCCTTGAGTAAAGAGGAAGTTGAGAGATTTATAGAAAGTCCTTGTTTTCCAAAAATCAAGCTCTCTATCAAAATTTATGACCTTCTAAAGTTTTTCTTCACTTGGCATAAAAAAATTGGGAAATTTTTCCTTGGCGGGACCATGGGCATGAATTTTTCCCTTGGAGATTTGGAAAATTTATGGTAATTTTTTTGAAATTTTCTCCTCCACGCCGCCAACCCATAGCCAATAAGAGGCTACGACATGGTACCATGAGGTACCAGTAGAGGGGCATATCTCTTTTTAAACTTAGCGCTTCCAGAAAATTTTAGGAAAATTTTCTAAATTTTCCCCACTTAACCATAGCCAATCAAAGGCTGCCACATGGCACAACGACGCATCGGTGAAGGAGAAGGTCCCTTTTACCCTTTGAGCTTTGGAAAACTTTTGGGAATTTTTTTCAAATTTTCCCCACCACCACGTCGACCCATAACCAATCAGAGGCTACCACGTGGCATCACGAGGCGTCAGCGGAGGTGCAGGTGAGCTTATCCCTTTTTTCCTTCAAGGTGCGAAACCTTTTTTCTCCCTACCACCCCGCCACCCCCACATTGGATTAGGAGATGCCATGTTTACCTTTCAGACTCACGGGGGCAAGGGCGTAAAAGTGAATTCTCGCCTAGTACGAGAATTTTTCCAAAATGTTCCCGTCGCTTCGTTTTACTCGTGTTGGCTTAGAAGGCACCACGTGTCCCTGGAAGACTCGCAGGGTGTGACAAATTTTTTTTTTTTCACAGTGTAGGGTAAAATTCCAAAAATTCCCCTGTAGCCCCGCAGACCCTGCATTGGGGCAATTTTTATTCCCTAGCCCCGTAAACCCGCCCTTGGGGAAAATTTTCACCCCAAGGCTTCCCGGCCCATAACTTGGAAAATATGAGAAGTTATGAGGACTTATTTATATCAATGTAAAGGTGAAAAAATTTCTATCCAATGGGAATGATTTAGGGAAATTTCAATGCAATAACTTTTACACAAAATAAGTTGAGTCACTAAACCTGTTAGTGAGTAGGTATGGTGGGGAATTACCCTTTGACCCTAATTGAACCTTCTAACCCTAGACCATTCCAGTGTAGTAGAGCCTTGAAAGATATTTCCAATGATTATAAGATCATGTAAAATGGACACTCTAAGCTCAAGTTATGTTTGATCAAAGTTCAGTCAACATGAAAGTCAACTTTGGTCAAGGGGTCAACAAGTGGACCAATGACAAGGTGACACATGGCAATTGGCGACAAGGAAAAATTGATTGTCTTTTAATTTTTTCAAAACAGTTCCAGGGTATAGATCTCGTTATAATATTTCTGACACATTTTGAACAGACCAAATCTGAGTTCGTACACAAAGGATATGCATAGTCAAAGTTGTGGTCAAATGATGACATGACACACTGTGACGTGGACAAATGACATATTATGGATGTGACACTTGGAAATTTTTTAGTGCTTTCTGATTTAAAATAATAATAATAATATTTTATTTAACCCATTCCATAGGAATAAGCCTAATCCCGTGGGATAATGATGATTTTGTGGACAAAAAACTATTTAAAGGCTTATCTTATCCCTTTTGCACCAAATGTGGGGTCAATGGCTAAATTGGGTGCCTAAACCTATGGAAGGGGGATTTGGACCCCGAACCTCATCCAAAAAAGATAGGTGGCCTTACCAACCCGCTAACCTCTTGGAAGTGATATGAAATAAGCTCACTTGTATTTGTAATGAGGAAGTGCCAGGTCTGTGTAAAAGAATGAGGAGGAAGTTTTGAAAAAGTTCAATTTTGAGGCACTTCTGCTCACTTCCAGATCTAAAGTTATATATGAAAGTTACTCAAAATTTCAATAAAATTGCGATGGTATGATTATTTATCTGATTTGGATCTTCTGTGATAGATTTATATTCTGTTAAAGTCACATGAAGGCATAGAACCAAAGGTAGACACCGCTGCAAGTGGATCATGAAGGTGAAGGACAGAGGCTGAGCTCCATTAACATCCTTCAAAGGTCTGAAACAAAATTTTACAAGTTTTTGATTAATTATTGGTTAATGTAAAGGTTATTATATTTACATATTTAATATTATTAGTGGATCGGTTCACCATGAACCTGGGGACGTAGGAATTTTGAACCTCGTAAACAATCTAGTGTTTCTTTTTTTTTTTTTTAGTTTCTAATATTTGTAAGTAATTTAAATCTAGAAAATGAATATGAATGTAACTATAGTCAATAATTGATAAAATTGGAAAATCAATTAAAATCAAGAAAGAAAGATTTTTTGGTCTTCGATCAAACAGTGCAATTTTGAGTAAATTGCGAACTTAATTTCAATTTGAATTCAATCCTAAATGATATTTTGATCAATTTTTTGAAATATAAAACCATTCTAAGTTGATTAAAATTGAAGTTCCTTGAAAGCGTTTAAAAGTGCAAAAAATAAAGCACCCATTTTCGGATCAAAAATTTGGAAAATTTTCTTTGTTTTAAAAGTTATAAAATGGTGAAAAGTGCTCCCAAGCATGTTTCCAATCAAATTTTTCCATGTGGAGGGCTCAGATTAAAATTTTAAAGGAAAGATCAACGGTAGGTTGTTTGGAGATGCATTTTTGTATCATTCTTCATCAATTTTTTTTAAAATTTTTGTCGTTTTGTTCTGCAAAGTTCAATTGAATCAATTTGGGAGCTCAATGTGTAAATCTGAAGTACTTTTGAAGTAGTTTTTTTCTCAGACTTGTGCAAAAATGTAAAATTCCAGATCCAGAAGTTGCAAAGTAAAATTTCAAAGAAAAAGGAGGGAAAAAGGATGAAATGATGAAAGTGCAAGTGAAAAAGGTGAAAAAGGCATGCCTCGAGAACAAAACGGGATGACGTGTCAAGTCCATCTATGCAGAGGCTATAAAAAATTATTAAAAGGGGATTTCTCAACTAAAAGAATCAAAATGATTAAAGGGACTCCTGAAAAGTTGTGGCATGACATCCTAGTCATAAGTTGAGGGCCCAAGAAATGTGCTTAGTTCACAACTGGTCCACCTAGTAGATTTTGTATATGAATTTGTTAAATGTCTCTGTTCTAAAACAAATTAGATAACAAGTAAAGGTCCCTCGAATATTCTTCTCTTTTGAGGGGGAAAGGTTTGTTGTGAGTGCACCAAGGATGAATAATATGTGCAACAAAGGTGCTTTGAATATTCCTCTTTTGGGGGGGGAGGGAAATTGGATCGTGAAGGGTCTATTATAAATGTAATTAGATTACTCTTGCAAAGGGTCAGAGTATGAATTCTTGAATTTTTTTTGAGAAAGTCGTTCTTCCTGAGAGACTAAAACTGAGATTACCTGGTTAATTATCTTTTGTGTTATATTTTTTATTGTGTCAAGTTGGTTGCAGATGTATATCCATTATCATGAGCATTGAGATTTCTCTAGGAAGCTTCCCCTTGCTGATGAATCTAAGCAATTATTGAAAATAATTTTTGTCTCAATCTCTAGCAAATTTTGTGTCTTGCTTTATGTTTCCAAATGTCTACAAATATTTTCTTTTATTCCTATTACAATCTTACATTGAAATCTTTTTGTTAAATCACATAGGATCTCATTCCTTTGACAATTTAGTGGCATTTGCAATTTCATCTCAAGAAGATCCTTCATCATGTGATGAGATAAACAAATTTAAAACCACTCCACTGTCATTTGTTGATAAAGATTGTCTATAAGTCTTCAGGTGTACCTTAGGTGTGATTGATAAGAGATTTTGGTGTTTAATTGAGTCTTCTAACTCGAACCTTCACCCTATATTCTCAAAGAATGTGTGAAAATGTGCTTATCTGAGGCCTCCATTGAAGCACACCTTTTGGTTGAAGGAACGTCTTAACTATTCTGAAGCTTTATGTTGTTGAAGTTGTCCATTGTTGTGAAGTTTCTCCAGAGATCTGATATAATAAACTTTATCCTAATTAATCTCCCACCAAAATCATTTAAAAAACCATGAATCCATCTTAAACTACCTCTATTTTCCCTGTATATCCACAAAGGAACAAAATCTACTTCACTAAAAATATGTAGAACAATCAGGATCTCTTAATGGCTTCAGTAACCCTAGCCTTGTGTTGAAAGTATCTCCATCTTTTAGAACTGACAACTCTTAAGAGTTAGATTATGGAGTATTGACCATATCTTCCTAAGGTTTTCTTCATAAAATTTGTCCAAAACAAAGGTATATCTCCATCTCCTTCAATCAAACAGAGGTTACACTATTAGGGTCCTCTCACCCTGGTTAAAAAGGCACGGCCCTAAAGTAGTGAGGACAGGATCAAATCCTCTTGAAGGTGCTATCCACTATCTCCATAAATCTAAGTGACAAAGGGCCAGTTACATCTGCATACCAGACAACAAAATGAACACACATAATGATCTATCTACCTCTAAGTGTCCATGTCCAATCCACGATGCTACTCAACTTGGCTTGAAAAGGAGAACAAATTTGGATACTAACAGAGTGTGTGCACAATGTGCTTAACTACGATTAATTCCCACCAGTCAGGTCAAATATGCAGGACCTTCCATAGTATATTACATCTGTTCAACAGTTACCAAAGACACCAGGTGATCTAATGTACCAATCACAGGGATGAAATGCATAGATTTAAACATGTCAAATTGACACTGTAATTTGAATGTAGAAAGTGATGAACAGGAAATAGACCTACAAATAGGTTCTTTCATGCTAGAGATGCAGATGCCAAAAAAAAAGGTTTGAAGAATTTATCTTGTCATAACATGTTCCACACGTATGATGGTTCTAATTCTCCATCACGAGCAATGAAAGTGCATACTATGCAAGATTCTACTAGACATTGATAGCTAGATTTAATGTGAAATTTTCAAGAAAGAAAGATAACACACAAATATTTCTAGAATGAAAATACAAAGAACCCACAGAGGAAGGTTTAGTTAGAGTGCATGCTTCAAATGTTTCAGGCATTTTCCAAGTATGTGATCATGCAGGCCTCTAAGGTTAAGGGGCATAGAGCTCTATACCTCCCGTTAATAGTTGGAAGAAGTCTTATGCGATAGTTGTAAATATGTTCAAATTACTTGATGTAAGAGCTTCCATTTGGATAGAAAGGACTTGTATAAGTAACCACAATTTCAAGAAGCAAATCAAACTGTATATTCAAGAAGATGTCAATATTGTAGTGCATGCCATAGACCAATTGGTCTTTCTAACCGAAGCATGACAATGTATTAATGGTTTTACTAATCCAACTTTTTTTAAGAAATTAATCCTCGAAAATAAATGTGCATCCCCTCCTCCTCTCAAGTCTTTATGGTGTTACAAATTCCAATTTGGAAAACATGTACGGTGTAATCCCAACATTAGATCAGCATCACCATATCTCCTATTAACCCAGAGTCCAACCTGGTTCTAGCATCAGGAAAGGTATGCTTACCATTGGTTGGGAAAGCTTTTTTTCCACTTTCTGAACTATGCCACTCTGCGGATAAAGTTTTCCCATGGATTACATGTTCAGGGTTTTGATTCACAATTTATAAGGGCATTGACGGTCTATGGAGAATTTCACCCAAATTCTACATAGACTGGTATTGGTCTAGGCAATCTACTAATCAGTACTTCACGGACTTCATGTTTAATATTTCTAAGACACTTTCAACCCCTTTGATACACACATTGTGTCGGTACCCTGGGAAATTACTCTAGTTCCACGGATTCAAAAGTCGAGGTATTTTGGATCTCTAAATATGAAATGAATCACCACATTCAAAAAGTGTTACGGTGCTCTATGCTTCAGATGGTATCGATTTTGTGCACATTATCAAACCATTTCTCAATGACAAGTTCTATGAGTTCATTCATGAGGATGGGACGTCTTTTATTAATAGTTTACCTTTCTGGTATACACATCTGTTGGTAGATTGCCCCTTCCAGGCTTATAGTATTTTGGCCAAAGGAAGATTCAAACTAATCTTCATGAATAAGAAGCTGCTTAAGGGATCTAAAAAAGAGGAAGTCATGGCTTTGAACTAAAAATTAAGTAGTGAATTACTTTTCATAACATATAACAAGCCCCTTAGAAAGGTGGTGAAGTTGCTCAATGAGAAACGTTATGATGAAACAGTTTGGGAAACTTGTAACAAGCGTACTAAAACCCCAATGAAACATGTTAATTCTTGGATGAAGCACATGATCCAATCTGGTGTGGAGGAAACCGGTGATTACGATCACCATTGGTAATTACCTATTTGCAGATTTAATGGTTTTTGAGTCGGGTCATCTTGAATGCAATGGTAAAGTTAGGATTCTAAGAAAGATTTAGAATAATCAATTGTAAAGTACCCTAACAAAGAAATTGGAAACCTAGATCTTCATTTATGCTATAATGAACACGGTTAGATCATCACTAGGTGATTTATTGAAGAAATGTAGTAGCCCTTGTCAGTTCCGGGTGATACATGTAGACTTTGCTCACTGATTACCATGATTACTCAGGATTTTGACATATACCTTTTCTAAGATATCGCGGGCCATAAGTTCGATGAGACTACCTAAATGTTCAGGAGCATTTCTAGAGAGATCTCAATCTTAGGAACATACATACAAATTATTGAAAAGTTTCCTATTAAGGGAGTGCGGGGACTTAGTCCAAAGTCATTTAATGAAGCTAAAGATTTGAATACTATATGGTCCAGAAGAAAGGATCTATTTATGATCTCATTCAATGAGATACCAGATACAAGTTTATATTCTCAACATGGTAATTAACCAACTGCTCTAGAATGTGTTAGACCATGAGAATTATTAACTTAATTATGTAACTGAAATTAGTAGTAATATAATGTATTCAAGGGGTCATGGTGCTACCCTGTATTCTATCGAATTCCCCTCCTTAAAGCAAGGGAAAGATGGATTGTGACCCCTGAAACAATTCAGAATTTTACCTTGCTAAGAGAGGACTGAAGATAGATACAATGCATAAGGATCAATGGGTCAGTACATGGAGTTGCAATGTGATGGTTAACGAACTAGTGTTCCTATCAAATATAGGTACCAATTGACCTCAATGTGACTTCAGTACCTAGCAACAGGCCCAATGCTAATTTTTCACAAGCTCAACAACCCTAATTTTTGCAGTGACTAATTAGAGGCTTAATCTTCAGGAAGGACCCATATCAGACCAAAGTATTACCCCATGTAGAGGCAAATCACTCCAACTCAGAAAAGGACACATCATGCCTTCCCTTGTGTTAATACTCCTGCCTCTAATGGACATAGAAAATACATGGAAATGATCTCTAAGATGCTTCTATAGTATTGAAATGGATACCTTGAGATTAGTTGTCTAGACTAAATTGAATAGGGTATAACTAGACATTTGATACTTCCTTCATCAAAAGATCTTTCCATATTGTCTTACTTTGTTGTAATTCTTATCCCGTGTAAGATTTATGTACCTATTTTGGTTGCATCTTCCCTACTCTTTGTCTAGCCAATTTTTTTGACCTTCTGACATATCTAGTTGTGATGCTTTGCTGCTATCCCATTCTGAAATGTAGTAAAATTCAAAACCATACATGCATATGGAAATACAAATCACAAATAAATAAAAGGTCTAGTGGGCACCCATATGGACAATTAAATGAGGACTCGCTACTCTGAACAGGGATTTTCATCATAGAGAGCACATCTATGCATGAGATCTAGAATCTTCGAATGTAACCAAATTTGACAACCATGATTTATAGGGTATTGGAGTGGACATGAGATATTTTCAATCTTACATGGGTCAATATCTTTGACTAGAAGTGTACTTGGCACTATTGATCTAGAATCCAAGGCATTAAATGACGCTGAAAACTTCCTATGTGTCATATTACAAAGTCTACAGAAATTAGTGATAGCCCAGTGTCTACTCATTGGAATGCTCAATTCATTCTTCAGTATATTTGATGTAGATATTGAACTAATTAATGATCAAATGAGGTAATTTGCTACTATATGTGTACCGGGATATGCCAATCAAATACAGGAGAACTAGGAATTACTCATGAGATATCAAATTTGAATGTTTCACTTAGTGCAAGTGAATCAAAGTGTCTAAGACAATCCCTAGCATATGGGTGTTATGTGCATCTACTTTTATGCCTATGCGTCCTAGGTCCATGTTTGTTCATAAAGATGACTGTAAGTTGGAAACAATGTGCATACCTTATAAGGATGTATGCTCATAATTTGATGGAAATCATGTCCGGTTGGGTCATGTTTTGGATACTACCTCTGACGTGAATCACCATTTAGGAACATCACAATGTCCCTACTGAATAAAATGGCACCCTTGTTATCGATGCACTAATATAACTAACTGATGGGTTTGTTCAAGAAGGATGCATTTAAATATTTATCATTATTCAACCATTACTTTGGGGTTGGCATCTAGATCCCTTTGTAATAGTTGTGCTTTGTACTTGTAGACTGAGAATATAAGCCATCTTCCATGTATTTTGTGAGGATAAAAATCCCAGCTAGAAGATCTGAATGAAAATGATTCTTTGGAAGAACATGTAGATCGACAAGTGAGATAACTGTTCTCAAAATTTCACCCCCCCCAGGGTAAATTTGATAACATGCATCAGAATATTCAAGTCCCAGGCAAATTGATTGATTCGGGGCCAAAAATCATGTTGCTAGAGTCCCCTCAAATATTTTCTAAGTCCCCTGTCTGAGAGGAAAAGAGCAAGCTCTGAGAAAATGCGAAGAAGGTTGCAGAAGGCAAGTAGGTTGATCCAGGAAAAAAATCATAAAAATGACTAAGTCCTAGTCCTAGGGGCAGTCGGGACATTTGGGACAAAAAGGCCCGAACTGGCCGGCTCGGCCGAAGTAAGCACAAACAGCCCGCAAAGCAACAGGGACATCAGTGGGACAAAAGTACGCGGCGGGTGCGAAATGCCGGTTCGACCGAGAAAAAAAATGGCTAACTGCTGAGAGGGACGCAAATGGGACAATCGGGCCAAAAAGGCCCGAACCGGCCGAACCGGTGCGAAAAGAGTCAAGTCAGTCCGAAATCAAAGTGGGACAAGCGGGCCAAAATGGACGCGAAATGCCTGAACCGGCCGAAATGAGCACAAAAGGGCCCAAAATCAAATGGGACATCCGGGATAAATGGACGCGAAGTACGCGGAAGACCCGGCAGGCCCGAGAACCAATCAGAAACTGCCACGTGTCCTCAAGGAGAAAGGTTAAAAGGTCAAAAGGGTAAGGTTTTGAAGTGTTGGCTTTAGCCAATAGAAATTGGACACGTATCCAATGGAGCAGTAGAAGTGCAGAGCTCAGGGAGGAAGTTGGAAAGTTTGGCCGGGGTCTAAGCCAAAAGGGGCTAAAAAGTAAAGGAAGACCTGGCGCCCTGTCCTGAACCAACCAGATGCATGCCACGTATCCCAAGTGGCGGGGGGAGCGGGGAAAAATGTGGAAAATATTCCAAGAGCACCAAAAAGTCAAATTTCAAGAGACAGCCCGCCGAAAAGTAGAAGGAGAGAGAATTATCGTGACCAATCAGAGCTTGCCACGTGTCGTCCAGGTGGCAAGCGCGGGAAAATATTTCAAAATCCGTTTGGGTTTGTTCCGTGCCCTAAATCTTCAGATCGCCATATCTTTTGATCCAGAGCTCAGATTTCCACGTTCTTTATATCAACAGAAAGCTTGTGAGATTCTCTACATGATTCTGGGATCAATCTCAAGTTTTGGTGCAGTCTGAAGAGAGAAAATGGAGAAACGGCGCTGACGTGTGATAATGGCTAGAAGCGACCTTTCAACAACCTGTTTTAATGCTAATGGATCGCATTCTTCTTCTGCACGGCCAGAAGTGACATTTTAATGGCCCAGTTAATGCAAATGGGTCGCATTCTCCTCCAAAATCGATCAAAGTGACAGGGTATGGGTTGGTAAAGATCCTCCATGCTGATTTAATGCATCTGCAGTCAATGAGGAATGGGCTTGCACGTTTTCCTCACGTTTCTGTCCCCTGGGTTCGACCCATGCAATGTAAAAAGCCAGATTTGGCTCATTTAGAAGGGTGGTTGTTCATTCTTTCTGCTCTGCCCTCCCTTCTTTTCTTCTCTAGGGTTAAAAATGGAGTTCGAACCTCCTCCCTTTCTCTGTAATGGCGTTTTTGCCTTTTACCATTAATGGAATGATGTTCTGTGCAAACTTCTGAAGCAACAAAACATGTTCTGTGATGCATCTGTCCATCCTCTCTCGTTTTTTGCTTGTCTTCTTCTTGCCTCTATTCATTGCAGGTGTCTGTGTATGTTTAAATGTTCATTGCAGGTCTCGGAGCTGTGTTCATGGAGTTTTGGGACATTTTCTGTGTGAAATCTATCCTTGGGTTTGTGATACTTCTGTCTATCCTTCCCAATGGCTCACCTCTCTTCCTCCCATGGCAGTTTTGATAGATGTTCAACATCCTCCTTCTCTGGTGTATCACCGTTTTAGTGTAGGCTTTTTTCTCTTTTTCTTTCTCTCTCTCTCTCTCTATCTCCTTGGCATGGTTAGATTAGGATTAGATTAGCTTTCCTGCACTGGAATAGCTTGTGGCAGGTAGTTTAGGAGCAGGAACCAACCTTCTCTGGAGATTCCTCTCTCGGTTTTACAAGTCCCACGCTTGGAGAGAGGTTTCCATGTTGTGCAATCACACTGGATGCCTAAACATCAACCTAGAAGCCTGATGTGCGTCCAGGGGTGCTTTGATTTTGCACTAACATTTTTGGCATGCCCGGGGGGAGCTTAGAGGTCTTTCACTTCATGTTTTGCAGGTTGATGTGTTCCTGTGAAGATTTCAGCCTTTGGAGGCACTTGCAAACACATCTGGTGACTCCATCTGATCAGCAACCCATTTCTCTGAAGCTTGCAGACCTTCGTTTCCATACATTTTCATCCATTCTCCATCCATTCTCCATCCCATTTCATCCATCTTCTTCCATTCCATGAAGTTGTGCAATCATGACTTCATTTCCATCATGGATTTCGCATCAACAGCAGCAGTATATTCCACCTCCAACACTGTTTTACAAATCCTCCAAATCAACATTTTGAGCAGATTCAAGATCAGTATGCATACCCATATGAATAGCAGTGCCAAAGTTAGTTTGGCTATGGAGCTTTCCAAGAGCAAGAGTATGCATACAATGAAGACAATCAGATCCAAGATGCTGGTGTGTTGGAGAAAATCCAAAAGATGGAGGTGGGGATGGTGCAGTCCAGAGCAACAACTCAAATGAGAGCTTTCAGAATCAGTTACAGGACTCCTTGTCCATGGGGAGGCCCTTTTCCAAGACACTTCAGCCCTCAGGAGAAGCTGGACTTCATGATAAAGATGCTGCCCCAACTTGCACAATGGACAGCAGAGATAGAGGCCTACAGACTTGTTGTTGAACAACCTTGTCAATGGGTAAGTTCTACACCATCATCTGGTTTTTCTCTTTCCATTACTCAAGCAGCACCATCTCATTTAAACTCCACATCTGCTGTCCCAAGTGTTGAATCCATGTCCCCACCTCCCCTAGTCTTCCACCCCATCTCAATTCTTCTTTCCTTTTCCCTTCCAAACAGTCATCCCCTCCACGAGAGCTAACAGAAACACCCCCTCCTCCAAGGAAACAAGAGGTTTCACCTGCCTCCACCACCACAAAAAAATGTCAAATCAGTTGAGTTTTAACCCATCCCTCCTCTTGCATTCCCAAATCCATGTTGGGAAGAAGAAATTGAAAAAATCAGAATGCCAGTCAAGGAAAACAACAGCAAAAAGAGAGTGCCAGGACAAAGATGAAGATGATTCAAGAGCTCTAGAAGAGTTGGGCTCTTAGATTTGGGATTGAAAAAGACCCCCTTGATGGTTAAACCTATAGAAGAGGCTAGGGTTGGAGAAAAAATCGTGGTCAGGATTGATTCTGGTTGCAGCAGAAGAAGAAGATCTTGCGAGTCCCAACTTGTCCTCTAGAGCAACAGATTGAAGAGTTTGATTTGACAAACTTCATGCTGGAGGAAGAGTTCAACCAAGAGCAAGATATTGCCTTCAAGTACATTGGAGGAAGGAGAAGCTGCTCCAAATCCAAAAGAAGAGGAGCACAATCTAGCTGTGGAGGAGAAAAGCGCAGATCCAAGGGGGGGGGGGGGGGGGGGGGGGGGTGGGGGGGGGGGGGGGGGGGTGGGGGGGGGGGGGGGGGGGGGGGGGGGGGGGGGGGGGGGGGGGGGGGGGGGGGGGGGGGGGGGGGTGGGGGGGGGGGGGGGGGGGGGGGGGGGGGGGGGGGGGGGGGGGGGGGGGGGGGGGGGGGGGGGCTTTGAGCACAAAGCAGGTTACAGAAGAACCTTCAGTTCTTCTTTCTACTTCATCTCTCTCAAGTTCTAGTACTGAAAAGGAGTTTGATCTCTCAAACTCAATATTGGAGAGTGAAGGAACCCATGGTGGTCAAGTTGCACATCAAGAGGACACCATGGAGGAAGTTGAACATCGAACAGCGGGACAACAATGAGGCAGTTTACCTGTCAGATTTGGAGGACTGTTTTGATGGAGAAGAGCCAGGTTGAGCTTTCACCTTTCTCTCTTTCATCATCCACATTCCAAACACCAGAGCCTGCTGCCATGAAGGAGAGCTTTCATTTGCAGCAGCCTGCATCTTATAGCAGCCCTTTGGAGTCAAAATTGGAAGATTTAAATCTTCCATGTTCTTCATCGGAGGAAGAGAGAAAGGACAGAAGAATCCCACCATTTCTTCCACATCATCCATTCAGGTGGGTCTACAAGAGAGACTCCATTCTTGGAGTTGAAAATCAGAGCTATGGGCATATCCAAACGGATCAGACCTTGCCCAATCAGGTATTTGGCTTCATTGGAGCCAAAGGAGAAGCCACAACCAGTCATGCTTGCTTCTGAGCATGAGGATGAGCTACAAAGTACCAAGGATCAGCTGCCATACCTCTCCAATCCAAATGCAGAGCAACTAAAAGAGGTATTGGATTTTTTCAGTTGATACCTTGATGATTTGGATAGAAGACCAGCTTCTTGTTGATTTTTCCATCCATCCAAACAGCCATGATCAGTGCCAAATCAATGGCATGGCTGCCAATTTTGAAGAAAGGGAAGCTATTTCTCACAACCAGTTGCAGGGTTTGTTTAGCTCATGCCTTTGCTTCCAATTAGAGTAGATTAGCTAGGTTTGCTTTCAGTAGAAGAAGTGCTCGTGCACACTCTGCATGTTCCATTTGGGGCATGTATGATTTTTCAGTTTTGTACATAGTTTTGGTGTTGCTGGTTCTACTCTTGCACAGTTCATTTCAGTGTCATCTTGGTGAGAGACAACTCCAGGTTCAATGGGTTTCCAAGTGGCTCAGAGGGAGGTTCTCAAAGTTCAGATCAGTTTCAGGTTGCAACTCATGACTCCATGCCCAATGGATTGCTTCAGGCTACTAATCATTTCATCTAGCAGGCAGATGACCCCGCTGAGTCGCCAAAACTGTTGTCAAAATTTCACCCCCCCAGGGTAATTTTCGATAACATGCATAAGAATATTCAAGTCCCAGGAAAATTGATTGATTCGGGGCCAAAAATCATGTTGCTAGAGTCCCCTCAAATATTTTCTAAGTTCCCTGTCTGAGAGGAAAAGAGCAAGCTCTGAGAAAATGCGAAAAAAAGGTTGCAGAAGGCAAGTAGGTTGATCCAGGAAAAAATCATAAAAATGACTAAGTCCTAGTCCTAGGGGCAGTCGGGACATTTGGGACAAAAAGGCCCGAACCGGCCGGCTCGGCCGAAGTAAGCACAAACAGCCCGCAAAGCAACAGGGACATCTGGGACAAAAGTACGCGGCGGGCGCGAAATGCCGGTTCGACTGAGAGGAAAAAAATTGGCTAACTGCTGAGAGGGACACAAATGGGACAATCGGACCAAAAAGGCGCGAACCGGCCGAACCGGCCGAAAAAGAGTCAAGTCAGGGTCCGAAATCAAAGTAGGACAAGCTGGGCCAAAAAATGGACGCGAACCGGCCGAATCGGCCGAAATGAGCACAAAGGGCCCAAAATCAAATGGGACATCCGGGAAAAATGGAGGCGAAGTACGCGGAAGACCCGACAGGCCCGAGGAACCAATCAGAATACTGCCACGTGTCCTCACAGGAGAAAGGTTAAAAAGTCAAAGGGGCAAGGTTTGAAGCACTGGCCCGAGCCAATAGGAATTGGACACGTGTCCAATAGAGCAGTAAAGTGCGGAGCTCGGGGGGGAAGTTAGAGAATTTGGCCGGGTTCCCCAAAAAAGGCTAAAAGTAAAGGAAGCACCGCGCCCTGTCCTCCAACCAGATCATGCCACGTATCTTCCAAGGGGCGGGGGTGAGCGGGGAAAAAAGTGGAAAATGTTTTAAAATCATCAAAAATGTCAAATTTCAAGACACAGCCCACCGAAAGGTAGAGGAAGAGAGAATTATCGCAACCAATCAGAGCCTGCCACGTGTCGTCTAGGTGGCGAAGTGCGCGGAAAATATTTCGAAATCTGTCTTGGTCTGTTCTGTGCCCTAAATCTTCAAATCGCCATATCTTTTGATCCAGAGCTTGGATTTCCACGTTCTTTATATCAACGGAAAGCTGTATGAGATGCTCTACATGATTCTGGGATCAACCTCAAGTTTTGGTGCATTTTGAAGAGAGAAAATTGAGAAACGGCTCTGATGTGTGATAATGGCCAGAAGCGACCTTTCAACAACCCGTTTTAATGCTAATGGGTCGCATTCTTCTTCTGCACGGCCAGAAGTGACATTTCAGCGGCCAAAGTAATGCAGAATGGGTCACATTCTCCTCCAAAATAACTCAAAGTGACAAGGTATGGGTTGGTAAGATTCCTCCATGCTGAGTTAATGCATCTGCAGTCAGTGAGGAATGGGCTTGCACGTTTTCCTACGTTTCTGTCTCCTGGGTTCGACCCATGCAATGTAAAAAGCCAGATTTGGCTCATTTAGAAGCGTTTTGTTCATTCTTTCTGCTCTGCCCTCCCTTCTTTTCTTCTCTAGGGTTAAAAATGGAGTTCGAACCTCCTCCCTTCTCTGTAATGGCGTTTTTTGCCTTTTACTAATGGAATGATGTTCTGTGCAAATTTCTGAAGCAAAAAAACGTGTTTTGTGATGCATCTGTCCATCCTTTCTCATTTTTTGCTTGTTTTCTTCTTGCCTCTCTTCATTGCAGGTATTTGTGCATGTTTGAATGTTCACTGCAGATCTGGAGCTGTGTTCATGGAGTTTTGGGACACTTTTTGTGTGAAATCTATCCTTGGGCCTGTGATGCATCTGTCCTTCCTTCCCATTGCTCACCTCTCTTTGTCCCATGGCAGTTTTGATAGATGTTCAACATTCTCCTTCTCTGGTGTATCACCGTTTTAGTGTAGGCTTTTTCTGTTTTTCCATTCTCTCTCTCTCTCTGTCTCCTTGGCATGGTTAGATTAGGATTAGATTAGCTTGCCTGCACTGGAATAGCTTGTGGCAGGTAGTTTAGGAGTAGGAACCAGCCTTCTCTGGAGATTCCTCTCTCGGTTTCACAAGTCCCACGCTTGGAGGGAGGTTTCCATGTTGTGCAATCACACTAGATGCCTGAACATCAACCTAGAAGCCTGATGTGCGTCCAGGGGTGTTGTGATTTTGCACTAACAAGAGTTTTAATTTTTTTTCCTCAACCTTACCTCCTAATCATGAACTCCCATCATCCACGATGGACACTTGGGCTGAGAGGTGATAGCATGATTTGTACAAAATGTTTTTGTTTAAAAATGCTTAGAAACTTTAAAAAAATGCAATTTTAGGTTTAAATCCAAAAATCAGAATCATAGCCAATGTTCTCCTTTTGTAAAAATGGGGGATTTTCCAATGGATGTGTTGCGACTGTGTCTACAGGACTATTCCGTATTACACTAGTGTTGTTGGTGGAAGATCTGTGTGAATACCAACAACATTAGGAGGTGTAGTTATTTTTATTCCAACTTATGGTTGCATACCCCAATAGGGAGTGCTTCTATTAATTTGGAAAATTGGAATGATTAGTGTGCTAGTTGGAACACTGGAATATGCACTCTTTACTTATGCAACAATCCTCATAAATCTTCCAACTAATTGGTTGGTTTCATTACCAGTTATGGATGAAGCTCTTTCAGGAAAAGATAAGCTTAATGACATGTTGGATTCTTAGTATGAGATAAACAAACTAAGGCAATATTATTTTTAGTGGTCATTATCCCCGATAAAAATGGTTGCAAATGGGGTAAAACTAAATGGGAGTTTTTGTTTTGCACACAAACCATTTGATAGAATCCCTGATAGAGGGATGAAGCTTATTGGACTGCGAGTGAAACTGCATGGATTATCTCACACGTTGTAGATGTAAATATCTCCAAGGCATGGTTAATCTCTTGTTAACTTTCATAATTCACTTACTTTATTTGTTTCATTTGCAATGAAATATAATTTTAAAAGCTTAGGATTATCACATATTTAATTGTTTTATATTAACTTTTTGTAAAACAATTAAATGTCGTATCGTAACTCACACAATCAAAATAACCATATTGTAATAAACCATGAACTTCAACCCTCATTTTGAGGTAATTCATAAAAATACCCGACCAAACTTGATCACTACAATATTGTTTTATCGACAAGTTGAAGTTGACTTCCCCATAAATATGTTGACCATCTCTTGGTTTAAATAGATAAATTGTGATTTTCGAAGACTCGCAAGGCAACCTTCATAACTCTGGAAAGGGGATGTTAAGCTTCCATCATGTACCTTGTCATGTGAGGAGTCATTTTAATCCTTGAATCGACCTCGAATGATTGTATACGATATTTTTGACACCTTTATAGGAGCCCTGTTACATTGTTTTGCAGCAGTAGGAAGCTGCTAAATCTAAAAAGTTGGCTTTCATTTTGAACTACCATTTGAAACATGGATAGAGAAATTATTATCCATCTTCGCAAACCTCTAGTATTTTTACTAGACAATTGCATGGAACATTGAGTTTAAGGGAAAACACTTTTCTGTATAGTTTGTTAAATCCATTTTGTAGGCCTTTAGTCGTAGTATGACTGGGCTAAACTGGACCAGTTAGGACCGGTGGCTTTAGAATCATGTCACCGTTTGAAAACTGTGTCCTTGTTTTTAGTTTCAACGAATCTGATGAATTCTCAATATATGATGAAACTCATAGGAAATTTATTGTGGCGTGTTCATCCATCGAATGTTTCTCTTTGATGTGGTTTTATAATCCCTTGAGCTAACTTTTAATATTTTGCAACTAAGCCAATTACAACCGATGGCCCTAGAAAACTTGCTACCAATTGTAAATTGTTCGCTAGTTCCGAATTTTTTTAGTTCCTATGAACGCTTGGTATATAAGTGGGCACGTAGAAATTTAACCATGGTTTGTTTTCTCATCAAAAGACAATGTTGGAAAGTGGATTCTCAGCCTCTGAGCTTGATTCAAACATTTTTGTAGCCAACAAGAGAATGTGAAAAGAGAGTTATATGACTCCTGTAAGGTTTCCAAACCACCGTGGAAACTCTTGACACATGTAAATAACTGTTTGAAAACTATATAGTGTAACTTGTTCTATGAAATATAAATTTTGACAAAATGAAGTTTCTCTCTCTTCCTTTCTCTTTCTCTCTCCTTGGTTATGAAATTAAATGAATACATGTTTCTAAACCTTTTTCTTTTGAATGTAAATTATAATTATTATTATATGTAAATGGGAAACTAAAGACATTAATTATGTTAGATTAGGGTGAGTTCCATGCTTACATAGTTTTTGAAGGATGTAAGAGTGATGGCAAAAAGGCGATGTGTAATTAAATTTTATTATTGAAATTTGTATAGGTCATTTTAAAATGAATATATGTATAATGTAGTCTCATATTATAAAAAAAAATTATATTTGAAATTTGTTAATATGTAGGAGATAATAGTTTTAGGGATATCTTAGGAAATGGGCATTTAATTCATAGGTTCAATTTGATTCAAAGTTGTGTATCGAAAAAGGGTTTGATATATATATATATATCTGTGTGTGTGTGTGTGTGTGTGTGTGTGTATGTATGTATGTATGTATGTATGTATGTATGTATGTATGTAGTAAATGAATGATTAATTAATTACTGGGTTGTATCCTTACCTTGTAAATGTAATAAAGAGTTTCAATCGAAACACTCAACCCTAGTATAAGATATGTGAGTAACATGTCTTCATGTGTGATCTTATTTACCATAGAAGAATTTGAAAATGGTAGAAGGAACTTAAAATCTACACTCGATTGAACCTCCTAGTTTAGGTAAATAAGAGCCCAAGAATGAGGTTATCATCTTAGTCAGTATATTTAGTGACATCATCATAAACCTGGTAGAAAGGAGCGACACAGTCCAGCTTTATCTGGACTAAGTATAGCTAAATCTTCCTTTGTATCCTAGTTGTTTACCTTTTCTTCCGAATATAAAATTAGAATTAATTTTCTTCATCAATTGAATTACTTGTGGTATCCATATGACATCATAGAGCTAGTGAAATAGTTGTACTATAACATAAAATTTTGTTAATTAACTCTTTAGATCCTCTTAGCTAATCGCCTTATCTTTGGATAGTGACAGTATAGTGCCTTGATCTTTTACGGAGGGTGTATAGGATAAATTTGTTTTTGAACCTTAATATAATCTATAATAGGGCATAAATACCTTAGTGAAAATTGGAATCAACCTAAACCTAAGTTGATTAGGATGTTAACTTGTGGGTAGAAAATTATTAGTAACTCTTTGCAAATGAAATTGATTTGTAATATGTTGAATTTTGAGAACCCAGGAAACTGAAATCTTTTCATGTAATCCCTTTTTATGCCCTTTTATGAAATTAATAATAAAAGGAATTTCAAATGTGGAATCATGAAATGCAGGAGCATGGGATTTTTCCTTGGACACAAATCACTTGTGGTTTTTGTGTAGTTTATAATGCTTCCAACCATGTACTTCTTCAAGATGCTAGGAAAGTACTTTTGTAAATCTTTAGTTATAAACTGATGATAATAATGAGACCATAATGTGATGTAAAATTAAAGAATATAAGAGTAAACATGAGATTTGGGGTCAGGAATAATGCCACTTTTGGAGACCTTATAATGCAATTAAACATTTCCATGTGTTACAAAGAATAATATTTTCCCCTTCATGAGATCAAACTTCGAGTAGAACAAAAGATATATATAATCTAAGTAAAATTTATTTTTGTGGGAATGTTGAATCAGGAAATAAAGATACCATGATTGAATAATGTTTATGGGGAAAAGGTATCTTAAATCTAAACCACCCCCCATTAAATCCTAATATTTCTTTCTAGACATCAAGTTAGATGCACTTGAGCTACATAGGTAAAATGTAGACATTGAATAGATGTTTGAGAAGCATATTATTAACATAAGAAGAAGATAATTAAGTACTTTATATGAAATTTTAATTATGCCAAATAAGTATGTAAGTTATGGAAAATTTATCTAAAGGATAAAAAGCCAACTTAAAACGGTCAAACTATAAATTAATTGTGGAATGAACTAAAGAATCTCTAGGTTGAAAAAGAAGAAAATAATCCTTACACAATAATGTTCTTGGAATGATAATAGTACCTAAGATGCAATTAAGGAATTGATGTGTTGTGGGTTTGCCAATCCTTGAGTCCGTTTCTTGTGGTTTGGTCATTTCTAGTATTTCTTCATTGGGAAAAGTGTGGCATCAGCATGTCTACAATTTTTTCATGTGTCTATGTGAGTTGATGAATTATGTAAGTGTGTTATGCATTGTTGATTTTCTCTTCTTGGAGCCTGTATGTTCTTTTGTAGTCAACAATGGAAGTAAAAAAAATTATCCTAGGATTTTATTATTATATTTATGTGTAAAATGTGGGTGTTACATTTGGTATCAGAGTGAGGTTTATCCTCTTGAACCTTTGGGGAAGATTGTAGTTATGATGGTGTTGAATGATGGTGGTGGATATTGGAAGAGTAATGTGATATAAGCGTGATGTGAACTATATCGTAGTTGTGATATTTTGAATGCACATGTTGTGTATGTCACTTAGTGTGTATTTGTTATCATGTTGATGTGCTTGTGATGATATTATTCTCTCTCATTTTCATATATTATATGAAGATTCCATTTCTAATGTACCACCTTATTGTGTGTGAAAAATAATGTTATTGTGGATTACAGAATATCAGACCATTTTTGTATTATGTGATATGAAAGTGTATTGATGTATTACATGAAAAAATTATTGTAAAGTGAATTGGATTTTATCTTGATATCGTCACCGTGTTGTGATGAATTGTGTGTCTCACCATGTTGTAATTAGAATAGACTATATGTTGTAAGGTTATACATTGTGTTCCTCATACGTATAATTCATGAAAAAAAATTGATGGTTCATGTCATGATTTAGGGGCATATGGTTGGTGTATGATCCCTAATGTACAATGATTCCACTTTCAGTGTAGAATGTGGTAATGTGATGTATCATAGCTAGTAAAAGTAATGATTGTGTTATGCCCTGTAGATATACCATGCATAAGAATCTATGGTTAATGTGTGTAAATCACCACTGTGTTCGTGTTGTAGTTATATGTTATGTTGTGGACCCTACACTAATTAACCCTAGGGGAAATCGGTAAAAATTTTATGTTTGGAGTGAGAAAATGTGTACCATTCACCAGTCGCTCGAGACGAGTATGAGATAGGAAGTGGAGGCTTACATAGGTTGGAAACCCACTTTTGTTCGTTTGGTATGTGTGGCACTTGCTAAATGGGTGTCATGTATATTGTGTTTCGTGGACACCTTAGGCTTAGTAGATGGTGACTTGTACTCTTTCCTCTCTCCCAATATCGTTGTCCTATGGATTCAACCTATGTTATTTTGACTACGTTGAGCCTTATTGAAGTGGTGGTGCGGTGATTCAGATAGAGATGATAACAGTTGTAATATTTCATATGTTATTTTACGATCTGAAGCTTGATGTTCTGAGTGCCAGAAATTTTTTTAGTACCCCCTCTGGTTGCCATATAAGGCCACACAATTATTGTAATGTGTTGTTTCTATACACCTATTATATTCATAAGTTGAAAACTTTCCCTTTTCTTGCTAAAACCAATAATTTTATTGATTAACATGTTCTTATATTTTGGGCATTTATTTGGTTGATACACTAACATACATATTTTTTCACTAACTATGGTTATTTGGCCATTTGTTTTGATAAGATTTAAATTTTCTTTAAAATTTTAAATAAATTTATAGCCTAGCCCAAGGCTTGGGATTTTTTCCGCTTGGCATTTGAAATGGATTGTTATGTTGGTTCTAATGTCGCAATGTGTTTGAATAGGGTCATGGGATTCACCATGGAGTGGTTGGAACTATGGACCCACTTCGTTGTATGGGGGTACGCCCCAAGGAGTTACAGATAAATAGTGGGTTATTGAACCACAAGTTATTATGTCACTTCGGTTAGAGGTATTTGGACTCTGTGCACTTATGGCCATAGGGTGACCAACCACTTTTGGGGAGTGAAAAGGAAAATTTATCTTTATTTTATTTACTTGAGGGAGGCATAAGAGACTTGAGGGAGACATAAGAGACTTACAGGAGAAATAAGAGAATTGAGGGAGGAATGAGAGATTTGTGTGTGTGTGTGATTGATGCTTTAGGAGGTATATGGAGTTGTAGTGTGATTCTTGGGAGGTATACGTAATTTTTTTGTGATGCTTTTGGAGGTATATGGAGTTTATTTTTTGTGATGTTTTGGGAGGTTTATGGTATTGGTATTATGGTTTACGTGTACTCTTGTGAGTTTGGGTTATGTCTTGTGATGTTACTTCCATCTTGACACTAGGTAGCTATAATTATGGTTTCGAGTTGTGTGAAACATTTGTAAGTGCACTATTGGGAATTCCCTGTTGTTATAGTTTTCTTGTGTTATGAGTTCTATTGTGTTGGGTACATCTGTGACAAGCACCATGTGTGTGGATTATGTATGTTCCTTCCATGGTTTGGTTTAGTTTATGTGATGTGATACAATCGTGGAAGTATGTAGAGATATGTCTTATGGACCATTAGTGTTGAGTTTTGGCCTTGCGTGGAATCTTGATGTGAGTTACTATTGGGAGCCCAAAAACAAATTAAAAAAAAACTAACTAAATAAACTAAAAGCTTAAAATAATGGAATAACAAGAGTTGAGATTAATAAATACTTTAAAGGAAAAGAGTGAGTAATAAAGTAAAAGAGAATTACAAATCTTCATAGAACATTAAATTTTAAGAAATTTCCATGTTTAGTTTTCTTTTTTATGTTCGTGTTGTACCGACCAATTATTTTGTTAAGTGACATGTGTGATTGTTGACTTTCTTTTCTTCCTAACCTTCAAACTTCGGTATTGTGTTGCATTGAGGACGATGCTCTTATAAGGGGAGGAATATTTAGTAACACGTTATAAAAAAATATAGAATAAACAGGGTATGGGTGTTGTGAGATAGTTTCGTAAACTAAATAAATCAGATAATGGGAAGTGGCGGTGAGGAGACAGTTGGGATTTTAATTGTTGCAGGATGCGTGAGGTAGTGAGTGTCAGGAGCGTCACAGGGTATGGGTGTTGTGAGATAGTGTCAAGAGTTCTTCCGTTAATTTGGGCAAATGGAATGATTAGTTTTATAGTCAAAAGAGTGGAATATGCACTCTTTACTTATGTAACAATCCTCAAAAATCTTCTAACTAATTGGTTGTGTTATCACCGAATCACAGCACCCTTATGTTTGTACAAGTGCATATACTTGAACTCACTGTGCGATTGGGTAACATGGGTACTATCTCCAAGTTGTGGGACTTGCTACTTGAGATAGACCTCCAGAGAAAGTTGGTTCTTGCTCCTAAACTACCTGCCACAATCTACTCTAATGCAGGATAAGCTAACTGTTCTAATCTAAATTTTCAAGGGACCAGGGAGAGAGAATGCATAAAATGAAAGCCTACACTAAAGTGGTGATAAACCAGAAAAGGAGGGTGTGAGAGTAGTCTCCAAATGTGTGAAATACAGAGGCAAAGTGCACACTAGAAGAGGTGATGACAGTTCTCCATAATCTAGCAAAAATGCATTCACAGCAATATTCCAAGCACACAAAATGATAATGAATTCCTGCAAGAACATAATAATAGACACAATATTCTTGTATAAAGATAAAACGGGCAAGAAGAATGCAGAAAACATAGCAGGGGAAGATACATCCACAAACTTGTATTTTATTGCTTCCTGGTATGCACAGTTCAATCTATTACAAGATAAGGGCCTGGATCATCATGCAAGGAGTCCACTACAAGGGCCTGCAACACACTGGCTTCACAAAGAAATTTTGGCAGAGCTTTGCTACCCAAAAAACTCTCCCTTTACAATGAGCCCAACACTCCAATTTATAGAAAAATGAGAAGGAAAAGAGAAGGGAAAATGGAAATCCCGAAATCTGTCCTTCAACCACCTGTAAGAGGCATTAAATTGAGTGAAATGGTCATACATTACTTGAAAAAGGCTCCCCATACTATCCCATGTGCTGCAGCAGAGAAAGAATGATGACCATGCCTCTTAATTGCACTCCCAACTACCAAATAAAACACTGTTATGAACCCGGCCACGTTTCCTTAAAAAACTCAATTGATTTATGATCAAATCTTGAATTTATTTATTACTATGCATCGGGCTCAGAACCAAAATTCCAATGGTACCAATTTTCTGCAATTTCGTTGAGAAATGCAAAAGTTATGGCCTTCTGAGTGCGGGTAGCTATTTTGGGCCTGGCAGGCGTTTTCTGTCATTTGACGGGAATGAGCATTCACTGACTAAAGCTGAATATTTTTCTTTTAATTAAAAATATCTAACCTCATTAAAAATAATATTTGTGGCATAGAGGACGTCGTGCTCGTTCCAGAAAGTCCAATTTTGTGAAAATCAGAGTTCCGAGTCAAAAGTTATGGCCGTTTGAAGTTTCATGGGCCAAATGTTGACTTTTCTTCTCTGCCTTCGGCCGCTTCAGATTTTCACGTCCCACGCGTCCCTCTGTCCCACTTGGCACAGTGCTGAAATTTTCCATTTCAGCCGAACCGGCCGGTTCGCGTACTCTTGTCCCACATGTCCTGGACTATTTGGGACAAATTTTACCGATTCACCCGGTTCATGCCCTTTTGTCCCATCTGTCCCAATACGAAAGTTCTCATTTCGGCCGATCCGGCCAGTTTGCATACTTCGCGTACCTTCGGCCCAACTGTTCTGGGCTGCCTTAATTCTTTTCGGCCGACTTGCATCCTCTGCGTACCTTCTGTCTAGATGTCCCAGACTGCCTGTTTCAACATTTAGTCAAATTTTTCCATTTTTCGGCCAGTTCGAATTTCCGCGTCCCACGCGTCCCTTTGTTCCAAATGTCCCAAATGTTGCGCAGATTGCTTGGCGGCCTTTCGGCCGGTTCGTGCCCTTTTGTCCCAATTGTCCCGGCTGTTGAAAGGACTAGGACTTAGCCATTTTTCATGATTTTTTCTGGCCCGACCCTGTTTTTTGCAATTTTTCTTACCTTTCCTCAGAACTTGCTCTCTTTGACTTGGATAGGGGAGTTAGAAAAATATGAGGGGACCCTAGAAACATGAAATTTTTTGCCCTGACTCAATCTATTGGCCTGGGACTTGAGAATTTGATGTATGTTATCAAATTTACCTTGAGGGGAAAATTTTGGATAATAGGTTGGTTTCATTACCAGTTATGGATGAAGCTCTTTCAGGAAAAGATAATCTTGATGATGTGTTGGATTATTAGTATGAGATTAAAAAAATGAGGCAATATTATTTGTAGTGGTCATTACCCCCGATAAAAATGGTTGTAAATAGGATAAAAGTAAATGGAAGGAGATTTGTCTTCAACACAAACCATTTGATAGAATGCTTGATAGAGGCATGAAGCTTATTGGAGTGTAATTGAAACTGCATGGATTACCTCACTCGCTGCGGATGCAAATATATCCTAGGCATGGTTAATCTCTCCTTATATTTCACAAAAATATTACTTGATTTGTTTCATTTGCAATGTAATATAATTCTAAAAGCTTAGGATTATCATATATTTAATTGTTTTATATTAACTTGTTGCAAAACACTAAAATGTTGTATCGTAACTCACGCAATCAAAATAATCATTTTGTAATAAACCATGAACTTCAACCCTCATTTTGAGGTAATTCAGAAAAATACCCTAACAAACTTGATCCTTACAATATTGTTTTATTGACAAGTTGAAGTTGACTTCCCGGTAAATATGTTGTCCATCTCCTAGTTTAAATAGATAAATTGTGATTTATGGAGACTCACAAGGTAACCTTTGTAACTCCAGAAAGGGGATCTTAAGCTTCCATCATGTTCCTTGTCATATGAGGAGTCATTTTAATCCCTGAATTGACCTCGAATGATCGTATAAGATATTTTTGACACCCTTATGGGAGCCCTGTTACATTGTTTTGTAGCGGTAGGAAGCTGCTAAATCTATAAATTTGGCTTTCGTTTTGAACCACCATTTGAAACTTGGATAGAGAAATTGTTGTCCATCTTTGCAAACCTGTATTATTTTTACTATATAATTACATGGAACATTCAGATTAGGGAAAAATACTTTTTTGTATAGTTTGGCAAAGCCATTTTGTAGGCCTCTAATCGTAGTATGATTTGGTTAACTGGACCAGTTAGGACAGGTGGCTTCAGAATCATGTCATCGTTTGAAAACCGTGTCCTAGTTTTCAGTTCCGAAAACTCTAATGAATTCTCCAAATATTGTGGAACTCATAGGAAATTTATTGTTTCACATTCATCCATCGAACGTTAGTTTTGGACGTGGTTTTTGAGATCCCTTAAGCTAACTTTTAATCATTTAGAACTAGGCCAATTACGACTGATGGCCCCATAAAACATGCCACCAATCGTAAGTCATTTACTAGTTCCAAATTTCATCAGTTCCTATGAAATCTTCGTATATAAGTGGACACGTATAAATTTAACCATGGTGTGTTTTCTCATCGGAAGACAACATTTGAAAGTGGATTCTTAGCCTCCGAACTTGATCTGAATGTTTTTGTAGCTAACAAGAAAATGTGAAAGGAGAGTTATAGGACCCTTATTGGTTTGCCAAACCACCATTGAAACTTTTGACGCATGTGAATAAATATTTGAAAACTCTATAGTGTAACTTGTTATGTGAAATAGAAATTTTGACAAAATCATGTTCCTCTCTCTTCCTCTCTCTTTCTCTCTCCTTTTGTTACGAAATGAAGTGAAATGAAATGAAATGAATACATGTTTCTAGACCTTTTTCTTTTGAATGCAAATTATAATTATTATTATATGTAAATGAAAAACTAAAGACATTAATTATGTTAGATTAGGGTGGGTTCCATGCCAGTGATTTATCTCCGATGTCATGCTTACACGGTTTTTGCAGGATGCAAGAATGATGGCAAAAAGACAATGTGTAATTTTTTTTTACTAATGAAATTTTTATAGGTCATTGTAAAATGAATATATGTATAATGTAGTCTCGTATTATACAAAAAAAATTGTATTTCAAATTTTCTAATATGTACGAGATGCTAGTTATAGAGATATCTTAGGAAATGTGAATTTAATTCACAAGTTCAATTTAATTCATAGTTTTGTATGGAAAATATATATGCCTCCGAACTTGATCTGAACGTTTTTGTAGCTAACAGGAAAATGTGAAAGGAGAGTTATAGGACCCTTGTTGGGTTTCCAAACCACCGTTGAAACTTTTGACGCATGTAAATAACTATTTGAAAACTCTATAGTGTAACTTGTTATGTGAAATAGAAATTTTGACAAAATCATGTTTCTCTCTCTTCCTTTCTCTTCTCTCTCCTTTGTTGCAAAATGAAGTGAAATGAAATGAAATGAATACATGTTTCTAAACCTTTTTCTTTTGAATGAAAATTATAATTATTATTATATGTAAATGAAAAACTAAAGACATTAATTATGTTATATTAGGGTGGGTTCCATGCCAGTGATTTATCTCTGATGTCATGCTTACACGGTTTTGTAGGATGCAAGAATGATGGCGAAAAGGTGATGTGTAATTATTTTATATTATTCAAATGTTCATAGGTCATTGTAAAATGAATATATGTATAATGTAGTCTCATATTATACAAAAAAAATTATATTTCAAATTTTCTAATATGTAGGAGATGCTAGTTTTAGAGATATCTTAGGAAATGTGCGTTTAATTCACAAGTTCAATTTAATTCATAGTTGTGTATGGAAAAACAGTTATATATATATGCCTCCGAACTTGATCTAAACATTTTTGTAGCTAATAGGAAAATGTGAAAGGAGAGTTATAGGACCCTTTTTGGGTTGCGAAACCACCGTTGAAACTTTTGACGCATGTAAATAACTGTTTGGAAACTCTATAGTGTAACTCGTTATGTGAAATAGAAATTTCGACAAAATCGTGTTCCTCTCTCTTCCTTTATCTTTCTCTCTCCTTTGTTACGAAATGAAGTGAAATGAAATGAAATGAATACATGTTTCTAGACCTTTTTCTTTTGAATGAAAATTATAATTATTATTATATGTAAATGAAAAACTGAAGACATTAATTATGTTAGATTAAGGTGGGTTCAATGCCAGTGATTTATCTCTGATATCGTGCTTACATGGTTTTTGCAAGATGCAAGAATTATTGTGAAAAGGCGATGTGTAATTATTTTTTATTATTGAAATTTTTATAGGTCGTTGTAAAATGAATATATGTATAATGTAGCCTCATAATGTACAAAAAAAAGAAATTGGATTTCAAATTTTCTAATATGTAGGAGGTGCTAGTTTTAGAGATATCTTAGGAAATGTGCATTTAATTCACAAGTTCAATTTGATTCATAGTTGTGTATATATATATATATATATATATATATATATATATATATATATATATATATATATATATATATATAGTAAATGAATAATTTTAGTGCATTTTAAATGTTCAATAAATGATTAATTGATTTCTAGGTGGTATCCTTACCTTGTAAATGTAATAAAGACTTTCAATCGAAACACTCAACCCTAGTATAAGATCTATGTGTAACATGTCTTCATGTGTGATCCTATTTACCATAGAAAACTTTGAAAACCATATAATGAACTTAAAATTTGCACTCGATGTTACATCCTAGTTTAGGTCAATAAGAGTCCAAGAATGGGGTTATCGTCTTAGTCAGTATGTTTAGTGACATCGTCATAAACTCGACAGATAAGAGCGACACAGTCCAATTTTTTATGGACTAAGTAGAGATAAATCTTCCTTCATATCCTAGTGGTTTACCATGTCTTCGGAAGATAAAATTAGAATTAATTTTCTTCATCGAATAAATTTCTTGTGGGATTCAGATGACATCATGGAGCTAGTGAAGTAGTTGTCCTATCACTTAAACTTTTGTTAATGAACACTTTACATCCTCTCAACTAAATGTCTTATCTTTGGCTAGTGACAATATAGTACCTTGATATTTTATGGAGGGTGTATAGGCTAAATATGTTTTTGAACCTTAATCTAATCTATAATAGGGTGTAAACCCTTGAGTGAAAATTGAAATTAAACTAACCTTAGTTGATTATGAGGTTTACTTGTGGGTAGAAAATTATAATTAACTCTTTGCAAATGAAATCGATTTATAATGTGTTGAATTTAGAGAGCCCGAAAAACTAAAATATTGTCCTGTAATCCCTTGTTATGCCCTTTTTATGACATTAAGAATAAAATTAATTTCACATGTGGAAGCGTGAAATGCAGGAGCATGGGATCTTACCTTGAACACAAATCACTTGTGGTTCATGTGTAGTTTATAATGCTTCCAACCATGTACTTGTTCAATATGTTAGGCAAGTACTTTCGTAACTATTTTTTTATAAAGCGATGGTAATAAAGAGACCATTATGCGATGTAAAAGTAAAGCATATAAGAGTAAACACAAGATTTGGGATCAGGAATAATTCCCCTCTTGGAGTCCTTATATCTCAATTAAACATTTTCATGTGTTACAAAGAATAAGAGTTTCCCCTTGGTGATATAAAACTTCGAGTAGAACAAAAGATATATATGTATATGTATATGTATATGTATATGTATATATACATATATATGTATATGTATATGTATATGTATATGTATATATACATATATATGTATATGTATGTATACATATATATGTATATGTATATGTATATGTATATGTATGTATACATATATATACATATGTATGTATACATATATATGTATATGTATATATACATATATATGTATATGTATATGTATATGTATATGTATATATACATATATATGTATATGTATATGTATATGTATATATACATATATATGTATATGTATATGTATATGTATATATACATATATATGTATATGTATATGTATATGTATATGTATATATACATATACATGTATATATTTATGTATATATACATATATATGTATATGTTTATGTATATGTATATATACATATATATGTATATGTATATGTATATGTATATGTATATGTATATGTATATATATGTATCTGTATATGTATATGTATATATATGTATATGTATATGTATATGTATATGTATATGTATATGTATATGTATATGTATATGTATATGTATATGTATATGTATATGTATATGTATATGTATATGTATATGTATATGTATATGTATATGTATATGTATATGTATATGTATATGTATATGTATATGTATATGTATATGTATATGTATATGTATATGTATATGTATATGTATATGTATATGTATATGTATATGTATATGTATATGTATATGTATATGTATATGTATATGTATATATACATATATATGTATATGTATATGTATATGTATATGTATATGTATATGTATATGTATATGTATATGTATATGTATATGTATATGTATATGTATATGTATATGTATATGTATATGTATATGTATATGTATATGTATATGTATATGTATATGTATATGTATATGTATATGTATATGTATTGAATGGGAAATAAAGATACCATGATCAAATAATGTTTATGGGCAAAAGGTATCTTGAATCTAAACCATCCCCCCTTAAATCCTGATATTGCTTTTTTGGACATCAAGTCAAATGCACTTGAGTTTCACGGGTAAGTTGTAGACATTGAATAAATATTTAAAAATAATATTACTAACATTAGAACAAGATAATTAAGTAATTTATATGAAATTTGAATTATGCCAAATAAGTATATAAGTTAATGAAAAATTCTGCAAAGGATAAAAAGCCAACAAAAAACGGTCAAACTGTAAATTAAATGTGGAATGAACTTAAGAATATGCACATTAATGTTCTCTTCCCATCATTAAGACCACCTAGACTTTCCCATAATCATTTATACTCATCAAAGCACACTCAATCCCATGCAATTATGAACTTGTATTATATTGTGTATATTATTTTTAAATATTAATGTCTTATTATGATATTGTTTTCTATAATGTTGGGATGTTAATCTAATGCAAAATCGATGCATCCATGTAACTTCTGTTATGCATTCTTGATTTTGTTATTCCTGCAGCCCATATCTAAATGCGTAGTCAAATATAAAAAGGATTACAAACCTACACTATGCTAGTATTTGGAAAGTTGCATTGTAACTGTACGTCACAAAACTGACCGGGTATGAGATTAAACTATGAAGCAACATATGATTTCAAGTTAGTAGCTTATATAGATAAGGATTTTGCATGTAGCAAAAATGAAAAGAAGATTACTCTCTAGATATGAATTTAATTTGGTATTAGGAGTAGTGTCATTTTTCATCTAATACCCTAGGGACCATCTTGACTATCTTTATTAGTAGATTTCATAGTACGTGGCTGCCACATTTGGGGACCTATGTCAAGCAATTTGAATGTGAAGACTTTTGGCAGACACCCTCATTTTATGTTTAGGGATCTATTTCTAAGAAACAAAATAGATATTTTGCGACAAATAATTCATATAATAGCTTTGTCAAAGGAAACATATTTTCCAAAAGTGAAATCAATCACATCAAATGCAAAACCTATTATCATCTTGATTGAGAGTATCTTGTCAACAAAAGTGAGCAGAATCTAGTTAGCACCGTAGTTACTATATCTAAATGATTAATTGTGCATATGAGTTTTACAAATATGGGCCTTAATGCCCATTATTAATAAGTTTGAGTCAAACCCCGCACCTAGAAATATGTACGCAAACTGTAATTAATCATGCTTCGAAGTCACAGTTTGGAAGCCCAGAGTATTAGAAATAAAGAATGACTCAGCCTCGTTCATTCCGCCAGGTACACATGCAGCATTTCTCTCACAAAAACACGGTTTTTATATAGGAAACCTAGTTTTAAAGAAGAAGTTTGAAACTTGGATACATTGTTTCTCATCTAGGAACACGATGACGGGAAAATAAGATGGCAGCATACATAGTGTTGCTGAAGGATTCATGTAAATCATGTGTGCAAACTTCATATGTGAACAGAAGATACATAGATTAAGAAGAGCACCAAAGTGCTATAAAAAAATATTTGTGAAAATTTGTTTCCTGTATGTTTAGAGTTGCAGTTATGTTTTTCGTTTCTATAAGCTAGCATATTTTTTCATGGTTTAGAATTCTCATTTGAGGAGCGAGCTATGCCCTGTAAATAGCATATATCTGAGTTGCATCCAGATCCTGTGCACTTTATTACGTGGTATCTACTTAAAAATACATACTCTTGAGGAATGTTTAGGCAACAGGGTCTTATACACTATCATACCGAGTTGAGCCATTCATCGAGTAAGCTCATATGGAGTTGGGCATAATTACCACAAATTTGCAGACAATAGCTCATTGTGCGATTATAGGGAGAGTTGGAGATTTTAAAAAATTACAATTGTGGAATCCTATCCACAAATAGTATTGCATTCTACATCTCTGGAAAGTTTGAGTTGGGATTTTCATAACCCACAAGCTAGCAATTGAGCTTTAGACAAAATAATATAGCATTTCATTGGTTGAGATATTTATTTAATCTGCTCAAGGGAGGTGACCGAGTTATATTGAGTCTAAGGCAAGTGAGATTGTGGTTCTCACATATTCCCACAATTTTGTTTTGAGTGTATGTTCCACAATACGCACAATTCATATAAATTGAAATCTATATATTTTATTTTTGCAATGGTTTCCACCTCAGCCGATTTTAGTAATTTTGATCTCAACTCGATCAAGCCATTATCATCTTTGTGGAAACATATTCAAGCATTTTTTCCCTACTGCATTCAGGATAGAGTCATTACCACATTAAAGCATCCATAGCGTGATAATTCTACTGTAATTTCCAAGGTGCCTTATGGAATAATACAATTGTGGAATAATCTTTAAGCGACCCAGATATATACGAAATGTTACTATTAAAACATCTAATTTCAGACATTCCTTTAAATAATTGTTAATACTACATTATCAACATTTAACATACATACATACATACATGACATACATACATACATACATACATACAGTGACCCTACACAATTTTGTAAGATATTAAATTATATTTAAATTAGTATATATATTGGAAAATATGTGCTATTTCATGTGACTGGTCTACATTATATACCAAAGCCTCCAGCATTGGATTTCAACGCTTCTGACAGCTTCAATCTTAACCGCATCATTCTTTAATCATACACCCATCATTATTTAGAAAGGCAACACCTAATCTACAAAGTACGCATTCCGGCGTAATTACAATAAAAAACATTTACAAATAAAACAAATGCTTTATAGACGATATTCAACTCTATTTATAATATTCATTTTCAACTAATGTATGATATTTAGGATTCATGTATGCTCTCATTTTAGTTTCACATAGTATTAAACAAGTTTTAAGAAAAGAGCAAACATAATTAGTATAAAGCCTTCATAATTGGCGACAAAAATATTTCAGAAATGTATTTTCATCCATCCTCTTCAAAAAAAAATTGTATTATAGATTCTTACGATTATTTCTTTAATAATATTTTAAGATCAAGTAAAAAAAATTCAGTCATTCTAATTATTACATAAAAAAAATTAGTTTTTTTAATAATTGATGGTAGGCATCTTAGAATTGTATTACAGAGTGGAGTGGTGGAATATGATGTCATATCTGTAAAAGAAAAACTAGGGCCCACTCAACTTTAATATTTATTATTTTAGACGCATCATATTATATATACATTTAAATTTGTAAAACTTTGAAATATAAGATTTGTTATTTTAAAACTTCTCTAAACTGTAAATTTAATTTAACCATAGCATTTGAATTGGGGCCTTCTTTATCGCTGCACTTTTTAATGAACATATTAAATGTACTATTTTATGTTTTCCAATAAACTACATATGGATGAATTTGTTTTTATTTATGAAACTTTTTAACACATGTATTAAATTTACTATTTTAGGTTTTCTCATATGAATGAATTTGTTTTGATTTATGTGTTTATAAATATTTCCTTGTCTATTATTATAATTTTAGCTATTTATTTGTTACATCTGTATTATATATATTTACCTTTGATAACTCTTAGCATTGTTTACATACATTTATCTAAGATATGTATCCTAGTAAATAGTTATAATAGAAAGATGGAATAGTATTGAGTTCAATATCTAATGTCAAACCCCTAAGAGGCATATCCATATATCAAAATCATTCCAATTTTAGAACTCAAAAGAAAGAAAAAGAAATACCTTTAATCCATGCACAATAAAAAAAACATTTATAATATAATTTAAACATCTCTATATTGTTCACATAAAATACAATTTCATTTATTTTAACAAATTCAACATTCATATTTGTAATATTTTATTTATGGATCTATTACGGACCGTTTACAACATTCTAACACCTACTATAAAATCCCTTCAAATACATACTGTAAAATCCCTTAAAATATATTCCTCCCATTATATACCATGTATTATGTAAGGAAATTAGGCTATACACACAATTTTGGAATAAAATTATACATTTTTTTTGCTATAAATGTCAGAATTTTCAATACAAGTATATCCTAGTTTGATTTTTAAAAAGTATAGAATATATTTCAAGACAAATTCCTTTCCAATTGGAATTCAAGGCCTTCATAACTGGCCATAAATAATATAGTTATAGTTTGTTCATCTTTAAAACTTTATTGATTCTTCAAATTGTCTCAAGTAGTAATTTGAATGATTAGAAAAAAAAATAGGCTATGTGCTTATGGCATAAAATTTCTATCCAATACTTTTCTAATAAATGGTAAGACTTGAAATATATTAATGTTCTACTCAATTACCATATTTTGGATCTATATACAGAAATTCAAACTCGCGAGAGGTGGGAACCTGTAGACCTTGACCCTAAGTGAAAACTCCAAGTGGAAAAGCCTTCCTAGGGTGATCAGGTTTTAGGAGGGCGTGTAGTGAAATATTTTTCTCCTCTCCCTCATTTGAACCCTTTATGGGAAGTGAATGGTTTGTATTTACTCATGTCAGAAAAATTGGTGAATAAAAGGAAAAAATGATATGGGTTACTCGTATTGGTTACTTTGTAGGCATTACGACTAACATTGACTCTGTGAGAGCCTTGTAAAAAAGGAAATGAGGTATTTAATTTGTTTCCATTTCAAATGGATATTTCATGTTCCAGTTTAAGGTTGAAGATGAATTCCTAAGATCGATTATAGGAAGGGCTTGGATTTACAGATAAAAAGGGTGGCACCTATCTAGATGGCACCTTGGCTTTAATATAGTGTTAATTTTACCTAATGCATTCCCTGTCTGGTACAAGATTTCTTCTTTGGCACTTGAATTTTAGCAAAAATACATCTTTGTGGGGATTACCAAGGCGCTAGGATATGTCTTGACAATATATGCAACCACTCTTTCTCGGACTTGAATGATCTCTGTCATGATATGTGTGAATGTCATTCTGAATAATTCTCTACTTTCTTCAATCCATCTCATTAATTCATCTCATGGAGAGTTTTGGTAGTGCCCACTTCCCTTTGACACCCATTTGATACTAATCATGATACTGTTGATTATATTACGAACATGATTATGGAATTTATTATAGTATGATTTTAAATGTTAGATCATGAATTATTGCTGACTTGATTCAGTTATGATGCATGATTATTATTAGAGACATTTTATATGTTGATGATGTTATACTGTTAGACGTGGTTATATGATGGATGTTGTTTTGACTTTTGATATTTGAATATTGTGAGTAGATCTAGAAATGGAAAATTATTGGATGATGATATAGTTGCTGATAAAACTAGAAATGATATTGTTAGATTGCTTTGATGTTGTTGTGATTCATATATCTCGATGATTTTAGATTTTTAATTATATTTATATTTTTTGGACGTTCAGATATGGCCACGAGGCCAAAGGAGGTATTTATATTTTGCAGGTTAAAATATCATAACAAACATCGGGGGATTGGAGACCAACCACATTGGAATTCTAGATGAATTCAACAAGGTCACCATGGCAACTAGTAATTGTTGTGTGTGTTTGTGTGTGTTAGGGATTCCCATGGGAGGGATCACCTTTAAATGTGACCAAGAGATTTTATGTTTTTCTATTATTTGGTCCCTTTTGTTTAAATTTTACATGTGTTTTATGTGGTGCACTTACCCTTTCATTATTTATTTAATGTGGTCTTAATATTGTGGGTAATCATATTGTTTAGTTAATTAATTAAAAAATGTCATAAAAATGTAATTAATAGAGTTGTTGGCCATGCTTTAAAGTGTTATAAGAATGTGTAAGCAATGTGTAAGTGACATTGTAAGTGATATTTAAGTGTACTCTTGAGTGTGAAACACTCCACCTTCTTAGAAATTCGAATTTGTCCTTGGAGGTTGTTTATGGAGGCTAGTGGGATAAGTTAAACTTGTCCCATACCTCTTAAATTTATTTACCAACCATGCCTATGGTTGGGGAGTTTAAATTAGAATTTTATTATGCATTTGAGAAGACTTATTGTAGGTTATAATTACACTTTTCTTACATGTTTTAATTTTAGTCCTTTGGAGTGTGGGTTGGATTTGAGTGTGTGTGTAAACTTTCATATTATTTGCCCACTTATTTATTATGCTTTGGTGAATGAAGTTGAATTTTTGGGGTTGGGGTTGAGGATGTGTGATGTGGCATCCTACATGGATCCACCTCATCCTCTTCTCTTCCCTCTTCTATAAAATTTGAATTGTTTGCCTTGTTTTGAGTTGCTTCACTTTGGAGACTTCATTTTGGGTGAATTTTCCTTGTTGTTTTGGGAGCTCTTGATTGGAAAAGTTTTTGGAAGATTGTTGCACGCTTGTGCTTAGTTGTTTTCGATTTCTTGCATTGGGATAAATATTGTTGTTTTGGAACTTAGAACAACTCCATCGTGGAGAGGTAGGAGCTTGGCTCTTGAAATGATCTTCTTGTATTTATGTATATGTTCTTGTGTGAATGTTTTGGTTTATATTGTGGACTGTTGGGTAGATGGCCTAGGCATGGTGTAGGAGAAGACTATGGGGTTATTTTTTGGGAGGCACAAGTTGTTTTAGGGAGGTATAAGGGTGGAGGGAGTGGGGATTTGGGTTCCACCTTACAAATAAATAGATTGCATTTCTTTACTCATTACGGGGTGCCATAAGAGGTTGGGGAGACATAAGAAAATGCAAGGAATAAGGGGTACTTGGGGGATTCATAAGGGCATGACATGGTTTTTAAATGATATATATATATATATATATATATATATATATATATATATATATATATATATATATATATATATATATATATATATATATATTGGTGGGTTGTTCTCAGGTGATGATACCCATTTTCCCCTTTGGGAGGCATAATCAGCATCCCCCATAGCTTCTTGCTCATTTGGCTTGCTTGTTGAATCCTTTGTAAGAGTTCATTAAAATTAATGGAAGTGGTTTTGTCTTGTCCATATGTTGTTATTCCATTAGAAATATGTGTTTAGCATTCACTATGAAATCCTTGTTTGAAAAGTGGTAAAGTGAAACATGTGAGAAGAAAATGTATAATTTTATTGTGTATATAATATATGTTTTGGAAGTAATAAAAGCAGAAAGGTTTTAATGTTGCATTTTGGAATCAATAAAGGATTGCATTACCTTTCTCAATTTGTATTGTTGTAATGAAATTGATCATACATTGTGTTTTGAAATCTCTGTTGAAAAGTAGAAATGTGTTTGAGGAAAAATATAATGCTTTGTTCTCCTTGAAAAATGTTAAGACTGGAAATCATAATTGTATTTTGGCTTTCTAATGGTTTGATTAAATCAACTAATGTGATAGATTGAAATTGGGAGGTATTCTAAATACTTGGAAAAAGAAAGTGGCAAATAGAACCATTAAAAATTTTATCCCTGTTTTTTGTAATTCCAAACTGGTAATTATCAAAACAAAAAAAAGCACAGATCAAATCTGTAATAATAAAATAACAAATTAAATGATTAAATTGAAGTAGTAGGCCCTAAACTAACTCAATTAGACAAAGACACTTAGAGGAAATATTTCAAAACTTGGTAAAATTGAGCTCAAACCATTTTGCAGTCGTTTGCTGTCAAGAAATGAAAATGTTCAAATTACAAATCTATTAGAATAATTGAATCTTGAATCCTTTCTTAAATCGATCTAAGAAAAAATATCCATGTCTAATTGACATGTTGATATAGGAAGAAGATCAAATTGAATAAATCTCATAAGTTAAAATTTACTAGTTGGCACTATAAAAAGCCTGCAGGCCATTTTCTTAAAATTGACCCCTTAAACTTTATCGAAATAAAAAATTAATGATCTCTATGTAAAGAGGACGTTGAGATATTTTCATAAATTCCTCATTTTTCCAAAACTGAGCTCTCTAACCAATTTATGGCCTTATGAAGTTTTTCTTCCTTGGCATCAAAAAATTGGGAAAACCTTGATAGGCCCGCAGGCCCGAATTTTCCCCTTAAACACTTTAGACATTTATTTGGATATTTTTTTCAAGTTTTACCCACCACCACGTAACTAATCAGGTGATGCCACTTGGCATCGAGAGGCATCGGTGGAGGTGTGAGTCCATTTCCCTTTTTGTGTTTCAAAAAATTTTGGGAAAATTTTCCATGTTTTCTCCAATGTCCCTCTGACTCGCAATCAATCAGGAGTAGCCACGCGGCATGAGGATCCAGCAGAGGTGTAGGTCATTTTTACCCTCTTAGCACTTTGGGGCATTAAAAAAAATTTCTCCCCGTTTCTCCGCTTTCCCGGCATTGGCTTAGGTGATGCCACGTGTCCCTTGCGGCTTGTGGACTTACGGGTACAATGTTAGCTTTTCGCCCCGTGTGGGAAAGTTTCCCAAATGTCTCCCATTGCCTTGCTCTCCCCGCGCTGGCTTGAGAAGCACCACGTGTCCCTCATGGAATTGTGGACCCATGGGTGAACAGGTGCAAATCAAGTTTTTTTCCCCACGTGAGAAATGTTCCAAAAGTCTCCCCACAACCCTCCAACCCGCCCTTTCAGAAAATTTTCACCCCTAGGCCGGCAGGCCCATTCTTGGGGAAAATTTTCTCCCCAAGGCTCACTGGCCCATAACTCAAAAAATACGAGGATTTAGGAGGACTTCTTTATATCAATGGAAAGGTGAGGAAATGCGCTATCTGATGGGAATGATTTAGGGAATTTTTTAATGCATTCAGTGTGAGAAAAATCAATTTAAGAATTTAAGCATGTTAGAGGGTGGGTATGATAAGGAATTACCCTCTAAACCTAATTGAACCTTCTAACCCTAAATTTTGGACCTTATGAGCTCTTATAATTGTTAAGAAAATAAAAGTATGTTCTAGTGGATTAGAATTGTTCTGGAACTTGTTAGTGATAGTTTTTGCCTTGTAACTTTGTCGTAGACTCTTCTTATAAAAAATAAAATAAAATTATTCCATAATTTTCCTAACTATTCCTAGGTTGTTCTTGGGTCTCAAGTGGGTTGTATTTAGCGGGCATTACAGTTTGACCAAGATTTAGAATACAAATGTTCCCCTAATATATGTAAAAAGTGCCCGATGGTTCGTCATGGGATAGGTAGTTTTGTGGGATCCATCTAGGAGTGAAAATTAAACACTGTGATTCTCCCATGCTTGGGAGGTAGGTTGTGTTGTTGGGGTTTTCATTATTGAAATGGAGGAATTGGGGTGCTGCCCTATGAGACATTGGTTATGGTCACTACGCAACAATAATATCTCTGCACTGGGCCCATCCTAGAGGACACGGAAAAGATGGTTGATCCGGAGGATTGAGATCTAGTGTTCTCTATTTTTGCTAGAGAGTTTTAAAATGGAATGATGGTATCTACTTATGCAGTGCAGGATGGTTTGGTCTCTTACGAGCTACTAGTCCTCAATCCCCACAATCAGGGAGTGGCCTCTCCTTCTATTTTAGGGATGTCTAACCTGAGTAAAGTGAAGGAGAACAGAGAAGAACTAACGATAGAAGCATTAGAGCATGACTATTATGTGTACTATAGTTTTCATTGGATTGGCCCAAATTGATGATTCTTTTGAAGAAAATATATGGAAAAAATGGTTTGATGAATAGTGTTTCTCTAAAGGAAAATTGGAAGTTGTGTTGGATCTAGAAGAACATGTCTCTGAAAAAATCATCAAGATGTTAAGTGAAAAGTTGACTCCCTCCTTGATCGATCCTGATTCTTCTAAGATCTTGTAGTTTTGGGAAGGTCATCGGTATAAAGATTACAGTAACATGAGTTTTGGCATACATGAGAGCCATCATGATTATGATTAAGCTGATGGTTGGAGCCTATTTCATAAGAGAAAATATAAATTCAAGTAGATCTTCTTTCTTTCTTTCTTTCTTTTGGGATGTCATTTGGTCATGTTTTTGTTGTGTTTTTACTACAACTTTATTCTTGTTCTGGTTTTGCTGCTTTTGATGATTTTATGCATATTTTGGCCTTGGCCTTTCTCTATTGGGGAAGGGATCATAGAAAAAAAACCTTTACCCTTGATAATAAATATTCTACTCAATAATAATTACATAAATGTTTCCATAAATTTCACTTTATATATAGCAAAAAAATAGACAAATTGGTCAATCTAACATTAAAATTACAATAATTTTAGGATTGAACTGCCTCATTCTTTATAAAAATTATATTTGGATGTTAACTTCATTTTATATTAATATAATATAACGCCCACATTTTACACACACAAATACAACACACATAATAACAGGATAAATGTTTTTGGCTTACATTGTTTTATACATAAGATCACATAGGATCACTTAGAATAATGTATAACACATGAGACATTTATGTCACCATGGACCCACATATACAACATGAAACACATGATTCACATCAAGGCCACATTTCCAAAAATTACAAAGTACGATAACGAACTACTACAATATACACTTACTCACAAGCACTTGCCACAACACATCATTGTTCATGGTGAGATATTTATTACAATCTTATTTTTTGATTTTTATTAGTTGACTATAATTGTGTAAATGAAAAATAACATGGGACCCTTCATTTCTTTATAACTAGGTTCATGTTTTTATTTAACATTTCACCTATAGTGGTTCCTTTAGAATTTTCTTTTTTCTCTTGTGGAAATAACTTTATATAGAATTATTATGATTAGGAACGTATATACACATATGTGTATTCAAAAATTTGACTTAAGAATTTGTTTGAAAGAGTCTTGTTTAATTAGTTTTGAAAAATACTCTTGTTAAAAGGAGGAAAATTCATATAAATAAAATAGAAGGTTGCTAGATCAATAGAAAACCTATCCTGAATTCAATTCATAACATTTCTTAATGCTAACAATACACTCTTTTCATCTTCAAGTTATTACAACCAACTATGTAGGTTAACTAATTAAGTTGTATCATTCTTGATTCACAATCTATTGCTCTGATTAGGAATTCATATTTTCAAAATCATATTGCGCATCGAAAGGCACATTACACTTGTGTTCCCATTATAGAGACTTTTCTTTGATTTTAAGTGATGAGTTGCACATTTAAAACTACTTCTATTTCATCATCTTAATGATTTTATCTCAATATAGCAACAGGTTAATTACATGCTTGCACCAATAATATTGTACTTCCTAAGTAATACTAGGTTTAATATATTCCTATCTACACTAAGGGTTATACTAACTTTTACAAGTCCAACAAGTGTAATTTCCTTAACTCATAAGACCTTTGCTACAACTGAAGTTATCCCATTCTCAAGGCCACATTTTATTATTTCATTAGCATCAGTGTTTAATCCAGATTTCTGCAAACAAAGCATATGATTATGTATCATATTTAGTTTTTTTTCGATTTATTAGGTTGTTGTATTATTTGTTAAGATATCCTTTATTACATTCATTTTATGATCACATTTGACATTTTAGTTGGATTTGACATCGTTCAATGATGTAACATTTTCGTAACGGTTATTCCTTAGTTTAATCTTGTTTACCGTTTTTACTAACTACATTTACGTGGTTATTTTGGTCCTTTATTAACATCATTTTTGAACAAATGTAATTCCTATAACACTTACATATATTCAATGTTTAAATTTTACCTTTGCTAGAGAAGGGGAAACTATCGTGACATCAAGGAAGGAATTATTTGGATTTAAGAGTGATTTATATTCAAGATAACTCTTCCCATAAAAATCCTTCCATCATAGTACCCTATTTTTCCTGTTACAATTTGTTATAATTCAATAGTTCATTTAAGTAGATTTAATAGTTACATGTCATGAAGCTCTTTTTTTTTTTGTTATACAAGAATTTATGTTGGCTCAAATTCTTGATTTCTCCATAAACAATTCGTATTTTTTTCTTTCTTAACAACAAGAGAATGCCTAAATCAATTATGAAGACTTAAAGCATTATTTTATTCCTAAACAATATCTTATTTATCTTCTCGAAACTATTGAAAGCCTTCTAAACAATACTAAAAAATGAAATTCCATTGAACTCTTGCCTATAAATTCATAGAGGTGTTCATAATTTATAAATTTATTTTATAAAATAGTAATAAATAATATACATTTTATAGATTAAAAATGTGGAAAAATACAGAAAATCTTTATGATTTTACCATATCTAGTAAATATGGTGTCAATATCTAGGTTCTTGGCTTCAATATATATACATGAAATAGTAGATCACGTATGTTTTGGGAGATTGTTTGCATGGTTTATAAAAGTTAGTAATTTTGTTTAAAAAATGGATACATTATAGCATTAATGAAATAATATAAGCTATAATAAAGGGTGGTAACAAACAGTCATGGCTTAATAGTCATGAATGTTGAAAATTAAAGGTCTTTGAATTACGCTTTTGTTAGAATTTAATGCAGATAATATCAAGCCTCATAAAGAATTGAAAACTCCACCTTCCCATTCCGTTAACTACCCGCGACTTGCATTTATTTTATTTGGCCCTTGAATATATATTGATTGTTGAAATTGCGTTTGAAACTTCCCCAACAGGGACTTTCCACGTGCCTCCGACTGATTCGTGAGCCATTCCTCACTGTGACTACAGTTCCCACATGACATATCCAAGTCATTTGAGACTAATTTTTTTGCACAATATGATCACCGATTTCATTTTAAAGTGGCAATTTGTATCATTTGTTTCCATATATATTATTTGAGGTATTCCATAGTAAAAGTATATATATATATACACCATACACCCCTACGATATACATATATATGCACATCCTACGGCAATGGTAAAAATACAAAGGGTGATATATATAAATATATATGCATCAACATGATAAAGTGACAGAGAAAAGAGAGAAGAGCAATACCCTGAAGGAAAAGAAAAAAAAAAGAAAGAGGGAAGGAGAGAAAGTGAAGTAGCACAAAATAAATAGAACAGAAAATAGAAAGGGGAATATTTTGAAAATAGAAAGGGGAATATTTTGAAAATAGATGTGTGTAGCAACACAGAAGAAAATTTTTGTAAGAAGAAAAAATGAAGATTTGGACACACAAAGAGAAACAAATTGAAAAATAGATCATCGGTTGTAAGATTGTAAAATTTATCGAATTAATATATATATTATGTGTATGTGTTTTATTTATATTGTCTGGTTGTGTATTTCCCTTATTGGTTGTATTTGACACTAAATTTTGTCAACAGTTTGCTATCATAGCAAACAAAAACTTAATAGTTAGTGGATTTGTCTTTTTATTTTCTGTGTTAAGTTATAATGGCTTCCAACATCAAATCATGGCAACAACCCCCAATATTTGATGGGAAAAATTATGATATCTGATGTATTAAAATGAAAACTTTGTTATCATCTCAAGAGATATGTGAATTGGTTAAAGGAGGCTATACAAAGGTAGTAGACCAAACTACATTCAATGCATTGACACCAACACAAAAGAATGCTTTGAAGGAAAATAGAAGGAAGGATGCAAAGATTTTAAGCTACATCTATAATGCAGTCCTTGATTCAATATTTTCAAGGATAACATCAGGGATTAACTCCAAGCCAGGATGGGATACCTTGCATAGTGATTTTCAAGGAAGTGATAAGGTGAAATTTGTAAGATTGTAAATTCTAAGGAGAGAGTTTGAAACCCTTCTCATGAAAGACTCAGAGTCTATCAATGACTTCTTTACAAGGACTATGACCATTGTCAATCAGATGAGGATAGATGGTGATGTGGTAGAAGAACACACAATCACAGATAAGGTATTGAGAATCCTTCCAGGTAGATTTCACCCAGTGATGGTAGCCATATAAGATTTTAAGGACTTAAATGAGTGTTGATGAGTTAATGAGTAGAAGTATAATATTCTGCCATTAGGAAACTTTTCCAAAATGGATATAAGTTGAATCTTGATAATGGAGAATGTGATTTATATGATAAAGGTGGAAGCAAGAAGTTTATTGGAATAGTGCATATGACACATAACACAATGTTCCCTTTGAGGATCCAAAGTGTAGTAGGCATAACAACGTTTAAAACAATATCCATATATCAATCCACACTATAGCATCTCAGGTATGGGAATTTGAGTCCTGGTTTATGGAATGTTCTTTATAATAAGAAAATGGTTAAAGAATTACCTCATATTCAACAACAAGACAAGGTTTATGATGAATGCATATTAGGGAAGAAAAATAGAAATAATTTTCCGTCAGGTAAATCATGTAGATCAACCTCACCTCTTAACCTTATATAATTAGATTTATGTGGTCCCATGAAAAATTCCTCCATGAATAACATTTCATATTTCACTACTTTCATAGATGACATCGATATGATGTCATGGGGCTTTTTTCTAAAAAATAACTCGGAAACATCTAAGGTATTTAAATAGTTCAAGGCCATGGTTAAAAAGTACAGTGGCCATTATATAAAGACATTGAGAAGTGATGGAAGGAGAGAATAGATATCAAATGATATTTTAAACTTCTATAAGGAGCACAAGATCGAGAAGAAATTTACAACAAGGTATACACCTCAATAAAATGGTGTAGTAAAGAGGAAGAATAGAACCATTCAAGAAATGGACAAAAGTGTGTTGAAAGCTAAAGGATTGTCAATGAATTCTTCGCAAAAGGAGTTGGGACAAAAGTATATCTGTTGAATATATGTCTGACGAAGAGTGTGAGGAATAATATACCTCAAGAATCATGGAGTGGAAGAAAACTAATTTTTAAACACTTGAGAATTTTTAGATGTGTTCCATACGCACATGTGCCAAAGAAAAGGAGATCAAAATGGGATAACAAAGGATAAAAGAGCATTTTCATTGGATATTGTGAGCAATCTAAAGCTTAGAGATTGTGTAATCCAGTTACTAAATATCCGTTAATCACTGGAGATTTTTAATTCATTGAGGAGGCATCTTCAGAAGATGCACAAGAAGTGGATCAGCCACAAAAAAATGTAAATGCACATATCATTGTGCCAAAAGCACTAGATGGAAAAGAAAACAATGTACCAAGTTGGAAACCCATTTCTCAAAGTGGTGAATCCTCAAATGCAAGCATACAACAAACCATGCAAGGACCAACAAATGAGGAATCTTCATCATCATCAGACTCATTGCAGTAGCAAGGTCAAATGAGTAATGTTCAAGAGATCTATGATCAGTTAAGGTATGAATAAAATGAAGATGAAATTATAAATTTTGTTTTACTTTTATTAGTAGTTGATCTAATTTATTTTGAAGAAGATATTAAAATAAAAATATTGTGTGAAGCAATGGAGGAATAAATGCATGCAATAGAAAAGAATGGAATATTGGAGTTAGCAGATCTTCGAGAAGGAAAGAAAGTCATTGGAGTCAAGTGGGTTTATAAATTCAAGACTACTCTCGAAGGAAAAATTGAAAGACACGAGGAAATATTTGTCATCAAAGGATATACAAAAATTCCTGGACATGATTACAATGTGACATTTTGTCTAGTAGCAAGGTTAGAGACTGCGAGAACAATTATTACCATAGTTTTTCATCATAAGTGGAAAGTGCATCAAATGGATGTCAAGTCAACTTTTCTAAATGTAGTGTGATAAGAAGATGTGTATGTGCACCAACAACCTAGTTAAGAAATCCCAAGGCATGAAACAAAGATGTACAAATTGAAAAAGAGCTTTGTCCAGTTTGAAACAAGTACCAAGATCTTGGCATAGTAGGATTGATTGCTATCTGAATAGTAATATATTTAGCAAAAGCAATGGTGAGCCTACACTCTACGTCAAAGAAAAAAATGGAGAGATGTTAATTGTTTTTTATATATAGATGATTTGATTTTTACTGGAAATGCAAGAAAGGAAATAGATAAATCTAAATTATACATGAAGAATGAATTTGAGATGACTGATTTAGGATTGTTGATGTATTTTCTTGGTATTAAAGTCAAAAAAACAGATAAGGGAATTTTTATATGTCAAACAAAGTATGCAAAATAAATCTTGCAAAGATTTAGAATGTTGGATTACAAACCAACATCTATACCACCATAATTATGTCTTAAATTGACCAAAGAAGATTACAACAACGATGTGGATCCTACAAGGTACAAAAGAATTGTAGGAAGATTAGTGTATTTAATTGCAACAAGAGTAGATATAATGTATGCAGTTAGTTTGATTTCCAGATTTATGTAGACACCAAAAGAGTCTCATTGGTAAGTAGGGAAGTGTATTATGAGGTGTGTGAATTGAAGAATGAATTATGGAATTTTACATGATCTTGATAATGGTTTTCAATTAGTTGTATATACAAACAATGATTGGGTATGAAACCTTGATGATAGAAAGAGCACATCTGGATATGTTTTCAATGTTGGATCAAGAGCCATTTCATGGCATTCACAAAAATAGACTGTATTTTCTTTATCTAATGTTGAAGAAAATTATATTATAGAAAACTCTTCCACTTGTCAGATGATTTGGTTAAAAATAATCCTCTCATATTTGCAAGAAAAAAAATAGGGAGGTTTTGTTTTTTATTGTGATAATATGTCTTTGATTCCATTATCTAAGAATCTAGTTTTTCATGGCAAAAACAAACATATTGTAATTAGATATCATTTTATTTGTGAATTGGTGGAGAAAAGAGAAATTGAGCTCAATTTTTGTAGGTCAAACTAATAACTAGCTAGCATTTTTAACAAACCTTTTTCAAAGGAATTATATGAGTATTTGAGAGAAAATTTGGGCATCATAGATGGACTGCCTAACTCCAGAGATTAATTTTGTTTGGCTTGAGATTAATGGGGAGTGTCAGATTTCAAACTTCTCCTTTCTGCTCCATCAACTACACGTGACCTGCATATGTTTTATTTGGTTTTTGAATATATAATGGTTGTTGATATTTCTTATGAAACTACCCATGCACCATTTCCACGTGGCTCTATTCCATGAGCCATCGTCATCTCTCATCCCCATGGACTTCAAAGCCCCGAGATTAATTTCTTTGCATTATATTTGGGTCAAGGTTTATTTGCAGTTCATTTTAAAGTGACTTGTTATATGTTGCAATATATATTATTTTGGGTAAAAACTTTTGGAGCTTTATTTTCTGTAGAAAAAGTAAAAATACTTATATATATATATGGAAACGGTAAAATTAAAAGGGGGAATATATATATAAATATATATGGAGCAGCATAATAAAGTGATAGAGAATAGAGAGAAGAGAAACAACTCAAAGGAGAAGAAGAAAATGAAAGAGAGGAAATGAGAGAAAATGCAGTAGTACAAAAAAATAGAGAAGAAAATAGAAAGGGGAATATTTTGCAAATATATGTGTGCAGAAGCACAGAAGAATTTTTTTGTAAGAAAAAGAAAAGAATATTTAGAAACAAGAAGAGAAAAAAATTGAAAAATAGAGCAACAACTCTGAGATTGTAAAATTTCTCAAATTAATATGTAACGACCCAAAATCACACACACAAACAACGCAGTAAAAGACAGGATAATTTTTTTTTTTGACTTACTTCCACACATAACATGACGTAACATTTCGTCACCAAGGGTACAACTAACACTGTGAACAACTTGATACAAGGATGGCCATAAAGGCAGCACGGAAACATTCACATCTTTCAAGGACAATTTACTTTTCTTTTAGACATGACAACATAGAAGTCCAACCACAAAAAAAAATTACAGTTAGGGCCAACCACAATGAGATATTCTTGGGGTTTATTTATTTTAAAAGGACATCTTGCAATGGTTAGCTTACGTTTTCAAGGAGGCTCAAGATATGATTCGTATAATTCAACTTGCCAAGCCAAGTTTATTCTTTTTACACTGAGTCATCATCTTTAATCTTCTCTATGAAGACATTCATTTTCTTAATTCGTTTAATTAGAGAAATGGGTAATTTAATTTCACAAGGCCATCTATTAACACTTACGCTACTAGAACTTGTTCATGCCCATATGACAACATGGGTTCACGTTCAACAACTTACGAGAAAAATTACAAGGTACCTTGGATAAAGTTAAAGGAAGGAGGTCAAATGAGTTCATCCTTGAGACATCATTAGTTCTCACTGAGGTTCAATTGGAGCTTGAGGTTTTATACGTAATTATTAACGCTCTTACTTAGGCTTCACTGAAAGAGATTATCAAGAGGGAGCTACTTACTTTTAATTAAGTTGAGAGATAAATTGAGTGGTTTCTAAATTTTCTTCTCTTACTTGTTAAATCTTATTAGAAACTAACCATTGTTTTCCTTTAAGCTTGTTTTAAGAATTCACCAAAAAGAGTAGTGTTTACTAGTTCAGTTAGGGATAACACGTTATATAAAAACACTTTGCAAGGATAGTCTCACTCTTGATTACTTAAGGAATTGTTTTTTTCAAGGGGATCTAAACCACAACATATTTCTTTGAATAAAACTTTTAGGTAACTTCTGTAAGGAAAAAGCCACCCCATTAAAACTTACATATAACACATCAATACAATCTCTTAGAAAGATTTAAATTTACACTTAATTCTCAAGATCCAAGTTTTACAATGCTTATGCCAGTGAAAGGATTGAATAACATTTCCCACAAAGATAAGTTACCAGTTTACCTACAGAAGGACAAGATAACATCTTCACGCAATTTCTGAACAACCCAAGGCAAGAGGTCTTCTAAATTCCTTTGCAATCACTATTACAAAATTTACCTCACATTGGACATTTTTACAAGGAATTTCATAAATTGCACTGATGAAACCTTTACAACTCTTTCCTTTAATCTACTCACACAATCCATCTGCACAAATACTAGCTGGAATCAGTTCGCGAGAACTGAGCATGTTAAGGACTACAAAAAAAAACATCATGCTACTTTTAACAATATCATGAAAGGAAACTTCTATATTCTAGAAAAGGATTGAGACTCTCACTACAAGTCAAATTATTAAGACAAAATAAAATTTTCACCATGCCAACTAAGAAGGAGGTCATGTGTTGCAGTTACGAACAATGTCTCTATAGCAACAAGAGTTCAACAACCAATCAGGTAAGACCATAGGCCTTAAAATTTAGAAACAAAATGTGGAGTGTATTGGGATTTCAGTCACGTAATACTATAGATTACATGATGGAAATATAATACTCAACCCACCGATCTAAAATTCATAGGGAAAATAAAAAATTACCAGTTGTGATCATTTCTCACTTATACGACAATTGTTTATTAATTATTCAAGAAGAGCCATAAGATATATCCAAAGGTCGAATGTATACGGATTTTAATCATGTAATCATGATGATTATATGATTGAAATCTAATACTATCAACCTATAATACCCTACCTACCAAGAGGCTCCACAATTAATACTAACAAAATGTTTGAAATAGGCATTGCCTAGTAGTCAAGTGACCTGAGATATCCAAACAAGGAACAACAAAAAGACTTGAAACTACCCAAGTCCGTCATGGAAGTTGGCATTCTAAATATCCATCCAAATTTCATAGTACTTTAAATCCATCATCCTTCTTATGTAATTTTATAATTTCGATTTATAAAAATTTTAAAAAGAAAATCATTATTTTCTCATCACAATATTTTCTTAATGTAACCATCATTACCATACCCAAGTCACCCTTATATATATTTACATATACCACCAACAATAATTAACAAACTTAACAACAAAATTCCGTCATAACACAACCAGATAATCATGATTACATCTACAAACCAAAGAAACAAATCCGGATAGCCACGTACCAAACTTGTTCATAATAATAGAGAGTTCTGAGATAATCATCAGCAAGCCATTCTACTGCAAGGTTCATGACCAAGTTACCAAAATTCATATTATAACAACATGAAAACCAAACTTTAATCATAAAGGAATTTAGAACTACTTTTCATTTTTTATTAAAGAGTTTCACATGCTAGCCGCAACAATAAAGTTGTTATTAAAAATAGCTATTTTTTTAATCAGATCCCTGCCCCAACTTACTTTCCGTCTAACCTAAAGGAAAGGGCAGTCATTATTGTGTATGGTGAATAAGAGCTCAAAGATCCAACTAACTAGCTGTAATAAGCTTGAACCCACAAATATTCGAGAAGCCATAATTGGCTATACATGTAGGTTCGGGTTTCCATTCACAGTAAAATAAAAACAACACTACTCCAACGGTATTTAATTATTAGAATTTGAATTTGATAAGGTAAACGAAATTTACTTTAAAACAATCGAAACATACTAGAGGATTGAATTCCCATGATCACTCACGTTACCATGCAATCCTACTACAGTTCAAATGAATTAAGGTAGATTCTATTTACCTTAATCATCTCTAATCCTCATTAAAAAAAAAAACCATGGTTTGAGCTAGAAGATAGATTTCCTTAAATGTAAGTGTAAAATTTCACAAACCCATAGCTGTCTAAAAAAAAACCCCAATTAGATTTATGGATTAAAATTCCTTGGTAATGAAACTACAAGTTGACTACCAAGAAGGTCAAGCGACCATCCCCAATAATAGTCTTCTCAAAATAATAATCTAGAGAAGCTCCCGTAAAAAAAAAAAACGTTACATCCCATACTGAAAAACTGAAGTATCTCTGAAAAACTATTACAGTAAGCATCTGGGTGAGACCCGTAGTTTCTTTATAATATATATAAAAAAAGACGGAACCCAAATAAAAATTGTAACCACCTAATTATAAATGGTTTTTGATTTATTCGATCACACTAAAATCAAAGAAGGAGATCTCTGTCCCCCTTTTTTTTCTATTTTATTTATTTGACTGCAACTAGCAGAGCTCGCAAAGCATTACAAAAGTTCAGTAAGCCCTTTAACACATATTTCATCCATAGATTCCTACTCGAAGGGAGAACATCAAAACCCGAAGGCACTCTTAATTAAAACCCAGTTTAAAACAAGACACACAAGAGGAACCATTGCAGGGATTGTGTTTATACAAGCACAAAGTGGAATAAGTTGTAGAGAGAGAAAAAGGGATGCTCCAAGCAGAGTACCATTCAAAAACATGAAAATATTTCATTTCAGGAAATTTTTAAAACTAGTACATGTTAGATTAGGTAGTGCTTAACATGCCTGATTTCCAGTCTCTACTAGCCGCAAGGACACCTCCTAGAGCAGCGGCAGCTATAACGATCCCCAATCTCGAATTAGAGGATACCTAGAAGCAAACAAGAAACCCAACTGTAGAAAATAGGTGAACTGAGAAGAGGCGCACAAGCATTACCCAACCTCAAGATTTGATCGAGAATCTTCCATGTTAAATTCACCACCTGGACAGAAGCGAATTTCCAAAATGAAAAGGCAAGACAGCTCAACTAAAACTTTATCTCGTTCTTCTACTACAGCTGCAAGATTTTGCAACAACTGATCACGACTGTGGTCGCGTGCAACCAGAACATCAGGATCAACACCAACGGTTCCTTGGGATCGCCCTGTGGCAGCTGTCACACTTAACTCTCTCTGGAGGCCACTGATTTTCTAGGATAAGTTTACTTCTCTACCCTGTAGCTGCTGCATATAGCCAATCACTTCCTCACGGCACTTTCCTAGGAGAATTTCAGTTCTATGCTCCACTGAAACTACCTGTACAACACGATTTTGAGAACCCACACCCACCCACGCAACATCAGGGTGATAGACCTTCATTTCACCATCAATGAATCCACTATCCAGAACACGCCAATGCAAGCTACGCGGCCACCAAAGTTTCTTTGCGTGAGTAGGTCAAAATGAGGTGTCAGGGTTATAAATTAAGGTAGCTTGGTGAACAAGTAGGTATGTTGAACAATGAAGATAGTTGGTGGAGGCGCCCAACCACACACCACTTGCCAAAAGGAAAAGACAACAACAACCCATGGAACAACTTCTCCCTCACGCCAGGCAAGTCGCATAGATGGCCATAAAGGATGGCATGAAGGTAGGTGAATGCAACTATTTTCTATTAATTTTAAGCTTGCATGGAGCCAAGGGAAAAATACTAGAGGTTGCAGTTTTTAAGGCAACACATTTGAATGGCTAACCAAGGCAACAATAATAGACATCCTCTTCAATTGCGTGAACCCAGGCTCAGTCTACGGGAGAGACCGACAACATAAAAAAAACTTAACGATAATAATTAATACTTAAAATTGATAACAATAGAAAATAAAATATAATCACCAATCGACAATAATAATAATAGTAATATTATTATTATTGTTATTATTATTGTTATTATTACTTTGTAGCTTGAAATAGTTATTAATTATAATCGTAACGGTCAGAAGTCAAGCTCGGCAATAGAGAAAAAGATTATTATTATTATTATGGATATTCCTCTTTACCCGAACACATCCTAACACACCAAAACGTCATTCTAGCCCTCTACTAGGATAATAGAACACGATATGCCTTTAACAGGGTATTCATAAAGGACACTACGAGGTCTACAACCAGAGGAAATGACAACAAAAAGAGGAGGAAAGACAAAGACAAAGGATGCTAATCCTTCTCCGTGAAAAGGAAGAAGTCATCTAACGAATAATGAGAGCGCTCGCAAATGTTCAATGCTTAGCAATAGGCTCACCGAAACAAGGACTAGGGTATGCCAAATGGGGTATTACATTCTCCTCCCCTTAAGAAAAGCATCGTCCTCGATGTGACATAACACAATGGAAAAGAAATGGTTCGCAACCAAGAACAGGTAAGGGCGAAGGTACGCTTATGGTTTAAAATTTTAGTTGATTAAAGCATGGTCACAAGGTAGCCTTAGGAACATTTGGTAGAATTTTTAACTTTCAATGTTCTGTGAAGATTGGCAGTTCTTACTTGTTCATCGTTTCATTTGTCTCTTTCCATTAGCATTATTCTTAGTTTAATTTCTTTTAAAACTTCATCATTGAAGAGTTTTGGTTTATTCCTTATTGTGGGTGCCCAACATGAACTGCTAACACAGCACCCTATCAGGTTCACAAGACACTGCAGATTCACAAGCACGCAAGTATATACTTCATGATTGTATTACACCACAAAAGGTTACTCAAATACGGAATGGAATAGGCACAGTCCACATAACATAGTACTCGTCACACATCAATGACTGACATACAAAATACTCAAACAAAAGAGTACTACAATCCACCAGACATTTCCTCAATTTACATCAATGAAAAACTCACATAACACCAAACCATGCTACAGGTACATAGTGTCCACAAGGGAATCAATGACATATCCACAACATCACAACACATATCCATCTGACATGAGTAACACATACATCAAAATGCCACTACAAAACATCACAATGACTCAACATATATCCCAGAACATCAACCATACACACAAATATCATATGCCTCCTTCAAGTCTCTTATGCCTCCCTCAAAATATTGTGCCTCCCTCAAGTCTCTTATGCCTCCCTCATACTCTTATGCCTCCCTCAAGTCTGTTATGCCTCCCTCAAACTCTTATGCCTCCCTCAAGTCTCTTATGCCTCCCTCAAACTCTTATGCCTCCCTCAAGTCTCTTATGCCTCCCTCAAACTCTTATGCCTCCCTCAAGGAGGCCAGTTGACCCTATGGTCCAAGACACATAGAGTTCGAACACTCCTAACCCAAGTGACACAATAACGTGTGGCTTAACAACCCTCTAGTTATCTGTACTCCTTGGGGCGTACCCCTATACAACAAAGTGGGTCCATAGGTCCAACCATTCCATGGTGCATCCCATGACCCTATTCCGCACATCACGACAATAGAACCAGCATAACAATCCAATCAAAGTGCCAAGTGGCAAAGTACAAGCCTTGGGCAAGGCGGTAAGAATTCCAAATTTAAAAGAAGACCCAAAATCAAGCAAAAATAAATGGCCAAATAGCCATAGTTAGTATCAAAATCCCCATGTTAGTGCCACAAACCAAGGAAATGCCCAAAATTGTAAAGCATGGCAATCAAGAAAAGCTGCTGGTCCTTACAAAATAAAGTAAAAAGCTCAATTTACGAATAAAATCAACTTATAATAATGTCACATTACGATAACTATGTGGCCTTATCTAGCCACCAAAGGGGTACTCAACGAGTTGCTAGCACTCGGAACATCGAGCCTCAGCTCATAAAATACATATCAATAATACAACTGTCATCACCTCTATCTGAATCATCCCGCCACCACTTCGACAAGGCTAAACATAGTCATAGTTGCACTTAGGTTGCATACATACAACCACATAGGGAGAGAGGAAAGAATCACATGTTATCTACTAAACCAAGTTTTGGCTCGAGTTATTGACCCATGGTACACCATTCCTCACTCTCAACATACACTTCTACCGATTTCCCTCAGGATCGGTTAGCGTAAGGTTCACAACATAACATACAACAACATCACTAACATAACGGTGGCACACACATAACTACCATAACGTCTTACATATGGTACATATACATGGTAGATCACGATCATACATTCACTGAGTGTAACACATCACTTTACCACATTCTGCACCCAAAGTGCAATCACCATACGATAGGGTTCATACACTCACAGTATGACCCAAAATCACAACATGAAGCATTACATATTTTCACAGTCATACATACGATGAAAATAGTACATCTCAACATAACATCCATTGCTACATAACAAGGTGGTACACACATTTCTTCAAAAAATGGTAAAAACATCATGATACAACTCATTTCTTTTAACATCAATCTAGTCATACAACACATTGATACACTTACATATCACAATATGTCACAATGTTCCAACACTCCGTCCTCCACATTAGAATTCTTTTCACATATCACAAACAACAATTCACACGTGAACTCTTCATAGAATCCACAAGAAGGAGAGAGAACACTCCCATCCCCGACATATCAACCTGATCACAAACACGCACAAGGTGACATACACATCACGTGCGTTCACAATATCACAATTATGACAATAATCACATCACATTTAAAGCACATTACTCTTCCAATATCTACCACCATCATGCAACATCATCATCATCATGCAGTATCATCATGTAACACCACCACCACCATGTAACATCATCATATAACACCAATCCGGCCCATAGGTTCGAGAGCATGAACCTATGCTCTGATACCAAGTGTAACAACCCAAAATCACACACACAAACAATGCAGTAAAAGACAGGATAATTTTTTTTTTTGACTTACTTCCACACATAACATGATGCAACATGTCGTCACCAAGGGTACAACTAACACTGTGAACAACTTGATACAAGGATGGCCATAAAGGAAGCACGGAAACATTCACATCTTTCAAGGAAAATTTACTTTTCTTTTAGACATGACAACAGAGAAGGTTAACGACAATAAGATATTCTTGGGGTTTATTTATTTTAAAAGGACATCTTGCAATGCTTAGCTTACGTTTTCAAGGAGGCTCAAGATATGATTCATATAATTCAACTTGCCAAGCCAAGTTTATTCTTTTTACACTGAGTCATCATCTTTAATCTTCTCTATTAAGACATTCATTTTCTTATTTCATTTATTTATAGAAATGGGTAATTTAATTTCACAAGGCCATCTATTAACACTTACGCTACTAGAACTTGTTCATGCCCATATGACAACATGGGTTCACGTTCAACAACTTACGAGAAAAATTACAAGGTACCTTGGATAAAGTTAAAGGAAGGAGGTCAAATGAGTTCATCCTTGAGACATCATTAGTTCTTACTAAGGTTTCAATTGGAGCTTGAGGTTTTATACGTAATTATTAATGCTCTTACTTAGGCTTCACTGAAAGAGCTTATCAAGAGGGAGCTACTTACTTTTAAATAGCCTGAGAGATAAATTGAGTGGTTTCTAAATTTTCTTCTCTTACTTGTTAAAATCTTATTAGAAACTAACCATTGTTTTCCTTTAAGCTTGTTTTAAGCATTCACCAAAAAGAGTAGTGTTTACTAGTTCAGTTAGGGATAACACGTTATATAAAAACACTTTGCAAGGATAGTCTCACTCTTGATTACTTAAGGCATTGTTGTTTTCAAGGGGATCTAAACCACAACATATTTCTTTGAATAAAACTTTTAGGTAACTTCTGTAAGGAAAAAGCCACCCCATTAAAACTTACATATAACACATCAATACAAGCTCTTAGAAAGATTTAAATTTACACTTAATTCTCAAGATCCAAGTTTTACAATGCTTACGCCAGTGAAAGGATTGAATAACATTTCCCACAAAGATAAGTTACCAGTTTACCTACAGAAGGACAAGAAAACATCTTCACGCAATTTCTTAGCAACCCAAGGCAAGAGGTCTTCTAAATTCCTTTGCAATCACTATTACAAAATTTACCTCACATTGGACATTTTTACATGGAATTTCATAAATTGCACTGATGAAACCTTTACAACTCTTTCCTTTAATCTACTCACACAATCCATCTGCACAAATACTAGTTGGAATCAGTTCGCGAGAACTGAGCATGTTAAGGACTACAAAAAAAAAACATCATGCTACTTTTAACAATATCATGAAAGGAAACTTCTATATTCTAGAAAAGGATTGAGACTCTTACTACAAGTCAAATTCTTAAGACAAAATAAAATTTTCACCATGCCAACTAAGAAGGAGGTCATGTGTTGCAGTTAGGAACAACGTCTCTATAGCAACAAGAGTTCAACAACCAATCAGGTAAGACCATAGGCCTTAAAATTTAGAAACAAAATGTGGAGTGTATTGGGATTTCAATCATGTAATACTATAGATTACATGATGGAAATATAATACTCAACCTGTCGATCTAAAATTCATAGGGAAAATACAAAATTACCAGTTGCGATCATTTCTCACTTATACGACAATAGTTTATTAATTATTCAAGAAGGGCCATAAGATATATCCAAAGGTCGAATGTATAGGGATTTTAATCATGTAATCATGATGATTATATGATTGAAATCTAATACTATCAACCTATAATACCCTACCTACCAAGAGGCTCCACAATTAATACTAACAAAATGTTTGAAATAGGCATTGCCTAGTAGTCAAGTGACCTGAGATATCCAAACAAGGAACAACAAAAAGACTTGAAACTACCCAAGTCCATCATGGAAGTTGGCATTCTAAATATCCATCCAAATTTCATAGTACTTTAAATCCATCATCCTTCTTATGTAATTTTATAACTTCGATTTATAAAAAATTTTTAAAAAGAAAATCATTATTTTCTCATCACAATATTTTCTTAATGTAACCATCATTACCATACCCAAGTCACCCTTATATATATTTACATATACCACCAACAATAATTAACAAACTTAACAACAAAATTCCGTCATAATCACAACCAGATAATCATGATTACATCTACAAGCCAAAGAAACAAATCCGGATAGCCACGTACCAAACTTGTTCATAATAATAGAGAGTTCTGAGATAATCATCAGCAAGCCATTCTACTGCAAGGTTCATGACCAAGTTACCAAAATTCATATTATAACAACATGAAAACCAAACTTTAATCATAAAGGAATTTAGAACTACTTTTCATTTTTTTATTAAAGAGTTTCACATGCTAGCCGCAACAACAAAGTTGTTATTAAAAATAGCTATTTTTAATCAGATCCCTGCCCCAACTTACTTTCCGTCTAACCTAAAGGAAAGGGCAGTCATTATTGTGTATGGTGAATAAGAGCTCAAAGATCCAACTAACTAGCTGTAATAAGCCTGAACCCACAAATATTCGAGAAGCCATAATTGGCTATACATGTAGGTTCGGGTTTCCATTCACAGTAAAATAAAAACAACACTAATCCAACGGTATTTAATTATTAGAATTAGAATTTGATAAGGTAAACGAAATTTACTTTAAAACAATCGAAACATACTAGAGGATTGAATTCCCATGATCACTCACGTTACCATGCAATCCTACTACAGTTCGCATGAATTAAGGTAGATTCTATTTACCTTAATCATCTCTAATCCTCATTAGAAAGAAAACCATGTTTGAGCTAGAAGATAGATTTCCTGAAATGTAAGCATAAAATTTCACAAACCCATAGCTGTCTAAAAAAAAAACCCCAATTAGATTTATGGATTAAAATTCCTTGGTAAGGAAACTACAAGTTGACTACCAATAAGGTCAAGCGACCATGCCCAATAATAGTCTTATCAAAATAATAAGCTAGAGAAGCTCCCGTAAAAAAAACAAAACGTTACATCCCATACTAAAAAACTGAAGTATCTATGAAAAACTATTACAGTAAGCATCTGGGTGAGACCCGTAGTTTCTTTATAATATATATAAAAAAAGACGAAACCCAAATAAAAATTGTAACCACCTAATTATAAATGGGTATCGATTTATTCGATCCCACTAAAATCAAAGAAGGAGATCTTTGTCCCCCACCTTTTTTTTTCTATTTTATTTATTCGACTGCAACTAGCAGAGCTCGCAAAGCATTACAAAAGTGTAGTAAGCCGTTTAACACATATTTCATCCATAGATTCCTACTCAAAGGGAGAACATCAAAACCCAAAGGCACTCTTAATTAAAACCCAGTTTAAAACAAGACACACAAGAGGAACCATTGCAGGGATTGCATTTATACAAGCAAAAAGTGGAATAAGTTGTAGAGAGAGAAAAAGGGATGCTCCAAGCAGAGTACCATTCAGAACATGAAAAGATTTCATTTCAGGAAATTTTTAAAACTAGTAGATGTTAGATTAGGTAGTGCTTAACATGCCTGATTTCCAGACTCTACCAGCTGCAAGGACACCTCCTAGAGCAGCAGTAACTATAACGATCCCCAATCTCGAATCATAGGATACCTAGAAGAAAACAAGAAACCCAACTGTAGAAAATGGGTTAACTGAGAAGAGGCGCAGAAGCATTACCTAGCCTCAAGATTCGATTGAGCTTCTTCCATGTTAAATTCACCACCTGGACAGAAGCGACTTTCCAAAATGAAAAGGCAAGACAGCTCAACTAAAACTTTATCTCGTTCTTCTACTACAGCTCCAAGATTTTGCAACAACTGATCACGACTGTGGTCGCGTGCAACCAGAACATCAGGATCAACACCATCAGTTCCTTGGGATCGCCCTGCGGCAGCGTGTCGCACTTAACTCTCTCTGGAGGCCACTTGATTTTCTGGGATAAGTTTACTTCTCTACCCTGTAGTTGCTGCATATAGCCAATCACTTCATCACGGCACTTTCCTAGGAGAATTTCAGTTCTACACTCCACTGAAACTTCCTGTACAACACGATTTTGAGAACCCACACCCACCAAAACAACATTAGGGTGATAGACCTTCATTTCACCATCAATGAATCCACTATCCAGAACATGCCAATGTAAGCTATGCGGCCACCAAAGTTTCTTTGCGTGAGTAGGTCAAAATGTGGTGTCAGGGTTATAAATTAAGGTAGGTTGGTGAACAAGTAGGTATGTTGAACAATGAAGATAGTTGGTGGAGGCGCCCAACCACACACCACTTTCCAAAAGGACAAAACAACAGCCCATGGAACAGCTTCTCCCTCACGCCAGACAGGTCGCATAGATGGCCATAAAGGATGGCATGAAGGTAGGTGAATGAAACTATTTTCCATTAATTTTAAGCTTGCATGGAGCCAAGGGAAAAAAGACTAGAGGTTGCAGTTTTTAAGGCAACACATTTGAATGGCTAACCAAGGCAACAATAATAGACATCCTCTTCAATTGCGTGAACCTAGTCTCGGTCTATGGGAGTGACCGACAACATAAAAAAAAACTTAACGATAATAATTAATACTTAAAATTGATTACAATTGAAAATAAAATATCATCACCAATCGACAATAATAACAATAGTAATATTATTATTCTTATTATTATTATTATTATTATTACTTTGTAGCTTAAAATAGTTATTAATTATAATCGTAACGGTCAGAAGTCAACCTCGACAATAGAGAAAAAAACTTATTATTATTATTATGGATATTCCTCTTTAACCGAACACATCCTAACACACCAAAACAGTCATTCCAGCCCTCTACTAGGATAATAGAACACGATATGCCTTTAACAGTGTCTTCATAAAGGACACTACGAGGTCTACAACCAGAGGCAACGACAACAAAAAGAGGAGGCAAGACAGAGACAAAGGATTCTAATCCTTATCTGTTAAAAGGAAGAAGTCATCTAACGAATAATGAGAGCACTCGCAAATGTCCAATGTTTAGCAACAGGGTCACCGAAACAAGGACTAGGGTACGCCAAATGCGGCATTACATAATATAATATATCTTATGTGTGTGTGTTTTATTTGTATTGTCTAGTTGTGTCTTTCCCTTCCCTGTTGTATTTGGCACTAAATTTTGCTAACATATTTTTAGTTAGAAACACCATTTTTCCCCAACCAGAATCAAATACTAAACAAAAATAACACTACCTTATACCGAATCGGGTGAATAAGACATACTAGCAATACATGGCTTAATAGAAAATATCTCCCAGTAAAGCGAACAAGACATACTGCAGATAAAATGATGGTGTACCTTATTATAGAGGATATAATATAACCTTGATCATGGACGAAGGTTTTCTCTCTTCATGATTAATGATCTCCTACAAATGTTAAAAATCAAGAGCAACCTTCTTGATTTTAACTTTAATCCATATGAAAATAATAACTTAAAAAAATGACTTTTTTGTATTGAAAAAAACATGCGACAAAAAACCGATACAAATATGCCAAATTTCAAGATATCTTTAGCTCAAAGTAAAAACTAAATTATATATTTAAGTGTCTTGTTTCCGGCACATGAAAGATGGATCACCCCTGAGTAGTTCATCATCTTCTATTCTTAGGCCACATCCTAGTAGTCTATCATCTTACATCTATGGGTCACGTCCTTATAGCCCTTCTTCTTCTATTCTTAGGCCACATCCTAGTAGCCCTTCATCTTCTATCTATAGGTCATGACGTAGTAGCCCTTCTTCTTCTATTCTTGGACCACATCCTAGTATCCCTTCATCTTCTACATATGGCTCACCTCCTAGTAGCCCTTCTTCTTCAATCCTTGGACCATATCATTTTCATCAATCACATCATCCTTCTAGCAATGACCATGCTAATCCCACCATCATTTCTCTTGTTCCTATCATCAATCATAAACGTTTCCTTTCTTCTCCTTCTAAAGATCAGAAAAGTCACAAGTCACCTTATAATAAACCCCAACAGGTTCATTATGAAGCTCAGGTCAAAAATTCCTAGAGCTCAAAATCCCCCAACAACTTGAACAATTTCAAAGTTCTAAATCAAGAGAGATTCAAGAATGCACATCAACATAACCATCAATTATGACGTAAAGTGTTAAACCTCTGGATAGGGAACTCAAGCTCCCAAATAAAAAATCCATGTTTTATGATAAATCATAGTCATTTATTGAGTGTGAATTCACCACGATCATTGAGATCAGGGAAAACATGACTCTTGATTAAAAAACACACCTAGTGTAACTTATCAAGGAAGTTACAAACATTGTTGTTGGATCTTACCACACATAGTGACTGTGTTCGTCCCAACCTCTTAAAACTTTCAAAAATCTAAAAATAAAAAACAATTCAAAAATCTAAAAAAACATTGAGAAAACGCAACAAAAATCAAAGGTACGAAGATCAAACATTACAATCAAGTGTTGCGTACACATGGATATTTCTTTCTTCCCTTCCTTGTTATTCTTTTGCAAGTCTTCCTTCCATTTTTATCCCTTCAGTGATATTTTGGTTAGCTTATTCAGACGTATTTTGTGACATTTTTCTCTATGGTATTTGTTTGACCCTAGTCTTTTATCACCTTGGTAAATTAAAGAATGACTAACCTCTTAGAGATCCTATCACATTCAACATCGAATAAACATTTTGCGAAGAACTTTTGGACATATTTGTTGACACTAGCCTATGTCATCATCGTAAGAACTTCCATATCCTTCCATCAAGCCATCAGTGGTTCTTAACGCCTTGTCAAACAAGAGAGCTTAAATAAGATTTTAGAAAGCAAAAGAATCAAAATCAATCAAAAATCAAAAGCTAAAAGCTACAAAGCAAAAGCAAATTTATATATTACTCTCTCTTGGGGTATGTCCAATAATATCTATCGGGGCTATGGATGGCTGACTGGCAGTAGAGCAATGTTACAATTAGAATCAAATACATCTTCGTCAGGGCTATGGATGCCTGACTAACAGCGGAGAAATGTAAAACTATCCTTTCACCAACCATTCACAAAATCACCTTTCATAATAAGTCATTCCTACACATTGGCTAGAGTCTCCTCACTTGTTTTCTATTAAATCTTCACTTCAAGAGGTAATAAACTCCACGTGTACACATTGGATCTCTATGAGTAGGCAAGATTAGTATGTTACCAAGTGTCTCATTTTGGATCTTTTTCAAACTCTTACTCTAGTCCATATCTTGTCTTACAATTTTTGCCTTTGGTTAATCAATTCTTCATCGTGAGGATTCTAAGCTACATTCATATCATTCACATCATTCTTCTACTTCATTAAGAACATCCATGTGTATAAGATTACTTGTTTGCCATGTTTGCGGACATGTTTTTCACCTTTCACAAAAACAATATTTTCCTTTCTTTCTATCATGTGCATTTAGGCCCACCTACAATGGGGGAATAATTACTTCTTCCCATCATTTCATTGGTTTATGTTCATCATCATGTTAAACCTATCCATAATGGCCTTGGGTCCTACTTCTACCCATGAAGAGTTTACCTTTGAATACTCCCACCTAATTGTTGGGGCATTTTTACATCTTCACCTTTCTGGTACGCACGTGGCCTTATGCCCTTGTACATCCCATATATCACTAGGGGCATCCATGCTTCCTTGTCTTGCTGTACATAATTTCATGAAACATTCAAAATCAACCAAAACATTCAAATATGTTAGAAAAATCATCAAAAACATTCAAATATGTTTTAGAAAACTTCTAAAAATTGAAAATCATCCTATAAAACGTCACTCTTTTTTTCTCACTTTTTCATGTGCGTGACTTACAGATCATCTTGATCTACATCCATCAATAAAATTTAGGTTGCTTACTTCATCATTAGTATGGGGAATAATGAGTTGCCTAGTACTATTTTGTAGTGCACATTAATTTTCCATCAGACCCAAGTGTCCTCCATTATTCCCCTCGCATGTATCCTTTCTTGGGGCACCATCATCAACCCTTGTCGTTAATTCACACAAGTCGTAACTGAAGCTCGATAATAAAAACATTATATTATGTTTCTCTGTTTGTTTATCTTGTTTACTTTCTCGTATTGTATTACATTTTGTATGTTGCATGGAGTTAGGCATCCTTAACTTACTCATATTGCATTGCATTTTGTATGTTGCATGGAGTTGGTGTTTTCAGCAATGGACAATTGTTCATAGTATGGCTTTTCTTGTCATTCTACTTTTATCGTATGCTTATATTTTTCATAAGGACCGATGACGTAGCTCTTATGGAAATATGATGACATCAAAATTATTCTAATACATAGTGGCTAGAGGATACACTCTTCTCTCTCCTCCTCCATATTTCTTTTGCGTAACTTTTGTCTCACCCCTAGTTTTCTATTTTACCAGGGCATCCTGCCCCTTCCCATTCTTCTATCTATCTCTTACCGTTTTCGACCATCGATTGTCTTCCTTCATCACCCTATCGACACTCAAGGAGGAATCTCTCCTTCCTACTAATTTTTATTTTATCCCTTCAAAATTTCTTTTGTCTACTATCTTTGAAGTGGCGTCACTTACACCACATAAAAGAGGGGCAAATGTAGACACCCATAATTACGCCCAAGCAATTTAAATACTTAAACTGTGCTGATTATCTATCTGGTGAAAAATTGACGACATATTGTCAATAACGCTCATTTTCCCTCATATCATCATTAATTAATTACACTAAGCTAATTAATTAAGTTGCCTATCCAACAAATACCCTAATTAATGAAATTTCTTGAATAAATCACCCCTTCTACCTAGACTAATTAATTATTATTAATTCATTAGTTTTCCCTTCCATTTAACCAATAACTCAATATTAAATTGATTTAATCCCCTTCTAATAGCATAAATTGTACTAATATTCCTCTAATTAGCTTCTAAAAGCTTACATCTACCTATTTGTTAATCACCTTTGATTAATTAAAACACCCCCCAACTCCCATGACTTGCTAAGCATAAATTAAACCCTTCTAAAGTAAGGTTACCTTTTATAAAGAAATCTTATCCATTCCTAATCATGTTTTACATTTATCCCACATGCAAAGGGATGAAGTGTTTCCTTTATCCATTGGGCTATATAAGGATCCCTCCTTTTACCTTTATACCTACACCTAAACTTCTTGAGAAATCAAATGCAAAGCATATAGAAAAATAGAATAAGAACTTGCCTTTTGTTTTCTTGAGAGTTCATCATCTTGAAGAGTTAAGTCTCTTTCCTAAGTGCTTAGGTCATATGGGAGATGTCAAAAGGGTCTTGTAGCCCAAATTTGACAAGCCCTCATTCCTATGTTCTTGGAACACCAACGAAAACTATATTTGATATCCATGAATCCTACATAGGTCCATTCATTTATTTGTTATGAGAGAATAGAGGATTTAGATGTTTAACATTATTAGTTTTAAAGCTTTATATACTGATGAATGTTAGCATCTAACCTTGTTCAATTCATATCATGATGGTGCTTAGTAGTTTGTTTAATTTTTGCTAATTAAGGCTATTAGGTGTTAGTATTTCTTTACATTAGCATTAGTTTAAAAATAATTCATGCACATAGGAGGTATAAGCAGCATCACCCATAGTTTCTTGCTCCTTTAGCTCGCATGATGAAGCCTGAGTTTTGTTTACTATGTTTTAATGTGGTTACAAACTACATTCTATTTTGGACTATATTTTAAATGTGAAATTTGCATGTGTGTTTGTGGAAGCCTATTTTTTCTATGAGTTGAAACACATCTTTCATTGCATTATGGTTGGGGATCAAGAGCCAATGAAGTAAGATGGATTCTCCTTTTCATTGGATGTCTTGGTTGGGTGGAGAGCATTACCTTTCCCCTGCTCTTGTTGTGATCAGAATTGGAAGAATGATAAATCTACATGTTGTTGTTCTTGAGCAAGGGACAGAAAAAAAAAATAGTTGACAATCCCTTGATGAAAAGAAATCTTATTGTAACATTTCCCATTTGAAGTGGTTGAACTTGTATATGTTTTGTAATGGAAATATGTTGTATGTAATTTTGAAATATAAAGGAGAGATATACTATGTTTTCTATCTTGAAAGAAAGAGATGTATTTTGTATATTGTATTGTGAAAATCAACAGAAAAGAGAAGTTGTAAAAGAAGGAAATATTGTCTTTGGAATAAAAATTGCATTCTTTTCCATGATTGGAACTATTGTTGGTTAAAATCTAAATTTGAAATGTATTTGAAAGATCTATTTGAAAGGAAGAAATGCGTGTGAGGAAAATACAAAAATCTGTCTTTTGAAATGTGTAAAATTGGAAATCAGAATTACATTTTGGTTTTGAATAGTTTTATTTGAATCAACTAAATGTATTATAATAGAATTGGAATGAATTATAATACTTGGAAGATGAAAATGGAAAATAGATCCCTTAAAATTTGATCTTTGATTTGTATTTTCAAACTGCAACAATGAAATAAGAAATTAAACAATTAAATTGAAGTAGTAGGTGCTAAATGAATTCAATTGGATAAAAAGACTTAAGAATTTCTTAGAAAACTTAGCAACATTGGGCTCAACCCATTATGATGTCATTTTTTCTGTCAAAGTTTTATTTTTTATTGGGATTCAATCAAACAAACTTACCTTACAAATCCATCCTAAATCCATCTAAAAACAATTCTCCCTGTCTAATTGACATGTTGAGAGAGGAAGAAGATCAGTTGATTAAAATTTCATAAGTTAAAATTTACCAGCTTGCCTTTCTAAAGCCTGCAGATCATGTTCATGACATTTACCCATTAACCTTTAACAAAATGAAAAATTAATGCTTCCTGAGCAAAGAGGGCTTTGAGATCTTTCCAAAAAGTCCTTGTTTTCCCATAACCAAGTCCCCATTCAAAATTTATGGCCTTCGAAAGTATTTCTTCATTTGGAGTCAAAAATAATTCTAAATGTAAAAAAAAAATTAGGGAAAATTTTCCTTGGCGGACCCGCTGGCCCAAATTTTCCTTTAGCACTTTTTGGTGAAAAACACTAACAGCACAAATTTCCCTGTTACTCCGCTGATCCACAAGCCTTTCTTTTTGTCAAAAATCACCTAATTTCAAAAAAGAAATTTGTGAAAATTTCCCCCGCGGACCTGCCACCTCGCTTTTTCCTTTTTTGTTTTTTTCATGGCCACGTGGGCTGCAATAGTTAACCTTTAAAATAATTTAGGAAATTTTTCTAAGTTTCCTTTGACATCCTGTTGGACTATAGCCAATTAGGTGCTGCCACGTGGCATCACATGGTGTCGGTAGAGGAGCGGATCCCCTTTTAGCTTAGCACTTCAAAAATATTTTTGGGAAAATTTTCCTATATTCTCCCACTGGCTTGCAGATCCGCATCCAATGGATGGATGACATGTGTCTTCACAACACGTCTGCGGAGGGGCAGATATTTTTTATGTATTTCAACCTTTTCTTCTCAGAGAAATCAAATTTTGCTAAATTACTTTGACAGCCTGACGGGCCACAACCAATCATTGATTGACTTGTGGCATCATTCGAGGAATTAGGAGGTGCGTGCTATTTGAATCCTTTTCACTTTTAACCCTAAAAATTAAAATCTCTAAGTTTCCCCTGAAGTTCATTTCCCCTGTGACCAATCAACACTTGATATGTGGTATCTTGGGCGTCGGCAGAGGCCTAGATCATTTCATTCCATAGCGCCTTTCATCCAAAAAGGATCATTGTCTTAAAATCCTCTGATGGCCTAATTTTCTACCAGATTTTATAAATGCTAACACGTGTCCTCTTCTGGCTCACGGGTGCATGAAGGAAGATCACACTTTTCTCCAAAAGGGAAAATTTTCTAAAAATCTCCATGCCCCACCCTCCCGCACATGGGAAAAAAAATTGCTTCCCCGTCCCGGTGTGGGTGCGCTGAAGTGAAATGAACTTTTTTCACAAGGGCGCTAAGGGAAAACTTTCTTCCCTAGGCCTGCAAGCCTACCCTTGGTAAAATTTTCTTCCCTAGGCCCGCCAACCCATAACATGAGAATTATAGGGAGTTAGAAGGACTTATTTATATCATTGGAAAGGGGAAGAAATTTCCTATCTAATGGTTTTGTTTTAAGGAAAAGTTTAGTGCATTAAATATGTAAAAAATAGGTTAAATTGAAAGGTAAGCCTAAGAGTGGGGAAATGGGAAATAACTCCCCATTAATTTAAAATGTTAATCCTAAAATATAGGTTGACCCTTTAGGGGGTCATGTCATGTGGTAAGTAAATGTTTCCATAACTCCATGTAAATGAGAACCATGCCTAATTTTATGCCTAGTTGAATTAAATACCTTTTTTATATAATTGTTTTGACCCCTTTAACCCTCAGAACTTTATTAGGGAATGTTGCATTTTAGTGTTAATATAATTAATTGATAAATCAACACCTAAAGGAAATTTAATCTCTTCTCAGCTAGTTTTACTCATTAATTGTATTGTAATCTTTAATGTTGGTTATAATGGAAAAATTCATCTTCTTAACATAATTAACCTTGATATATTTCTTTGTGACAGCTACTTCTTTGAGGCTTTTTGGTAGTCCCACCTTAAGATAAAATAAAATTATCCCATAATTTTTGTAACTAATCCTAGGTTGTTCTTGGGTCTTAAGTAGGTTGTTTTAGTGAGCATCACATAATGTGCCACATGCCTAGGGTGTGATAAAATTGCATCGGATGCTTGAAAAGTCTAAGTATGGGCAGATCCAATGGAATCTTCCACGTGTCTCTTCAGAACATTTTTGGTATGAAGCTCAAACGAAGGATTGCCAAACAAGCGCGTGCCTTACATGTTTGTAGGGTCTGAAAAACTTTCACCGAACACTTGAAAATTCTAAGTATGGGCAGATCTAGTGGAAACCTTGATGTGGTTCCTTGGCACTCTTTCAAAAGTAAAATTTAGGAGTAGGTCCCCAAATAGGCGCGTGCCCTACCATGTCGCGGGCTTAAGAAATTTGCAAAAGGTTCTTGAAAAGTCTAAGTATAAAGAGGATCTAGCAGAATCCTCCACTTGTCTCCCTGATGTAACTCCAAGGCTAAAACCCAGAGGCGGGACCTCAAATTAGTGTAGGTTCTCCACATGTCTATGGTCTAATAAAGCAATACTGACCATTGAAAACTCTGAGCATGGGAAGAGCCAGCAGAAACCTCTAGGTCTCTCCTTGGCACAACTCCAAGGGTCAAAATGAGAGGTGAATCCTTAAATGAGGCGGGCCTGCGGGGGCATTTTTCATTTAATGCCACTTCAAAACAAATCCAAACTTTATAAAATACCTCGAGTGACCCACCCTTTTGTGTTTAATGTGGATTCAACACATGGATTTATCTAGGAACTTGCAGGGTCATGCTTCACTTTTATACCTTACTCCTTTTTTCAAAACAAGGCTAAAAGTTCCAAATTCCTACAGCGACACAGCTCCCCGCTTTGACTTGAAAAATTACCATGTGTCCATCTTTGAGGTGAAATTAAGATATTTTCCTTGCCCCTTCATATTGTTGAATATCTAATTTGAAACTCTCTGGGCCGTGGGACTAATTTGGAATTTTTTACAAATGTGAAAAAATGACAAGTTCATAAAAAAAACCTGTTGTAACGCATCCAATTAGAAAATACCAATCCAATTAGAAAATAACATGTATCCATAGATGTTGGGATGGGATTTAGAAAGGAGACACAATCGTGGAAGAAACCCAACAATAAAACTTTTCCCCGCGGAGAGAATACTGTAAATAAAACTAAGACTCAATGTGATGCACGACCCAAGGAAAGGACTGAAAATGGACACCAAATGAACGATAAATCTTTCATGCATCCATACATGGAGAAATAGAATGCTTCAAACCATGCAGATTGAAATTTTTTGAACAAACAGCGCGAGATTAAATTGAGCACCAACACCTACCTTCTTCATTGTTTAATAGCCCAATGTAATGTATGAGAAATATAGAAGAAATAATGTGTTATTTTCTATGTAAAAATGATCCAGATTTATTTGATAATTTATACAAGAAACAAGTGAAGTCAATTCCTAGTGAATTTTGTTTCTTAAAATATTAACAATGTGAATGTGTTGGCTAAGACATTGTTTACTAAAATACCAAATGTATTTTTGAATTTTGAAAAAACTTGCTATGTAATGTAGAATTTGCTTAAATACATGTGTATTTTACACATTAGCAATACAATTATTTCATTTTAAGGTCTCAATAGTGAATTGTTATTACTTATTTCCTCTACAATATTTCAGGTGCAATAATATATTACTCAATATGTTTATTAAGAAGGTATTATTGATTGAATAATATTGGAAATCCTTGATATAAATTACCATAGGGTGCCTTGGGAGGATGGGATGGATCAAAAGAATGAAAAATTTACAATTGAGAAAGGTATTGATTTCCGGAACCGGGAAGATTCACAGGTTAAGTAAGGAGTTGTGAATTCAATCTGCCAAGTATTAGGGTTGCCACGGGTTGGTGGTGGACTGTAGGACCAAGCTAACTGAGATAAGCTGGAGGCAGATTTGTGCCCTCACCTTAGGGCTCCCAAAATGAATGCAAATCTGTCTAGGGCACATCGACAAGGTAGGGACGGTAATTGGAATTAGGGGGTTGGAGATATAGGAAATCGTGGCTTGGTGTATCCCCAGAAGATTACTTCCTTCAAACATGCACTGGAAAATAGGGGCGGCCGATCCTCGAGAAAGCATGCTTCAAATAAAAAGGCCTACCTGGTCAATCTAGTTGAGGATATTCCTTCACTCACCATCAAAAATCCATAAAATTATCATGGGATGTGGTGGTTTGTAGGTTTAATGGTTTTTGGCCTTCCTCCTCAGCTCCGTACCAATGGGTTTTCAAAAATTGGACAAATACATGAAAAATCTCTCTCTGTTCCAAAGGTTTATTTGTTTTCCATTTTAGGGAATCTAAAGATTACCATCGATGTTTGAAAAATGGTACTTTGTTATGGGGACATGTGGGTTTATTTATTACTGTAGGGTTCCTAGATTTCAATTTGAATACTTATTTGGTCGCCAAAACACCGGTTTGGGTAAGGCTTCCTAATCTCCTCTTACATCTGTGGGATGCCTTAGAAGATATTGCAATTTTTTTGGGAAAATTTATAAAAGATGACTTGGAAAAAACACATTCGGGTCTATGATCATTTTCCTGAATTTGCATTGAAATTTATTGAAGAAAAGGAATACCTGATCGAATCAACCTTAAATTTAGTAATTTTCAGCATACCGAGGTCTTAGACTATGAGAATGTAAAGATTAATAGTGTTTCACATTATTGATCATATATTATTATATGTAAATGTAATATTTATAATATTACATTAATATGAGGATGTAAATGAGTTGTTATAAACAACTCATATATTAGAGTTCACATATAGTTTTGTTATACCCGTGAATATTATTCTATGATATTTGTTATAAAACCTCCCAGAATAATCGGAGGCTGTTTTCCTATCTATATGACTATATTATTATATTTGTAATGTTTTCATATTATGCTGAATATAATATATTTTGTTGTGTTAAATCTGGTGCTCTGCTTACATTTGATATTAGAGCGAGATGAGATGCTGGTAGGGTGTGCATATGAAAACTATTCTAAAGTAACATTTTAACTCATGCGTTGGATCTACCGCATTCAAAGATTGTATGGAGTAAGTATCGACATCAATCATGTATTTGATAGTCACCATTCATATAAAGGTGTCTAGTATTATTGTTAAAATTCGAAGTTACAGGAAATTATATTGAATTTCTTGTACCATCATTTGGAAATATGTTAGATATATTAGTTGAATTGCTCGATCCACATTTTATATCAGTTCAGAATAGATCACACCTCCATCAACGTGCATCCCATAATTGAGGTGTTCGAACCTGGTCTTGATACATGTTTTTGAAGATTTACAAATATCTCCTTCTTGTGTAGATCATACCCAAGTTAATGACCTATAACAAGGTAGATTCTTGATTCTCAAGTAGTTTATAACTTTGATTTTAATTCCCTTGACTTAGGAAAAACTACACTGAATCAGGTTACAGGTATCTTTTAAACCAACTTACAATAGCGCCAAAGTCTTCCATCCACGTGCAGACCTGTCAATTGCTATTACAAGGGTTCTTCAATCATCATCTCTACGTTTATAGAATTGTTGAATGTAATATTCTATAACAGATACAAATTTTGTATATAATTATCCCTTCATATGTGTGCACCAACATTCCACGACCTTATTCATGAATTCTTCATCTCAAAAGATCTGCACCAATTAAGGGCATGGGCAAAGTCATCCTCAGGTCAGGTCGTAGTTAAGAAGGTTATCTGAATTGTGTATTACAATGAGTTATTGCGTCTTTGATCTACAGTCTATAGTTTTTTATTAGTCTAGTTAAGTCATGTCATTATAGCTTGATATGTGTTAAATTTCTCTTTGTTAGTGTTATATATAAGAGTCAATTGTAATTTTTCATCTAGTCTAAACTTACAGTCATTTTAAAAGTGTCATGAGTTTATTCAAAATATAGTTTTCATATCATGTAAAGTCATTTATTTAAAACTATCCCATAGTCATTATAAGTTTTGTATTTTAAGTCAGTTTTTATATTAAAATGTCATTTGTGTAGAGAAATTGGAAGTTGGTAATTTAATATGTGATCTTAGGATTTGTAATGGTATCATGTTTAAGAGTCACTTAGTCAAAATTAAGTTATATTCATATTTGTTATGTCTTTGAAAGTATTGTTTTAGTCATTAATTGTTATTGTTTTCTGTTAGTAATTTTGTTGTCAAAGAGTCGGATCAAGTCTTTGTAGAAGTCTAAAATTTTTTTTAAAAAAATTGCCTCCCTTTTCAATAATTGGACGCATTTTCACTTGTACGCAACGTACATCTTGTGGAGATATTTTTTAGATCTCCATGATCATATGCAGCTGAGTTAGTAGTGTCAAATTGGAGGTAGGAGGTAATGGGGCATGGAGGGCGATCAACGGATCTCATTAATCACCAATGAAATGCTCACATTCAAATTTGGTGGGAGTATTTTCTATTATTTCATTTGTGTGCTGTGCTGAATAAAATGGTGTGTGGTTTCCTTCCCATGTTTTGATTCAAATGAGGAAGATGTGCATTTTGGAACTTGAGAACAGTTATATAGGAGGGTAGTTAAACTAGAGTGATCCTCTAACTATAAAGATCCTTCGACTTTTGTACTTCTAAGATCGATCATCCGGTGAAATCTATCGTTCACTGGAAGTAAAAGCGAGAACTATTGATTTCACGTATGTAGGTGAATCGGTGGAAGTGTGATCCCTCAGTATATAGAATTTTGGTGTAGATTATGCAGAAATATCTGCCATTTGTAACCATCATGTAACTTCAATAATAATAAGAAATTTGGAAAAAAAATGGATCAACATCTTCGAGCAGATGTAGTTTTGTAGACCCAGATTTGGTTTGTGCATCAAATTTTAAAGATAATCCAAATAATCGTATCTCCGACAGTAAAGTTTTTACAAAGAATAATGATACAAAGATGGGATTTCAAGAAAACCACTTGGTTGTAGGTGGTATAAAAAGGGGAAATACTTTTGAAAGTTTGGAATCATATGAGCAGTTTGTGCTAGATAATTTGATGGCTTTGAAAAATCCCAGTGACTTTGCGTTGGTTATTGTGTATGATCTAGAAAAATGGCTAGAGGTAAAGAACAGGAAAAATAAAAAAGGACACATAATCAGCATCGATGATTATTTTCCATCCCAGGGTGGGAAGTGATTTTAGGATTTTTTTTGTTATGTCGATATGCAACTGTTGTTTGGCTTTTCAAGCCCTTTTGATTTCTTGAGAATTTGGCCTCAATATAATGAATAGGGAATGGGTCCCTTCAACCCACCTTATCAATAATAAAAAATAAGGTATTATTGATTGAATGTATAACATTATATTATATTTATTAAAAAAATTCATCAACCTTGTACTCAGGGTAATGTTTAACCTGCCCTATCTTAAAAATAACCATAGATATTATTTGGAAAATTTCTATAAATGACTTTTGAAATCTTGGAAAATGCCACAAATTAAAAGGAAATGTTGTTATCTCGGATAAATTGTTAGATGTTAGCATTAGGGTACTAACTTGTAGCAAATTTCTCTTTTGTGTATGTGGTAAAGGTGATTTGAATATTATAATTTGGATATTATTGTGATGCGCCCTTAAACTATTGTTTGTATTAGGATATGAGTAGCTGACTTGTGGCTTACCATATCATTTTATTATACAATTTATACTTTATCATGCTTAATAGGTCAGCCTTGGTGATGGCCATAGCATATGAATAGTATATATAGGGGATTGTAGGTAGTAGTTCATTATCATTTGAGCATTTGAGTCTTATTATATGGTTTGGAGGTTGCCCCCTCGAAGTGGTGAAGCTATTATAATTGCATATTGAGATCATTATTCTGAAATATTATGTTATTTGGTGTTATATTGCTGCTCATAATCTGAATTATACTAGTGATTTAATTACAAGTGATATCGGAGCTGTGATTTGGGCCAAAATTAGGGCAAAAACCGTAATTTTTTGTTTCCACAATGTATTTTGAACTAGAGTGAACTGGTGGGAGATATGTTTACCAGAGTTTTGAAACATTTCAAGTAAGGATCCCTAAAAATTTCAGACTTTTTAAATTTATTTTGCACAAGTTATTAGAAATTTAGTTTTTTTCATAAAATCACTCCCTAGGGTGCAAATAGTGATTTTTTTTTCAAGTTCTTTACATTTTCGGAAGCCTGTCAAAAAAATAGTACTAGTATCTTCTCTATGTTTTTCCTTTTTGGCCGAATTTGTATCAAAAACCTAAACCCTAAGGTTTGATATCATGGCGGTGCCTTCCACAAGAGCAAAAAAGAATCCGGTTACTCTGGGTAAAACCCCATATAAATATGGGATAGTGATTGAAGAGATGGAGTAAGAAGGGTAAATACAGATTCCTCAGCACTAGGGTTTACCTCAGTTGATAATAAGGTGATCCAACTTGATTATGAGCTGTGAAATGTATAATCTGAGATGGCCTCTAAAGGAGACATAGCCCAAATCAATCATTGGTTGGATGATATCATGCAACATGTAAAGGGTAAACAGTGTGGCCCAAATCCAACCCATATCAACCAAGGAAGATCTCTAGTTCAAAATCATGGACAAAATAACCATGTTGGATCACTTTTCCAGCCCAATCAGAATCCAACTTATTCGCAACCACGAAACATGATGCCAAAAGTGGATATGTGAAAATTTGATGGTAAAGATACCCTGAATTGGATAAATCAAATGGATAAATTCTTTGAACTACATCAAACACCATCAGGACAAAAGGTGACATTGGCATCCCTATATCTTGAACCAGAGCAATTCGTTTGGTATCGATGGTTATGTGCTTAGAGGTAGAAGAATGGTTTCGGTGTCACTTGGATAGTTTTTACCGAGGAGTTGCAATTACACTATAATTCCAGTGTTTCAAAGAACTAATTTAGTCAATTAGAAAAGTTACGACAAACAGGATCAGTCAAAGATTATGTGCATCAATTATAGAACCTATCCTTAAGGGTGGAAAATATACCAGAAGAGAATCTGAATGACCTATTTCTTTGGGGTCTTAAGGACCACATCGAGTATGAGGTATGTATGTTGAATCCACTCAAGCTTTCTGATTCTATTATCATGGTATGTTGAGAAAAGGAAAAATTTCTTTGTAGTAGGAGGCCACCTTTCATTAACACTAGAGACTACAATATCTCTTCGCCTTCATTTTCTACACCAATTAGACTAACTCCTCATCAAATTGAAGAAAGGAGAGCAAAAGGATTATTTTTTAACTATGATAGAAAATATGGACTGGGACACAAATGTGCTCAGAAGTTTTTCTATATTGATGTAGGTAACGAGGATGATGAGGATGCTGACATTATAGGAGAGGCTGAGGAACTAGTAGAAAATGATGTAGAGAATCACCAACCTAAAATTTCTTGCCATGCATTGTCAAGTATTAGTACTCAAACACTCAAGGTTATTGGCTATCTAAAAAAATAGAAGGTGACAGTGTTGATTGACTCGGGGAGTACTCATAACTTCATAAATATTAACTCAATTGCCCGCCTCAATCATTTTATTTCCCCAGCTTAAAAAATGTAAGTTATGATTGTTGATGGTGGGACAGTCAAGTGCACAGGAAAGTGCCATAGTATCAAAATTTCTATGGGAGACTACATGTTAGACTCACCTACGTTTTCTATTTCTATGGGAGGGGTAGATATTGTTTTGGGTGTCCAATGGCTCACAACCTTAGGTACTATAGAGATGAATTTCCAAGAATTGTTCATGCGATTTCATTCAGATGAAAGGAAAATACAATTGAATGGGATGGTAGCTAAGTCTCCACATATTATTAGCTCTCATCAGATGCAGAAGGTTCTCAAAAAAAGGAGTAGATGGATTTATAGCAAATTTATTTTCAATAGAAGTACAACATACAGAGTCTTCAATGCCACCTAATCTTCAAAAGATTTTTAATGCTCACTCATCTATTTTGGATGCAATTCCAAAGGGACTACCACTAGTTAGGGATCATGATCATGTCATTCAGTTTATTCCAAGGAGCCAAACACCTAACATTAGACCATACAAATACCCATATTCCCAGAAAAGTGAGATCGAGAAAATGGTTCAAGAAATGTTGAAGGCATGTATCATCAGGTCTAGCTAGAGTGCCTATTCTTCACCAATGGTCATGATACGTAAGAAGGATGAAACATGGAGGATGTGTCTAGATTACTGAGAAATCAACAAGTACACCATCAAAGATAAGTCTCCTATTCCAGCAATTGATTATTTACTTGATGAATTGCATGGTGCTATTTATTTCACAAAATTAGATCTTCGTTCAGGGTACCATCAAATTCGAATAAAAGAGGAAGATGTTCATAAAATAGCTTTCAAGACTCATGAGGGCCATTATGAGTTTTTGGTAATGAATCTTACAAATGCACCTTCAACCATTCAAAGCTTGAGGAACACTATTTTAAGGCCATTTTAAAGGAAATTTGTATTGGTTTACTTTGATGACATATTGATTTATAGTAAGACATGGGAAGAACACTTACAACATATAAATAAAATGTTGGAAGTTTTGGAGATACATACTCTCTATGCAAATCCATCTAAATGTTCTTTTGGTGTACAAGAGGTAGAGTACTTGCGTCACATTGTATCTCATGAAGGCATCAAAGTTGATCCTCAGAAGATCAAAGCTATGGTGGAATGGCCAAGGCCCAAAACTCTCAAAAATATTTGTGGGTTCCTAGGACTAACAGGGTACTACACAAGATTTGTGTGAGGATATGGTAGAATAGAAAACCCACTCATTGCATTGCTAAAGAAGGATGCCTTCCACTAGAGAGACTTAGCCACTAAATCCGTTGAGCAATTGAAGGAATCCTTGTGCAGCACCCCAGTTTTGGCTACTCCCAACTTCTCAAATACCTTCATTGTTGAATGTGACACTTCAGGATCAAGATTGGGAGCAGTTCTAAAGCAAGAAGGAAGACCAATTGCATTTGAGAGTCACCAATTCAAAGGAAAATATCTGCTCAAACCTGTCTATGGGAAAGAAATGATGGCTATTCTTCATGCAGTAAAGCAATGGAGGCCCTATCTCATGGGTAGACACTTCAAGGTAACAAATGATCATGATAGTCTCAAATACTTTTTGGAGCAAAGGTTATCATCTGAGGAACAACAAAAGTGGGTAACAAAAATGTTGGGTTATGATTTTGAAATCATATACAAAAAGGGTAAAGAAAATGTAGTAGTTGATGCGTTTTCCAGAAGGGATACATCCGCAGATGCCTTACTATGTGGAATTTCCATGTTGATGACTGATTGGGTGGATGAAGCAAGATTGGAATGGGATCAAGACAAGGATACAAAATCTCTAATACAGAATATCAAGCAAGGATATATGACATCTAACAAATTCAAGTGGAAAGGTAATGCCCTATGGTACAAGGATAGGTTATACTTGAGTAAAGATTTTGAGTTGAAGCATAAGATTCTTGTAGAGCTACATGCCTCGCCTGTTGGAGGACACTTTGGGTTTCTGAAGACATATCATAGAATTAAAAAATAATTCTTTTGCGAAGGACTCAAAGGGGATGTACAAAAGTTTGTATCAGAGTGTTTAGTGTGCTAATAAAACAAAGGGGAAACAATTAAGACACCAGGTTTGTTACAACCTTTACCAATTCCTAGCCAGGGATGGGAGGAGGTCTCCATGGATTTTATCACCGAATTTCCTTATTCAGAGGGTAAGAATGTTATTTTCATGATTGTGGATAGGATCACAAAATATGCCCATTTTTGTACCCTATCACATCCATTTGCAACTAGTACCTTCGCAACTATTTTTTTGGAGACAGTTCAAAGGCTACATGGAACCCCAAAGATAATTATAAGTGATTGTGATCCTATTTTCACAAGTAATTTTTGGACGGAATTATTTTCATATGTGGGTACTCAGCTAGCTCACAGTTCATCTTATCATCCTCAAACTAATGTGCAAACAGAAATGGTCAACAAATGCTTAGAGTGGTATCTACGTTGTTTTGTATTAGATAAGTGGGAAAGGTGGATTAAATGGATACCACTTGCAGAATGGTGGTATAACACATATTTTCATACCTCTTCCCAAATGATCCCATTTTTAACATTATATGGTTACCATCCACCTTCTATCACTTCCTCCTTGAGGGTGGAAACTAAGGTCGCTCCAAAGATGTTGAGGAACACATTCAACATGAACAACATGTTTTGGCTAGTTTGAAGGAGAATTTAACATTAGCACAAAATAGGATGAAACAACAAGCAAATCAACACCGTAGTGAAAAAAAATTTGAAATTGGTGACTGGGTTTTTGTACGTCTCCATCCTTACAAACAGATGTCCCTAAAGAAAAAGAAAAAGGACAACAAACTTGCTCCTAAATAGTATGGCCCTTATTAGGTTCTATAGAAAATTGGCACTGTTGCTTATAAACTAGAGTTGCCTCCATCTTCACACATACACCCAGTATTCCATGTTTCATACCTGAAGAAGGTTATTGCATAGAAATTTGAAGCCCAGATAGAGTTACTAGAACTTGACGAGGAAGGAAGAATCAGTTTGGAGCCAGAGAAGATTCTGCAAAAACGTACTAATAGGCTGAGAACCAGAGACATTAAAGAATATCTGATCAAGTGAAAAATTTTGAGCATAAAAGATGCAACCTGGGAAGATGAAGGTTTTTGCAGCAACATCCAGGATTATTCAACACTTAGGACAACGTTGGTTTGAAGGGGAAGGGCATGTTACACCCTTAACCTATTGCTTGTATTAGGATATGAGTATCTGACTTGTGGCTTACCATATCATTTTATTATATCATTTATACTTTATCATGCTTAATAGGTTGGCCTTGGTGATTGCCATTGCATATGAATAGTATATATAAGGGATTGTAGGTAGTAGTTCATTATCATTTGAGTATTTGAGTCTTATTATATGGTTTGGAGGTTGCCCCTCGAAGTGGCAAAGCTATTATAATTGCATATTGAGATCATTATTCTGAAATATTGTGTTATTTGGTGATCTATTTCTACACATAATTTGAATTATACTAGTAATTTCATTACATATTGTAAATTCTAGGTGAATAAACCCAGAAATTAAGTTGTACCCAAAAATCTTAGGGGAAATAGCAAGCGACCCAAACCCTAAAAATTAGCCAAATCTAAATTTCAAAATGCCAAATATTTGTGAATTAATGAACATTAGCCACTAAATTTTATACTACTTGTACTTCTTTAAATATAGGTTTTAAAAAATATATGAGAGGCATGTCGTGAATACTGCAGAGATGTTCTATTTGTTGCTTTAGGAACGTATAATCTAGTTTAAGAATAATATTCTTTAAATTGGAGGTTCTTCAGTATCTCTATGTGAGAGTATGATTACCTAAGTTGGTGAGCCTAAGGTTTATGTCTCATGCTAATTTTTTGTTCCTATGTCCAACTTCTAAATTTGTTACAATGATTTTTAAAACTTATAACTTGTGTAATTATTTTTTTGAATGTTGACTATTGAATATAAATAAATTTGTAAAATTATTATTACATGTTATATTTAATAAATTTGACTTTTTCTATATTTATTCTAATTCAATTAATCAAATATATCTTCACAGGGAATTAACATTTTCATTTTTTCTGTTGAAAGAGAATGTGTTCTTTAATTTGTCATTTAGGAAGGGTAAAGCTTAACTAGCCCGTCAAATTAAAATATGGGGAGCCCTTCAAATTTCATCAATGGGAAAGGCTAAGCTAGATGGGCCTGCTTTGTTTTCTTTTTCGCACTTTCAACGTGGGTATGCTGTAGATGGGCCCTAAAATAATATTCAAGGGTCTGCTGTAGATGAGCATTTTCACGTGCAGATTTCCTGCTATTAGATGAGTACCCTCCACAAGTGAGGAAGTTGAGTGTGGCCTCTGCCGAAAGAAGACTTAACTTAATACTCTATTTACAATTGCCCTAGATCGTTTCCCAGATTTGTAAAGCCGAACAAAAATGTCGAATAATTTTGAGTGCGGGCCTGTGGTAGTGGAGGATATTCCTGGATTTCTCAAAGTCTACAGCGATGGATCAGTTGTACGGGAAGACCAAAGGGAAGACCATACATCTTTCTCTTCAATAGCCATTTCTGAGAGAGATGATGTGCTATACAGAGACGTTGTGCTTGACGAGGAAGGTGAGCGATGGGCACGCCTCTACCTGCCACCCCTTATGAAAACCAACTCCAACTCCAGGGTGCCTGTGCTGATATACTTTCACCCTAGCGGATTTGTCATGTCGAGCCCTGCAGCTCCCTTTGTCCACATCATGTGTAAGCTGTGGGCAGCAAAACTAGGAGTGATTATCATATCTGTCAAGTACAGGTTAGCACCTGAACATCGTCTTCCTGCTGCCTACCAAGATTCCATCGCAGCGCTCAAGTGGCTGGAGGCGATGAAAAAAGAGGGCGCGGTCGTAGATCCGTGGTTACAATCTCACGCCGACTTTTCCAGGATATTTGTGATTGGCGACAGCGCAGGAGGTAACATTGCACATCATCTGGGCATGTGGGCTGCAAAGACATCTGGAGAGCCCGAAAATGGTATGGAAATAAAAATCAAGGGGATGATTTTGTTGTACCCCTTTTTTGGGGGTGAAGATCGGATGCCATCAGAAGAAGGAAGTCTCTCCATACTTAAGGTGGAGCATTCAGACGCCTATTGGAGACTGGCACTGCCCTTGGGTAGCAACAGGGATCATCCTTTCTGTAATCCCGTAGAGGAAGGGACTGCGGATTCAGTTTCTAAACTTTCCCTTCCGTCCATACTCTTTGTGGTTCCAGGGCGTGATGCAACGAGAGACAAACAATTGCAATACTGTGAGTTTCTTAAAAATTGCGGAAAGGAAGTTGAGGTGCTTTTGTTCGACGACGAAGACCACGGCTTCAATTATTTGAATGTGGAAGGCAAAAGCACAGTTGAACTTCACCGCACTATCTCTGACTTCATCAAATGAAATAGGGGTTTCACTAGATAAAATGTAATAGAAGTCGACCACAAAAGCTAGTAAGTTGATGTACTTCGAAATTGTGTTTTATCGAATAATCTTCTCCTTAATATAAAATAATCAATGAATAAAGATCTTTGAGATGCGAGTGGCTTCCAATAGTGCTATAGATATCTTTATGTCCATCATAAGTATTCTTTCGATGAGTTAAGATTATACCAACATCCATCCTACCCCTACATATATCCATTTAATCTTACCTACGAATTCCACATGTCCAAGTTTGATACGTGAGTGTGATGTTATCGTAAATACATTTTCTAAATGTATCACTCAAGTATGTGATTCCGACAAGTCTATTCTCAATATCATGTATGTTAGTACAAACTGCATACATTAATCTAATCCCATGAATGAATTTAATATTTCAAAGTTGTATAAGTAATTATGTTGTTACTACATACACATTCTCTAAATTTATCACCCAATCATGTAATTCCAACAATTTTATTCTCAACATTCTGTTTGTTAGCACAAACTAAATTTAAAGTCAATAAAACATGAACTTTGAATCTACGGGCTGGAAGCTCCACAACATTCCATTCCACTAAAAGCATTTTAAAAGAATTTTTTCAAACGTTTACTTTTATAGTCGACTATCAAACATGTGTAATTTTTACGCACAATGGCGCTAATAGCTCAATCTTTAAAGTGTACTTCCATTCTAGTTATATATAGTGCGACCATAAAAAAATTGCAATGAGTAATTGCATCCCTTCTTAGCATTTAAGTTGACAAGATGATGTATTTTTATGACAACAAGAATAGTTTTTAAAAAAAAATCTCTTTCAAATTGTGCAAGGATGTAATACCCCGTTTGGCGGTAAACCCTTTTCGAAGGTTGATTGGGCTAGTAACTTTCCTTGAAGCCATTTCCATCTTGCTCCTATTCGTTGTCGAGCCAAGGACTGTAACCCATCGACAAGGGTTGATGAGTTCGGACGTTTGGTTTATTATCGCTTGGGGTTCGGTTTTTTGTTTGAGTTGGGATAGAACCCACTGTTAGGTGCAGAGAATTAAAAGACTAAGGTTTTTCGTCTTGCTTTAGCCCAATGAATAAACTTGCTACTGAGGTACTGTTGGAGATGTTCTGGTGACTCTGGTAAATTTGGATTATATACGCTCTTTTTTTTAGTATCTGTTGTTGCGTATTTTATTTTTCATGGGATTATATTTTAAAAATAAAATACCCAGAAGACATGGGTGTAGAATGATATATGTATTTTTTTACACTAGTAAATCGAATCCTTAGATTCGAGTGTGTGGCTTCAGTTCGCATTAAGCAATTTTTGTGTGGCATGCACCCAATCGGCATTGGTCTAAATGATAATCTTGGTGTACGAGTTAGTTGTTTACGTGGTGGATGTTGACTCGCCCTTGTGAAATAGTTGTTTAATGGCCATGTGCTTGGTCCATGATGCATTAAGAAGAAAAATATTGGTGTGTGGCGCAGGTTGGAGGGGACGTGGTTTTAAATTCAAAATTCCATCTGCTTGTGCCTAGGCTCTACTGTCCCTCACTCCCTTCCTGCCATCTAGACTGGTACGTGGCCATCTCCCACTGGCCTTACCTCTGCCAGCCGCCCCACCTTCTTTAATTCCTTTGATTTACAAATTTCTTGCGCCCTGTGCTAACTACTTTCTTTGACCTATTCTGGCCGTGTGCACAAGGAGGAGTGTTTTCGTTGGTATTTGGTATGAGTGGCGTGAGAACCCCAGTCCGATGGTGTCGCAGGTGTTTGGGAGCTCTTCTTTTGTTGTCCTTTCCTTGCCATGGCCGCATAGACTGTGTTAACAACGTTTTTTTTGTCCGTTGGCGGGTCGTGCTTAGAATGGAGTCTAAACCTTCAACAACTGAAACGAAGGGAACCTTCACAATGCACGGCCACTGTGAGTGTATGGCGGTTGGAGTTGAAGTTGCAACTGGTGAAGTAGACGTATTACCTCCTTCCTGGGGCGCTGTGAGATGTGTTCTTGTCGAGGATCCTCAGCAGAGACCTGCCACTATTTCTAGCCAGGCTACAGGCACGTTTCAGCAAGGAAGAATCCCTTTTGAGCGCCTCCAACAAGCAGGTCATCCAACTATGATGTTATCTGCTCTGTATCGACTGCATCCTCAATTCGGGATTCTCCTTCAAAGTGGCAGATCACACCCACGGGCACAGGAGATATTTGCAATGTTGGAGAAAATGTCTTGGGAGATTAAGGTAGCAGGATATTTTTCAGATCCAAATCTTGTACTAAGTTGTTTCTCCAAAATCAACCTTGGACAGTGAGGGTGTTACCAGCAGACCTGATGAAATTTATTTACAAAGAGTCTCTATTGAGATCTTACTTGTTGTAGGATGTAACTCATGGAAGAGAATCTCATAGGGGCGGATCTGTTTCATATCAGAGTATTTATGAAGCACTTTTTGCTTTGCTAGTATATGAGCTTCTTCAACGAGTCACCAAGTTGGCAGGCATAAAGTTTTATGTTGGACTAATCACACCTTATAGGCTGCAGCTGAAACGTTTGCACCGAGTGTTTGATGTTTTCCTCAATCTGATGAAGAAAAAGGTTTGATGATCATCACGGTAGATGCCTACCAGAGCTAGGAGCGTGGTGTAATCAGTATGTCTCATGTCTGAGCTCCAAATCATGGGGTTGGCTTTGTAGCTTATATTCGCCGCATGAATGTGGCATTGGCACGAGCTCGCAAAGCAGCTGCTTTGAGGCAATCTAGTGACTGGTCAGCCTTAATTGAGGATGCTAAGTCTAGGGACTGTTTTATGGATATGGAGTCTGTACCAAGAGATTGCTTTTGGTTACAAAGCCATCTTCTTTTGCTTTGTCTCAGACTAGGGCTGCTCCTAATATGAGAGCACCAAGGTTATGCGGTGGCTATTATGATGGATACAGAGGGAAGTGAGATTCATATGGGAGATCTTGATGGTGGTGTTGTTTCAGTCAGAGCTGAGATATTTGAAGACCATGGCCGAGAGGAATATGCGACCCGACCGAACTATGGGCAGAGATGCACATTGCGGACTATACAATTGATTTTATGAAAACAAGAGCATGGCCGTTAACAGAGTTTGGACCTTCAGCAGGCTGAGGAGGAGAAGTTGCACTGGTTGGGTTGCTGTTGTAGGCCCCGTCCATCTTGTTATCGACTGCGGGAGTTTAATCAGACACGATATTATCTATACCATTAATTATTATGCTGTTATTTAACTGATTCATTAAATAACTCTACTCTTCATATAAATGTCTCGTGTGATGGTATATTGTTTGGTTTCCACTTCCCTTGCTCGTTTGTATTCTTTTTTTTGGCATTAGAAATGATTGCGCTGGTTCAAGCCTTTATATTGTTTTTTGGGTTTTAATAAATATTAGTTGGGTGAACTTTGTGCTTAAGACTAATAAAAAAAAAGAGGTGGGGTTCCTGTAATGAAAATTCCCGAGTTCTTTGTGTTGTTGGTCTCACGATTTGAATTTTTTATCAAACATTATCGTTGGACTCATCTTTATAGTTCCTGTTTTGTTCTTATTCTTGTTTCGGTTCGAGATCTGTAGTTCTGGGTTATGTTGGGTATTTGCGAATTAGTGATTGAGTACTGCGAGTGAATTGTGTATAGGTGAATGGTGCTATTCCTGTCTCTATCCTTTTCTTTCATTTGTTTAGGTTCTAGTAACCCTTTCCGGTTGGCTTGGTGTGTGCTTAGCTTGACCGATTTTTGAATTGAGCCAAGTTGATATTACTTTCAACTAGGTTAGTTGCTTTTGTTAGTTGTTTTGAATCGCTCGAAGAAATACTTTTATTTTTCGAGTGTCATGGTTGATCGTCATAAATTGATATCAATTCATGTTCACCGTTTGGAGATTGTTGTCTTTGGAATCACCTTCTCTCCCTTGGTGACTATTGTATGTTTTGAGGAATGTAGCTGATCCTATGGAATGTCTTCTTTTGACGATACTCACATTTCTTTTGGATAGCTTAAAATGTCAGAGGAAATACTCTTTTCTTACCTTGATTTTGTTTCACACATGTTGGAGGATACGAGATCTACTTGATCATTAGTGAGGAAGTTTTCAAATCTTAAAATTGGGATGTTGGTTTTATGCGTAAGAAATTACTCTACGTTTTGCTCCGTAAAGATGCTTAAATTTCTTTCTCCTGTGACTTAGAGGTTGGTGTGTTTGGAAACTCATTGGTTGACTGGTTTTTGTGATGATCATTATGATACGACCTCCTTGCTGTCATTGTAGTAGAATGGGTATGTATTGACCAGAAAGGTTTAAGTCAACTTGTTGTTGACGACAGATCCTTTGGAAGCTATGTATCCTATTTTGTGTTCTTGTGAATGATTGAGTAACCCTCCTGTAAGATTTATGATGGTTATGTTTGGTCTTGCCAAGTTTTTCCTTTTTCTTAAGACATTCTCTTGATTAGAAGAAAATTTAATAGAAGGATTGTTAGGATAGGATGTGACCCATACAAGGTCATTTGAGCATTTCATCCCTTTTCCTTCCAATTTAATTATTCGATACTGACATAAAATTAACTGTTATAGGCACATCATCTTAATATTAATAAGTCATGTTAGTTTATACATTCTCATGTTGATTGATTGTTTGGGATCTTCATGTGGCATAGTGAATCCTTGGCTTGGTTAACTAACTTAAACAAATAGGGACAAATCACATTTGAAATTAATTCTCTTCTTGTAATTGTTTTTGTTTTCAAATGTTATCTTGTTAAAATGACGGTCATTATTGAGATATGAGTGAAATTCACTATGATGTTTATTAACTGCTCCTATGAGAAAATGATAATTAAATAGAGTTAGTGTCGTCCCCTTTTATTCAGACATTTTATGTTATTGGACAACTCTTTAATTGCTCTTGTTTAGACTCTTAGATTATTTTTCATAATCAACGGTGTTTTCTTCTTCCTTGAAACAGTTAGATAACAACATATCATCTTAATGTTATAGCTTTTATCGTGCTCAGTTCTTGCGAACTGACATGTGCTAACAAATGTGCAGGAGGATTTCCTAAGTAGAAAAGAAAAAAAAAGAGAGAGAGAAAAAGAAACACGTGTAGAGAGTGGTTTCCAGCCTTCTTAGGAACTGCTGATGTACGAATGTTTTCCTTTGCTTTAAAACATTTGTATCGAAATTGTGAAGACTATATAGAAGGCATTGTGTTATAAATTTTTATTGTTCTCATGTAGGTTGTTATCGTTTGAAAGTCAATTTGAGAAATATTATTGTCAATAAGATTAAATGAACTTGTTTTGACATGCGTATCCTTCATTGAATATTCACTTTTCAGAATATGATTTATCCTTGAATTGTCACACCTAATTATAATTATCTAAACTTGAATCAACTTACATCACTTTGGTTACCTTTGGTCATGTGTCGTTTGGTAGAGGACTATGTTTTGAACCTAGCAAAAGAAAACAATAGAAAACAAATATACCTTGTGATCCCACGTAAACTAATCAACCATCTCTTATTGTGGTGAGTCCTTAGAACGGTCTTAAGGTGAAATCAATGATTAAATCTTGGAAGATAATAAAATTATAATAAATAGAAGGAACTTGATTAAGAAACTCTTCGATCTATCTTACCCGTTGAAAATGTAAACAATATACTTATGTCTATCTCTTCAAGTGAAGCCCAAGTGAAACCTTTAATAATTCTGGTTAGACTCTTGACCCCAATGAAATCTTATTAACAACTAATAAGATCTTAATGATGAATCCAATATTTAGACAGTCATGTACTGGAATAAAATAAAATAAAATAAAATTGACCGCTTGAAAAGATAAAACATACATGTTGAAAAGCACAATGTCGAAAACAAATTGATGAAGTTAAGAGCCTTGAAAAATTAATTGCCTCCTCACAAATGAATAAGTTAATCAAGTTAATGAAGCAACCTCTTACCATCCAATAATTGGTTTACACTGTATATTAACATTAACAAGGTAGGGGAAAATTCTTCAAAGGAGACATGAATTTCAGATTCTCCTATCATGATTCCTCTGGGAAAAGTAAAGAATGTAAAAGCACTTACAGCTAAAACATGATTCTAAAGAAACCTTCTATGGGAAAACCTTGTTGTAAAATTGCATATTTTAGATGAACCATTGTGTCCTAAGTGTGTGCCTCATGTTTATCCGTAACCAGTGTGGGTCCGTGTTGTGGAAAGCATGTCTTTAGTTGATTGTATTCCCTAGAGAACTTATGTAGTGTCGTATTATCTTCAACCCAGTCAAAAATATATATATCCTGTCTTTTACTGTGTTGTTCGTGTGTTCTCTCGTATTCTATATGTTAGAATTAATTGGAAGAGATATTTATATCCTTATAAATGCAATAAAGATATTTATATCTTTATAAATCCACCAAGGAGCATGAATCTATTTATATAGTTATATTGAATTCAAAATGAAACCTTATTGGCATGCGAATTGAATATTTATATTTTAAAAATATTGTCATGCCTTTTGGAGGCTTCTAAATTTGTGGAGACATTTCTATAAATGTGTTTGCAATGAAATTTATTAAAAATTATTTTTCATTATTATTGTATTCTTTTCCATGCCCTATTCCAAAACTCTCATTTTGGCACAAGAAAATACTGTAATACAAAATGTTCGAGAGTTATGCTTTACACCCTTAAAAATCCATTTACTTATAACTCTTTAGTGATTTATAAAAAATTACAATTTCTACCTTTTTAGTATTCTTCCACATATTACGTACATGTCTAGTGAGGTATTCACAATTATATTGCCTAATGAACATATTCCCCCACTTTTGTTTTGGTGGATCTCCACATCCTATTACAAATCTCTTATTCTAGCACATGCTAGAAAAGGTTGTCGATTTTCATTCTATAGTGGTAAATTGAATTTCCTAAATAAGGTAATTTTGTGCATATGTACCAATGGTTGCAATCCTCACAAAAAAAGGTATAATCATTTTACAAACCTATATTATATATGTGATAGTCGATTGTTAACAACTTGTATGTATTCCTTATTTATAGCGAGTCTAGTTTCATCCTTGGTTTCACCTAGAATGTCCATAGATATAGGTGGCAGGCATTGAGTTATATTAACAAGAAAAATATTGGAAAGAGAAACATACAACAACAATTACACATGAGTTATAAGGTATGTCAAGTGGGGTGTAAATGCCATGCTAGTTTATAAATACAATTCCATGTGGTAGTTTCTATGTAGTGTATTCGATAATGTCAGTTTGTTGTTGATTTCATTATGGTGTCTGATGAATACCAATATGAAGTAAAATTTTAAGAGACATATGATTATATGCATAAATTTGACATGTTTGAAAAATGTGAAGGAAGAAATTTAAAGAAAAATTTCATCTTTTTTTTCCTTGAAATCAAGGAGGTTATGGAGTGTTAGTTCCAAGTCGTCAATTTATGTCGTGACAAGTTTATTTGATTATAAGTATTGACCTTAAGGATTATTTACTATTTTTATGTGTGTAAATTTTGATTGGTTTTGTAAGAGATTTTATTTTCATGTGTTCCAATATTGATTGGTAAAAAATGTGACCAAGTGCTAGTACCAAACATTGTCGATGTCTAGGATGAATGGAGTTATGTCAGGTTGATATAAAATGAAAAAATATTTAATAAATAAACTACAATGGTGAATGCAAAAAAATAAAATTCAACCATGAATTATATTACCCCCCTAAAGGAGACACGATATCACCAGATAGTATCTACTTCATACATAATTAACTTTTTAACTGTTTGACACTATCAACTTTTCTATATCAATTTTCAATTGAAAGTTATTTACAATGGTAGAAAAATAGATATGAGAGAAATTATTCTTCCCCATTAGATTCTACATAACAACGTCATACACACCTTAACATTTAGAAACTGTAACTAGGTGCATTGTTATTAAGTCATTAAAAAACTAAAAAATTCATTTAAGAATTCATCGGTTAAAATAAAATTGGCATATATCCTTATTTAGACTTCTAATACATTAAGAATAATAATACTAAAAGTTTACAATGAAGATTTAATAGGCCTATGAATTGTCCATTAGTGAAGAACATAAGAACATATTGAAGAAAATGCCTACTCTATACATTAAGGAATAAAATATTATACAACAAAGTTTTATAGTAAATCTATATCATGAACACATATAATTGCAATTACAAACCATACTTGACTCATAGAACCAAAAATAATTACACCATATAAATTTGGATCGAATAACAATCACAATATAATGAAATATTAGTCTATTTGATAGTTATTTCCTCTCACGGATCTTTCTCCAAGGAATATTACCTCTATTTTAGTATACTAGATCAATCCTTCACTCTTTTTTCTTCTTCATGCTTCTCACTTATCCCTATCATATTTCTTCATTGGAAAACTTTCTTAAGAGAAGAGGAAAATTCCAAGCTATATATAAGAATTCAAAAAGTGTAGATATAAAATTACACAATTAAATTCAATTGCGTAGCAAGCGTGCATTTACCAAATATACTGAAATAGTTATATCCATTTAAAGAAAATGAAATTTGTGTTGCAAGTATTATAGGAAAAAAGCATAGGGACGAAGGAGGTTACCATGAGCACATAATGCACATAATGACCAACCTAATGGGCACAATTCTTTAACTTTTAGTGTATCTTTGTTATGGGGAAGAAAAAAGAGGCCATACGCAAGAAAAAAGGTTGTCAACTATGTAACAAGTGTTAAAAAGAGACTATTAATAAGTAACTAAAAGGACTTTCCTCTCTTTAAATGAACAATTTGTAGATGTTTGGGGTGTTCACTTATCTACATTGTAAATTTGTTTAGTGGATAGGATTTTTAGAGAATAAATTTTGCATTCAAATATTTGCAATAATGGGGTTTGAATTACTCCCGGTTGGTTTTTCTCTTACAAGGAAAGTATAATTTTCTTAGGTTCTTTTTACTTTTTACAGACACTAAGATAAACATAATACATTTGAAATAGTTTCTCTAATTTACTATAAATATTATTAAATGGTAACTCCCACAAAATATTAAAATAAAACTGCTCACACTTTTAAAATCAATGCCTTTGCACTGACATACCACACAAGGTCACCCTTATGCGTTCATTTGAAGCATGAGATAACACTACTTCCGATCGGTTTCATAAGCATCATGAGTTCGGACGTTTGGTTTATTATCGCTTGGGGTTCGGTTTTTTGTTTGAGTTGGGATAGAACCCACTGTTAGGTGCAGAGAATTAAAAGACTAAGGTTTTTCGTCTTCCTTTAGCCCAATTAATAAACTTGCTACTGAGTTATTGTTGGAGATGTTCTGGTGACTCTGGTAAATTTCGATTATATACACTCTTTTTTTTAGTATCTGTTGTTGCGTATTTTATTTTTCATGGGATTATATATTTTTTAAAATAAAATACCCAGAAGACATGGGTGTAGAACGATATATGTATTATTTTACACTAGTAAATCAAATCCTTAGATTCGAGTGTGTGGCTTCAGTTCGCATTAAGCAATTTTTGTGTGGCATGCACCCAATCGGCATTGGTCTAAATGATAATCTTGGTGTATGAGTTAGTTGTTTATGTGGTGGATGTTGACTCGCCCTTGTGAAATAGTCTTTTAATGGCCATGTGCTTGGTCCATGATGCATTAAGAAGAAAAATATTGGTGTGTGGCGCAGGTTGGAGGGGACGTGGTTTTAAATTCAAAATTCCATCTGCTTGTGCCTAGGCTCTACTGTCCCTCACTCCCTTCCTTCCATCTAGACTGGTACATGGCCATCTCCCACTGGCCTTACCTCTGCCAGCAGCCCCACCTTCTTCAATTCCTTCGATTTACAAATTTCTTGCGCCCTGTGCTAACTACTTTCTTTGACCTGTTCTGGCCGCGTGCACAAGGAGTGTTGTCGTTGGGATTTGGTATGAGTGGCGTGAGAAACCCAGTCTGAGGGTGTCGCAGGTGTTTGGGAGCTCTTCTTTTGTTGTCCTTTCCTTGCCATGGTCGCATAGACTGTGTTAACAATGTTTCTTTTGTCCAGCTGGCGGGTCGTGCTTAGAATGAAGTCTGAACCTTCAACAACTGAAACGAAGGGAACCTTCACCATGCGCAGCTGCTGCGAGTGTATGGCGGTTGGAGTTGAAGCCGCAGCTGGTGATGTAGACGTATTACCTCCTTCCTGGGGCGCTGTGAGATGTGTTCTTGTCGGGGATCCTCAGTAGAGACCTGCCACTATTTCTAGCCAGGCTGCAGGCACGTTTCAGCAAAAAAGAATCCCTTTTGAGCACCTCCAACAAGCAGGTCGTCCAACTATGATGTTATCTTCTTTGTATCGACTGCATCCTCAATTCAGGATTCTCCTTCAAAGTGGCAGATCACACCCACGGGCACAGGAGATCTTTGCAATGTTGGAGAAAATGTCTTAGGAGATGAAGGTAGCAGGATATTTTTCAGATCCAGATCTTGTACTAAGTTGTTTCTCCAAAATCGACCTTGGACAGTGAGGGTGTTACCAGCAGACCTGATGAAATTTATTTACAAAGAATCTCTATTGAGATCTTACTTGTTGTAGGATGTAACTCATGGAAGAGAATCTCATAGGGGCGGATCTGTTTCATATCAGAGTATTTATGAAGCACTTTTTGCTTTGCTAGTATATGAGCTTCTTCAACGAGTCACCAAGTTGGCAGGCATAAAGTTTTATGTTGGACTAATCACACCTTATAGGCTGCAGCTGAAAAATTTGCACCGAGTGTTTGATGTTGTCCTCAATCTGATGAAGAAAAATGTTTGATGATCATCACGGTAGATGCCTACCAGAACCAGGAGCGTGATGTAATCAGTATGTCTCGTGTCTGAGCTTCAAATCATGGGGTTGGCTTTGTAGCTGATATTCGCCACATGAATGTGGCATTGGCACGAGCTCGCAAAGCATCTGCATTGAAGCAATCTAGTGACTGGTCAGCCTTAATTGAGGATGCTAAGTCTAGGGACTGTTTTATGGATATGGAGTCTGTACCAAGAGATTGCTTTTGGTTACAAAGCCATCTTCTTTTGCTTTGTCTCAGACTAGTGCTGCTCCTAATATGAGAGCACCAAGGTTATGCGGTGGCTATTATGATGGATACAGAGGGAAGTGAGATTCATATGGGAGATCTTGATGGTGGTGTTGTTTCAGTCAGAGATGAGATATTTGAAGACCATGGTCGAGAGGAATATGCGACCCGAACGAACGATGGGCAGAGATGCACATTGCGGACTATACAATCGATTTTATGAAGACAAGAGCATGGCCATTAATAGAGTTTGGACCTTCAGCAAGTTGAGGAGGAGAAGTTGCACTGGTTGGGTTGCTATTGCAGGCCCGGTCCATCTTATTATCGACTGCGGGAGCTTAATCAGGCACGATATTCTCTATACCATTGATTCTTATGCTGTTATTTAACTGATTCATTAAATAACTCTACTCTTCATATAAATGTCTCGTGTGATGGTATGCTATTTGGTTTCCACTTCCCTGCTCCCTTGTATTTTTTTTTGGCGTTAGAAATGATTACGCTGGTTGAAGCCTTTTATATTGTTTTCTGAGTTTTAATAAATATTAGTTGGGTGAACTTTGTTCTTAAGACTAATAAAACAAAAGAGGTGGGGTTCCTGTAATGAATATCACCTAGTTCTTTGTATTGGACTCACGATTTTAATGTTTTATCAAACATTGTTGTTGGACTCAACCTTATAGTTCCTTTTTTGTTCTTATTCTTGTTTCGGTTTGAGATCTGTAGTTCTGGTTTATGTTGGGTATTTGCAAATTAGTGATTGAGTACTGCGAGTGCATCGTGTATAGGTGAATGATGCTATTCCTGTCTCCATCCTTTTCTTTTAGTTGTTTTAGGTTCTAGTAACCCTTCCCGGTTGGTTTGGTGTGAGCTTAGCTTAACTGACTTTTGAATTGAGCCAAGTTGATATTACTTTCAACTAGGTTAGTTGCTTTTGTTATTTGTTTTGAATCACTCGAAGAAATAATTTTATTCTTCGAGTGTCATGGTTGATCATCATAATTTGATATCAATTCATGTTCACCGTTTGGAGATTGTTGTCTTTAGAATCACCTTCTCTCCCTTGGTGACTGCTGTATGCTTTGAGGAATGTAGCTGATCCTATGGAATGTCTTCTTTTGACGATACTCACATTTCTTCTGGATAGCTTAAAATGTCAGAGGAAATACTCTTTTTCTTACCTTGGTTTTTGTTTCACACTTGTTGGAGGATACGAGATCTACTGGATCATTATTGAGGAAGTTTTCAAATCTTAAAATTGGGATGTTGGTTTCATGCATAAGAAATTACCCTACGTTTTTCTCCGTAAAGATGTTTAAATTTCATTCTCCTGTGACTTAGAGGTTGGTGTGTTTGGAAACTCATTGGTTGACTGGTTTTTGTGATGTTCGTTGTGATACTACCTCCTTGTTGTCATTGTAGTAGAATGGTTATGTATTGACCAGAAAGGTTTAAGTCAACTTTTTGTTGACGACAGATCCTTGGAAGCTATGTATCCTGTGTTGTGTTCTTGTGAATGATTGAGTAACCCTCCTGTAAGATTTATAATGGTTATGTTTGGTCTTGCCAAGTTTGTCCTTTTTCTTAAGACATTTTCTTGATTAGAAGAAAGTTTAATAGAAGGATTGTTAGGATAGGATGTGACCCATACGAGGTCATTTGTGCGTTTCATCCCTTTCCTTTCCTATTTATTTATTCGGTACTGACATAAAATTAACTGTTATAGGAACATCATTTTAATATTAATAAGTCATGTTGGTTTAGATATTCTCATGTCGATTGATTGTTTGGGATCTTCCAGTGGCATAGTGAATCCTTGGCTTGGTGAACTAACTTAAACAGATAGGGATAGATCACGTTTGAACTTAATTCTCTTCTTGTAATTGTTTTTGTTTCGAAATGTTATCCTGTTAAAATGACGGCCATTATTGTGATATGGGTGAAATTCACTATGATGTTTATTAACTACTCCTATGAGAAAATGATAATTAAATAGAGTTAGTGTCGTTCCTTTTTATTCTGATGTTTTATGCTTTTGGACAACTCTTTAATTTCTCTTTTTTAGACTCTTGGATTATTTTTCATCCTCAACGGTGCTTTTCTTCCTTGAAACAGTTAGATAACAACATATTCTCTTAATGTTATAGCTTTTATCATGCTCAGTTCTTGCGAACTGACATGTGCTAACAAATGTGCAGGAGGATTTCCTGAGTAGAAAAGAAAAACAAAAAGAGAGAGAGAAAAAGAAACACGTGTAGAAAGTGGATTCCAGTCTTCTTAGGAACTGTTGTTGTATGAATCTTTTTTCTTTTGCTTTAAAACATTGGTATGGAAATTGTGAAGACTATTTAGAAGGCATTGCATTATAATTTTGTATTGTTCTCATGTAGGTTGATGTTATCGTTTGAAAGTAAATTTGAGAAATATTATTGTCAATAAGATTAAATGAACCGGTTTTGACATGCGTATCCTTTGTTGAATTTTCACCTTTCAGAATATGATTAGTCCTTCAATTGTCAGCCTAATTATAATTATCTAAACATGAATCAACTTGCATCACTTTGGTTACCTTTGGTCATGTGTCATTTGGTAGAGGACTATGTTTTGAACCTAGCAAAAAGAAAACAAGAGAAACAAATATACCTTGTGATCCCACATAAACTAATCAACAATATCTTATTGTGGTGAGTCCTTAGAACAGTCTTAAGGTGAAATAAATGATTAAATCTTGGAAGATAATAAAATTATAATAAATAGGAGGAACTTGATTAAGAAACTCTTCGATCTATCTTACCCGTTGAAAATGTAAACAGTATACTTATGTCTATCTCTTCAAGTGAAGCCCAAGTGAAACCTTTAATAATTCTGGTTAGACTCTTGACCCCAATGAAATCTTATTAACAACTAATAGTATCTTAATGATGAATCCAATATTTAGACAGTCATGTACTGGAATAAAATAAAATAAAATAAAATTGACCGCTTGAAAAGATGAAACATATATGTTCAAAAGCACAACGTCGAAAACAAATTGATGAAGTTAAGATCCTTGAGAAATTAACTGCCTCCTCACAAATGAATAAGTTGATCAAGTAAATGAAGTAACCTCTTACCATACAATAATTGGTTCACACTATATATTAACATTAACAAGGTGGGAGAAAATTCTTCAAAGGAGACATGAAATTCAGATTCTCCTATCATGATTTCTCTGGGAAAAGTAAAGAATGTAAAAGCACTTACAGTTAAAACATGATTCTAAGGAAACCTTCTGTGGGAAAACCTTGTTGTAAAATTGCATATTTTAGATGAACCATTGTGTCCTAAGTGTGTGCCTCATGTTTATCTGTAACCAGTGTGGGTCCGTGTTGTGGAAAGCATGTCTTCAGTTGATTGTATTCCCTAGAGAACTTGTGTAGTGTCATATTATCTTCAAGTGAGTCAAAAAAAAAAAAATCCTGTCTTTTACTGTGTTGTTCATGTGTTGAAATGTTGGGGTGTTACAAAGGACACCTTATGCACCAAAGATCTATGTTTCTTTGCATAAAAGGTACCAAATAAGGAAGTATTTGTTTTCTGGTCTTTGGTTAACCATACGATAGTAGAACTTCCTTGTTATTGTTCATCGACCTCAACAATATACAATATTGAATACATCATACTAGCCGTATAATACAATTTCTCAACAAGGAAATACAATGTAATGAAAATGTGTCATCTCTATATGAAGTTGTGTGTTGAATGAATGCTCAAAAGAGAAGTAAATTATGCTTCAAATTCGCTCGTATTCTATATGTTAGAATACATTGGAAGAGATATTTATATCCTTATAAATGCAATAAAGATATTTATATCTTTATAAATCCACCAAGGAGCATGAATCTATTTATATAGTTATATTGAATTCAAAATGAAACCTTATTGGCATGCGAATTGAATATTTATATTTTAAAAATATTGTCATGCCTTTTGGAGGCTTCTAAATTTGTGGAGACATTTCTATAAATGTGTTTGCAATGAAATTTATTAAAAATTATTTTTCATTATTATTGTATTCTTTTCCATGCCCTATTCCAAAACTCTCATTTTGGCACAAGAAAATACTGTAATACAAAATGTTCGAGAGTTATGCTTTACACCCTTAAAAATCCATTTACTTATAACTCTTTAGTGATTTATAAACAATTACAATTTCTAACTTTTTAGTATTCTTCCACATATTACGTACATGTCTAGTGAGGTATTCACAATTATATTGCCTAATGAACATATTCCCCCACTTTTGTTTTGGTGGATCTCCACATCCTATTACAAATCTCTTATTCTAGCACATGCTAGGGGTAAGTGCACCAAGTTGATGGACAAATATAGGGTCATCCGTGGACGTCATATTGCAAAAAACAGTGAAATATCAACTTGTAGGGATTATTAGCTATACATGCACTCTAAATTAGAAAAAGTTATATAAATATGAATCGTAGCATTCGGAATATAGTTTCTAAAATACTAATTTTTGTAAAAAACGGACAAGTTTAGCTATATTAAACACTTAAAATTATATGACTTACTTTTTTTTTTCGAAAAAACTTATAAGATTGTAGTCCATTTGCCCGCATTTTGGATGACCAAATCTTGTTATTTTTTTTTATCCTTTGGTGAAAAGTTATATGTAGTTGTCTATCTTGGGATGGATTTTATTTTATATTTTTTTTGGCAATATTTTTTTTTTATGATTTTTTCCGTGAAAGTGGTCTGAAAATATTTAGAAAATGGAGCGCTTTCCGTTTGCCCGCCATAACTATATAAAAAAATATCGAAATCAATTTTTATTTTGTTTTAAGGTGCATATAATTTGTCCACGCTTGGGATGGTATAATTCTCATCATATGTTGATAAGCGAAACAAAAGTTACAGTCTTAAACGTAGACATGAACATTCACGGGAAAAAATGTCTTAAGGACCTATTGTTAGTAATAAATTATAAAATGATATTTATCTTATTCTATTCACTTTAAAAACAATATTTTTACAAAGCTAAGAGTCTACCCTACGTGATGGCACCATTTTTGTGAAATGTTTTCAGTTTTTTAGCATGGTTCATGTCTTTGGAAGAGCAGATTTGAGGTTTTTTGATCTTTTGCACTTCATAATGACCTTCCATAGCTTTGGTTGGGGAAAAACAAAGATTTTCCGAGGCTAAGGTTCGGCAAATAGCTCCGTGAACGCGGTTTATAAAGCGCACTCGCGGTTTATTAATCGCGCTCGCGGTTTATTAAGCGCGCTCGCGGTTTATTAAGCGCGCTCGCGGTTTATAAACCATATTTACACACATCCCAACGTCCGAATTACCATGTGATTTTTACTCTCTGACCTTACCGTACGAATTACTGTGAAATTCTGTCTTTTTCCAGGCACGTTTTTTTATCACCGAAAGCAAAACATCATGGGAGACAAAAAACGAAGTCAAAAAAGAAGTCATTAAGTAAAAAAACACCAAACGAATTAGAGGCCAACAAAATTGAAAATGCTGAGCGGATGCGGAAACTTCGTGAATCTAGAAGAGGTTCATCTTCAATCCCAACTACTATAAGCAATGAAGAGCTAGGTAATGTTTCTACTGTCAATGTTGAAGTTGAATTGAATACTCGTGATGAAGAAGTTTTTACTGTCAATGTTGAAGAAGAATTAAATACTCATGATGTAGCAAATGTTGAAATTGAAGGAGACAATGAAAATGTGAATAAGGAAATTCATGTTGAAACTGTAGACAAACAAAATTTGACAAAAACACCTCCTAGGATTTTACATAAGAAACCTAATTTTTTGATTGAAATTGATGAAACATTTTGAAACCAATGTCTGACAAACTTTCTGAACGATAAATCAGAAGAAAAGCTAGTGAAATTTGGGATAATCATTTTGAAATTTTAAATGATTCCCAAAGATGTCAGTTGTTGGTTAGTTTGATGAAATTGATTAAAATGAGACCTACATTAAACACCTTAGGATTGACAACATCTAACATACGTGGTCAAACCTCTACAATTGTTGAAAACCTTCATGATGCATATCACACTGTTGGTGTAAAGAGACGCACTACGGATAGTAATATTGTGCGTCGTGTACTTACTACTAGTGTTGTAAGTGAATCAATAAAAAAACAACGTTTGATTACGCAAACAAGTCGAATGTTGCAAGTTAATAGAAAAACTCTAATGAAAGCAATTGAAAGACGTAATATCCTTCAGTCACTCAATAATGTCGATTTTTGGGCATTTTCTGCTAGAGCACCGCGTAAGGAAAAAAATAATTTTGATGCTATAAGAGAAGTTGTTATTAAATTTTTGCATGATAACACTAGAGTTTCACCTAATACAAGAGATGTTATAAAACGGAGAGTTGGTTCTACTAATCGTGAACCACATCCAAAGCATTTCTTAGATATGAATCAAACTCAATTTTTTCGTAAGTTTGAACAAGAGAATCTGGAAATTAAAATTAGTCAACATTTTTTTGAAATGTTGAAACCATTCTATGTGAAAATCAACCATGCTCGCACCACTTGTTGTTGTAGGCAACATGTTGAATTTGCAATGCATTATGCTAAATTTTTACGTATTCGTTCCATTTTTCATTCTGAAACTATGTTATCTGAATGTGGTGTTCAAGTTCCACCAATATCTTCTAGGGATTTCATTCCTACTATATTTTGTGAAAAAGAAGTTGGACAATTTTTTTATAGTCAGGATTGTTTAGATGAAAGTTGTAGTACATGCGGCGGATTACCTAAATTGGAAAGTTGCATCCATGAGCAAATGGAAGGTACAATAGGACATAATTTAGTTGAATTTGATAAATATAAATCAGTTGCATACCAGTTGAAAGATGGAAAAGAATCGAAACGGTGTGAGCTAGTTACAGAACAAATGCCCATTTTTCAATTTATGAGAAAATTTAAGGATGAACTTGTTTATGAGTATGCGAGGCATACACATAGAGCTCGATGGTTGGATGAACAATTCCAGCTATGCAAAGACACATTTCCTATTGGTACTATTGTTTCAGTGGTCGATTTTGCAGAGAATTACACATTGCAACCACAAATGGAGGTTCAATCGCAATATTACAACTCAGTACAAGTTGCCATTTTTGTGCATATAGCATTTCTACATTCTCCTGACAGTACAGAGAATGATCGAAAATTTTTAAGAGAGTACCACTTTTATATCAGTGATGATCGTACTCATTCTACTGAATTTGTGCAAGGGTGTTTCCAGTTATTTTATGGAAATTTGTCTGATAGGGACATCCACTTCAAACAACATTATATATTGTCAGATAATTGCACGTCTCAGTTTAAGAATGCACGAATGTTTTATTGGATGAGCAGAATGCATGTCAAGATGGGTGTGCAACATATTTGGAGTTTCACTGAGGCTGGACATGGAAAAGGAGAGCATGACGGTGCAGGGGCATGTGTGAAAAGAGCTCTTGTAAGAGAAGAGTTGAAGTACAAAGATGGTGCTAAATTAAAAGATGCAAAGAGCATAGTGGAATGGTGTACTGACAACATGACCCGAGGTTCTCAAGAAAATTCCACAGTTTGCAGATATTTTTGGTTGATAGAGGAAAAACATATTGCTAACTACGAGGATTGTATGACACTCACTGGGTCCAGTGATATGCACTCATTTTGTAGCTTAGACACTACTTCGTGGGCCGTATGGACAAGAAAGTTGACATGTTTTTGTGCATCTTGTATCGAATTTGTCACTGCTAAGTGTGATTCACAAGAATGGGTGAAAGGATGGATTTTTAGGCCTCTAACTCCGCTTCCTAGTTATCAACCTCCACAAGCACTACAACTTGTTTCTGCAGATGAAGTTACAACATCCAAGGACTTTGACGAAATTTCAATTTTGGTGCGACAAGATATTTATCCAGTTATTTATTTAATTTTTGTATTGAGTTATGTGCATTGAAATTTTAATATGTAATTTAAATTTGAGTTTTTCAACCTTGGTTATTTTTTTGTAGGACATGTGTTTGCAGTAATTGTGACAGAAGACAATGAAGAAGGAACAGACTATTTCTTATATCGTTGCATCGAGGAAAGAAAGAAGTTGACTTCTCCTATTATAGATGGCGAAGAGATTGAGTATCCTACAGGGTCAGTGGTAGTTACTGGAACTTGGCTTCGACGGTATCCATTAAAAAACTCCTCTGTTTGGGTCTTTGAAGACTTTGAGACACACAGGAAAATACTCTTATATTCACATCTAGTTCTAGCGACAAATATTCAGTTGTATAGATATCGAGGAAGACCTAATAACAAGATTCTTTGGAAGGCTCGAGAGTCAGATCATGAAGCAATCTTGTCTGCTATTCAGAGTAGATCCAATCCTGATGGTTCATTGGAATGAATTTACAATGCTCACATGTCTGGTATATATTTAATTTCAAGTTTCAATTTATATAGCGTATATATATATATATATTATTTTTTTAGTTTAAAGATCTAGATTTAAGTTTGAATATATTCTATTTTAAATTTGTGTATTTTTTGTGTCATGTATATAGATCTAGTATATGGTTTTGATTTGAAACTTAAATTTCTTTGACTAACAATTTTATGTTTAGGTTAGTGGTGCCAGAAAAGCTTCCACGTTCACGTGGTTGGTATCGTTAGTAGAGAATTTTAAATTCTCGAAGCTAAGAGAAGCTTGAACATTGTTTGAAAAATTTGTAAATTTTGAAAAGTCAAGTTTGTAAATTTTGAAAATATTGTAAATTTTGAAAATATTGTAAATTTTGAAAAAGTTGCAAATTTTGAAAAAGTTGTAAATTTTGAAAATGTTGTAAATTTTGAAAAAGTTGTAAATTTTGAAAAAGTTGTAAATTTTGAAAACGACTCCTCTAGGTGCCACGGAGTCCGAGTAGTCACCCGTCGAATTTGAACGATATTTTGGTCTCAGGGCTCTTAAGGGACGTGCCGGCGTAGGCGGTTCGGTGCCACGGCCCACCGTTTGCAAAATACAGCGTTTGACAACCTTAAAATGGCTCCAACTGCACTATTGTAGAGGGTTTGTATGCCGAGGTGTCGGATCAGACGAGGCCTCTCTAGGTGCCACGGAGTCTGAGTAGTCACCCGACGAATTTGAACGATATTTTGGTCTCAGGGCTCTTAAGGGACTAAGCCCGAACGAAGTAGCCCGGAATCAACGACCCTTTTGCGCACCGAAACACCGCCTCCTCTAGCATTCACCTGGCCACCCGGATGTGCCGGCGCAGGTGGTTCGGTGCCACGGCCCACCGTTTGCAAAATACAGCGTTTGGCAACCTTACACTGGCTCCAACTTCACTATTTCGCGCGTTTGCAAACATTAGGACAGCGAGAGCACCGAAATGAGAAGGAAAAAAATGAGAGAGGCTATTGTAGAGGGTCCATATGCCGAGGTGTCAGATCAGACAAGGCCTCTCTAGGTGCCACGGAGTCCGAGTAGTCACCCGACGAATTTGAACGATATTTTGGTCTCAGGGCTCTTAAGGGACTAAGCCCGAACGAAGTAGCCCGGAATCAACGACCCTTTCGCGCACCGAAACACCACCTCCTCTAGCATTCACCTGGCCACCCGGACGTGCCGGCGTAGGCGGTTCGGTGCCACGGCCCACCGTTTGCAAAATACAGCGTTTGGCAACCTTACACTGGCTCCAACTGCACTATTTCGCGCGTTTGCAAACATTAGGACAGGGAGAGCACCGAAATGAGAAGGAAAAAAATGAGAGAGGATATTGTCGAGGGTCTGTATGCCGAGGTGTCAGATCAGACAAGGCCTCTCTAGGTGCCACGGAGTCCGAGTAGTCACCCGACGAATTTGAACGATATTTTGGTCTCAGGGCTCTTAAGGGACTAAGCCCGAACGAAGTATCCCGGAATCAACGACCCTTTCACACACCGAAACACCGCCTCCTCTAGCGTTCACCTGGCCACCCAGATGTGCCGGCGCAGGCGGTTCAGTGCCACGGCCCACCATTTGCAAAATACAGCATTTGGCAACCTTACACTGGCTCCAACTGCACTATTTCGCGCGTTTGCAAACATTAGGACAGCGAGAGCACCGAAATGAGAAGGAAAAAAATGAGAGAGGCTATTGTAGAGGGTCCGTATGCCGAGGTGTTGGATCAGACGAGGCCTCTCTAGGTGCCACGGAGTCCGAGTAGTCACCCGACGAATTTGAACGATATTTTGGTCTCAGGGCTCTTAAGGGACTAAGCTCGAACGAAGTAGCCTGGAATCAACGACCCTTTCGCGCACCAAAACACCGCCTCCTCTAGCATTCACCTGGCCACCCGGACGTGCCGGCGTAGGCGGTTCGGTGCCACGGCCCACCGTTTGCAAAATACAGCGTTTGGCAACCTTACACTGGCTCCAACTGCACTATTTCGTGCGTTTGCAAACATTAGGACAGCGAGAGCACCGAAATGAGAAGGAAAAAAATGAGAGAGGCTATTGTAGGGAGTCCATATGCCAAGGTGTCGGATCAAACGAGGCCTCTCTAGGTGCCATGGAGTCCGAGTATTCACCCGACGAATTTCAACGATATTTTGGTCTCAGGGCTCTTAAGGGACTAAGCCCGAACGAAGTAGCCCGGAATCAACGACCATTTCGCGCACCAAAAAACCGCCTCCTCTAGCGTTCACCTGGCCACCCGGACTTGCCGGCGCAGGCGGTTCGGTGCCACGGCCCACCGTTTGCAAAATACAGCGTTTGGCAACCTTACAATGGCTCCAACTGCACTATTTCGCGCGTTTGCAAACATTAGGACAGCGAGAGCACCGAAATGAGAAGGAAAAAAATGAGAGAGGCTATTGTAGATGGTCCGTATGCCGAGGTTTCGGATCAAACGAGGCCTCTCTAGGTGCCACGGAGTCTGAGTAGTCACCCGACGAATTTCAATGATATTTTGGTCTCCCGACGAATACTTCCTATGTTGATCAACTAAAGTTATATCATATTGATAACAATACAATTTACAAGCTCAAAGGATGATCTAATGTCATATTTTATCGAATGAGATAGTTTCAGGAATCAAAAGTAAGAAATCAAGAAAACTAGGATGAGCTACAGGTACTACTTCTTTAAGATACAATTTACAAATGACTCATATAAATTGTCACATTTAAGGAAATAATTACGTAAGAATAAAAATAGAGTAAAATAAGGTCCATCATCCATTACAGATTGCAAAGGAAGTAGATTTTATTAAAAGGGGTGACATTCCAACTTATAATCAAAGCTAAATGATCAAAGTACAAACTAAGATATCTGTCAAGACTAATGAAATAAAATTGAAAGCATATGTTTAAAATTTTAGCTCTAAGAACTTTTCAAGCTTCAAAGATTAAAAAATTTATAAGAAAAGTTTTCTAGTGATATTTCAATATGATTAAGTCTAAAAATTTGCAAAATATTGCAAGAAGGAGATAGAATAAGCTTTGAAAAAGTAGAAAGAACATAAACAAACTTCAATAGAATAAAATACATTTCATCCATAAGGTTATAATTTATTAAATGTAAGGAAAATTTCTATACAAAGAGTGTATCATATGCAGCACTTGTATGATAATCATGGTTAAATGAGTAAGATGCAAAGAAAGTTAGAAAAAAACTAAAGAGGAGAACCAATTTCCATGATTTTTTGAAGTCATGAAGAATAAGTACACAATATATGAGAAGAAATTTGTGAAGAGGCCTTTAAAGGTCTGATTTAAAAATTAAATACAACAAGGAATGAATCTCAGAAAATATAGATTACAAGTGTACAATAGGTACAAAAATTATCTAAATACCATATCTCTTACAAGGAAATCACAGATTGAGAGAAAGATGAAATAGTTATGCATGTACAAAAAGAGTTCATGTTGCTAGAGATATAGTTTCTTAAATGAAATAAAATCATTAAGAAAAACCTCTTATTCATAATAGTCAACAAACTCAAAACTACTTAGAAGATGACAAAGTGCATATAGAATCATAATCTACATGTATTCAAGAAGACAGTTCATAGATCCACATCATCATTGAAGGTAGAAGATACATAATTTAAGAATACAACTTATTCCAGATTAGTTTAAAGTTTTAAATGGCTAAGTATAGTTTTGAGTTTTCCAAAAAATTAACTTATTTAAACAAAATAAAAAACTAGAGAAAAATAAAAAGTAATCAACCTACAAAAAATATCCATCTTTCTCACTCCCAAATTCTAAGTCCGCCATTTCATTACTTTCTCCACTAAATCCATAACTAGAAGTAATACACTAAATCCACCGAACAAAGATCAAAACCCACTTTCTCAGAGTTAGCAATAATACCAAAATAACCAAATTTATAGCCTTATTTAACCAACACACATGGATATATATATATAAGAATCAAATAAAGTGTTCTCCAGACGCGCACATCTCTGAAAATATATATGTACATGTATAAGTTCATAATGTATGTATACAGATCTCGAACTAAGCACGTGCCATAATGTACATATGGGACCACATGCGGTCACAAAAGGCTAGATATATATACAATGGACTATGAATAGATGTACTCATGACCACATATATGTGGCATCCAAGTGGACTATAAATCTACTCATGAAACATCTTCCCTCTCTTCGCCCTGCTAGAAGTAGCACGTCCACGACCTGGGGATGTAGTGGAGGGAGATGCCACTACGGATTTCATCCGTGTGGTCCTAGGTGTCTCCAAGCATGCCTGCAACCTAACCTGCACATTCATAAACAACAAGTTTTTAACACCCAAAATTTTAAAATACCTTCAAAATTTAGAAACTTGTACAATTTAGTTAAAATGCATGTGCAATCTTACCACAATGTCATGATCCCTATCGATTTGTTGTTGACGCTTCGCAGGGACAACAATAGACTCACGAGGGGTAAGCTACATACAAATAATTAATTTTCAAATTAAATATTTCACACTCATATATATACCTACAAAATTTGATATTGTAGATTTAAGTTTAATAAGAAATAATGAACCTCCAAAATTTAACAAATTTTAAAAATTGTGTACCTCGGTTAGTGGATTTGCAGATGCTATGGCGGTATCTACAGCAGCCTCCACAGTCTGCATATGTGGAGGAGTCTCTGTAGCAGTCATAAGCTATACAAAAAACATGCACAAATCAATTTATTAAAATCTACTTAAGAGCTATACAAAAAACATGTACAAATCAATATTTAGTTACTCAAGAGAGAATAAAAATACATTATTAAATTTTATCTTCTATTTAGGCTAAATACATAGGATCTATAAATGTTAGCACGGAGGCCATCTATCTTCATATGTATTTGTGTCCAAAGGTTGGGATGGAGAATACTCGTTATCTAGTAGAAGCGAAGTGGATATAGAGTGAGACATTGGTCACATTGGGAGCTTTTTGTACAGGAATAACAACTTCAAAATCTGTGATCGACTGATATGTGTTGCTTGAACAAGGAGAATGAGGAGTAACATTCTCCTTTGCCGCTACATGCGGTTTTGATTTAGTGTTTCCAGTCCTCTATGTTTCACCCACGGATAACCCCTTGTTTACATGATCTGTGATCTCTCTCAAAGGGGTTGCTAGGAAATATTTGACCATGTCTTCCTCCTTAGTGTTTGAATTAGGGATTTACTTAGATTTAAATACGATATGTTTAGGGAGGGCATTTATCCACCAATTATTATTCTCTTTTTTAATGTTTTACCATCTCACAATCAGGAGCAGAATGCCCCAAAAAAATACATCTCCTACATCTGAAAGGTAGGCCCTTATAGTCCAGAGGATGAGTGCAAGTTTGATTTTGCACTTTAAGATTAAGGTGGGTTGGAAGATTCTTTGAAGTATCAATCTCAACTAGGATTCTTGCATATACATTGTATGTGTGAAATCATAGGTTTGGGATTCGACGTTAATGATGTTTCCCAAGGTATTTCCTATGGATATCAGACAACTATGGTCCTAAAATTATAGGGGTAAGTGGGGTAATTTGATCTAGATTGGTTTTTGTTATAAATATTCAGTGAGAGGGTTGAATGATATGAACCATGGTTTTAAGATAAGGTACCTTTGTTGGAAAACCCAAAGTTGTTTAGAAAGTTTGTCCTTGTCAGCTATAGAGGGGAAAAAATAATAAAAATTCCCTTAGCATAGGGGTAGAGGTCTAACCTACCCGCTAGAAGCGGGAACCAATTCTTGGAGATCTAATCATGGAGGATAGGGAGACTAGGCTAAAGATGAGTGAATCTACAGATCAAGGCATGATCTTGGTAAAATGAATATATTTCGAGGACTTCATCGCCAAAGGTTACACTTGGGTTTCTCTTAGTAGGCCTCATGGTTTTGATCTATGTCTTCTTTTACAAAACCTCATTAAATGAGTGATTGACTAAAGCTTTAGTTGTAGCAGGAGTTTCCAAGCTATCAACAAGGGAGAAAATCCTAGTGTTTGCACCCCTAACAAAGATGTTAGGATTCACTCAACCTCCCAATGGGTTATTAGTGTCCCCAACAAAGATAACAGGATTTTCCATTCCTCCTTGCAAGTTCTTGGCAACATTGGTGCCAGTAGTGTCAGATCCAACCCCAACAATGGCTCCATTGCCACCTGCAGTTTGAGCAACTGAAGCCCCACACCCAGTGCCCAAGAATATTTCTAGAAACAACCCTTAGGGGTCTACATGTTCTGCAGAGGGGGATGTAGTTTCTAAAATGAAAGGACACCTCCATCACATAATTTCACACAACCCTACGTGTGCACATATATATGTCCGCCGCCTCCAAATCTATTAGGGTTCATATGATTGGTGGAGTTAGGGTTCGCAGGAGTTGTCATAAATTGGAGGAGCTGTCTATTAAGGGTACAATGATGTTGTAAATTCTTAAATCTCAGTACACCAATCCATATAAAACTTATAATCATATGGAAAGGACGCATATATTTTTTTAGATAAAGGGTACGAGAGGATTTAACCTTTTTTACATTTCTTCATCACTCTTATCATTCATTAAAGATATTTGTAACTAACCTGCGTAAAACTCACGCGCGGCATGCCAGTAGCTTCAGTTCCCTGAGCAGATGATGACCCGCCAGGCTCCTGTGTATAAAAGAGAAAAATATTAATACATGTGCAACATACACATGAAACAAATTGTAATAATAATCTAGTGCAATTAAATGATTTATTAAAAATGTAAGTTTGTACAACTTGAAACTTACGTTTGAAACACGCCCAACCGCAGTAGCTAGCATGTCAACACCGGATGTTTCCTTCACCGGCTCTTGCTATTTAAAATAAAATAAAAAATTAGTTTTTTACATGTATGTACATGAAGTACAATCATATCTATATTAATATCTCAAACATGTGAATTAAACTATTGTACATATATATTATTTAAATTTATTTAAAATTTACCTGTGAAAGACCAATATCAGTGGCTCCAGTTCCAAAAACATTCCCCAGCATCTCATCTATAGAAAAAAAATCCTGTGAACCAGCAAATGATGTCTCGCCTGCAGTGCATACGGCACCACATGATCCACAGTGGTGTGGTGCACTAGAACTGGCACCTCCACCAACATCACCGGATGCAATCTGGGTGCTATGCTGGGTGAGAGTGTCAGTGAGCTCCCTCAATGCATGCAATGTATCAATCTCCACAACCTCCTTCACTGTAGGAGGGATAACTGAAGGCAATGGGGGTTTTGGGGCATGGGGGATCCTAGGCTGACCTACGCATGCACCAGGTCTGCTCTGTGCAGAGCCACCTCCTCGACCAAAAAATTCTGAAAAGTCATAATAATTCGGGACCTCATTGAGCACAAACTCACAATATAATTTCTTCAAAAAATAAAGAGGAACCTCATTGTTGTTGCATGGTGGATAATCAAAAACCATCCACCATCGGTCCCAAAAATTTTTTTTGATTCTATCATCATGGCACCAATGGATTGGGAACCGTTTGCAAGTAACTGCAAGGGGGGCATTGGTTCTAGGGTCGGTAAATAATGCACAAATTAGGTCTTTTCCAAATTTTTTGTCTTTGACGGCCGCATGAGATAGTTTATCCGCATACCACCGCCTACAGTCACTTCTAAAGGTGTTCCATCTATGTATTTGGTTGGTTGCAGACTCGACTTTGCCAATCAATGTTTGCAATGTATTGGCTAAAGTCATGCGGGATGGATTTGTAGCATGGTTTTGTCTTATAGTTTGAATTAGGTTCTCAATGACAATTTTATTTTCTTGGATTCTTCCAATGATATTATCTTGCATTCCTGTTGGCTCAGTGGGGACAGAAGGAGCCACAGGGGGCGGATCTATGTTTGGAGAAGGGTTTTGAGGAATGTTCGGAGGGTTTTGAGGAATGTTCGGTGGGTTTTGAGGAATGTTTTGATGGTTTTCACGAGCCCGAGCTTGCCGACCAACTGATAAAACAATAAAATTGTATACATAAACAAACAATTCACAAAACCCATGAAAATGCCAAAAAAAAAACCTAAAATGCAAAAAAAAACAACCTAAAATGCAAAAAAATGATTACAATCGGGGACTTACCACCTCCTCGTCTTGGTGGCATGGTTGAATCTATCGCTATCCAGAAGTCCGATGAGAAATTTTGAGATAGTATTGAAAGTGCGAGTGAAAAAAGTTTAGGAAAAGTCGCGGCTTGAATTGAAAATTAGGAAAATAACGAGTCGCAGGACTGTTAAATTTTGTCTCAGAGTTCCGCGATCGCGGTTTATAACCGCGCTCGCGGTTATAAACCGCGATCACGGAACTAGGTTCGGTAATTACCGAACCTAGAATTCAATAGCCGCGATCGCGGTTTTAGGACCGCGCTCGCGGTTTTAAAACCGCGATTGCGGTACCTTTATTTCGGGTTTTTATGTCCACGGAATTGTCCACCAACTTCGTGCACTTACCCCTAGAAAAGGTTGTCGATTTTCATTCTATAGTGGTAAATTGAATTTCCTAAATAAGGTAATTTTGTGCATATGTACCAATGGTTGCGATCCTCACAAAAAAAAGGTATAATCATTTTACAAACCTATATTATATATGTGATAGTCGATTGTTAACAACTTGTATGTATTCCTTATTTATAGCGAGTCTAGTTTCATCCTTGTTTTCACCTAGAATGTCCATAGATATAGGTGGCAGGCATTGAGTTTATTAACAAGAAAAATATTGGAAAGAGAAACATACAACAACAATTACACATGAGTTATAAGGTATGTCAAGTGGGGTGTAAATGCCATGCTAGTTTATAAATACAATTCCATGTGGTAGTTTTCTATGTAGTGTATTCGATAATGTCAGTTTGTTATTGATTTCATTATGGTGTCTGATGAATACCAATATGAAGTAAAATTTAAGAGACATATGATTATATGCATAAATTTGACATGTTTGAAAAATGTGAAGGAAGAAATTTAAAGAAAATTCATCTTTTTTTCCTTGAAATCAAGGAGGTTATGGAGTGTTAGTTCCAAGTCGTCAATTTATGTCGTGACAAGTTTATTTGATTATAAGTATTGACCTTAAGGATTATTTACTATTTTTTTATGTGTGTAAATTTTGATTGGTTTTGTAAGAGATTTTATTTTCACATGTGTTCGCAATATTGATGTAACACAAAATGTGACCAAGTGGCTAGTACCAAACATTGTTCGATTCTAGGATGACATGGTCCACATTGGTGTGGTGCACTAGAACTGGCACCTCCACCAACATCACCGGATTCAATCTGGGTGGATATGCTGGGTGAGAGTGTCAGTGAGCTCCCTCAATGCAATGCAATTGATCAATCTCCACAACCTCCTTCACTGTAGGAGGGATAATGAAGGGCAATGGGGGTTTTTGGGGATGAGTGGATCCTAGGCTGACCTACTCATCACCATTCCTGCCTGTGCAGAGGCCACCTCCTCCTCGACCAAACAAAGTTCTGACAAGGTCATAATAATTCGGGACCTCATTGATGCACAACTCCACACTATATTTCTTCAAAAAATAAAGAGGAACCTCATTGTTGTTCCATGGTGTATAAAGCAAAAAACCATCCACCTCGGGTTCCCAAAAAATTTTTTGATTCTATCATCATGGCACCGATGGATTGGGAACCGTGCAATTAACTGCAAAGGGGGGCATTGGTTTCTAGGGTTCCGTAAGATAATCACAAATTAGGTCTTTCCAAAATTTTTTGTCTTTGACGGCCGCTGAATAGTTTAATCCGCATACCACCGCCTAAGCACTTCTAAGGTGTTCCATCTAATTATTTGGTTGGTTGGCAGACCACTTTGCCAATCAATGTTTGCAATGTTTGGCTAAAGTCCTGCGGGATGGATGGTAGGCATGTTTTTGTCTTATAGTTTGATTAGGTTCTCATGACCATTTATTTTCTTGGATTCTTCCAATTAATTATCTTGCATTCCTGTTGGCTCAGTGGGGACAGAAGGAGCCACAGGGGGCGGATCTATTTTGGACAAAGGGTTTTGAGTAATTTCGGAGGGTTTTTGAAGGAATGTTCGGTGGGTTTTGAGGAATGTTTTTGATGGTTTTCACGAGGCCCGAGCTTGCCGACCAACTGATAAACAATAAAATTGTATACATAACAAACAATTCACAAAACCCATGAAAATGCCCAAAAAAAAACCTAAAATGCAAAAAAAACAACCTAAATGCAAAAAAATGATTACAATCGGGGACTTACCTCCTCGTCTTGGTGGCATGGTTGAATCTATCGCTATCCAGAAGTCCGATGAGAAATTTTGAGATAGTATTGAAAGTGCGAGTGAAAAAAGTTTAGGAAAAGTCGCGGCTTGAATTGAAAATTAGGAAAATAACGAGTCGCAGGACTGTTAATTTTGTCTCAGAGTTCCGCGATCGCGGTTTATAACCGCGCTCGCGGTTATAAACCGCGATCACGGAACTAGGTTCGGTAATTACCGAACCTAGAATTCAATAGCCGCGATCGCGGTTTTAGGACCGCGCTCGCGGTTTTAAAACCGCGATTGCGTGGTACCTTTATTTCGGGTTTTTATGTCCACGGAATTGTCCACCAACTTCGTGCACTTACCCCTAGAAAAGGTTGTCGATTTTCATTCTATAGTGGTAATTGAATTTCCTAAATAAGGTAATTTTGTGCATATGTACCAATGGTTGCGATCCTCACAAAAAAAAGGTATAATCATTTTACAAACCTATATTATATATGTGATAGTCGATTGTTAACAACTTGTATGTATTCCTTATTTATAGCGAGTCTAGTTTCATCCTTGTTTTCACCTAGAATGTCCATAGATATAGGTGGCAGGCATTGAGTTATATTAACAAGAAAAATATTGGAAAGAGAAACATACAACAACAATTACACATGAGTTATAAGGTATGTCAAGTGGGGTGTAAATGCCATGCTAGTTTATAAATACAATTCCATGTGGTAGTTTCTATGTAGTGTATTCGATAATGTCAGTTTGTTATTGATTTCATTATGGTGTCTGATGAATACCAATATGAAGTAAAATTTTAAGAGACATATGATTATATGCATAAATTTGACATGTTTGAAAAATGTGAAGGAAGAAATTTAAAGAAAAATTTCATCTTTTTTTTCCTTGAAATCAAGGAGGTTATGGAGTGTTAGTTCCAAGTCGTCAATTTATGTCGTGACAAGTTTATTTGATTATAAGTATTGACCTTAAGGATTATTTACTATTTTTATGTGTGTAAATTTTGATTGGTTTTGTAAGAGATTTTATTTTCATGTGTTCCAATATTGATTGGTAAAAAATGTGACCAAGTGCTAGTACCAAACATTGTCGATGTCTAGGATGAATGGAGTTATGTCAGGTTGATATAAAATGAAAAAATATTTAATAAATAAACTACAATGGTGAATGCAAAAAAATAAAATTCAACCATGAATTATATTACCCCCTAAAGGAGACACGATATCACCAGATAGTATCTACTTCATACATAATTAACTTTTTAACTGTTTGACACTATCAACTTTTCTATATCAATTTTCAATTGAAAGTTATTTACAATGGTAGAAAAATAGATATGAGAGAAATTATTCTTCCCCATTAGATTCTACATAACAACGTCATACACACCTTAACATTTAGAAACTGTAACTAGGTGCATTGTTATTAAGTCATTAAAAAACTAAAAAATTCATTTAAGAATTCATCGGTTAAAATAAAATTGACATATATCCTTATTTAGACTTCTAATACATTAAGAATAAGAATACTACAAGATTACAATGAAGATTTAATAGGCCTATGAATTGTCCATTAGTGAAGAACATAAAAACATATTGAAGAAAATGCCTACTCTATACATTAAGGAATAAAATATTATACAACAAATTTTTATAGTAAATCTATATCATGAACACATATAATTGCAATTACAAACCATACTTGACTCATACAAACCAAAAATAATTACACCATAAAAATTTGGATCGAATAACAATCACAATATAATGAAAGATTAGTCTAATTTGATACTTATTTCCTCTCACGGATCTTTCTCCAAGGAATATTACCTATATTTTAGTATACTAGATCAATCCTTCACTCTTTTTTCTTCTTCATGCTTCTCACTTATCCCTATCATATTTATTCATTGGAAAACTTTCTTAAGAGAAGAGGAAAATTCCAAGCTATATATAAGAATTCAAAAAGTGTAGATATAAAATTACACAATTAAATTCAATTGCGTAGCAAGCGTGCATTTACCAAATATACTGAAATAGTTATATCCATTTAAAGAAAATGAAATTTGTGTTGCAAGTATTATAGGAAAATAGCATAGGGACGAAGGAGGTTACCATGAGCACATAATGCACGTAATGACCAACCTAATGGGCACAATTCTTTAAATTTTAGTGTATCTTTGTTATGGGGAAGAAAAAAAGAGGCCATACGCAAGGAAAAAAGGTTGTCAACTATGTAACAAGTGTTAAAAAGAGACTATTAATAAGTAACTAAAAGGACTTTCCTCTCTTTAAATGAACAATTTGTAGATGTTTGGGGTGTTCATTTAGCTACATTGTAAATTTGTTTAGTGGATAGGATTTTTAGAGGATAAATTTTGCATTCAAATATTTGCAATAATGAGGTTTGAATTACTCCCGGTTGGTTTTTCTCTTACAAGGAAAGTATAATTTTCTTAGGTTCTTTTTACTTTTTACAGACACTAAGATAAACATAATACATTTGAAATAGTTTCTCTAATTTACTCTAAATATTATTAAATGGTAACTCCCAAAAAATATTAAAATAAAACTCCTCAGACTTTTAAAATCAACGCCTTTGCACTAACATACCACACAAGGTCACCCTTATGCGTTCATTTGAAGCATGAGATAACACTACTTCCGATCGGTTTCATAAGCATCATGACATCTAAGATAAATTTTCTAGTCTAATACATTCTTGAACATGTTAAGAACACACTAAACACATACAAATGTCAAGAGAACTTAAAAAGATTAATTACTAGCCATACATAAATAAACAATCTGTAGTAGTGTTTCTGAGCATGACTAAATATTCATTAATCTCTTATTGAAGCATATAATTGCTCAACAATAACTATCTCACATTAATTCCTCTAATCAGAACAATCATATCACATACTCTGCCAATGTATCAAAGGGTTTTGTATACTAATGTGACATTACCTTCATCATACTATCTAATAGTTATATGGATCTTTAAGTATAAATTTGTAAAGACTTAACTATCATTTTTGACTCAACACACATGTAGGATAATTCCAATCCTTATCTTTAGCACATGTAGTACTCGCTTGGTGATTTTTCCATATTTGTAATTCCTCTTCTCTTGTGAAATACTTGTTAGGTGACCATTGTGATCCATATATTCCTTTCATCCATGAAATTACTCCTCAACTTGAACTTTGAGGTCTTTTATGATCCTTGTTTCCGTCATTCAAGTTCTTGTGTGATAGTTATCTTGGATTTTTTTCTAGTTCTCTTGCATGTCATGTAGGTGGATATTTTTATTATATTTTCCACACCAAATATAATCACATCCTCAAGCCTTTACAAATGTGATAATTTTTTATTGTTGACAAATGTGAAATAACATAGTATGTTTAAAATGGTTTTGTAGTGCCCACTTCCCTTTGACACCTTTTTGATACTCATCATGATACTGCTGAATATATTATGGACATGATTATAGACTTTATTATAGTATGATCTTAGATGTTATATCATGGATTATTTTTGACTTGATTAAGTTACGATGCATGATAATTATTAGAGACATATTATATGTTGATGATTATATATTGTTTGACATGGTTATATTATGGATGTTATTCAGAAATGTGATATTTGGATATTGTGAGTAGACCTAGAAATGGAAATTATTGGATCATGATATAGTTGATAAAACTATAAATTATATTGTTAGATTGCTTTGATGTTGTTGTGATTCATATATATAGATGATTTTAGGAATTACATCTATATTATTTTGGATTTTCTGATATGGCCACGAGGCCGAAGGAGGTATTCTTTTTTGCATGTTAAAATATCACAACAAACATCGAGGGATTGGAAACCAACCACATTGTAATTCTAGATGAATTATACAAGGTAACCATGTAAACTAGTATTTGTTGGTGTGTATTTGTGTGTGTTAGGGAGTCCCATGGGGGTATCACCTTTAAATGTGACCAAGGGGTTTTATATATTTATTTTATTTGGTCCCTTTGTTAATGTTTGCATGTGTTTATTTTGTTATGCTTTTACCCTTTCATTAATTTTTAAATGGTGTGTAAATATTGTGAGTAATCATAATATTAAAAGAAATAAATTAAATATGTCATAAGAGGGTAATTAATGAGATTTTTTGGCCATGATTTAAAGTGTTATAAGTAATTTGTAAGATATGTGTAAGTTAACTTTTGAGTGTGAAACACTCTACTTTCCTGGAAATTAGAAGTTTTCCTTGAGGCTGATTTTGGAGGCTTGTGGGACAAGTTAAAATTGTCCCATACCTCTTTAATTTATCTACCAACCATACCTACAATTGGAGATTTGAATTTAGACTTTCATTATGAATTTTGAGAAGACAAATTCTACATTTTAATTGCACTTTTCTTACATGGTGTAATTTTAGTCCTTTGGGGTGTGGGTTGGATTTGAGTATGTAAGTAAACTATCATATTATTCACCCACCTATTTATTATGCATTGGAGAATGGAGTTGAATTTTGAGGTTAGGATTAAGGATGTGTGATGTGGCATCCCACATGGACCCACCTTATCCTCTTCGCTTCCCTCTTCTATAAAATTTGAATTCCTTGCCTTATTTTGGGCTTGCTTCATTTTGGAGACTTCATTATTGGGTTAATTCCTTGTTATTCTGGGAGATCTTGCCTTTGGATGAGTTTGAAGATTGTTGCATGTTGGTTGTTTGATGGATTTTTGGATTGTTTCTTAGAAACAACTACTGTTTAAAACTTGGGAAACTACATCATGGAGAGGTAAGAGCTTGGCTCTTGAAATGCTCTTATTTTATGAATGGAAATGTTAACGTGTGAATGTTTTTACATTTTTTGGGCTGTTGGGTAGATAGCCTAGGAATGGTGTAGGAAAAGACTATGGGGCTTATTTTTTGGGAGGCACAAGTGTGTTTTAGGGAGGTATAAGGATGGAGGGAGATGGGATTTGGGTTTCACATTAAAAATAAATAGCTTGCATTTCTTTACTCATTATGGGGTGTCACAAGAGATTGGGGAGGCATAAGGAAATGTGAGGAATAAGGGGTAGTTGGGGAGGCATAAGGAATTTCAGGGTTTTGATATACTATAATTTGGTGGTTTGTAATTCAGGTATTGTGATACCCCATTTCCTCTTTTAGGAGGGCATAAGAAGCATCCCCCATAGTTTTTTTCTCCTTTGGCTTGCTTGATGAAGCCTCAATAATGTTTTTCATGCTTTAATGTAGTTGTAAACTAAATTATTTTTTGGATGGTCTTTTTATTGTGAAAATGTTTCTTGCGTATTTGTGGAAGCCTGTTTTTGCCATGAGTTGGTTCACAACTTTTATTGCATTGTGGTTGGGGCTCAGGGTCCAATGAAGAAGGATGGCTTCTCCTCTTCATTGGATGTCTTGGTTGGGTGGAGAGCATTGAATTTCCCCTACTTTGGTTTTGATCACAATTTTGAAGAATGAGAAATATGCATGTTGTTGTTCTGGAGCTGAGAGAAAGACAATTTGATAGTCCCTTGTGAAATGAAATCTTATTGTAACCTTTCCCACTTGAAGTGGATGAACTTGTATATGTTTTGTAATGGAAATATGTTGCATTGGTTATGAAAGTGTATATTGAAATGTGAAAGAGAAATATTCTGTTATGTTCTTTTCAAAGCAAGAAATTGTTTTCTGTATGATGAAATTGAAGAATGAAAGAAGGAAGTTGTAAAGTTGTATTTTGGAATCAATAAATGATTGCATAACATTCCTCGAATTGCATCATTGTATTTAATTTGATGACCTATATGCGAGCTGTAATCTTTGTTTGAAAGAAAGAAATGATAATGAAGAAAATGTAATACTTTGTTTTATGAAGTGCATGATTTGAAAAGAATAAAAGTTACATTCTTGTCTTTATCATTTGCTTGAAGGAATGAAACCTACTTGAAACTAGCATGAAATGAATTCATTTGTAAGGAAAGTAAAATAAGAACCATTGAGTTAATTTTGTTGTTTCAATTTCTGCTTCACGTTAGACTCTGCAAGTTTTACCAGAAATGAAACAACTGGAACTGCAATCAAGAAATGACAATGAAAAATTAAAATTGAGCATGCTAGGTTCTAAATGAATGCAATTAGACAAAATAACTTAAGGGAGAATCCTTCAAACCTTGCAAAAATGGGCTCAACCCTCTTACAGTCATTTTGCTGTCAAGAGATGTAAATTTTCAAATGTCAAATTAATCAGATAAATTGAATCTTGAAATATTTATTAAATCCATCTACGATAATTATCCATGTCTATTTGACATGTTGAGGGAGGAAGAAGATCAAATTGAACAAATCTTATAGGCTAAAATTTACCAGTTTGCACTGTAATATTATGCAAAACATTTTTACAAAATTGAAACATTAAACTTGATCAAATTAAAACATTAATGATCCCTGTGTAAAGAGAACGTCGAAAGATTTCCAAAAAATCGTCATTTTCCCAAAACTTAGCTCTTTATCAAAGTTTATGGCCTTTTGAAGTTCTTCTTTATTTGGTGTAAAAAAAACAAAAAATTCTAAATATGGAAAGAAAAGTTTGGGAAAACTTTCCTTAGTGAACCCGCGAGTCCGAATTTTCCCTTAGTGCTTTGGAAATTTTTGGGAAAATTTTCCTAATTCTCCTTTCCACCCCGCTGGCTCGCAACCAATCAGAGCCTGCCACGTGGCATAATGACGCATTAGAGGAGGGGAAGATCCATTTTTTTAACTTAGCGCTTCAAAAATTATTTGGGAAAACTTTCTAAATTTTCCTTTCCGTCCCACAGCCAATCAAAAGCTGCCACATGGCATCACCGAGGGAGCGGGTTCTTATCTGACTTTTACGTTATCAAAAATTTTGGAAAAAAATTCAAAAATTTTCCCACTACCCCTACCATCCCACATCCAATTAGGAGAAGCCACGTGGCATCGTGAGGCATTAGTGAAGATGCATGTGAATTCTACCCTTTTCACCCCTCTGGGTGTTAAATTTTTTTTACCCCCGCTACCTCGCTTACACCACGTTGGCTTAGGAGATGCCACGTGTCCCTTGCATACTAGCAGAGTCGCGAGAGTGCGGGTGTAAAGGTGGCTTTTTGTGCTGTTGACAATTTTTGCACTTGTGCAAAAATGGGCAACTCGAAACTTCATCCTTACGATGAAAGTCATGGGTGAAGTATACCTAAGCTAAAGAAGTTATGATGTTATTAGTTACTGCTGAATTAATTAATGATTAAGTGAAATATGCATCTATGTGTGTTGTTACAAAATGTAACAGATCACAAAGTCTATAATTTCATGATACCTTCAGCAAAAGAACCCCCAAAGGACAGCTGTGTTGTCTTGATGAAGACACCAAATTATAGAGTAGGTGAAGTGTTGATTTTTGGGATAGCAAACATAAGTATAGATTACATAAATAAGAGTTCATTACTGAATGTTATAGGTTCTCATTAATGTTCTTTCCTTCATGTTTAAGACATTCAATTATATGACTGATTTGTTTAGTTCATCATACACTACATTCAGAAGCTTGAAATGTAGAAGGAAATACACAACTCAATTTCAGAATTCAATGTTTTATTCACAAGGAACGTCAAATGTTTCCCACACAAGCCATGGGATGTGACTAAAAAGTAAAGTAAATCTACTAAAGAAAGAGGCACACATGCATGAAATAAAAAGCAAAGGAATATGAGTGAACCCATCATTTCCTTTTTATATTCTTTATTGTGCAGATTGTTCCCCTTCCAGCTTGTTCCATCTTTGTCATCACAATTCAAAGCATGGTACCTAAAAATTAAAGGAAAGGAATCATCAATAAAGAGCTTAGGGTTAATCCATATTCCTACACTATCCTAATTCATGCATATGGATCTCTAACCAACATAACATATATAGTACCTGAAAATCAAACTACATAGCTTACTCAAAATAAGAAATAGAAAATAAAATAAGGAAAATGTATACAAGAGAGTCCAAGAGGCTAATTATTTTCTAACAATTTTCATAAGTGTGCAGGTATAGGTTGTAGAAAAGTAGAAAAGGACCATGTACATGTTGGAAAAGAGGGTTAATATAAGTCAAAACTCAGATATCTTCTCTAAAAGGAAAAGGTTACACTACAAAAAAAAGAAAATGCATGTAGACAAATACATTTTCAAATTACATCCAAGGAAACAGAGAGTTATAGGAAAATTTTGACATGGCTTCGCCATGTAAAATGGACATTTACAACTTTTCCAATATCCATATCAAGCTAAAATAAAGGGAAATGCAGTAAAAGTAATAGATTATAGTATTTCAATGAAGTATATGAATCAAGGCTTATGCCTAAAAATGGTATTACATAGAAGAAGAATTTATTGCAATTTCCATAAAACCACTTGCAGGATACAAAGGCATCTTAATTACAAAATACCAGAAGTGTATTTCTATTACAGTTGGAATTTTTAATTTAGTATTCAATCATAGTAATCTTCAACTTCAGAATCAAATAGTATAAATGTAACTACAAGTTACAAGTAGACATTTCAAAAAGTGAACTGAAGAAAGGGATATATAAAATGCAGAGTTTTCAAGCAACCCATTTCAGTTATAGTTTTATCAACATTATTCAAACCTGCAAAGCTTAGACCGGTCAATACACAGTAAGGAAAGTAAAGAGACTCATTTTAAGAAAAATCACATGAGGTCAATAAGCAGATCTAAGAAACATAAAGTAGATTATTGAAAACTCAGCCATGGATCAAGCTTGAGATGTCAACCCTAGATTCAGAAACTTCAGCAAATATTTTCAGGATGCAATGTGAAAATCTTCAAAGATGATTATATGAAAAGCATTTATGAAGCATATAACTCTGAATCATTGACAAAGAAGAATTACTCATATGTTTTCCTCATTCCAAAATGAGCAAGCTCTAGTTAGAGAAAACAAAATTGAATGGAAGAAGAACTCCACAGTGAAGAAAATCAATACTGGAATATCAAATATAGATTATTTTGTATATACCACTACTCTGTTTTGAAGGAGAAAGTATAAGTGGAATCTACATCTAACCAGAAAAGATCTATAGTTAAAACTCCTTAAAAAGTGGTGTTTTAACAAAACCTTGGAAGGTTATACAGAATTGGCCAAAGAAAATGGAACTCAAAAGCACAGGTACCAGAAAATAAACAAGACCCATTCATGAGTAGCAAAGAATCAAAGTAAGAAATAGTACTCAGTGAAAATGAAATAGTTTTCATGTTTGAAGATAAAGAAACTCACCCTTTTTAGAATTCAAAGTTCAAAGTTACAGAGGGCCTGAACTAAGGAAGACAATAACTTCCATCGAAGTTTCTAACAGAATTATCAAAACAAAGTTCCAATTGTGGCCAAGGAAAAGGTAAAGATTTCAAAAACCTAGAAGCTCACATAGTTCTGAATAAGGCAGAGGACTATCTTGCTCAAATAATAAATCAAGCCCAGACAGAGTAACAAACTACAGAAGTACATGCAAGAGACATAAATCCTAAGTAGTAGAGCTCGAAATCTAAAAATGGTGGCCATCAAAAGGAACAACACAGAACCACATTTTAGAGGGAAATAATGGCGGTTAATGTTCATGACCATTCCACTCAGAAAGCTCAAATTAACCAGATTTCACGAAGATATCAATAACAGAGATCAGAAAAGCTTAAGCAATGGTAGAATCTCCCCAAATATTTTATTAGAAAATTCTAAAGAAAGATACAAATGCTTGAAGGCCAAAAAATTGATCTGAATCGAGTTTATGAAGCTTCAACAAAGACATCGAGAAAAAAATATCTCAGGGCTTCACCTACAGAATGAAAATCCAAATGAAATGATTAAGTTAGGACCAAATTGACCTTTACCATACAAACTTGAGAGATGAGTTAATAGAACTCAACCACGGTCAAGTCATCGATGACCAAAAATCAACAAGTACAAAGATCAAAGGTTGAGGATCAATCTATACTTTCAATACAAACCATGGTTTGATATTTAAAAACACATTTAACACATTTTAGAGACCCTAAAATCATACCTTAGAGATCAACGATAAAAAATCAACAAGTACAGAGATCGACACTCACAAATGGATCACCAAAATGGATGCAAAAGTCATCCAAGTGGAATGACAGTCGTTGAATGACTTGGTGAATTTTCAAATTTTCAAACGATCAAGATTTTATTCGCAGGCCCATAGGACCAAAAGATGACACGTTTCGTCATCACAATAGAAGCAGAAAAGTGGAGGCCGAAGGTACTTTAAGTTCGAAACCTTTTCAAAAGGTTAAGATTTCCAAAATCTCCCACAAGCCCGACACCCTACAAGGAAAAAATCAACAGTGAAAAGAGGTCAAAGAAAATGTAGAGCGGTGGAAACCCTTTACATTTTGAAGCCTTTTCATAAAAAATTAAAATTGCAAGAATAAGCCCATAGGTTCAAAAGTCTGCAAATGGGACAAAACTTCAAAAAGGTCTGAAATTCTGCTAAGGACTTAAAATTTAAAAAAAAATTCCCGCATTCTCGTAAAAGAAAAGGAAAAAGAATCCACGTTCCATCCAAGTTATTATTTCAAGTTATGATTTTCAGAAAACCCGAATTATAATGTATGTTTTTCAAATAATCAAAAGATGGCCAATCTATGGTGAAGTGCAAAGTGGTCCGCACAGTGGGTGTTTTGTGGGTATTATAATTATTTCTTTTACCCATGAACAAAGAGTTAAATTTTTACATGCCCCACAAGAAGATAGAACAAACAAGATGAAAAAGTTCCATATTCAAAATAGGAAAGACTTGCCTTGCAAGAAAACTTATTTTTAGCAAATTATTTACTATTTCTTTTTTAAAAATAGATCGGTCAACTTTAGTTGACCAATTGTAATCAAGGCTATTAAATGTCTCTTTGTAATTGCATCCTCTACTTTTATTCTTTATCTATTATTAAACAAAGCATAAAAATAGGATGCATGGGCGAGTACAAGCCTTAAGATTTATTTAGGAAGAAGGTGAACTTTTTTTATATATATTGTGTGCCTTGCAAACAATAGGAGAGGAACTTCTGGAGGAATTTTTTTGATATAGGATTACTGAAGCTAATTTTTGCCACTTTTTCCTTCTAATTGTGAAGAATATCTACCTTACCAAATATTTGCAGTCTTGTGTATATTTCTATTAGTCTTGTGAATGCAAATTCCGTGATCAAAATTCTTATCCTGCTGCAAATTACGGATTTTCTACATAATTTTAATGTGCATGTTAACTTATCAGTGTTGTTCTGATATTCTTCTCTCAATACAACCAAGTGTTTACCCTTAAATTCTATAGAAGACTGTTGGCTCGTGCATCAAAATCTTTCACATATCAATTGTGCATATACTCAGTCAAATCCCTCATACAAATTTGGTGTATCATCTTAGTTTTAATTTACTTTACAATAATATTTTACATTTAAAACCCTAGAAGTAGTGTAGGATACATCAACAAGGAACCAGCCTTGATACTGGAGACTCGCCTCAAATAGGTATACCCACAGATTTGAGGTGTTTCCATTGTATCTACGAATGAGAGAGATCAAATTTTGCAAGCTTAGAAAACCTTCAACCATCTCTCTACAGGGTGCACTTTCGATAGATAACATGCCCCACGTAAGAAATTTCCATAATGTCTCCCATGACCCCATAGACCTGAATCCTCCTCTGGGTAAAATTTCTCACCGTGGCCCGTAGACCCGCCCCTGGGGAAAATTTTCTCCCGTAGGCCCACTCTTGGGGAAAATTTTCACCCCAACGCCTTCCGGCCCAAAAATTGATAAATATGAGGAGTTAGGATGACTTATTTATATAATTGGAAAGGTGAGGAAATTTCCTATGCAATGGGAATGATTTAGGGAAATTTTGAATGTGCTAATTTTGAGAAAAATCAAGTTGAATCTTTAAATCCTGATAGAGAGTGGGTATGGTGAGGAATTACCCTCTAAACCTAACTAAAATTTATAACCCTAAATTTTGGGACCTTGTGACCTCTAATAATTGATAATAAAATAAAAGTATATTCTAGTGGACTAGAATAGATCTGGAACTTGTTAGTGATAACTGTTGTCTTGGAACTTGGTTGTAGACTCTTTTAAACAAAAAAAATTATTCCATAATTTTCCTAACTAATCCTCGATTGTTCTTGGGTCTCAAGTGGGCTGGTTAAAAATCTTGGGCCATTGGGCACACTAGAAAACTTGAGACATGAACCTTAAACCTGGCACACTTTTAAATCTAGAAAACAACTTAGTTTTTAAATTTTCATATTTTAGTAAACATGGAAATGAAATGAAACTTAGAAAGATGAACTAACTCTCACCTTAGTCTATGCAGGAGGCGCAAACAGAACAAAGGGTCTTTTCACATAGACCTAGACTTACCACCACCAGATCATGTTATAACAACCATCCTACCATAGATTTTGTAGACTCTTCAGGATGTTAATGCTGCTCTACGCGGAAGATCAGTAGGAGGACATGCAACCAAACATGATAATGTCACTTCCATTGAGGGTCAAGTATTACCTCAACCCAGTGAGGAGCATGGAGGAGAGAAATTCCATGCAAATTTAGACAGAGTAGATTCACCACATGGGGGACAACGTGATCAAGTTTTAGGACATAGAGAGAGGTCTCAGATCCCTAGGCTTAGGGATGATCATACATGGATGCCTAAAGGCCGCCAAACCACATCTATAGATCACATCAGGTAGATCCTGAAGCTTCGGCCATCACATTATTGCGGTGACACATGTGGATTTAAGGCAGAGGCTTGATTAGTGAGCTTGAGCGGGTGCTCTAAGCTCTTTCCTTATTCTAACAACACAAAATCTTGTGTTGCGATTCATCTACTAAGGGATGGAGCTGGTGTTTGGTGGTGGATAGAGAATCAAAAGCTCTATGTTGATTCTGAGATAGTTACCCAGGAGATCTTTGAGGAGTTTTTCATGAGTAGATACTTGTCACAGAGGTTCATACAAAAGTGGATGGATGAGTTCCATGGCCTCTGACAGGAATATCTTACAGTAACTGAGTATGAGAGTAGATTTCTAGATCTACTAAAGTATTTTGAATTCATGCAGGATGAGCAGGTGTAGATCCACAAGTTCATCCGGGGCCTGAATCTAGACATTGGAGGTGCAGTGTGGATCCATTGTCCACAGACATTAGCTGTGGCCATCGAGAAGGCCTATATAGTAAAAGATACTCAGGGAAAGACCCATCAGGATAGAGACTGATTCCGGAGCCACATACAATAGATGTAGGACAACAGATCAAGGGTTAGTACCTCTTCCTCGTGGTGGATCAGTTTCAGCATAGTCATCTTTTAGACCACAACACCAGTAACAACAGTAGTCCAACCCACCTTATAGACCTCCAAAGAGGTTTGATACATAGAGAGGTCGGAGTGTGGCCCCTCCTCCTAGGGGTCCCATCAGGACACAGGGTGCCCAGAGAGCTCACTCAGCAGGAGCTCGCTAGTAGAGACCTTAGCAGACCGTAGCTAGATCATTAGGATCCACACCATAGACCTCTAGAGTACCATCCAATCCTGCTTCACAAGGGAGAGGATCAGGTTGTTATTTTGGTTGTGGTGTTACTGGACATTTTTGGAGAGACTACCCATAGAACCTTAATAACAAGGGTAAGACACAGATCTTAGAGCCTACTTTCCATAACATGGGGCATAGTCACAAAATCTATCTAGTGGTTGAGAATCACCAGGTAAAGCATCAGAGCATAGTTATTGAGACTATAGGTAGCATTGGTGGCATTCCTACCTCCATTTTGTTTGATTCTTGTTCTTCTGATTCTTTCATTGCATCATCTCTAGTAGAGCGATGCAGGTTGTTGACAGTTAGATAGGGTCTTAGTTGGGACATTGAGATGGCTTCAGAATCTAATATCTCTATAGACTCCCTAGTCAAGGAGTGTCTAGTGGACTTGGGACCCTTCACCACTACCTCAGATCTCTATATCCTTCCTTTGGGCTCATATGGAGTCATCTTGGGTATGGACTGGTTATCTACATAGAGATCTAGAGTGGATTGTTTCCACAAGATCATATCTTTCATAGATGATCTAGGAGTGGAGGTAGTGATATTAGGGGTCAGGAGACCCATTTCTATTTACACCATCTCTATTATGCAGCTTAAGCGGTGTGTGCAACAGGGTTGTCACATGCATGCTGTTACAGTCAGTGACAGATCAGAGGATGGGTCTAGTGGACCATCGCTAGATGATCATCCCATTTTGAGAGATTTTACATATGTCTTTCTAGGGAATCTATTGGGGTTGCCACCCCCATGTGAGATTGATTTTCATAGAGATTTGGTTTTGGGAACAAAGCCTATCTCACAAGCACCTTATCAGATGACAACCCCTGAGCTCTGCGAGCTCAAGTTATAGCTTGAGGGCCTTCTCGAGAAGGTCCTAATTCATTCTAGTGTGTCACCTTGGGGTGCACCAATGATCTTTGTAAAGAAGAAGGATTGATCCTTGTGGTTGTTTATTGATTACCGCCAACTAAATAAGGTAACGATCAAGAATCGTTCTCCCCTTCCATGCATTGATGATTTATTTGATCAGATGAAGACAGCCACAACTTTCTCTAAGATAGACCTTAAGTCATACTACCATTAGTTGAGGATTTCAGAGGCAGACATTCATAAGACCTCCTTCCGTACGAGATATGGCCACTATGAGTTCACAGTGGTACCATTTGGTTTGACTAATGCCCCCGCAATATTTATGAGTTTCATGAATGGGGTATTCAGGATTTTCTTAGATTTCTTCATGTTCATCTTCCTTGATGACATTTTGATTTACTTACGTATGTGTGAGGAGCATGAGGGGCACCTTTGTCAGGTTCTTCAGTGTCTTTGAGAGCAAAAACTTTATGGGAACTTGGAGAAGTGTGTATTCTTCCAGATAGAGATGCAATATTTAGGACATACCATTTCTGGGAAGGTTATCACCATTGATCCTTCCAAGATTAGAGCTATTATGGATTAGCCAGCACCCACTACTATGATTGAGGTGCGCAGCTTCATAGGACTAGCAGGTTACTATAGGAGGATTTTTCAAGACATCACTCGTATTGCATACCCCATCACTTCCCTTCAACGGAAAGGGAAAAATTTTGTTTTGTCAGACAGTTGTGAGAAGGCCTTTAGTACACTAAAGGAATATCTCAGTACAACACCTATCCTTGTAGTTCCAGATCCACAAGGTGAGTTTTTTGTTTACACGGATGTTTCTTTAGCAAGGCTTGGAGGTGTGTTGATGCAGGAAGGAAGAGTACTAGATTTTGAGTCTCGCAAACTCAAATATTACGAGCTTAATTATCCAACTCATGATCCTGAGCTTACGGTAGTTATGCATGCTTTGGGTCGATAGAGGTAGTTTTTTCTTGGTCAGAGATTCACACTCAGGACAGATCACCTAAGTCTTCACCACCTCTTCACATAGCCCAATCTCAACGCTCGTCAATGGTGTTGGATGGAGTTGCTTTTTGAGTATGATATGGAGATAGAGCATGTGAAGGGGAAGGAGAATGTGGTGGTAGATGCTATTATTAGATAAAGATATGTGGCTATGGCCACCTTAGTGAGCATAGATTTGTGGAGCAAGATTCTTCAGCAACTTCCTCTTAACAGCTTCTATACTGTAGTTTGAGCAGAGATCGAGTCTTAGAGACCCCTCGAGGGGAAGTTTGATGGTTTCTCACTAGAGGAAGATGACTTTCTCAGGCATAAAGTTTGGATTTATGTTCCCAGATACAGAGGCTTGAGGAAAGACATATTGAAAAAAGTACATCGGGCACCCTATTCAGCCCACCCTGGGGTGAAGAAGATGCATGCTATTTTGAGACAGTTGTATCATTGGAGAGGAATTTGTAGAGACATGGCCCAGTTTGTGTCACAATGTTTAGAGTGCCAGAAAGTAAAGGCCGAGCATCAGCATATAGCTGGCCCCCTCTTTCCTCATGCTATACCAGAGTAGAAATGGGACACCATTTCCATGGACTTCATTGTTGGGATACCGATGTCGAGATACCACCACAACACCATCATGGTCATGGTTGATAAATTGATAAAATTGGCTCACTTTTCTCTAGTGAAGAGCATTTATACAGCTACTACAGTGGCATGGGTATATTTGGATGATATTTTTAGGTTGCATGAGATTTCATGGAAGATTAATTGTGACAATGATCCTTTGTATATTATTCATTCTTGGACTACCATGCAGTATGCCCTCGGGACGAAGATAAATTTTAGCACAACATATCACCCTGAGATAGATGCATAGACTGATCAGGTGAATCAGATTTTAGAGGACATGCTCAGGATGTATGTGATGAATTAGTAGTCTAGATGGGAGGAGTACCTGTACTTGGTTGATTTTTCCTATAATAATATTTTTCAAATTTCTATCGGCATGGCTCCTTTTCAGAATTTGTATGTTAGAGAGTGCAGGACACCTCTTAGTTGGGACAAGTTAGAGGACAGGGTTTCTCTTTGACCAGCTTTATTGCAGGACATGGAGAAGCAGGTTGTTTTGATCAGATAGAGACTGCAGGAGACACATGACAGGCAGAAGAAGTATGTAGATCAACATAGGACTTACCGTAGTTTGTATGTGGGCATGAAGGTGTTCCTTCATGTCAAGAAACATAAGATCCCTATTCGTTATGGAAAATTATCTAAGTTAACTCCGAGATTCATGGGTCCTTTTGAGATCTTGGAGCATATCGGCCCTTTGGCCTACCGTCTAGCCTTGCCACGTAGCTTGTCTCACATATATGATGTGTTTCATGTTTCAATTCTTAGGAGATATGTTGCAGATCCTTCTCATGTGCTAGATTGGACATCATTGTAGGTGCAGGATCAGGGGCAGGTGATGGTGGATTCCATTTGCATCCTATATCACATGACCCTGGGCATTTGAGGCATAAAGTTTGATCAAGTCCAGGTGCAGTGGGATAGATATGATAAGAGTGCAGCTACATGGGAGGATGCTAATTTGCTATGAGTTTAGTTTCCAAATTTGTTACGATGACTTCAAGGAGGAAGTTGAGTCTAAGGTGAGGGGGATGTAGTTCCCACTTCACTTTGACACCTTTTTGATACTAATCATGATACTGTTGATTATATTATGGACATGATTATGGAATTTTTTATAGTATTATGTTAGATGTTAGATCAAGGATTATTACTGACTTGATTTAGTTATGATGCATGATGATTATTAGAGACATTTAATATGTTGATGATGATATACTGTTTGACATGGTTATATTATGGATGTTGTTCGAACATGTGATATTTGGATATTATGAGTAGACCCAGAAATGGAAATTATTGGATGATGATATAGTTGTTGATAAAACTGTAAATGATATTGTTAGATTTATTTAATTTTGTTGTGATTCATATATCTATATTATTTTGGATATTTTGATATGGAAACAAGATCAAAGGAGGTATTGTGTTTTACAGCTTAAAATATCAGAACAAACATCGAGGGATTGGAGACCAACCACATTGGAATTCTAGATAAATTCAACAAGGTCACCATGGAAACTAGTATTTGTTAGTGCGTGTTTGTGTGCGTTAGGGAGTCCTATGGGGGGATCACCTTTAAATTTGACCAAGGAGTTTTGTGTATTTCTTTTATTTGGTCCCTTTCTTAATTTTTGCATGTTTTTATTTTGTGGTGCTTTTACCCTTTCATTAATTATTAAATGGTGTGTAAATATTGTGAGTAATAATATTGTTAAAATAAATAAATCAAATATTTCATAACAGGGTAATTAATGAGAGTTGTTGGCTATGATTTAAACTGTTATAAGTAATGTGTAAGTAATGTGTAAGAGATGTGTAAATTAACTTTTGAGTGTGAAACATTATACTTTCCTGGAAATTCGAATTTGTCCTTGGAGGCTGGTTTTAGAGGCTTATGGGACAAGTTAAACTTGTCCCATACCTCTTAAGTTTATCTACCAACCATGCCAACAGTTGGAGAGTTGAATTTAGATTTTCATTATACATTTTGAGAAGATAAATTGTAGATTTTAATTGCACTTATCTTACATGGTTTAATTTCATTCCTTTGGGGTGTGGGTTGAATTTGAGTATGTAAGTAAACTATCGTATTATTCACCCACCTTTTTACTATGCATTGGAGAATGAAGTTGACTTTTGGGGTTGGGGTTAACGATATGTGATGTGGCATCCCACATGGACCCAACTCATCCTCTTCCCTTCCCTCTTCTATAAAATTTGAATTCCTTTCCTTGTTTTGGGGTTGCTTCATTTTGGAGACTTCATTCTTGGGTGAATTCCTTATTGTTTTGGGAGCTCTTACCTTTGGAGAAGTTTGAAGATTGTTGCATGTTGGTTGTTTGGTGGATTTTTGGATTTCTTTGCTTGGAAACAACTGTTGTTTGGAACTTGAGAAAATCCATCATGGAAAGGTAAGATATTGGCTCTTGAATTGCTCTTATTTTATGAATGTAAATGTTATTCTGAATGTTTTTGCATGTTTGTGGGCTGTTGGGTAGATGACCTAGGAATGGTATAGGAGAATACTATGGGGCTTATTTTGTGGGAGGCACAAGTGTGTTTTAGGGAGGTATAAGGGTGGAGGGAGTTGGGATTTGGGTTCCACCTTACAAAGAAATAGTTTGCATTTCTTTACTCGTTATGGGGTGCCATAAGAGGTTTGGGAGGCATAAGGAAATGTGAGGAATAAGGGTTAGTTGGGGAGGCATAAGGAATGTAAGGATTTTGATATACTATATTTTGGTGGTTTGTAATTCAGGTGGTGATACCCATTTCCAATTTTGGGAGGCATAAGAAGCATCCCCCATAGTTTCTTGCTCCTTTGGCTTTCTTGATGAAGCCTCAGTAATTTTTGTCATGCTTTAATGTAGTTGTAAACTAGATTCTGTTTTGGACTGTGTTTTTATTGTGAAAATGTTGCTTGTGTGTTGTGGAAGCCTATTGTTTCCATGAGTTGCATCACATTTTTTATTAGATTATGGTTGGCTTCTCCTATTCATTTAATGTCTTAGTTAGGTGGAGAGGCTTTCCCTTCACCTACTCTTGTTGCGATAATAATTTGGAAGAATGAGAAATATGCCTGTTGTTGTTTTGGAGCTGAGATAAAGACAGTTTGACAGTCCCTTGTGAAATGAAATCTTATCGTAACCTTTCCCACTTGAATTGGATGAAATTTTATATGTTTTACAATGGAAAGATGTTATATTGGTTATGAAAGTGTATATTGAAATGTGAAAGAGACATACTCTATTCTAATCTTTTGAAAGCAAGAAATTGTGTTCTGTATGATGAAATTGAAGAATGAAAGAAGGAAGTTGTGAAGTTGACTTTTGGAATCAATAAACGACAGCATAACCTTCCTCAAATTGCATCATTATATTGAATTTTATTACCTATATGTGAGTTTTAATCTCTGTTTGAAAGAAAGAAATGAATATGAAGAAAATGTAATACTCTATTTTGTGAACTGCGTGATTTGAAAAGAATAAAAGTTTCATTCTTGTCTTTATCAGTTGATTGAAGGAATGAAACCTATTTGAAAGAAGCATGAGATGAATTCATTTGTAAGGAAATTACAATAAGAACCATTGAGTTAATTTTGTTGTTTCCATTTCTGCTTCATGTCAAACTCTGCAATTTTTACCAGAAATGAACTGACCAAAACTTCAATCAAGAAATAAAAATGAAACACTAAAATTGAACATGCTAGGTTATAAATGAATGCAATTAGACAAAATCACTTAAGGTAGAATCCTTCAAACCTTAGAAAAATGGGCTCAACCCTCTTACAGTTGTTTTTCTGTCAAGAGATGTAAATTTTCAAATTTCAAATCAATCAGAAAAATTGAATCTTAAAATCCGTCTTTAATCCATCTAAGAACAATTCTCATGTCTATTTGAAATGTTGAGCGAGGGAGAAGATCAAATTGAACAAATCTTATAAGTTAAAATTTACCACTTTTCAATGTAAAATCCTGCAGAACATTTTTACAAATTTGAACCATTAAAATTCATCAAAATTAAAAATTAAAGATCCCTGTGTAAAGAGGACATCAAGAGATTTCCAGGAAGTCTTCATTTCCCTAAAACCGAGCTCTCTATAAACTGTTATGGACTTCTGAAGTTATTTTTCATTTGGCATAAAAAATAAAAAGTAATTCTAACTGTGGAAAGAAAATTTTGGGAAAAAATTCCTTGGTGGACCCGCGGGTCTGAATTTTCCCTTAGGAATTTAGAAAATTTTCATAATTTTCCCCTCCACCCCGTTGAACTCAACCAATTAGAGGCTACCACATGGCACAACGAGGCATTGGCAGAGGGGAAAATCCCTTTTTTTAACTTAGCGCTTCATAAACCATTTTGGGAAAATTTCCAAAATTTTCCATGCCAGCCTGTAGCCAATCAGGAGCTTCCACGTGGTGTCATGAGTAATCAGCGGGGGAGTGGGTTCCTTTCTGAATTTTGCATTTACGGAAAATTTTGGGAAATTTTTCTAAATTTTCCTCGCCCTCCCATAGCCGATCAGGATTTTCCACATGGCATTGTGAGGCATTGGCGGAGGTATGGGTGTATTTTACCTTTTTCACTCATTTGGGTGTTAAAATTATTTTATCCCCACCATTGTACCTACCCCGCATTCGCTTAGGAGAAGCCACATATTCCTTTCATACTAGCAGACTCGTGGGAGCGTGGGTGTAAACGTGGCTCTTCGCCCCACGTGTGAAATTTCAAAAATGTCTCCCACCCCCCCGCCAACCTGAATCCACCTTCAGGAAAATTTATCCCTTCGGCCTGCAAACCCCCTGCTGGGGTAAATTTTCTCCCCTAGGCCCGCAGGCCCGCTCTTGGGGAAAATTTTCACCCCAAGGCCCGCCGGCCAATAACTTGAGAAATATGAGGACTTAGGAGGACTTATTTATATCAATGGAAAGGTGAGGAAATTTCCTATTCAATGGGAATGATTTAGGGAAATTTTTAATGCATTAATTTTGAGAAAAATCAAGTTGAATATTTACATCCTGATAGAGAGTGGCTTGGTGATGAATTACCCTCTAAACCTAATTGAACTTTCTAACCCTAAATTTTAGGACCTTCTGACATCTAATAATTGATAATAAAATAAAATTATATTTTAGTGGATTAGAATAGATCTAGAACTTTTTAGTGAAAAATATTGTCTTGTAACCTGGTTGTAGACTCTTTTAAACAAAACAATAATTATTCCATAGTTTTCCTAACTAATCCAAAGTTATTCTTGGGTCTCAAGTGGGCTATTTTTACGGGCATTATAGGTTCTTCATGCAAATGCACACATGCACCATCCTAAGGGGTTTAAAACACTCCTAACCTCCATTATATCTAAAATTCCTTATTCTTCAATCGAAAAAAATACCTATAATACAAAACCTATATGTTTGGACAAAAAATTGGCTCAACATCACCTCATACCAACTATGTTTCCCACCCCAAGTAACCCTTTTTTGGCTTCATATTATCCACCCACAAGCCAAATCCATTTAAAATTTTTACATAATTTTCGAATTTATTTTATTTTTATTTTATCACTCATGTTTTCTTTCCGACATCCTTGTTTATTTCATCGAGCATGATTTAATCTTGAAGAAATTTCTTTTCGAGGTCCACAAGGCATATCTTATTTTTTTTCCCTATTTTGCACTAATATAGTTTTCCATGTCTTCCATATTTTGTATAAACTTGGCCAAGCCAACCTTGTCCTTAGATGCATATACATGTACTCTTATGAAATTATAGTTTTGTTTCTATAGAAGGATTCACACTTCAATGGTGTTCTAATGTGTGATTCTTACAAATAATTTTTCTACAAATATAGATTTTTCATTTAGTTTTTTAATTAATTAATCATATTCCTTCAATTAATGACAAATATTTTTTCATGATTGTCCTATTGAAAATTGTAAAAGTAACTTTCCCTTCTTTCTTGTCAAATGATTTGAAATTTTTAATTTTTTTGACTTGCAATATTTTACCTCCTCTTTTCTAATAGGTTTGAGGCCTTAGGAAGGGATGTGATGAGATCAAGTTAAACCCTAAAAATCACCATTTATGGGCCTCCCTCCTTTATCCTTATCAAACACGTTAGCTTCCACATATCGATTACTGCTAACGTTTTTTGGATTGAAAAGTGCACTTTTATATTAATAGAGTAATAGATACAACATCATTCGTATAAAAATTGGTGGAAATTTCACACCCTTGAATTCTAAAAATCACATCAAGCTAAAAAAAATCTTTGAGAGGAGAAATCCAGAACACGACCACCAATACATAAATGGTTCAAACTTCAACCAAAAAAGAGACAAAAATTAAGAAGCAACTGCAAACATGGAAGAAGGTGGCAGGGGGATGGCAACTATTAGGTTTGTCACCCCAACACAAAACATAAGGGTAAGCTGCATCGGAAATAAGATCCCACCGTTCCCATCCATTATATAAAATATGGGAGAAATGGCTAGCAAGTACCAAGGGAACCCGCCCTAACCAAAAGCAGACCAACAAGAACCACCCATACGAGGGTGGACATGTGAAGGAGGCCTAGAATGGGGAGATGTACATCGAGGTGAAATACTCAGTAGTTGGTGACATGCATGACCCCACCTACAGCCAGGTGGTGAAGAGCGATGAGGTAGAAGCGGTGAGTGACATCCCTGTAGCGGTGAGAAATGGCGTAGGGGTGCATCTGGGAGCACCTGACTGAGAGGAAAAGGTTCCAAACCCCTGTTATTGAGGAGGCGCTAGAGATGTTCCACCCCGATGCTAACTTTTTTGGCCTAATTTTTAATCTAAATTTTGATATTAAAGATCACAACCACTTCATTAGTAACAAAGAAATCATAATCAAGAGTGGCACTATTAAAAATACATTATTTCCCTCTCTCCATAGAGCGAATAAAATTTTAGTTATGAAGATTTGTCAAATTTTAGTTCAAATTGTAGGTAGCATGGTTGAGTCCCCCAAAAGAGCCATTTTATAGGAGAAAAATATGAAGAAAAGGGTTGGAAAAGGATATGAATCCATATACAAACAATTTGTGACTGAGAGAAAAAAAAAGTATTTAATAGATTCATGTTCCTGCCAACACAAAAAAATAGGATGAAACCACATATTAATTCCAGGAGACCAAAAATCACCATTTGGGCCTTGATGAAGGATGCACCATAAAAAATGGGCTCTCTTCCGGTCAACATGAGTAGACCAAACCCTGTGAAATGGAAATACCAAATAGAGGCCGACGAGGACATGAACCAATGTCGATTAAGAATAGAAAAATCATCTGTTTTAGGATCCAACAACATTGGCTAAGTGAGGGTTGTGGATGAAAATGTAGAGGTAGGACCAATTCGTGAAGGTCACACCACATAAGGTGAAACCAAAGGTAAGCCAAATTTTAGCTCGCCAATAAGGAATACAGAGCTCGGTGGTGAATTATTGGATAGGTGTTGCATCAATAGGGAGAAATTGAAATTTTAAAGTAAGATATTCCAAAGAAATCCATTCTTTAGAATGTTTGTAGATTAAATATTCAATTAACTAAATTCTATATTTTAATAACCTCAATCTTTAGACCATGGCTCGGCACTAAGGGAATGGGCCCTTTCTCTTGAAAATAAGGTTTTGGGCTATAGAAGCACTCCAGAGTCGGCGGGGGTAAGACTCCGAAGTGAGAGACCAGAGTCTGAAAACATCACCCGAAGTCTAAAAACTTGGAATTTTGGAAACTCCCACCTTCTAGGACTTGGGGGCGAGTTGTCTTAAATGAACCTTTGTGCCTTAACCGAAACTGGACAAAGCAACAAACATAGTGTTATCACCGAATCACAGCACCCTTATGTTTATACAAGTGCATATACTTGAACTCATGGTGTGATTGGATAACATGGGTACTATCTCCAAGTTGTGGGACTTGCTACTTGAGATAGACCTCCAGAGAAAGCTGGTTCTTGCTCCTAAACTACCTGCCACAATCTACTCTAATGGCAGGATAAGGGTAATTGTTCTATCTAAATTTCCAAGGGACCAGGGACTCGAGAATGCATAAAATGAAAGCTAACTAAAGCGAGTGATACACCAGAAAAGGTAGGGTGTGAGAGTAGCTCTCCAAATGTGTGAAATAAAGAGGCAAAGTCATGCACACTAGAAGAGGTGATGACAGTTCACCATAATCTAGTGAAATGCATTCACAACAATATTCCAAGCATACACAATGATAATGAATCCCTGCAATAACATAATAAATAGACACAATATTGTAGTTATAGAAGAATCCAGATCAAAGGGGCAAGAAGAATTCAAGAAAACACAGCATGGGGAATACATCCACAAACTGGTATTTTATTGCTTCATGATATGCACAGTTCAATTATTACAAGATAAGGGCCTGGAAACCATGCAAGGAGTCCACTACAAGGGCATGGAACACACTAGCTTCACAAAGAAATTTTGGCAGAGCTTTGCTACCCAAAAACTCTCTCTTTTACATAATGAGCCCAACACTCCAATTTATAGAAATTAATGAGAAGGAGAAGAGAAGGGAAAATGGAAAGCCTGAAATATGTCCTTCAACCACCTGTAAGAGGCATTCCTTTGCACAATGAAATGATTATACATTACTTGAAAAATTCTCCCCATACTGTCCCATGTGCTGCAGCAGAGAAAGAATGATGACCATGCCTCTTAATTGCACTCCGAGCTACCAAATAAAACACTGTTCTGAACCCGGCCACGTTTCCTTAAAAATATCAATAAATTTCTGATCAAATCCAAAATTTCTTGATGTTTTTTCATTGGTCTTGGAACCATGATTCCAACGGTACCAATTTTGTGCAATTTCGTTGAGAAATGCAAACGTTATGGCCTTCTGAGTGCGGGCAGCTATTTTGGGCCTGGCAGGCGTTTTCTATCATTTGACTGGAATGAGCATTAACTGACTGGAGCCGAATATGTTTCCTTATTTAAATAAATCTACCCTCATCAAAAAAAATTGGCATAGAGGATGTCGTGCTCGTTCCAGAAAGTCCAATTTTTGTTATAGCTGGAGTTCTAAAGTTATGGCCGTTTGAAGTTGTCTCACTTGGGTTGACTTTTCTTCTGTGAATCTATCTTCGGCTTTGATCGCTTAGCCATCGCGTCCCTTTGCTCCCTCTCTCTGTTACAAATGCACTGTGAAAAATATTTAACACTACTTTATGGGCTTCACCACTTATAATGTCCGGTGACACATGGCGTGATCTGATTGGCTTTCGGCTCCTTCGGCTATCCGCGTCCCGCACGTCCCTTTTTCCCATTTGGAGTAGTTTGCTGAAGTTCCCTGTTTCAGCCGGAACCGGTCGGTTCTAGCGTACTCTCGTCCCATTTTGAATTTCCCGGACTGTTTGGGATCCAATTTTCCCGATCACGCCCGGTTCGGCTGGTTTGCGCCCTTTTGTCTCAATGTGCCCTGCAAACCATTTCGGCAGATTTGACCGGTTCGCGTACTTCGCGTACCTTCGGCCCAACTGTTCCAGGCTGCCTGTTTCAACAATTAGTCAATTTTTTCCATTTTTTCGGCCAGTTCGGATTTCCGCATCCGGTGCGTCCTTTTAAGAACCTTGGGATCCCAAATGCTGCGCAGACCGCCTGGCGGCCTTTCGGCCGGTTCGCGCCCAGATGTCCCTCATGTCCCGAATGTTGCAAGGACTAGGACTTAGCCATTTTTTATGATTTTTTCTGGCCCGAGCCTATTTTTTTTGCAATTTTTCTTACCTTTCCTCATAACTTTCTCTCTTCTACTTGGACAGGGGAGTTAGAAAAATATGAGGGGACCCTTACAATTTCACCCTTTTGAAATTCAACTTAAGACTAAAGAATTTAGAGGTTGCATTCTTTTCAAAATTTACCTTGGGGGTGAATTTTGGATAACACATAGGAAATTAAGGCCTTTCCAAGTGAGTCTACTAGAGGGGGTTGTACGGATGAAAATTGACATACAACTTTCAATCCCAGTTGACCCCCAAAGGTCATTCTGTGGAAGGATATGTGGAAATATGTGTGCATGGATAACTATAGGAGGATCGAAGACTAATATCTCGTAGTGTGATCTCCTAGTAGATGAGTTGGAAAAGGAGATATTTAGAGGCTATGAATGGGTAGCATAAATTCCCTATGGTTTGTGTAACTGAATCTCAATGTTGAACTAGTTTGAAGTGTCTAAATTAACCAAGATGAAACTAACAAGCTATGCTACTTCTAAAAGGGAAACTAATCTAAACAAATCTTAAAACTGAAATATTATAATCACAAACAACAATTTTTTTATTCTAAATAATCAAATCTACTTCTACACTAAAACTAAACAAAAAAATAATCCGGTGTGGTTATTCACCTATGCTGAGCGTATTGAAACTAAACTACCTTAAAACAAGAACTTTTCTAAATGATCTATGATATGTAGACAACCTACTACAATTTTTTTTTTTGCTTCAAATCCACAAGGATAGGAAGAAGAAGATCAGTCACTAGGAGCTGTTATTAATGATTTAAAACATGTAGTGCCCACTTCTCTTCGACACTTATTATATTTTGATTTCGATTACAGTTGACTATAGACATGGATATTATTTTATCATTTTGGTTTATCATGATGTTAGATGATATATATATATATATATTCTGACTATTGATGGATTGTGATTCATAGTATGATTTGTGTGGATGCTTAGAGACATAGAGAGAAATTTTATATTGATGAAGATGATGTGTTGTTAGCATATAAATCAATGACATTTGGAATTATATTCATGTTAACTATCATTTAACATTTGAACTAATCTCGTGATCTTGTTGATATTGATAAAAATGTAGAACTGAGATGTTGTTAAAATTTTAGAGAAATGATAGCACTAATTAGTGTAGATGATGATTTAGTTATATGAATGTTTATTTATTGATGTACGCATATTCTACATTTGATGTATTGATGCAGCCATGAGGCCGAAGGAGGTATAGTGTGATTTTGTATGTAATAATATCACAACAATCAAAAGGGGGATTGGATACCAACCATAATGGAACACTAGATGGATAAAATGATGATCACCATGGTAGCTTGTGTAATGTGTTTTGAGTGTTTCAGTTTGTTAGCGGGTCCCCACGGGGGGTGACCCCCTATTGTGACCATGGGATTTGTGTGTAATTCATTCCATTTTTCTTTTATTCATTGTAGAGTATGTGATTTGTTTTTTGATATAATTTATTTTATCAATGATGATTAATATGCCTTTCTTAAGTAATTTAATCATGTTTATTAATTTTTATGAGGATGTGACAAAAGGGGTCATTTACTAGAGTGGTTGGTATTTTGAATTTTGTGATTTTGAATGAGTGTAACTGACTTTGAGTTTAATACACTCTACCTTACTCAGGAAATTCGGATTTGGGCTTAAGTGCCATTTTTGGAGACTTGTGGGACAAGCTAAGCTTATCCCACACCTCTTAATTTCATATACGAACTCTACCTATGGATTGGGGGTAAAAAATAGACCCCATTAGGTGTTTTGCAAGATAAAAAGTGACATTTAGTGCACTTTTCTTACATGGGTTTTAAATTATGTCCTTACAAGGTGTGGGTTTAGATTGTGTGTGTAAGAGGCTTGTCATTCCTCTCAACCACTAATTTATCATGCATTGGGGTTGAGGTTTAACCTGTGATGTGGAGTTGAGGATAAATGATGTGGAATCCTACATACAGCCACCTCACCCCTTCTTCCCTTTTTATATATATGCAAGTTTATTTTTTTGTTTGGGGCTTACTTCATTTCATTTGTGCTCTTGTATTTTTGGATTTGGAGAGTTTTGGAGTGCTTGTTGAAATTTTGGAGCTTCTTGGAGTTGGATTGATCTTGAAGGAGCTTGATGTGTGACTATTTGATCAATTTATACCATGGAAAGGTAGGAACTACACCCTTATTTTAATTATTTTCTTTTATATGTGTATATTTGTATGCAAGTCAATGTTTTGAATGCTTTTTGGGATATTGGGTAGAATGCCTGAGTATGGTGTAGGAGAAGGCTATGGTAATTTTATATGTAGGGAGGCATAAGAGTTTATTTTATGTTTTGGGAGGGATTTGGGTTGGGTGCCCCACCTTGGATAAGAGAATACTTGTATTTCTTACTTGGTTCTTTTCAGGGAGACATATGAAATTGTAGGGAGGCGTGAGAGGATCTAGAGGGAGGTATAAGAGTTCTGTATGGGTTTTGAGTTTTATTTTAGGGTTTTAAGGTGGGAACCTAATCATTAGGAGGCATAAGTGATCTCCCCATAGATGCTTTCTCCATTGGTTTGCATTTCAAGCCTTGTGTATTTGAAAGTTGCATTCGAGTGATTGTTTTATTGCATTTAATGTGTGTTATATGGTTGTGAAATTTTTTTATTGTGATGTCGAAAGATTTTGTTGTCGTGATGAGTTGGATAAATTTTTTATTACATTTTTGTTGGGGCTCAAGGGCCAATAAGGAGAATAGATTCTTCTACTCATTGGATTATTGGTTGGGTGGAGAGTGTTGCCTCTCCCCCATTTTTGTTGTTTTGATTAAAGTGAACAAATGGTGGATCTCTTGTTGAATAATTTAGTATTTGGAGCATTTTGTTGAAGTCAAAAACATCCCTTCAATGTAGAAATCATCTTGTAATTCCCACTTAAGGTGGAAGACTAGTGGGCTTGTATTTAACAGGAAAGTTACCTGGCAAGTTTTATGTATCAAGTTGTAATATCATATTTTAAGTAAGTTCATTAAAGAATGTGTCTGTCCTTTCTCTTTAAATTAGTTATATGTAAAGGAATGAATTAAATGGATATCATGTTTAAATTTTACCTTGTGTTGAAAGAAAATAAAGTTACAAATATTAATGTTTCATCATAATGTGAATTGAGAGGTTTTCATAGCCTTATTCTGGGTTAAAAGAGTTAAACACTCTTGGGTTTTGATATATTTGAAGTTAAACTTATCCTTTGATATGTATGTTCTTTTATACATTCATTTTTAGAGTTCTCTGGCCTACACAATGATCGACATCAATCAATATTAACTGACATCGGTGTACTCAATACCGACATCGGTCACTGTTTAATATTACAGTTTTTTTTAAAATGTGAACTTCAAGTTTAGCTATCAAATTAAATGATATCATGTGTTTCTTAGCAACCTTAAACTTAATGAATAATTGTTGGAAAATTCATTTAATTAAGTGTGAATTACAAAATGTTGAAGATATGTCAAAATTTATAAAATTGACTCATATAATAGTAACTGGCATCGGCGAATGAACCACCATCGGTATTCCTGTGACCAACATCAATCACTGGATACTGCACCAATTTCATTTCGGCAACATGATAGTTATTTGTTGTGCCCTTATTTATATCAGATGATTCTGAGACTGTTATATTTTCTTAATGTTGAATAAAAAATTGCTCATGGAATTAATATCTTACTCCCTTACATTTAAAAAAATATTATAAAAAATTATCATTAACACAAAAACTAACTCCTATAGTGGAACTGATGTTAGTAGCATATAGGTTACCATGGTCGTTCAAGAGACCTCCGTCGGTCATCTGTGCATGAAATTTTTTAAAAGAATGTGTTTCCGACCAAGCCATTCACTCTTAAGGATCTAAAGTTCACCTAAATACAGATCCAACCTATGTGGGTTGTGTATGATTGTTTGGACCCATACTCTAACCTGCATAAAGGGATTTAAATACATAAAAATCTTGATCTACAAAATGGGTTTCATCCCCATCAATGAAAAAAAAAAAGAGAACTAAACAACAATAGATCTCAAAGTAGATCTACGATTGATGCTTGCATTGAAATAAATAACTAACAATACATGATTAAATATAAGATTCAACTACTCTAAGGGATGAACCAAATGGATAGAATGCCTTATTATTGCACATTGGATCCAAGAAGACTCTTTCATGGTTTTCCCTTGTTCCATGGCATCCACTCATTCAACCTGTAAACCGAATAGGATAATTGAATGATCTTAGGGTAAGGAATGTTTAAGAATACTCTCTTAAGGATGATTAGGGTTTATTTTGGGTAGATCCAATCTTGTGGTCCCTATTGATTTGATCCAAGGGTTAAGAATCAACCCTTTAATTGTTAGGTGAGAATATTCAGATTAAGGTTATAAATTTTAAATAAATCAGATGTATGTGTAAATGGGTGAATGGGTCCACTTAGGGCTCTAGTGTATTAAGTTAAAAATGTAACCCTTCTAGTAGGTTTTAGTGAATGATTCAATGGAAATTAAAGAAAATAAATTAAGAGAACTATGGTAACAAGGATAAATGTTTATTAAATGTGGATTGAATGTTAATTCCCAAGAGGGAAACTATTTAACCTAGTAAGAGAAATTAGTGGACACTTATCTAGTGATGATAGTTAAACTCACATTAGAACTAGATCAAGGATATTTATTAACAATCTAGATCAGATCTATTATACGAAATGTAACATTGTTTGTAGGAGATAATTAAACATATATTACGGTTGATATCATTATAACCTTAAACAAAAAATAATTGTCATAAATTTATAGATAATTATTTAAGGATTAATGTGGTTTTTAGAATGTCAAAATTGTGGGAATTAAAAAACCTTTTAGAAATTAACTAATTACTTGTAAATGAAAGAATAATGGTTTTCTACTCTATTTGATATGAAATAACAATAATAAATTTTAGCAATGAAGGAAAATAAAACAACCCCAACTTGGAATTTACACAACAAAGATAAATCCAGATGTGTGATGACTTGTCCCCTCACTTTATCCTTTCTTCCTCTGTGTCTATATGAGTCCAAGGAATTGGGAATGCAAAGGCAGTAATAGGAGAAGGCTCTTGAGAAATGGTGGCTTGAAAGAAAATTTGGTTGCAATGCAAGTAGAAGAGAGATAAAATAAGTGAACAAAGCTTGGCTATGTAATTTCCAACATGATTATTATAGCAATACTATACAAGATACACAAAATTATAAGGACTTTTTCTTGAATACAAGCACTGAATATATAGGAATTTTTTGGGATGTTCCTTCATGCACAAGCTATCCTTGGAGTGCTGAATTATTGGGTGAAGAGGCATTTCATAGTAACTAAATGTATTTAAAAATAAAATAAGGAATATCATGCAATCAAGACTATTTTTAGGTAGTTTGGTTCACAAACGGACCTTGGAAGTCAAGTTAAGTGAAGTGTCGCATGTTAAAATAACACATGAAGAGTTTTGGGAAAATCTCTTAGGACCTCTGCTCTGTGCATGGTGACAATTATAGGACCACCGCTCTATCCTAGGTGGTGGTCACAAAATCGTCCTCCAGACAGGGTGGCGGTTTTGACACTGAAGGCTAAAACATGCACAAAAAATAGTGGGAAGCTGGAAGAATGCGCGAAAAATATATTTAAAGGTGTCTAGGTTATAAATATATATTGTGGATGAGCTTACAAACTCAAACACCTTCTAAAAGGACATGAATCATCATTGGAGACTTTTAAAATAATTTTTCGACTATCTAGCACATGTAATTTTGGGTGCGTACAGGGATCGCCTCACAAATTCCATGATAGATAAGCATATTCCAAGCTTCATTTCCTTCTAAACTATGTAAAAACCATTTAACACAAAGCACTTTTCCTTATATTTTTTATGTCAATCAAACCTAATCCCCCAACTTCTTTAGGCATATAACATATGTTCCAAGTTACCTATGGAAACCCTTGTACCTTGCAGAGTTGGCCCACAAAATGTCCCTAAGGAGATTCTTAAGTTTGGTATTACAAGAATTAAAAGGAGCCAAAAAGGAAGAATAATATACAGGTGTGGCAGTTAGCACTTTGGAGTAGATTTGAAACTTACCTGCTAAAGAGAGAACCTTAAAGATCTAAAAATAATTTTTTTGTTGAACTCTCTAAACAACATATGCCCAAATTGAGTATATGTGTCCTGGAAGACCAAAGGTATCCCAAGAAATTTAAAATGCACACCAGGCTTAATCCATCTCCACTTCATCTTTGCAAACCAATCAGGCATGGGTAGTTGAGAGTGCATGTAGCACTGAGTTTTCTCCCATTGAATAGTAGACCTTGAAGCAAGAAAAAAATGTCTAAACAATCTAGTGCTTGACACACAAATTGTTCTTCCTCTAAAATACTGAGAAATGAATCATCAATAAAATGACCATTAATAAGTTGAAGGTAATAAGATACCTTTAACAAGTCCTTGAGAAGCTCTGTGGGAAAGTCCAAATAATTCAAACCCTTAGTGGCCAACAGATAAATGGAGGGAGCCAATGAGAAGCAATGGTGAATTGACCTCAAAAGAACAAACCTAGAAGACTATTACCCATTAACAGTGATACAAGCCCCAACATTCCAAAAAATCATTTGGAAAAACTACACAAAGCTAGGGCGAAAGCCAAGAGCTTGGACCATGGCTAAAATGAAATACCACTCAATCCTGTCATAAGATTTAGAAAAATATATCTTAACAAAAAGACCTTTTTGTGATTATTAGTGATCCCATTCCTTTCCTTCCCAAACAAAAATAGTATTATCAAGAGTAAATGTGTTCTTAATGAATCCATTTTCCTCACTTCTAATAATTAATGGAAGGAGATTAACAATCCTATTGGCTAAATATTTATCAATAATCATATAAGATACATTACGCGTGTTGATGGTCCTCCTGTTGGTGGTAATTTTAAGATCACCTTCTTTGGGTATGAACTTTATGTGTTCATGACTAATGAGGTTCCCCACGGAATTGGAAGCAAGGGATTCCAAGTAAAAATAGTGAAGGTCTAGATTCAATGTGTCCAAAATGGTTTAGTAAAATTCCACTAGGAATACCATCAACCCCAAGAGCCTTATCAGCTCCCATTTGAAAAACAAATTCCTTTAGATCAGAGAGTTGAAAAAGGACATCCTAAGCAGTCCTCTTAGAGTGGGAGACTTTGCAAGGAACCACCTGGAGACATTTCAAAAGACCTTCCTATTAAGTAGGAGTGGAAAATTCAGTAGTAAAAACTCTATGATAGTGTTGGAAAAAGGCCTGAAGAATATCAAGTAAGGAAATTAGTCTTACATTATCATCCAAACTAGCTTTGATCCTATAACAAGAGTTATTAGAATGCAGGATGGTAAGAAACTATTTGGAAGATCTATCAACAATAATTAGGCATTGTGAAGCATTGTAGGCTTCATGAATCTTAAGAGCATGCCTCCAAACATGGCCTGAGACTGTAAACTTTTAATGAAGGTAGAAGTCTCAAGTTCGTGAGATATTCATTTAAACTCATGATTAATGCCAACTTTGAGAGGCCATGACTCAACTTCATCATCAAACTAGGGTTCAATTTATGAATCCTCGCCTAAAAAATTTATAAAACTGGTGGTGTATCTTTGAAAAGGTCTTTCAAAAACTAGCAAAAATTTAAAAAAATGGTTTCGCAGGGAAAATTCCATACAAATGGGTGTCTGCAGATGTAGGTGTCCAGTTACATATGTAGCCTCCCATCAATAATACATGTGTGTGAAATTGGGTGGTTGTATATGCAGATGGGTGTCTACATATGCAGACGCCCAGATGCATATGCAACCACCCAGTTGTTGACACATGGGTAGCAGATGCACGGTTGCATATATAAACACCCAACTACATCTGTAGCTTCCCAGTTAGAGACATGTGCTTTGCTGCTGAGTGGTTACGTATGCATCTAGGAATCTGGACATGTAACCACCTAACTATATAGACAACTACTCGGTTGCAGACATGTTCTATACAGCCAAGCGGCTATGTATTCAGTCAGGTGTCTACATATGTAGATGTTTGGTTACATACCCAACTACCTCTCCATATCGCTTGCTACCCTACTGCAACCTCCAATTAGACATATGTATACTTTTACACCTCATACCTCCACATGTACCTCAACTTTCTATATATATGTTTTCGATAGTCCTAGAGCTCATTTTATTCTCTACAGACTGACTCTCTTCGCTCCTCACTCCAGCTTGCATGTCTCCAACAATAAAAATCTAATTTATAAATGGCTTCTGAAGCTCATTCCCATTCCTCCCAATATCATTCTCTTTCATCCTCCCAGGCTTGTTCCCAAGCGCAAGGACATGAAAAACCCAGAACACAATTCAAAAACCTTGTGTTCCCCCAAATTTGTAAATTTATCATGCAATATGACACATTTATTGATTGGGTGGTGTAGTGTTACTTTCAAGCAATAATTTACATTCCCTAATATGAAACAGATGTGGGTTTACTGAAATTTCTATTATCCTATTTCGACACGACGTCTTATGTATTTAAAGGGAATCTTCTATCACAAGAATTTTCTTTTAGGACATCTCAAGAAGATATCCATCACTTGACCAGGATTCCTTACATAAATGCCAACCCTGTCACAACAAGAGCACAATTCTCAGACAAGGATAAAAAAGTATCTAGAGACTCATTTCAATGTATAGGTTGAAGGTAAGTTGTACCAATATTCTTTTCGGTAGTTTTTTATTATTATCAAAACATGAAAAAGATTTTTTTCTTCTCAATGACGTGTAGGTATTTCCAACACCTCTAAATCAAGATGGGGTTTAAGTATGCAAGTTGTTCAAAATGATTTTTTGCAGCCTATGATTGATTTTTTTTAGGTTTGGATTGTATTACAGGGAAGACAATCATACATACCATACTATACTCTTGTTTACATGCTTCATTACCTAGGTTGTCAAAAATTTGATTGGTACAAATATATGCAACAAGATACAACAAGATTTGACACATAATGTTTGAAACGAAGATGCAACATAGTCATGTTGTAATTATGTACATGCATTATAAAATGAAGTGTATCATAATTTGAAGTCTGATGCTAATATTCCTAATACACTTGATGAAAGAATTAAATTAAAATTCCTTTGTATTGATGAGCAACATGTAAATGTGAAGTTTCAATTTCTACAAATAAAATTACATTAATTTGTTGTTAATTTGAGATAATTTTAAATTTTCTTTTAGAAGAGAAGATTTTCATTGAATGCAAGAAGACAAGTTACACAGAGAGGTCATCAAGGACCTGAGGATGGTACATATTCTTACCAAGATGCACAACTATCTCTGACTATAGGATTAAGACGACAAAAATGCATGAGGAATTCTCTTACACTCGCTGAATTGAAAGTGTTGGAAGAAACTGCATCAATCATTCTAGGTATTAATATCAGGGGCTAGTATGTAATTGTACAATAAAAAGAGAAGAATCGAGCTATGATTCATGAAATAATGTAACAAATATTATTTTATTTTTTATTAATCAATTGGGATATTATCACCTATGCATAATTTTTAACCTTACAATTTACAACATTTACAAATTATGCTCATAGTTCTCATGAATCTTCCCGAAAATATTTTGAACAAATGAAAAACACTACCACAATGAATCAACCACTAATAGAGGAAGAAATTTTTTCCCGTACTCATAAACATACCTAGCATGGTAAGTATAATTGTATTTAAAATATATTTTTAAATCAATTTTCATTTTTTACTTTTCTTCTAAATTTCCTACATATTGATTTCTTGTGTTTTAAAATTACAGTTTTGCATTTCCTTGTCCTAAGACATTGAAGATGCCACCGCCACCACCCCAGAGATAGTTTCAAACAAGGGGTAAAAATATTATTTTCCAGCTACTAGTGGTGGCACAGTTCGTTTGACAACATCTCAGTTTCAAAATTTATCTTTGAGTCATATCCTAAGTGCAATGGGCACCACTATTTTGCATGAAATTCATCTTGATGATGATTTTTTGGGTGTTGAGAGTGCTAGTGGGAATTTTGATCTAAATATGTTTAATATCCATAGTCTTATTAAGGGGAAGAAAAAAATAATTTCTTGTTTTATAGTTTGATTCACCTATTTCACATGACATGTCATCTCCTCTTCCTGTAGTTCTGCAAACTCCAAATCAGTTAACATCTTTTCCTTTCAATAATTTGTTGGGCGAAAGTTGTTATGCTAATGTGAGTGAGGTTATTATACCTGATATATAATTATTTAAAAGTTTGGAATTGTGTGCAAATATTTTGATAAAAGAAATAAATATCTATTTTCACAATCAATCCCAAAGAAGTACATTATTTTCTTTAGTTCAAAATTAGCCAGGAAAGACAGATATATTGGTGAATAAGGTTTTTTATGGAACCATAACAGTAGAGAATGACTACAATGATAATGTTTTGGATGTTATGTTGAAAAGGTTAGAAAATTTAAATGGTGAAGCCTAAGCTTACTTCAACCAATGGGCATGAGATAAAAACCTTGTTCTGATTGTAAATGCGGAAAAAGATAAAGTTATCGTAATTTTTTATTTTCTTTATTTGCACTTAAAGTTTATTTTTGCATATTTTGATTTGTAAATTGTAACTAATAATGTTTGTTTATAAACACAGGAAAAATATGAAAACATGAAGACTGAAGCACAAGTCCTAGATATTCATCTGAAGACTGATCCAAAAAGCTTAGCTGTTGTTATTTCACTAAAGGAAAAACTTGTGCTCCTGACTAAAAAAAAATACATTGAATAAAATTATCAAGGAGCACAACTTGGATCCAACGATTTTTTTTAAGAAGAAATTTGATGTCGATTCTATTCTATTATCAACAGGTGATGCAGTGAAACAAGATATTGAAAATCTTTCTAGTATCAATGGCACAACTATGGATCTAGTGAAATCAAGATTAATTCATGATGAAAAACCCCTGAGAGTGAGGCATCATCATAGCTAATATATTGAGATGTAAATTTGTTATAACTTATGACTTTGTAGTTTGTTTTATCGTAAGACTCTATGAGTCTGTAATACTTTCTACTAAGACGTTTTATGATTTTTTTTGAAAAAATATAAATAAATACTGTTATTAATTCTATTAATATTTTCATTGCATCTTTCACTTATGTTTTTTTGTCATGTAATTTGTAAAGTATAAGTTATAATTTTTCAATTAGAAATTATTATTTTTATTATCTTGTTATTGCAATGTATACAAAAATGAAAAGGACATGAATAAAAATACTAAAATTGTTTATTCAAGAAATTTGTACCAATTTCATATGAATTTTATAGTTACAAGCGTATAAATTTACATCTTTGGTTTTTTAATATTTTTTTTCAATATATATTTATTGGATTGTATATAGATTTAGAAGGAAATATGGAAATTAATTTATTCAAGAAATATGTACCAATTTCATACGAAGTTTAGAGATATGAGTATATAAATTTAAATCATTGGTGTTTTGTTTTCACAATGCAAGCTGTAACAATGTACCTTATTGTTGGATTGGTGTTTCGTTTTTCACATAACAAATTGAAACAAATTAAAATGTAATAGGTAAAGTATAATATATGTTTTCTATTCATAATTAATGTTTTCATATCTTATTACTGCATGAATGCACTGTATAAAAAATCCAAAGAGATTCAACAAAATTACAGAAATCATTAATTCAAAAAATCTGTAGCAATTTCAAATGAAATTTACAGGTAGGATTATATAAATATTTATAAAACATGTGTTTTGAGTCTTACCAAGGTACAAATGTCGATCCTAAAAATATGGTAGTTGAAACAATGTCCAAGCATTTTCCTCGGAGACATTTGCATCTCTAGTGTTAGAATCATCAGAGCATCCACATCCTAGTTCGGAACTAAGATCATCATTGTTTATTGTTGTGTTTGTGAAGCCTCTTCTATCAACAAGTGAAGGCCAAGTTGCAATCTCCCTTTCATAAGGAAATGCATCAATCAGATGATGTGAAACATATAATCTCAAACAAGCCTCCAAATTTTTATCCAACTATTTCAAAGCTTTGATTTTACAAAATATAGTGCACTAAAAACACGTTCATATTCTATTGATCTGAAAATAATTTTCTTGAAACTCTCGTATAGATGGAAATATTCCCTAATACTTTCTTGTAGGACGTTGGTTTATTGCATTATTTTCCATAGCCTTATTATAGCTCCATTTTCTATTGGATTTTGTAGTTACCGATATTGATCCATCATTTTAAATTCAAATGTGGCGATTGAACTGTCAGTAAATGTTTTTGATAATTACCTTTAATCTGAACGTCATTTATCTGTACAGCCATGGTGAAATGATTTACAAAAACAAGCATCTGATTTTGAAACATTTTAACTTACAAATTGTTCGTTGTTACAATCAAAGAAATTCCAGAATATTGGATTCACCACTCCCATAGCCTCTAGAAGATCATCCCTTTTGAAATGATCACAAATATCTAAGGATTAAATTTGTGCAATCTTTCTCAATTTCATCCTTGTATTAGAAATAAAATTCTAATATAAGATATGTGTAACAATAACTTCTTCAATTTCTACTCTAGCCAAATCAACTCTCTACTGAAATGTATGCATGGAATTACTATATGTATGCATTAAATTTACTATATGTACAAATAATCCTTAATATTGAATTTCAGGTAGTAATTATGATCTTTGATCTTTATTAACATTTTCCAGTTCTCAAATACAGGCCCTTTAAAGCCCTCTTGGGACAGGTACAACATATCAAGAGTTTTATAGAAATGTTTCCTCAACCGTATGAAATCAAAAATATATATTGATCTCTCTTGAGCATGTTTACTCAAACACTTTATTTCCTTTAACATGGGGATGATTCCACTTAAAGTCATTAACATTTCTAAATATGTTAAACAATAAAAAAATTATTTTTCCTTGTCAATTTATCTATGATATTTTTACATAACACAAGCCAATGATTGATATTATTGAAAGATTATGCATGTAGGTACATATATATAAATCCTCCTTGCATCTACATATTTAAGCAATTTTTTACCATTAGTCACACCAATCGTAAATTTGTAAAACTCAAGGAATATCTTGAGATTGCTAGACATATATGCATGAAGGTCACGGATTAGCTCTTCTACTTTTGTAAAAGTTTCAAATGTGCTAACTATTTTGTATTAAAGGTTCATTCTTTGTGCCATAAAATGGATTGGAATCATGTATAGTGCAACAAAGGTTTATAGTCGAATGTAGAGACTACTTTTGTTTCCCTGCGTAAGAGATGCACCATCCGTACCAATGCATAACAATTTAGTTGCAATATTATAAACATCCATTCCAGCTATAGTTCTCAAACTTGAAATAACCAACTTGTAAATGTGCTTTGCATTGCAGTTTTCTGTCATTTTATGTACTCTCAATAAATGAGGCATCCTTTGATGGTTATGAAAATTATAAATATGAATGCAAATCCATGCTATTTTGTCAACAGTTGTGACCTCATCAATAGATAATGACAAAAACTTGCAGTTTTTACTTTTTCTTTCAAATTCTTCTCGATCATTGTTAAACATTTGGAAATTTCAGAAGCACCATTATCTAAAAAAAGGGATTTAAGAAGATTAGGAAAGAAATTAAGTTGAAATAAAAGTTTATAATCCTAAAAATGAGAAATTGGTCTACCTTTTTTCACAATATTGTGGATAATTGTGAACTATATATCTTTAGCTCACAGATTAATCTGGAAAACTTTTCCTAGTTGAGGTGTAATATTACCTCCTTTCTCAACAAGATTTCCTAGGCATTTCTTTTTGTTGTCATATTCTTCTGCATATCTAACATGCATGCATTATTTTGCATTTTTCCATCATTGTGTTCATTTTATTTGACCATCTGTTTGTTTAACTGACTCATATACTTTACCACAATGTTTCTCTATAGTGTAAAGTTTGAGTTACATTTTGTTATCCTTTCGTAGTTTCCAACTACAAATAGTACATTAACATTTAGTTGGAATATCAGTACCTTTTTTTGGTTGTACTGGTTCGATGAATGGAAAATTTGCATTCCAGTAAAACTTAAAATTCATGCCAATGACCCATGTCTTTCTCTGTCATCTCATAGATTTTGGGGTTGCATTATCACCTGCAATAGTAGGATCACATTTTGTATGAATATGTTCAGTTTGTTGGATCTCGTCAACATCAATGGGATTTTTTTCTATTTTTTGTTGACTCAAAGTTTTCTCTCTTTGTTCCATTTCGTGATTGTTACTGACCTCAAGTGGAGGCACATAATGAGGATTTTTCTCAAGAGGAGGCATGTCATCATCGTGATTAATGGGATATTGTGCATCTACAAGGAAACGGGTTTTTAAAATTTAATTATTTAATATATTATTGAATTTTTTAATTTTAAAATAAAAAGCGTTTAATACTGTAGATTGTATAGTACTTGCATTAGGTGTGTATGGTGGCCGCACTTGCAGTTGATTCCGCATGTGATCATCAATGGGATATTATACATCTAAAAGGAAGTGGGGTTTTAAATTTATATTATCAATTATATTATTGAATTTTTTGATTTGAAAATAAAAAAGGGTTTAATTCCGCAGATCATACAGTACCTGTATTGGGTGTGTATGGTGGTCACACTTACATCTGATTCTATCTTATCTCTTTTCATTGTTGGCTAAAATATGTGAAAATATTCCTTTTTTTGGATTGGCCTTCCACATCACGAGTATTGGAGGATCACTGGCAAGGAATTGTCGCGTGGAGGAAAACAATGCGTAGGATGAAAAAATTAATGTAGCATGGTGATTACAACTTATAAGGAAGGATGCATTAGGGTAGAAGACTGTTGTGAGTGGGAGAGAGGAACATGCAAGCGAGTGACAAAAAATGTAGGCGAGAAACAAAAAATGTATTTACTCTATAGTTTGGAAGCATATACAAATGAGTGGTAGATACAGGCGAGCGACTGTAGAATACATGGGGGTGGTTGCAGAATATAGGTGGGTGTCTACAAAGTATGAGGGTGACTGAAGAGTGCATGCAGGTACCTACAGAGTGTAGGTGGGAGGATGTAGAGTGCAAGCAGGTGGTTGCAGAATGTAGGTGGGTGGTTACAAAATGCAGGCGAGTGGCTACAAGCTTGAAACACATTTGTACATCTTTAACCCTAAAGCCTTTTTTCATGAGGCGTCTGGAACTGTAAAGGCTAAACCCTTCTTTTGAATGAATATATCTCTATGGTATATGCCCGATATGTATACTATAAGTGTATATCCCTAATACCGTATGTAAGTTGTAACCGATTTATCATGGCAAATATATATATTTATATGGAATTTATTAGAAACACTAGGTGAACCAACCCTTAAAATGAATTACTTCCCAAAAAATTTAGGTGAAGAGATAGTCCATATAACATTTAAACTTCGCCAAATCAAAATTTTCAAAATCTAAATATTCGCTAATTAGCGAAGAATCACCACTAAAGTTTTCTCCGCATAAAACACGTCATGTTTCCCTTTAGAACTGGTTGATGGGAAATATGATTCACCTTCCCATACAACTCATTCATCGCTGTATACTTTGAGATATAAAATAATATTCTCCACTACCATAGGCTCGCACTCAAAATTATTCGGCATTTTTGCTCAGCTTTATAAATGTAGGAAACAGTAAGGATAAAATCAGAATTGTCAATGATGGTACGTTTTTAAATAGTGTCGAGTTAAGTGGTGTTAGGCTTCATTTAGCAGAGGCCACACTCAACTTATTCCTAAAAAATGTTATCTTTCCCAGATCCATTACGGTCGACTTTGATAGGCCACAACTCAACTTCCTCACCAAACACGTCATCTATGTACAAGAATTATCTTCCACACAAAACTGATCCATTAAATTCAAATTGGATGGATGGGAACAATCACAATTATTTGCTCAGCTTAGAAAATATTGGATAAGATTATAATTGTAAATGAAAGGCTTGTGTGCATCAAATTAGGGTGAGGTGAATGTGACTCATGACAAAAATCCCACACAAAATGTCTCAATAATGCATTGTGTCTGGAATTACATGTGGTTGCTTATTATATCGTGTTTTAAACCTTAAGAAACATCTATTATTTAAATTTTTATATATTTCCTTGACATAAGTATAAATAGACTTTTATTACTTTTATTATGAGACAAATTTTTTCCAAGTTAGAAAGGTTGATCTCATTTTGACAACGTGTCAGACACTCATATCAAAAACATCTAATCTCAACTATCCACAACTAGCCCATATCAACGAACTTCAAATGATCTTGATTGTCCATGTGCACACTTTCCTAGAGTATCGATCTCACTCTATACAGAAAAATTCATGCTCTTTCCCATGCTAATATTTTTTTTGAATATTCTATACGGTCAATGTTTATAAGTGTATCAAACATGGTGGCAAAACTTAATTTAAAATCTAACTAGTAAATACATCTTTAATAGAAAACACTATGTTTTATTATCTTTAACCTCTTAAAAATAGATGTTTTGCAATTTTATATTTTTGGGCCAGGTTTTAGTTGTGGGTCTTATTTTGGTGAAAGTTCAAAAAGTGCAAAAAAAAAATTGGGCTAGACAACTACAAACCTTGTGACAAACTATTTAGAATTTGCAATATAAAACCAACATAGTGGATAGAAGGGTTTAAAATTGATCCCGTCACATCCCTTCCTAGGGCCTTAAACCCATCAGAAAAAGGAATCTAAAAAATTGCATGTAAAAAAAATTAAAAATGTAGAAATCATTTTACAATACAGAAGGGCAAGTTACTTTTAAAATTTTCAAAATAAGGTTTATGGTGAAAAATATATGTCAATAATTTGTGTGAAATTATTATATCTTAAGAAATTATTTTTTGTGATTTCTAGAAGTAATAATAACCTCTATCTTTCTAGGCTCTTCATATGACTCGTAGATAAGTTAAACAAGACGTAATACTTTAAATTGCAAAAAGTTTTCATATAATAAATATAATACTACTATAACAATATTAAGCTCAATTTCTAAGTTTCGAGAATTTTTTTTTTCTTACTCAGTAAATACTTGAGCACAAATACTTAAAAACTGAATATTTAATATTACCATTTATGGTTCTAATTTTTCCTTGCGATTAATTCAGATGAATTATCTACCACTTTATACTTTTTCCCAGTTATTTTGTTGTAGGAGCCACATTGGGAGTCATAGAACAAAGAAATGATCAACTTGTACAAAAATATATGCCTTGACATTGGAGTCTTCCCAACATGATTTAGAACAGATCCAACATGTAGAGTGGCAACTAGTTTGGATAGGGGCTGAGATGGACATCTGAGGTCAAGGAAGTGTAGTACCCACTTCCCTTCTAAAATGACCCAAATAACCACACACCAACAACGCAGTAAAAGACAGGATAATATTTTTTTTACTTTGGCTTGCCTGACACATAACATGACGCAACATGTCGTCACCAAGGATACCACTAACACTGTGAACAACTTGATACAAGGATGGCCATAAAGGCAGCACGGAGACGTTCACACCTATCAAGGACAATACATACTTTTTTTTTTCTTCTTTTTGACAAGACAACATGGAAGTGCAACCACTTGACACACTTACATTTAGGGCATCCCATGAGGAAATTCTTGTTAAATTTGCTTGTTTACTAAAACGTCTCTTAATTCTTAACTTACGTTCTTATAAAATTTCATGTAAAGATTCACACAATTCTTTTCACAAGGGAGAACTTCTTTCTCTTTCAACTATTGACTAAATAGCTTAAGGCCAAGCTTTCTAAACTAGGATCATCAATTTTATGTCCAAAGCTTTTTATTCATTTGATTTTAGAACATTTTCCATTTCTTACAAGGTCAATTAATCTTACTCAAGACACTAACACATGTTCCACACCTCTATTGCACAGGTGAAGACATAAGCTCTGATTGAGTGGAAAGTACCGCTTAGGGTTCATAACAATAACCTTCTTGTTTAAGGATCAAAGTTTGACCTTGCTTAAGAAATATCACCATGAATGAAGGCAAGGGTTAACAGAACAGGACAACATAATTTAGCTTCAGGGTCACATTGTTTACTATCAGTCTTTTATTGAGGCTAAGAGTTTATCAAGATTGGTTAAATGTTCCATCTAGACTTCACTTAATTAAGTTTGACAAAGGAGAATATTTCAAACGATAGAGAGATATTTAAGGTTTTATTAATCAATTTCCCTTCTACTTATTAAATCCTATCATCTTCGAAAATCTAACCATTGATTTCACCATGAGATCATTTAAGGTTTCACCGTAAAAGGATAATGTTTATTAGTTTGGCTCAGAAAAAAAAGTAATCATATTTCGTTACAAAAGATAGTTTCCTCTTGATTGTTCCAGGTCTCAAAGGTTATCAAGTAGATCACATCAACATTAATATATTCATATATATAAATTTTAGTTTAAATTTTATCAGGACTATTCAACTCACTTCATAGTGCTTACAAACTCATTGCTACTATGCCTTAGAAGGATTTACAAGTCAACATTTTAACTCAAGAGAAAATATTAACAATACTCGTTTCCGAAACAAAACAAGGTTACATCAATTCTTTCCAACACGATGCATAGACAAAAGGGACATACCAACTCTATTAATCCATGACTAGGGAACAAGAACATAATAACATGGACATGCCACGCTACTATTCTAAGGATTTAAAATACACTAGAATATCCCGTAACCAAGCGGTAATCAAATTTCATCTTTCACGTGATAACCAAACAAACCAAAGTTTCAACAGTTACAACAACAATACTCTACAATACATCCCACTAAGGCACTGACCCTTCTTCTAAAATGTCCAAAGGCCCTTTCCAAATTTTCTATAACATAATACTCATACGTACAATGGAACATCATAACCAAGATTGATGCAATAATCTACAATTCTTTCCATCATCTAACCACGTAAGCCATCTGCAATAATTAATAACCTGAGTCAGTTCGCGAGAACTGAGCAAGATAAGACTATACATAGCACCAATAACCTACTAGCTAACAATACCATGAAAAGAAACATTCTATTTCAAGAAATGGATCAAATTTGTAACCTCTAACAACCTTTTGAAACAAGATATAATTTTCACCATACCAACTAAGAAGAAATCCATAAGTTTTAGTTATGAAAAATATCTCGAAAACCAAAAAAGTTTGAAAACCAATTACGCAATACTATGAAATTTAAATGATTAGACACAAGAGTTGAGAGTATTAGGATTTCAATCATGTAATCCTGTAGATTATGTGATTGAAATCTAAAGTGTAACCCATCAATCAACATTCTCAAGGTGAAGTCAAAAGATAAAAAACCAGACACGATCTTAGTTGCCAAAAAAATATAGTTTTGCAATCGTTCCGTAGGGCCATAGGCCTAATAGGCTAGAAACAAACAACGAGGGTAATAACAAAGTTCCATCATGTAATCAAAAAGGTTTAAAGGATGAAAATCTTATATTCAAATCCACAACCATTATATATTAGGTAATAAGTGACTTCATAGCTAATAAGGATGAGTGGAAAGGATGATAAGAATGTCCGGAATAGGCATTGCCTAACAACCTACCTACTGAACATAACCAGGGCCAGAATAGTGACAAGCCTCATAAATACCCAAGTTGATTAAGCAATCTAGCATTCTAAACACATCCTTGCAATTTTCATAACACTTTAGATTTATAACCCTCCCGTTCTAGAGGAACATAGCCATGAATCTAGACTTGGTTGAAATTTTCCGACGTCAACTCACTTTCTAATATCATAAACGATGTATACACATAAAAAAATCTCCCAACTCTCCTTAATTTACATCTCATCACTAAGTTTATGGTAACCTATGCAGTGATTAAACACATAATATACCATTGAAGATAGATATCCTCCAATAATGAACTTCTATAACGATGTAATTACAATTATTACGTTCGATACATATACAAACTATTCCATAGCTTCTTTTCCCTTTTTAAACAACAAAATATATTCACGACCTTCCATCACAATCATTCTAAATTTGTAATGAAAGGTCACTGATCAAGAAGGAAGTACAAAACAAGTTAGACTAAATTAAGGAACTTCATGTTACCTTAAGCAGTTGATGAAAACCTTAACTTTCATGAACCGTGAAAGATATTACCTTACTCCATCAAGGCATTATGTCTATACATAATTAAATCGATCACACAAGGAATCATCAACATACCATATCTTAACACCATAAAGATCATTAATTTTATCAAATTTTACTCATAGAAAGAGTAGAATCAAACGGGGTTCTATCAATAATTTACGCCCTTTTATAACACAACAAAAAAAATCTAAGATTCTGTCCCATTCGGAACCTGACAACTAAATTGAAAAGATAGAGTCTAAACCAAAATAATTAACCCCAAGGTTCTCAGTTTTTTGTTTATAGCGCACAATAAACAAATTGCCAATTCCTAAACTCTTAACAAAAATCAAAGATGCACTTCAACTCGGGTTAGCCCATAAAAAAAAATGATATCCAGATGCCCGAATGGAAACATCGGTGTGTAGAGTATATTGCAGGATCACAACAATTTAAATCACTTCAAGAGGCAGCTTTTCTCACTACACTCTTGCCAATGTAAGTTGTAGAAAATCGACATGTTTACAGATGTCTTAGAAGAGAAGTTAATTTTTTATGATGTTATTCGAAATCCAATAGATTTATGGATTTGCCATCCTTCACTGAAGTTGCAGAAGGCAAGGTAATGAATTACTTCTGAACTTAATAATTCATGAAATTGTCTTCTCCTTTTTTTTTTTTTTAACTTCTGTGCAAAACTGCTCAGGGAATCAAAGGGATTTCATTGGGAAAGGGTAGATCTGAATAAGAGGTTTGAGGAAAGGCACTTGGATTCAATGAGGAATTCACCAAGAGTTCTTGCTTTTGGAAGGCGCATGAAAGTTAATGGACATATCCAGATGAAATTTAACAAATTTAGATATCTAAAATTAAATGCAAACATTCCTCTACCGCCTTTGAAATTAGAGTAACTTGAAATATTGTGTGTTTACCAAGGCCCAATATATAGTGATGTTAATCAAGACTAACACAATCCACAAAATCACAACCTAATACCATTTTCAAGAAGGAAAAAAATGTATCATTTCAACAGCTTGCTATATTATAGCGTATTGTTGAGATGGTTATTTTATCTTGACTATTTTAATGCATCCACCACTCGTGTACATCCAGCAGGGACTGCTACAGCTACATGCCCTCTGCTTTATCCTCTGCTTCACTGGTCTTTTCTTGCAAAACTTGCCTCAAGATTTGATCGTGCTTCTTCCATGTTAAATTCACCACCTGGACGGAAGCGACTTTCCAAAATGAAAAGGCAAGACATCTCAACTAAAAATTTATCTCATTCTTCTACTACAACTACAAGATTTTGCAACAACTGATCACAATTGTGGTCGCGTGCAACCAGAACATCAGGATCAACACCAACGGTTCCTTGGGATCACCCTGCGGCAGCTGTCGCACTTAACTCTCTCTGGAGGCCACTGATTTTCTGAGATAAGTTTACCTCTCTACCCTGTAGCTACTGCATACAACCAAATACTTCCTCACGGCACTCTCCTAGGAGACCTTCAGTTCTACGCTCCACTGATACTTCCTGTGCAGCACGATTTTGAGAAAAATATCTTGAAGGAGGAACCTGAATCTGAGGATGCAGTCGATACTTAACAGAAAACAACAAAGTTGGACAACCTACTTTTTGGAGCACTCAAACAGGCTTCTACCAACTGTAACCTGCCTACCGCCTAGCTAATCCTACTGTTGTAGGCTGTTGCCGTGGATTCCTGACCCGAACACATGTCGAGGCACCCAAAGAAAAGTTGAGGTAACGCACCTATGACTGTAGCTTCATCTAAAACCACCATGTCAAACCCACATAGCCAGCAGGGGGGGAAGCCAGGAAGAAGAAAAAAAATGCCATGACAGAGATTTTGCTAGCCTCTCTGCCCATGCGAGTAGGAAGAACACCTCTCACATGCCACATGCAGTCCAAGAAAAATGTTCCCAACACTCCACCCCAACACATTCAAGAAGGAAATCAACAAAAAATATCATGGTGAAGAAAATGACTCCACTGACTCCTCACGCAAGGACATACATGATAGTCTTAAAATTTCGCAGGTTGGGTGGTTGGGAGGAGGCCAAGGTGGCAGTGGAGGCAGGTAGAAAAGGAATCCGATGCCTAGCGGGGCATTACATTCTCCTCACCTTAAGAAAGCATCGTCCTCGATGCGACATAACACAACAGAAAAGAAATGGTTCGCAACCAAGAACAAGTACAGGAGAAAGTACACTTTATGGTTTAAAATTTTAGTTGATTAAATTACGGCCACAGGGTAGCCTTAGGAACATTTGGTAGAAATTTTAACTTTCAATGTTCTATGAAGATTGGCAGTTCTTTCTTTTTCATCATTTCATTAGCCTGTTTCCATTATCATTATTTCTAGTTTTAGTTTCTTTTTAAAAAAAATATATCATCATTGAAGAGTTTTGATTTATTCCTTATTGTGGGTGCCCAACATGAACTGCTAACACAACACCCTATCAGGTTCACAAGACCCTACAGATTCACAAACACACAAGTATATACTTCAAGATTTTATTACACCACAAAAAGGTTACTCAAATACGGAATAAAATAGGCACAATCCACATAACATAGTACTTGTCACACATCAATGATTGACATACAAAATACTCAACCAAAAGAGTACTACAATCCACCAGACATTTCCTCAATTTGCATCGATGAAAGAATTCACATAACACCAAACCATGCTACAGGTACATAGTGTCCACAAGGGAATCAATGACATATCCACCACATCACAACACATATCCATCTGACATGAGTAACACATACATCAAAAGACCACTACCAAACATCACAATGACTCAACATATATCCCAGAAAATCAACCATACACACAAATATCATATGCCTCCCTCAAACTCTTATGCCTCCCTCAAGGAGGTCGGTTGACCCTATGGTCCAAGACACATAGAGTTCGAACACTCCTAGCCCAAGTGACATAATAACGTGTGGTTCAACAACCCGTTAGTTATCTGTAACTCCTTGGGGCGTACGCCTATACAACGAAGCGGGTCCATAGGTCCAACCATTTCATGGTACATCCCATGACCCTATTCCACACATCACGACAATAGAACCAGCATAAAAATCCAATCAAAGTGCCAAGTGGAAAAGTACAAGCCTTGGGCAAGGCGGTAAATTCTTAAAATTTAAAAGAAGACCCAAAATCAAGCAAAATAAATGGCCAAATAGCCATAGTTAGTATAAAAATCCCCATGTTAGTGCCACAAACCAAGGAAATTCCAAAAATTATAAAGCATGGCAATCAAGAAAAGCTATTGGTCCTTACAAAATAAAGTAAAACACTCAATTTACGAATAAAATCAACTTATAATAATGTCACATTACAATAACTATGTGGCCTTATCTGGCTACCAAGGGGTACTCAACGAGTTTCTAGCACTCGGAACATCGAGCCTTAGTTCGTAAATACATATCAATAATACAACTGTCATCACCTCCATCTGAATCATCCCGCCACCACTTCGACAAGGCTAAACATAGTCATAGTTGCACTTAGGTTGCATACATGCAACCACATAGGGAGAGAGGAAAGAATCACATGTTATCTACTAAACTGAGTTTTGACTCGAGTTATTGACCCATGGTACACCATTCCTCACTCTCAACATACACTTCACCGATTCCCTTTAGGGTCGGTTAGTGTAAGGTTCACAACATAACATACAAGAACATCACTAACATAATGGTGGCACACACATAACTACCATAACGTCTTACATATGGTACATATACAGGGTAGATCACGATCATACATTCACTGAGTGTAACACATCACTTTACCACATTCTGCACCCAAAGTGCAATCACTATACGATAGGGTTCATACACTCATCGTATGACCCTAAATCACAACATGAAGCACTACATATTTGCACAAATCATACATGCGATGAATATAGTACATCTCAACATATCATCCATTGCTACATAACAAGGTGATACACACATCTCATCAAAACAAGATAAAAACATCATGATACAACTCATTTCTTCTAACATCAATCTAGTCATACAACACATTGATACACCCACATATCACAATATGTCACAATGCTCTAACACTATGTCATCCACTTTATAATTCTTTTCACACATCACAAATAACAATTCACACGTGAACTCTTCATAGAATCCACAAGAAGGAGAGAGAACACTCCCATCCCCAACATATCAACATGATCACAAACACGCACAAGGTGACATACACATCACATGCGTTCACAATATCACAATTATGACAATAATCACATCACGTTTAAAGCACATTACTCTTCCAATATCTACCACCATCATGCAACATCACCATCATCATGTAACACCACCACCACCATGTAACATCATCATATAACACCAATCCGGCCCATAGGTTCGAGAGCATGAACCTATGCTCTGATACCAAGTGAAACGACCCAAATAACCACACACCAACAATGCAGTAAAAGACAGGATAATTTTTTTTTGACTTTGGCTTGCCTGACACATAACATGACACAACATGTCCTCACCAAGGATACCACTAACACTGTGAACAACTTGATACAAGGATGGCCATAAAGGCAGCACGGAGACGTTCACACCTATCAAGGACAATACATACTTTTTTCTTCTTCTTTTTGACAAGACAACATGGAAGTCCAACCACTTGACACACTTACATTTAGGGCATCCCATTAGGAAATTCTTGTTAAATTTTCTTGTTTACTAAAATGTCTCTTAATTCTTAAGTTACGTTCTTATAAAATTTCATGTAAAGATTCACACAATTCTTTTCACAAGGGACAACTTCTTTCTCTTTCAACTATTGACTAAATAGCTTAAGGCCAAGCTTTCTAAACTAGGATCATCAATTTTATGTCCAAAGCTTTTTATTCATTTGATTTTAGAACATTTTCCATTTCTTACAAGATCAATTAATCTTACTCAAGCCACTAACACATGTTCCACACCTCTATTGCACAGGTGAAGACATAAGCTCTGATTGAGTGGAAAGTACTGCTTAGGGTTCATAACAATAACCTTCTTGTTTAAGGATCAAAGTTTGACATTGCTTAAGAAATATCACCATGAATCAAGGCAAGGGTTAACAGAAAATGACAAAAAAATTTAGCTTCAGGGTCACATTGTTTACTATCACTCTTTTATTGAGGCTAAGAGTTTATCAAGATTGGTTAAATGTTCCATATAGACTTCACTTAATTAAGTTTGACAAAGGAGAATATTTCAAACGATGGAGAGATATTTAAGGTTTTATTAATCAATTTCCCTGCTACTTATTAAATCCTATCATCTTCGAAAATCTAACCATTGATTTCACCATGAGATCATTTAAGGTTTCACCGTAAAAGGATAATGTTTATTAGTTTGGCTCAGAAAAAAAAGTAATCATATTTCGTTACAAAAGATAGTTTCCTCTTTATTGTTCCAGGTCTCAAAGGTTATCAAGTAGATCACATCAACATTAATATATTCATATATATAAATTTTAGTTTAACTTTTATCAGGACTATTCAACTCACTTCATAGTGCTTACAAAATCATTGCTACTATGCCTTAGAAGGATTTACAAGTCAACATTTTAACTCAAGAGAAAAGTTTAACAATACTCGTTTCCGAAACAAAACAAGGTTACATCAATTCTTTCCAACACGATGCACAGACAAAAGGGACATACCAAATCTATTAATCCATGACTAGGGAACAAGAGCATAATAACATGGACATGCCACACTACTATTCTAAGGATTTAAAATACACTAGAATATCCCGTAACCAAGCGGTAATCAAATTTCATCTTTCACGTGATAACCAAACAAACCAAAGTTTCAACAGTTACAACAACAATACTCTACAATACATCCCACTAAGGCACTGACCCTTCTTCTAAAATGTCCAAAGGCCCTTTCCAAATTTTCTATAACATAATACTCATTCGTACAATGGAACATCATAACCAAGATTGATGCAATAATCTACAATTCTTTCCATCATCTAACCACGTAAGCCATCTGCAATAATTAATAACCTGAGTCAGTTCGCGAGAACTGAGCAAGATAAGACTATACATAGCACCAATAACCTACTAGCTAACAATACCATGAAAGGAAACATTCTATTTCAAGAAATGGATCAAATTTCTAATCTCTAACAACCTTTTGAAACAAGATATAATTTTCACCGTACCAACTAAGAAGAAATCCATAAGTTTTAGTTATGAAAAATATCTCGAAAACCAAAAAAGTTTGAAAACCAATTACGCAATACTATGAAATTTAAATGATTAGACACAAGAGTTGAGAGTATTAGGATTTCAATCATGTAATCCTGTAGATTATGTGATTGAAATCTAAAGTGTAACCCATCAATCAACATTCTCAAGGTGAAGTCAAAAGATAAAAAACCAGACACGATCTTAGTTGCCAAAAAAATATAGTTTTGCAATCGTTCCGTAGGGCCATAGGCCTAATAGGCTAGAAACGAACAACGAGGGTAATAACAAAGTTCCATCACGTAATCAAAAAGGTTTAAAGGATGAAAATATTATATTCAAACCCACAACCATTATATCTTAGGTAATAAGTGACTTCATAGCTAATAAGGATGAGTGGAAAGGATGATAAGAATGTCTGGAATAGGCATTGCCTAACAACCTACCTACTGAACATAACCAGGGCCAGAATAGTGACAAGCCTCATAAATACCCAAGTTGATTAAGAAATCTAGCATTCTAAACACATCCTTGCAATTTTCATAACACTTTAGATTTATAACCCTCCTGTTCTAGAGGAACATAGCCATGAATCTAGACTTGGTTGAAATTTTCCGACGTCAACTCACTTTCTAATATCATAAATGATGTATACAAAGAAAAAAGTCTCCCAACTCTCCTGAATTTACATCTCATCACTAAGTTTATGGTAACCTATGCAGTGATTAAACACATAATATACCATTGAAGATAGATATCCTCCAATAATGAACTTCTATAACTATGTAATTACAATTATTACGTTCGATACATATACAAACTATTCCATAGCTTCTTTTCCCTTTTTTTAACAACAAAATATATTCACGACCTTCCATCACAATCATTCTAAATTTGTAATGAAAGGTCACTGATCAAGAAGGAAGTACAAAACAAGTTAGACTAAATTAAGGAACTTCATGTTACCTTAAGTAGTTGATGAAAACCTTAACTTTCACGAACCGTGAAAGATATTACCTTACTCCATCAAGGCATTATGTCTATACATAATTAAATCGATCACACAAGGAATCATCAACATACCATATCTTAACACCATAAAGGTCATTACTTTTATCAAATTTTACTCATAGAAAGAGTAGAATCAAATGGGGTTCTATCAATAATTTACGCCCTTTTATAACACAAAAAAAAATAATAAGATTCCGTCCCGTTCAGAACCTGACAAATAAATTGAAAAGATAGAGTCTAAACCAAAATAATTGACCCCAAGGTTCTCAGTTTTTTGTTTATAGTGCACAATAAATAAATTTCCAATTCCTAAACTCTTAACAAAAATCAAAGATGCACTTCAACTCGGGTTAGCCCATAAAAAAAATGATATGCAGATGCCCGAATGGAAACATCGGTGTGTAGAGTATATTACGGGATCACAGCAATTTAAATCACTTTAAGAGGAAGCTTTGCTCACTACGCTCTTGCCAATGTAAGTTGTAGAAAATTGACATGTTTACAGATGTCTTAGAAGAGAAGTTAATTGTTTATGACGTTATTCGAAATTCACTAGATTTATGGATATGCAATCCTTCACTGAAGTTGTAGAAGACAAGGTAATGAATTACTTAACTTAATAATTCATGAAACTGTCTTCTCTTCTTTTTTTTTTTGAACTTCTGTGCAGAACTGCTGAGGGAATCAAAGGGATTTCATTGGGCAAGGGTAGATCCGAATAAGAGGTTTGAGGACGGGCACTTGGATTCAATGAGGAATTCATGAAGAGTTCTCGCTTTGGGAAGGCGCATGAAAGTTAATGGACATATCCAGATGAAATTTAAAAAATTTAGATATCTAAAATTAAATTCAAACATTCCTCTACCGCCTCTTAAATTAGAGTAACTTGAGAGATTGGGTGTGTACCAAGGCCCAATATATAGTGATGTTAATCAAGACTAACACAATCCACAAAATCACAACCTAATACCATTTTCAAGAAGGGAAAAAAATGTATCATTTCAACAGCTTGTTAGATTATAGCGTATTGTTGGGATGGTTATTTTATCTTTCTTGTTTTAACGCATCCACCAGTCGTGTACATCCAGCAGGGACTGCTACAGCTACACACCCTCCGCTTTATCCTCTGCTTCACTGGTCTTTTCTTGCAAAACTTCCCTCAAGATTTGATCCAGCTTCTTCCATGTTAAATTCACCACCTGGACAGAAGATAATTTCCAAAATGAAAAGGCAAGACAGCTCAACTAAAACTTTATCTCATTCTTCTACTACAGCTGCAAGATTTTGCAACAACTGATCACGATTGTGGTCACGTGCAACCAGAACATCAGGATCAACACCAACAGTTCCTTGGGATCACCCTGTGGAAGCTGTCGCACTTAACTCTCTCTGGAGGCCACTGATTTTATGAGATAAGTTTACCTCTCTACCCATTACATGATTGATTTTCAGTTCTACGCTCCACTGATACTGCCTGTGCAGCACGATTTTGAGAAAAATATCTTGAAGGAGGAACCCGAATCTGAGGATGCAGTCGATACTAAACAGACAACAACAAAGTTGGACAACCTGCTTGTTAGAGCACTCAAACAGGCTTCTACCAACTGTAACCTGCCTGCCACCTAGCTAATCCTACTGTTGCAAGCTGTTGCCGTGGATTCCTGACCTGAACACACCTCGAGGCACCCAAAGAAAAGTTGAGGTAATGCGCCTGCGACTGTAGCTTCATCTAAAACCACCATATCAAACCCACGCGGCTAACATGGGGGGCGAAAGCCAGGAAGAAGAACAAAAATGCCATGACAGAGATTTTGCTGGCATCTCTGCCCATGCAACTAGGAAGAACACCTCTCACACGCCACACGCAGTCCAATAAAAACGTGCCCAACACTCCACCTCAATGCATTCAAGAAGGAAATCAACAAAAAAGATCATGGTGAAGAAAATGACTCCACCGACTCCTCATGCAAGGACAGACATGACAGTCTTAAAAGTTGGCAGGCTGGGTGGTTGGGAGGAGGCCAAGGTGGCAGTGGAGGCAGGTAGAAAAGGAATCCGATGCCTAGCAGGGCATTACACCTTCGACACTTTTGATATTCATCATGATATTGCTGACTATATTATGGACATTATTACAGTTTTGATTTAGTATGGTGTTAGATGTCGGATTATAGATTATTGTTGACTCTGATTCATTGGTGATGCATGATGAGTATTAGATACATTATATAAATTGAGGATGATATACTATTTGACATGGTTATATTTATGGATGTTGTTCAGACATGTGATATTTCGATATATTGAGTAGACCTATAAAATGGAATTAATTTGATGATCATATAGTTGTTGATAAAATTGTAAATGATATTGTTGGTTTCCTTGATGTTGTTTTGATTCATATATATACATGATTTTGGAATTATATTTATATGAATTATGGATGTTCTGATGTGGCCATGAGATAGAAGGAGGTATTGTGTTTTGCAGGTTAACATATCACAACAAACATCGGGGGATTGGAGACCAACCACATTGGAATTCTAGAAGAATTCAACAAGGTCACCATGGAAACTTGTATTGTTCGTGTGTGTGTGTGTGTGTGTGTGTGTGTGTGTGTGTGTGTGTGTGTGTGTGTGTTTGATTTTCATTAGGGATTCCCATTAGGGGGATAAACTTTAAATGTGACCAAGGGTTATGTGTATTTAGTTATTTGGTTCCTTTGTTCTGTATGTATGTGTTTTATAAGTGATTTCTTCCCCTTTTATTTAAATAAATTGTGGTATATTAATATCAGTAATCATATTGGTAAAAATTAATTAATCATATTGGGACATAAGAAAGTAATTATTGGAGTTCTTGGCTCTTGTATTAAATGTTGCAAGATAAGTGTAAGAAATGTGTAAGTGATGTGTAAGAGATATGTAAGTTGATTTTGGAGTATGAAACACTCTATCATCTTTGAAATTCAATTTTTTCCTTGGAGGCTGATTTTGGAGGATTGTAAGACAAGTTAAACTTGTCCCATACCTCTTAAATTTGCATACAAACCTTACCTAGGGTTAGAGAGTTTAAATCTAGCCTTGATTATGCATTTTTGTAAGTCAAGTTGTATGCTTTTATTGCACTTTCTTACATGCTTTCAATTTCAGTCCTTATGGGGTGTGGGCTTGATTTGAGTGTGTAAGTAAAACTGTCATTTATTCACCTACTTATTTATTTTACCTTGCATATTGAAGTTGAATTATGAGTTGGAGTTGAGGATGTGTAATGTTGCATCCCACTTGGATCCACCTCATCCTCTTCTCTTCCCTCTCTATATATTCGAATTCCTTTTCATGTTTTGCGGTCACTGGGACTTGCATTGGTTCATTTTTGGGTGAATTCTTTTGGTTCTAAGAGTTCTTACTTTTGGAGAAGATTGGATAGTCTTGCATACTTGTTGATTGTTGATCTCTTGGATTGTTTTGCATTGGAAAGATTGATGTTTTGAACTTAAAACAAACTCCATCATCGAGAGGTAAGAGCTTAGCTCTTGGAAATACTCTCCTTTCATTTTTATGCATATACAAATGGTTGAGTGTTTGAATGTGTTGTTTTATTTGTTGGCTTGTTGGGTAGATGGCCTAGGAATGCTGTAGGACAAGACTATGGGGTATTTTGTGGGAGGCATAAGTGTTTTGGGGAGGTATAAGTGTGGAGGAAGTTGGGATTTGGATTCCACCTTACAAATAAATAGCTTGCATTTTTTTACTCATTATGGGATGCCATAAGAGGTTCAGGGGCATAAGGAAATAGGAAGAATAAGGGGTACTTGGGGGAGGCATAAGGGCATGTTAGGGTTTTGAAATGATATATCTTAGTGGTTTGTTCTCAGGTGGTGATACCCATTTCCCCTTGGGAGGCATAAGCCACATCCCCCATAGTTTCTTGCTCTTCTGGATTGCATGATGAATCTTGAGTATTGTTTTTTGACTTTATTCTGTGGTTGTAAGCTGCATTTTTTCTTTGGATTGTATTTTAAATGTAAAATTTTCTTGTGTGTTGTGGAAGCCTGTTGTTGCCATCCATTGGAAAACATTTCTTATTGCATTGTGATATGGGATCGGGGGCCAATGAATAAGGATGACTTATCCCTTGTCATTAGATGTCTTAGTTGGGTGGAGAGCGTTTCCTTTTCCCCTGTTCTATTGTGATAAAATTGAAATAAAGAAAAGCGAGGATATTCATGTTGTTGTTCTAGAGCAGAGGAAAAAGACAAGTTAGACAATCCTTGTTGAGATTATTCTTATTGTAACCCTTTCCCACTTTGACGTGGATGACATTATACATTATTTGTGATGGAAATTTTTTTTGTATTGGCTATGAAAGTTTCAATTTGAAATGTGAAAGAGATATAATCTATTTTCTGGTTTTAAATAAATGTGGAAGAAATTGTATTCCTTATATTGTAATTAACGAAAAAGACAAAGTTATGACAGTCCCTTGTGAAACTTCTTTTGTAACCTTTCCCACCATGAAGTGGATGATTTTATATATTATTGTGTTGGAAAGAATACTTTGTTTTAGCTATGAAATTTGTAATTGATTATGGAAGAATATTTCTTGTATACAGTTCTGTAAATAGAAAAGAAAGATATGCATTTGGTATGTTGTATTTTGAAAATAAATGGGAAAGAAATTGTAAGAGATACATTTGAATTAATAGAAGGTTTTTTCCATGTTCATATGATATTATTTCCATTGGAAATCTTTGTTCAATATACAGTAGGAAAAGTCTATTTGTAAAAGTGAAAAGGAAGTACGTATTACGAAATATTACACTACTCTGTCTCATTTGAAATGTTTAATTTTTTTTAAAAATAGAAGTTGAATTCTTTTCTCTATCATTTTATTGAAAGAAAGAAAACTCTTTAAAAATAACATGGTATAAATTCAGTGTTTTTATTGCATGGAAAAAGAGATATTTTAATCTCTGTTATTGAGATGTACAAACTTCATTTCTACTTCACTGTACACTCTGCAAATTCATTTTCATCAAATGTCCAAAAAAACCCTGTAAATCTATAAGAGACAAATGAAATATTTAATTAGACTTAATGAGATCAAAATGATCCCCAAACTAAACTAAAATAGTCAAGAAATTTTTAAAGAACCCTTCAAATCGGGAAAAGCCAAGTTGCAGATATTTTTCTGTATAAAATTGGTAATTTTTGTTTGCAAATCAATCAAACAATTTGACCTTTTTTTCCTATCCCAAAATTTTCCAAGTGAAATTCTCCATGCCTAATTGGCATGTTGAGAAAGAGTTAATGGTGAATTTGAAAAAATAAATTGTACGTTAGAAAGACCAGTTTACTTTTCTAAAGCCTGCAGATCGTTTTCGTAAAATTGACCCTTCAAAATTTATCAAAATTAAAATTTTATGATTGTTGTGTAAATAAGACGTTGAGAGATTTCCAGAAACTCCTCATTTTCCAAAAAACGAGTTCCCAATCAAACGTTATGGCCCTCTGAATTTATTACTTCATTTCGGTCTCAAAAATTAACTAACAATCAAAATTGGAAAAAAATCGCAAGCGGACCCGTATGCCAAAATGTTTATTTTTGTTCTTTGGGGAAAGAAATGAAAAAAAAATGATTCTCTCATTGCTCCACTGGACCGAACGCTTTTCTTTCCGTAAAAAATTTTAGCTAAGTCCAAAAAGTTAATTTCGCATTTTTTCCTCCAAGGCCCCACTACCCCACAACCAATCATTGATCGAGACGTGGCTTCGTGGGGCAACGGCGGAGGCTCAGATAAATTTTTAAGCTTAAGCACTTTAAGAATTAAATTCAGAAAAAATTGTAACTTTCCTCTATGGCCCTGCCAGCCCATAGCCAATGGTTGGCTGACACATGTCTCCACGATGCGACGATAGAGGTGCAAAGTGTTTTGAAACCCTACACTTTTAAAGTAAAATTTTCCTATGTCTCCCCAATGGCCCGATTACCCATATCCAATGTGGGTTGACATGTGGTATCATAAAACATTGGTAGAGGCTTGGGTAGTTTTTCACCCTTGCGCTCTTTAAGATAAAAGTCAAAATTTATAAAACTTCCCCGTCGGACCGCCAACCCTCAGCCAATCGTTGGTTGTCACATGCCATCTCTGTGCTTCGGCGGAGGAGCAGACCAAATTTCCCCTTTCTTCAATTTGGAACTAAAATTCAAATTTTTCATCTTATCTCCGACAACCCACCGTCCCGCTAAGGTTAGGATTTTGGACACGTGTCCTTAGTGGACACCAAATTAAAAATTTCCCTTCTTAGGCGTAAAGCCCCGCCGCGGAATTGTGAGCACCTGAAAGTGAAATACACTTTTCACCAAAGTGATCTAAGCGAAAAATTTCTCTCAAAAACCCTCAGGCCCAAGTTAGGAAAATTTTTCCTCCCTAGGCCTGCAGGCCCGCTCTCCGGGAAAATTTTCACGCCAACGTCTGCCGGCCCATAACTTGAGAAATATGAAGATTTAGAAGGAATTATTTATATCACAAAAAATGTGAGGGAATTTCCTATCTAATGGGATTATTTTCAGGAATATTTAAGTGCATTAATTATAAGAAAAACCATCTTGAATCTTTTAAGAATGTTATGGGAGTGGGTAAGTGAGAATTTACCTTGCTAGTTAAAATGTGTATTTTCCCCCTTACAATTACACCTTGTTAATTATTGAAACCTTGTAGAATTAAATACCTAGGGTATTTAATTTTTTTGGCTCTTCTTACCCTCTGATTTTAATTAAGAATTGTTTGGCTTAGTATTAATCTAATTTTAAATGGTTAGATTATTACCTAATGGAAATTTAGCTATGCTCGGGATAACTTTCTCTCTCTTAGTTATTTTGTAAGGTGATTCGATAATGGTTTAGATTATTACCTAAGGGAAATTTAACTATGCTTAGGATAAATTTCTCTCTCTTAGTGTGTGCCAAAGGGTGGGATGAGCTCACAATGGTTTTTATTCGAATTTCCTAGATCAATTTGAGATTAGTATGTAGACAAGTCACGAGCCTAGATGATTGGATTAGCTCTATTTTTATGAAATGGAGAGAATTATTGAGGATATGATAGATCATAGGGCTTACTTTCAAAAAAATAATGTTGCCTCACTTTAGGAGATCACCTATTATGACCGTTGCAAATAATAACCGAGCTAAGTGTCAAGGTGCTTCCTAATGCAAAGGTTGATTAGAGCTAGTCAAGATGGAAGAATGTAGGCAAGTGGAGAGGAGCTCATTTTAGAGGAGAGGAATATGTGGAGATTATATTCCTCAACCAATAAAATAACCCCTTTAACTCATCATTGATATCTTCTCTCTAATTATTGTTTAATAACAATGGTGTGGATGCCAACAAAAATATTATATTTACAGTTGCATTGAAGCCAATTTTTCTCAATTCCATACCTAAGGAATTAAGGAAGAAGGTTGTCAATAGATTTAGGGAGGATTACAAAGGTTGTGTGTGTTTAATCGAATACTCTAATTTGGTAAAACATTATTTATGTGTAGTATATTTGAATGCATATTGTGTATGAGGTGAAGCTCTTGGATATGGAATATAACCAATAATATCTCAATGAATTTATCTATGACATAGTTAGTGTGTGTGTGTGTGTTGTAATGTATGGATGTACATTTTTATGTTATTTATTTGAAAGATATCTAATTCAATGTATTTTACTAGTTAAAATTTACATGGGTTTTAATTTTAGTTGTTAAAATACAAATGGAATTTTTATTGAAGTGATAGTAATAAAAGTGGGTTTGGCATATTTTTTATTCAGACTTCCCTCTTTTGTAAAGAAGAAAGAATAATGAAAAAACCCTAATCATGAAGGTTGCCACGTACTACTTCTTGGTGTCCTTTGTTGCTAGCTTTGATGTCGGACACCTCTGGTCTGGATCGGGGGCACCTCCTCTCTGGGGCTCTATCTCCCAAGTCCCCCAAATCTTGGAATAAAATAGTGGAGGGTTCCACCTTTGTCCCTCATTCAGAAAGGCTCTCTCCAGCACTTATGGATGGGACTTTCTCCCTTAGAATCCCCTCCCACATCACTGAGGTTTTTTCTACCTCATGGGATCTATCTCTTCTGGGAAAGCTAATGGGTGCCATACCACCTTTGGAGGATATTAAGAAATGGGCCTGATTGAAATGGAATCCTTGTGAGGTGCTCGAAATAGCAACGATGGCTAATGGATTCTTTCGTTTTTCCTTTAGTATGAAAGAAGAATTTGTGCGAGCTCTCTTGGGTAGTCCTTGGTTCTTTGGCAGAAGAGGCTTATACCTTAGGAAATGGTCCCCGAGTTTTAACCTGCTCACTGAAACCATGACCTAGGCTCCACTATGGGTTCGTCTCCCTGGAATCCCCCTGGAGTTCTCACATCCAGAAATTATAGAAGGTATTTCTCTCACTATGGGTTCTTTAATAGCTATAGACCAAGCCACTAAGGAAAAAACTAGATTCATCCATGCCCGTTTCTATGTTAATACTGATGTCAGCTATCCTCTCCCAAAAGAGATAGAGCTCCTATCTGATTTTGGGACCTGGAAGCAAAATATTACCTATGAATATATCCCTCAAGCCTACTTCTTCTATAAAATAATTAGACACAGAGCTACCGGATGCCCATCTAATCCTTAATCTAATCCCAAAACCCAAATAACATGCCCCAAAAAAAAATATATATGTCCCAAAGTTTTCCTCTAAAGAGGCTCCGACCATCACTACTCCAAACCCCTTTTCTCTCCTAGAATAAGGTGAGATAATAAACCAACCCTTATAAGGCTTCCCCATTTTGTCCCCATCCTCTACCTATCGCATCTTCCATCCTCACTGAGTTCCCCATTGCTCATCCTCCTCCCTCCTCAGTGGAGGTTCCCCTCTCTGTGGCTGCTCCCTCCTCACCTTCCCCAATTTCACCTTCCCCTTCCTCCTTTCTCAAGATCTCCCTCCCTCCTCTTTCCATCCCTTCCTCTGATCCCCCCATTGGGCTCTCCCCCCTAGGCCCTCCCTTTCCTCCCCCCTCTGGCTCTATACTCTCCCCTTCCGCTCTTTCCTCTAATGACATTTTTAATCCACGTTGGACACATAGCTACATCAAGAAACCTCATATTGGAATAGAGAAAGCAAGGGGGCACATTCTGAGCAGTGTCAAGCTTCAGCAAGAGGCAACCCTTAATGTAGCTCAAGTAACTCAGAGTACCATCCCCATGGTGGTGGGGAGCAAACCTCAATCTAAGAAATGAAGATCATCTCATGGAATATAAGAGGCCTTAACTCCCTTCAAACACAGATGGTCATTAAAGATATGAAGTTCCAAAAATTTCCTGACATCATAATGCTGCAGAAAACAAAACTCAAAAAAGATGATATCCTCTTCAAAATTTGGAGTACTGCTTCCTTTGTTTATCAACCTTCGGCAAGGAATTCGGGAGGATTATGCACCCTCTAGGACCCCAAAAATCATAATGGTAGTTATCTCTTTAAGAATCCCAACTTCTTATGCATTCTCTTCCAAGAAGTTGACTCAGATTCCCCTTGGATTGTCATCAATGTTTATGCTCCAAATTTAGAGTCTCAGCATGGAAAAGTCTGGAAGGATATTTCAAATTCTATCAGCACTTGCGGAAATCTCCCCATCCTAATAATGGGGGATTTTAATTTCTCCCTCTATCCTTCCAAACCCTGCTCTCATGCCAGTATGGAAGCTCTTACAGAATTTATTTGTGAGAACTCCCTTCTTGATATGGATCTTCATGGTGCTTCCTACACTTGGTCTAACCATAGATTGGGTAGGAACCATATTAAAAGAAGACTTGATAGAGCTATGGGTTCTTTGGACTGGATCTCTCTCTATCCGAACTTTTACCTCAGTTGCCTACCTCGTGTTGCTTCTGACCATAGCTCACTTCTGCTCTACACAAACAATAATTTGAATATCAAGAATCCCCCCTTCAGGTTTGAGCTTTCCTAGCTTGAAAATAACCATCTGACCCCCCTCATAAAAATTTGGTGGGACATCAATGTCAATGGATCTTACATGTTTAAGTTATCCTCTAAATTCAAGGAAATAAAAAAATAGCTCAAAATTTGGAAGACCATGGTTTTTGGCAGCATCAAAATTCATAAGAAGAAGCTGTCACAGTAAATTGCTAAAGTCTCAGCACAAATGGAAACAGAAAGAAGATTGGATCATCTTCATAAGCAAGAAAACTCCCTTCTTAGTGAATATCACAATTCCCTTCAAGAAGAGGAGACCTATTGGACGTAGAGATCTCGTGCACTCTGGCTCAACAAGGGTCATCGTAACACCAAATTCTTCCACATCACAACCTCCAAGCACAAAATCAGATACAAAATCAGAGAGTTGATAGCTACTTCTGGTAACTTACTAACCTCTGATATATACATCGCTAATGAATTAGTCTCTTTCTATTTTAACATCCTTCAGGTTGAGAAACCTCCTTCTGAGAAAATGATGTCCAAAATGTTGCAACATATCACTCATATGATGTCATCTAAGATGAATAAGAACTTAACCAGACCCTTTACTAAGGAGGAAATTCACAAGGCTATTTTCACCATGAAAGGTGATAAAGCTCTGGGTCTGGATGGCTTCCGTACTGCTTTCTTCCAAGTCTTCTGGGAGATCATTAAGCAGGATATCTTCAAGGCTGTTAATGAATTCCATACATGTCATGGCCTTCTCAAAGAATGGAACACCACTTTCATAGCCCTTTCTCCCAAATTCCTAGGCTCTAAGGATTTTTCCAACTTCATACCCATCAACCTATGTAACACTACTTAAAAAATCATCACTAAGATGTCTCCAACTTCAGACCCATCCTTTGCAGCCTAGAAAGGGTCTCTACTGAGCTAGGAAGGAAAACTCCAATTGGTCAAAGCCACTCTCCATAGTTTGCCTATATATTTCATGTCTCTTCTCAAAATTCCTAAATCAGTAAAGACGGTGGTGGAGAGAACTCAAAAACACTTTCTGTGGTCAGGAGTGAAAGAGAAAAATCGGATCCACCTCGTTTCCTAGAATGAATTTTGTAAGCCGCCCTCTCTAGGGGGCCTTCGAATAAGACAGTTAGTTAACATGAATGCTTCCCTCCTAGCTAAAATGGGCTGGGAAGTTGTGAAAGGTAACTCTCACTAGGCTCAAATTCTTAGATCCAAGTATCTTGCTCCTAATGAGGATGTTCTCTCTTCTTCCACACCTCGTGGCTCGGCAATATGGAATTCTATCATTAGCTCCCTTCCCCTTCTACGTGCTGGCCCCAATTCGAGGTTAGAGAATGGAAGAATTGTTGACTTTTGGTATGATCACTGGATTGGTGTTAAGCCGCTAAGTCTTAACTCTTCCTTGGATCTTGTTAGAAGAACCCTCAACAATCGCCATGACAGGAAAGTATCTTGGTATTGGACTTTGGCTAACACCATCCCCTCCAGGAGCATCCCGAATTAGATGGGAATCAGCAAACATCAGAGTTAGCTCTTTAAATTGCTCAGATTAGAGCTTTCCTCTATATATATTCCTTTCTCCATGCCTGAGGATGATCTTATCTATCCCTTCTCCCCCTCAAAGTCCTTCTCGGTTAAAGTTGCTTACCTCTTCATTTTGCGATCCAACTCTAGCCCCCCTATGCAAAATTTGGCCCAAAGAATCTATTGGAAAAATAGGATTCTTCTCATGGCTCACCTCCAAGAATGCCTTTATTTCAGGAGAAAATCTGAAAAGAAGGGGCTTCTCCCTTCCCACTAGATGTGTTCTTTGTACAAATGCTATGGAATCCTCTTGCCATGTTTTACTCCATTTCCCCTTCTCCCAAGCTATTTGGCATGGGTTTCTATGCTATATGGGCATGCTCTGGACCTTTCCCGAGTCCATTCAAGACACCCTCAACCAATGGTGTTCCCCCTTCTCCCACCCTACCCTTGCATTGGCTTAGAAACTTCTCCTCCCCCATGGCATATGGGGAATCTGGAAGGAAAGAAACAGAAGGATATTCAAAGATCAGAGTATGGATCCCAATCAAGTGGCCAACCAAATCGGTATATCCTTCTAGGATAATATCAAAAATTATTTCTGGAACAAGTATCAACAAAAACTTCAGCTCTATAACAATGAGGAGTGGAATCTACAGTTAGCGACTCTTCCTTTGGCTAAGGCCTCTGTTTCATCTCGCATGACTGTGCATTGGCTTCCTCCCCCCACCCCCCCGGTTGGAGAAAAATAAACACTGATGGTGCCTTGAAAGGAAACCCTGGTCAGTCTGGAGGGGGAGCCATTCTTCGTAATTCCTCTTGTGTCCCTATTGCTGCTACTGCCATAAATTTCAGCTATGGGACCAGTCATCATGTGGAATCACTAGCCATCCTCAAGGGTTTGAAGCTAACTCTCGCAACATCATAAATCTCCTGAATTTGGCTGACACCAGGTAATGGTCCATTCAAAATATTATTGAGGATATCTCTATCTTGCAACAGAACTTTCAACAGATCCAGTTTCAGCATATCCTTCGCGAAGGTAACAAAGAGGCGGATTTCTTAGAGAACATTGGTGTTCTCCTTGAAGATCAACAAAATTGGTCAAATAATTTCTTGGCCAACATCCTTCAAATCACCCAGAATGACATTATTCCTTGTATTATTTTGTGGAGGGGGGCAGACGTCCTGGATGTCAGCTTTACCTTGTTAAGCATCCAAAAGGTGGCGGTCATGATCCTCTTATTAATATGACTAAACCGTTGGTGATCCAGAATTTGACGGATGAGGTCTTTTACACTCGAGAAGATCTTTCCACGCATTGCGCCATTCCTCCTCGTAAGAACTTCACGTACTGGCGGGAGTGTAATGATGATGAGATGGAAAGCTCCCATGCTCCGGGTGGGCTTTTTAAAGTCCCTCAGAGCCCCTTCCCTTGCACTCATCTTCAAGAAAATAGCAACATGGGAGGGTAGTTGAAGCGTATCGAGCTTGCTCCCTATAGCGAGTTGAAGGAGGATGCGGAAGTCTGGAGCATCCTCTTAGAGAATGGTGTCACCACATTTCTTGAAAGGATGGTGGGATATTCGGCCCTGGTCTCCTATGCTGCCATAGCCTCTTGGTTGTGTGGAAGGGTTCACATCGGCAACACCTCCTTCACTATTTACACCAACGCCATTGCAGTGGCCACTGGTCTCCCTCCTTCTCGACATGTCTATCACAAACATTCTCTCCAAGCAGAAGTGCAGGATTTCATCACCCAAGGAGAGAATCCAGTCAAGTATCTTTCAGGATACATTCGAGATTCCCTACCCCCTTCGTGGGATAGAATTGTGGAATTTATCATGTGCTATTTCACCTTGATGGCCGCTACCGCCTGGTCTTTGACCTCGCCACTTTTTTATCCTTTCACATCTTTGCTGGGAAAAGAAAAGAAATCTTTCCACATTTCTCTTTCAATCCTTGGAGCATTCCATTCATCTCACCCACGAAGGGAAGGGTGTTATCCTCCACCAGGGCTTGCTATACTTGTTGTTTAAATTTGTTTCCCCACATGCTGAATTTACACATTTTCCCCCAAGTTGGGTCATCGCTGCCGCTCTCCCACGTCGTCGCCCTGGCCCTCTTCTACCTCCCTCCCCTCATCAAGCCACCGCCGCCTCTTGCGCATCTCCTCAGATTCAGACTCCGAGGTGGCCATCCTAGGCTCTTCTCTTGATGGTTTCACCCTCTTGGCTCCTCCTGCTGGCTCCACCAACCCTCTTGACCATTCATGCCATTTTTTGGAATCTGCTGGCACAGGGACCTTTGTGTCCTCCTCTATCTCTAGCCCTAACCACCTCCTTGCTAAATATATTTTGGGTCTTGCTAAACTTTACCCTAACTCCCTGGACTCGGAGAATTTGGAAAAGAATGACAATCATCCTGATGAAGACCCTTCAATCCAAAAATTTTAAGCTAGTTTTTTCTCTGCTGACAGCGAGCCCCCTGCTACCATTCTGAATTCTCCTTCGAACAAAGATGTCACTCCAGTTGAGCCTGTTGACGCTGGAAACCAGAGGGATGACCATAGGGTGGAAATGGTTTCCTCCATTTTGAACAAGCTGAAATGCTCTTTCTCGGTCCATAAGGTATGGGAGGCCTTCACTGACTCAACTATAACTACAATTGCCAAAGATTATGTGGAGCTCCTCACTATTGCGGACCATCTTGCTAAAGATTCGGGCTCCCCCAGTGCCAAAAATGTTGTGACTGAGATGAAAAAGATCATTTGATGTTTTTTCTCTTTTGTTTTGCTTACTTTTCTTGCTGTCCTTTTTTGGAATCTTTACGGGTATCCTCTATATGTAATTTTCACGAAAAAATCTAGCCTTTTGGGCTCTTTTGTAAAAGGTTGTGGGACCTTCTAAAACCCTCTTTTTACCCTATATTCCAAAAAATAATACAAGTGGGTTTTATTTTTATCACTAAAATCCAAGCAAAAGTTAAAGTTAGTTATTTTATTATTTACAAGTTTTCTTAATAATTTTAATAAGACATCCTAGTGTCCCACACAAATTTTGATTGTATTTATGTCTTTACTAGAATCTATGCGTCTTCTTGTCTCATTACATTTGTTTGTTTATATATTTTTTATTTTTTAAATTTATTTAATGATTATTTTAGTTATGACAATTTTTAAGAAATTGTAATTTTACAAATTTGGCCTATCTTTTCATCATAATTTTATTATTTTACCAGTTTAAATGCAACTTAATTGTACACAATTACGATTGAGAGGTCATTTTCTTAGGATTAGTAAATTTTCCTTTTTTATGTAAGGTGTCAATCAATTCGTAATTTAAAAGAACAAGTTCTCATTTAAAAAGAAAATCTTAATTTTTATGACATGTGTACTTGATTTTTTCTTGTCCTAAAAATGTAAAATATTAATATTGTTTTTCATCATCTAAAAACTTGTCCAATATTTTCCCTTCACAATAAAATTTAGACCAGCCTTTCAAATTTGATCCCTCAATTAGCAAATAATAATGAGTGTGGCCCTATGTCAATGTCGATAGTGATCGATCAGTTTAGTGTGTCCCCATGTCAAAGTCGACAGTAATGGAAGATAACATGTTTGATCTGTGGCGTCTAATTAATTCAAAACTGTATTTTTATACCATATTCACGTGCCCATCTAACTTAACATCGCCTGTCCTCATTTGATGACCGGGAGCCATTTATTTATATTTCTCATTTTATCTAAATTTGGTAAAGCGGAGAAAAAATGTCGAATACTTTTGACTGCGAGCCTCTGTAATGGAGGATATCTCAAAGTCTCACCGAAAGGTCTTTCCCTCCAGCTACTTCTGAGAGAAAAAGATTGTACGCCTCTGTCAATGTTGATAGTGATGGATCAGTTGATTGTGTCCCTATGTTTAAGGTAATGGAAGATAACGTGTTTAAAAACGTGCATCTAACAGATAACTGATTAACAACGCGCCTCTAACTCAACGCTGTTCAAAACTGCCCATCTAACTCAACTTTACCAACTTCTTATTTGATTAGCTCGACCCATTCCTTTTGTTAACCCTGAATTCCCTGCACATTTTCCTTTTATTAACTCTATGTCCGTTTCCCTTTAGATTTGTTTCAAACTTTTCTGTCCGTTAGTTATGTACACAGATTCCAATGATTTAAGGTATAAAATTAGTTAATTTTGTATTTTTCAAGGGAAATATTGAGAAAGTATTGTTATATATAAATAAAAATATTTTATTTTGTTCAATAAAATAATGCTTCATTTTCTATTTTTGAAGTACAACATTAAAAATTTACTATCACCTAAAAATTTATTGAGAGGTGTAAATGGTCGTCAATTTTAACACATGTTTACAAGATCACTGTCAATTTCTCTTCTTGGCAATATGTAGGTCATATGCACATAATCACATTTAGTAAACCAGTGCTTCATCGAAATCATCAAACACGGTCACAGTGTTTCTCTAAATTAAAATAGCCTAATAAATCTATTTGGTCCAACCTATGTCTATAATTTGAATATAAATCTAAATAAAAAATGATGGCCATATTTTTAATATGCAAGTCATATGTTATGGTTCCTTGAAAATATGTAAGTATTTTACGACTAAAATCATGAAAAACATGCAAACGGTCATCAAATTTAATCCCTACTTGTAAACTATACACATGGAATCTACATTTATCTTTTGTTGTCCCCTTCAATACTAAATTATTAAATCCCTTAATTCGTGTTTGTTAGATATCATTTTGTGTCGACATAATTCTAATAAGATGTTTAGTGGTATATTTATATATATCGGAAACATAGAAGGATGAGAGTTGTTTGTATCATTGGTTTTATTAATGTGAGCTTTCTTAATGAATCACATCTACTTATGAAAAACAACAAACAATCTTCAAAAATAATAAAATAGATTACTTGTAACCTATTTAAAAATAAATTTAAATGAATATAAAACTCATTGGAAAATATAGAGTGCATCTTAGATTGTTACAATAAGAGTAAATAGCTTATTTGAACATACTAAAGATAACTATGGTTTTAGAGTGATTTTCATTTTGTTGTGTTGGTGCTCAAAATAGTCTCTCCCCAGTTTGCCCTTAAAAATCTATCAATTTATGGCCTCTACCATATTTTATCTCCCTCTCTTGTGCCTGAGATGTCTTTGCCTTCCTTTTGTTGCCCTAATCAATTCGTTCCTGGGTCGAGGATCATGTGTAGATCCGAAATTGTTTCCTCATTTCTTTGTTCATCTGAAAAGGTCTGTATTTGGGTGTGAAACTTGGGTTGTCCCGTCTTGTCCATTTTCCATAGTCGGGATTTGCTTTCCTTGTCGTTTTTCCCTAAATACTTGAGAAAAAATGAATGGATGTAGTTCCGAGGAATGTATTTTAGCCTTGTAACATTTGTAAATTCTCTGTCCTTGGAGAAAATTTCATCTCTAGGCTCAAATGGTCGTTTTTTTACATTTTACAGTTTGACGGGCATTTCTCCTAGTCAAATTTACATCCTTGCATCAACAAGAAACATGGCTTCTTTTGGTTGGTCAGAGGACGGCATGCGAATGGTTCTAACTTATCATTTTTACTTTTTTGGAAAAAAGGCAAATTTTGTCACGTAGCTCCACTCATTTCTGATTGATTCTTTGGGCACTTACGTGGCTTCTTCTAATTGGATGGGGTGCAACGGGTTTGTTTTTAAACTTTTCCTTTTTGGATACTTTGGCAAAAAGTTTGAACCCTACCCACGGCCTCGCCAGGCTTTGGTTAAAGAAAATTTTAAATGGTAGGGAAAAGGTCTTACTTTGACCCCGAAGAAGGACACGTGGCAAGGTTAAAGGCAGAGATGTGGGCCTTTGAAGGAAAGTTGGATGTTTTTCCCTTTTGGAAAAATGCAGTAAAATTCTAAAATGGAAGCGCGCCCCCAGCGAGTCATTTTGAAGCCTTGAGGTTTTTGAAGTTGTGCCATAACGACACGTGATGAGCCCGTGCTCATTCAAGGTCTCAAATTTTTGGGACCATCTCAAGATACGCTATTATGACACGTGGTAGTTTGAAAAGTGAAAATGCGGGGAAGTGAAAAATCGGGGCAACTTGGATTTTTGCCTCCTAAAAGATTAAAATATCAAAATGGCCTGTAAGCCTGATAAGAGAAAGGTCAAGGTTGGCTTTAAAAAGTCAAAGGGGCAGGGAAGCGAACCATTACAAGCAACTTGGATTTTTTGCCTCCTAAAATATTAAAACAACAAAATGGCCCATAGACTCGACAAAGAATAGTTAAAGTTTTTCCCCAGTCAACGGCAGAGGTGTGGACTTTCACGGGAAATTTGGAAAACTTCCCTTTTATGAAAAAAGGACTTAAAATTGTAAAATGAAGCATGGTTCCGCTTGGACCCACATCAGAGGCTAGAAGCAGAAAGGCGGAGCTGCAGGGGAAACTTGGAAAAAAAACCTTTTTCCAGAAAAGAGGTGAAATAGCATAATTTGGCCATGGTTCCTCTTGGACCCACTTTAGGATATGTGTCAGGCTCATTTCTCAAAGGTGGAGGTGTGGAGCAAAATGTGAAAATTTGACATTTTTCCAAAAGTTGCAAAAGGAAAAAGGGAACATGCAGGCCCATCTTAAAAGTAGATCTCCCACGTGGATGGTCCAAATTAAAAATAGAAATCAATGGCAGTTGTGCATCTGTATCTGATTTTTCTACCATTTTTACTCTAGAGCTCCTGGGGATGCATATTCTTGTGGTTTTTTATCATTTCTTGGAGTCTCCTACACGCCAAATGGGGAGGAACATTAATCTGGTAGCTTGATTTGGTGGGTAAGGTATGTAAACATATCTCACCCTTAAATATGCAATCTGACTATCAGATTCGGCCCAAATTTTATTTCCCTGGCATGTGAAGGACCTGTTGATATCTTGGTTTGGTGAGGAAAATCTGAGAACTTCTTTTACCATTAAGATGAGATCTGATCTCTAGGCTCGACCTAATCTTCCATTTTTCCTTCCTAGACTCGCAAAGAACCAGATTGGACAGATTATGGGTGGAAGTGGTTGGTGAGTAAAAGGAAGAGTGATCTACTAGATGAGGGAGTTGAATGTGGGATATGTTTGAAGATATCTGCTCCCTGAGCACCTTATAAATTTTTACAGATTTGATTCTGGGAATCATGATCGAGATCATGTCGAGTACTGGTGCACTCAATGTTTGGGTATTTTGGGGGGAAAACTCCATTGCAAAATGTTATAAATGGCATAATTTTTTTCATGGAAGAGGTTAGAGGTTAGAAGGTTGGAGTGTTAGAGGTCAGGAATGATTTTTTAAGAAAATCATGATAGAACCTGTCTTTCTGAGAAACTATCTGAAGAAACATATTTATCTCTTTTGTGTTAAATTTGATCATGTTAAAGTGGTTGTGAGTGTACAACCATTGACAGGCTCTGAGATTGTTCAAGAAACTTTCCCCTGTTGATAAATTTAATAAAACTTGAGCTAATCTATATATTATTTTTGGAAAAATTTGTGTTCGCTTTGTTTCTTAATGTCTGCAAGTATTTTTTCTTATTCCCATTGAATTCTTACATTGAAATATGTGTGAATCACACAAGATCTTATCCTTGTGATAGTTTTATGGTATTTGCAATTTCATTAATCAGAATATCTTTCATTTTATAGTGAAATAAACAAATTTAAAATCACTTTGACTCTTAGCATGATTATAAGATTGTTTGTTAGCCTTTGAGGGTATCTTAGCCATGATAAAACAAAGATTGATAATGTTTAGTTAAGTTATCCAATTTGAGCCTTCATTTTAGATCCTTGAAGTTTGTTTGAAAAGTGTTGATCTGGGATTCCATTGAAGCACATATTCTGGTTAAAGGGACATCCTAACTCCTCTAAAGCATTTTGTTGTTCAAGCTTTCCATTTTTCTAAAAATTATCAAAGATTTTGTATAATCAACTTTGTCCTGCTTCACCTCCCACCAAAATCATTCAAAAATAATTAATTCTACCCATACTAGCCTTGTTTGTTCTGTGTGTATACATATGCACAATTTCTATAACCAAAACATGCAAAAAAAACCAGGTTTTCATTGTCTTTAGTGGCCTGAACCTTTCTTAGAAAATATCTCCATTATCTAGAGTTACAACTCGTGATTGTTAGGTTTTGTTGCATTGATCATATTTTCCTCAAGGTCTCCTTAAGCACTTCACAAGGAAGGAATTCCCCATCTCCTCCATAAAAAATAGTCTACAAAAGGGTTTTGTCACCCTAGTTGAAAGGCACAACCATAAAGTACTGAAGATAGATCAAATACTCTCTAGGGTGCTATGCAATTCTCCACATCTAAGTGATAGAGGGCCAGTTAGATCCCATCCTTGGCTACAAAATGACTCACTATGATCTATCTGTCTCTAAGCTTCCTACCAAACTTGTGATGCTACTCAGACTTTGAAGGAGAATCAATTTGGGTACCAACATGTTGCATAATCAAAGACACATTAATAAGGGGAGGAAAATAAATCTAAACAATAAGGTGCGATAAAACTAGAAAAAGAACACGTTTTGATAACCCCAACAAGAATTACATACAACTACCAAAATAATGCAATAAGAATCATAGCAATAAGGATCACAACTTTGTGTTCTTATAAAACTTTATAAATGGTACATGACTAGAAAGGGTCGACACGATCATGTGCTATTTACAAAGTTAACATGCATAATAGACTCAATAAAAATAATAATTTATTTATTGATTCATATTCCTTAATAGAATCTACAATATTTTCCCTTAAATGGTTTTGTTACATAGTTTTTTACAGATGTCTACATAATAAAAGGGTGGTGTTACACACCAATCACTCCTATAGGCTCACTTTGTCTCATTTGTAGCTTTGGCTCTCTCATTTGCAATATTCAACCATTGATCACTTCCCCCACTTTCAACCACCTTCAAGAAAAATCTAGTCCTACTCTCATACATGTTTGTTCCATAATTTTCATCACTTCAAATATCCTTCTAGAAATTTCTCTACAACTCACTCAAATTCAAATTCAAATTTTGCACATTAATGACATTGAACTACCATCATTTGGTCTTTAATAAATAATTTTAGAAGCATGCACATCATATTATTAGTTGATGGTTTGTTTCCTTGACATGTGGCATAAGTATTAATCCTCGCCCATTCCTTTATCCGTTTCAAGAATTTTCTAATAGTTCCTTCATACTATTTCACAATCCTTCATTTTCTTAGATATGTCTGCTAACCCATTGAGGATATGTGTATTCCCATTTTTTCTCCATTAAAAAATCCACACGTGCCACCTTCGTGGCCTTGCAAAATAACGATGTTCCTCTCGTCCAATAAAATAATTACACACTTTCATGCACACCCTTCTTCAACATCCCATTGTACACTAATTATCCCATGTACTTTTCATTACAAACTTTTACGAAAAAAAAATCTTGCGCTCTGGTGAAATCATTAAAAAATTGTGCCATGCCTCCTTTTCCTGGTCTATCCCTGCCAACCTTGTGTGCACCAACACTTGGTTCAAATTCCTAAGTTAGGTAAACCTTTATATTATTTGTAATTCCCATGCATCAATACATGACCTTTTCTTATAGATTCATTATGAGTCAATATAAAATTCTTCTACTTACCGAAACCTTAATCATCCATCAACACCTTGACAAACAATAAAAAATTGGAATCTTGTCTCAATCATATGCCCTTCAATGAAAAAATCAATCAATCATTACTCAATTTAGTTTATAAGGAAATACTATGTATAAATCTTCCCACAACAACAAAGGGATTGCAATGGAACTACTTGGATAAATAATAACATCGGAAACAATATAAAACCAAAGCATAGAAAAATCTAGATAAATGATCTCAATATGCAATTATAATAGCTTAACCACTTCGAGGGGGAAACCTCAAAACCATACTGTAAGACTTAAGTGTAATTAAATATATGCTTAACTACATACTAGAGTCTCCTATAGGTACCCTTCCTATGTTGTGCACACCACTGAGGCTGACCTACTAATGATATGAATGAGATATAAAATGATAAGAACATATGAATAACCAAGGAAATATTTTCCACATGTCAACATCTCCATCTGATACACTATATATGATTAAGGGTGTAGCCAGGACATCATTGAATTCAAATAACACAAGATCCTGATTTGATGCAATAATAAATTAAAACATAAATACATGTTATCACCTTAGAAATTAACTAGTCCCATACAAGTAGGTGTGTAAATAATAGAAATTTATTTTATTATCACTTTTTTATTTCCAAATTTTGACTTTCTTCTTCATCTTCATATAAATAATCAAATGTTGCCCAATCAAAAACCTTTAAATTCTTTGCATAAAGGTTTCAACCCTGGAACTCATTGTATTTTCCTACTTATTTTTTTCACCCCTCTGAGTGAAAATTTTAAGCATTAAACATCGTTTATTTCCTTGCACTTAATCAAACTTAGAATTGTATTGGGGGGTGCATTTCCCAATAAAGAAAGTATTACAATTGGGTTTAGAACTTGGAACCTCTTCAACTTTCACCATTTTTTATATTTTCCCCTATAAGCATGTATTGTGCTCACGTAAATATTGCGAGAAAGATTGACACGGTTCAACGGAACACAATACACTTCTCCTCCCTAAAAAATATTCTTTGTCAACCCTCATCCTCTCCTTTTTTATCGCTTCCTCAACACTTCCTTATTCCCTCCATCACTTTCAATATGTTTATTCTTCTAAGAAAAGGATATCCACTTATAGAAAAATTAGTGACAATATTCTAGGATTTATTGAAGATTGGTTGGATTTCAAATTTGTGGATTCCATTTAAGCTCAAGAAAGTGACACCGATTCTGAATCCGTCAAGCATGGATTTTTTTTTTCTGGACTATGTTAACTATACAATTACATTTTGAAGAACATTCAAGAACACCCAATAGCATTTTTTCCCATTCCTCTGTCTACTTGAGATAAGATTCAAAAGTTTTTATCATAGATGATTATTTGCATATTTCTTCCTTCCTTACAATTACTCACCGTTATAGCTGAAGGGTGTACAATCAAGTGCTATACAGAGAAAAAAAATGTGGTTGGGTTTCAAACCAATAATATATTATGTTTTCCCCATTTTCAATTTGTAGGGTTTCCCCTGTTTTAATATGATCCATTTTAGCTCATATTACACTTGCATGAATATTTTAAATGAGGTCAAGCTGATATTTCTGTGATCTAGACAATATAACATTTAGGGTTGTACCTTTCCCTTTGATTATAACACGACACTCTTAAAGACCCATCACCTCCATCTGTACCTATATACTCATGTGATGAATATACACTATGTAGATTAGAAATTTGATCAAAATAAGATGGTCTTGAAGATAAAAAATCACCATTTGTACCTCGTTTTCCACATGTAGCAAACCTAAACTTTATATATTTCAAAATGTTGCACAATTTAAATGCAAATATTTTTGGCTTATGAGAGTGGTGGGCTTCGATGCTGACCACTTTGAACAAATTGAATTTTCACAACTCATGTACTTTAATTATGGCTCGAATAGATCACCAATCTATGGAAATTTGTAGGTTTCCATGTTTCACTCAAAACCACTAGTGTCGATTGAGGTTAACTAAATATTAGCAAGTTTGAAGCACCCCTCTGTAGTGCCAAATCCCATTCGACACTATTTTCATTATGTTGATATTACTTTTTGACTGATACTTACACATTTTGATTATGATACATTGACCAATATATGATAGACGATTTAGATATTTTGACTATTGACATGTCTTGATTCACATTTGGATTATGATACATTAGATGAAATTGTTATATAGTTCAATGTATGTGATTTGCACTATTTGGATTTGAGATTGACAAGTTATACTCTGGATGTTATGAGGAGAATTATAATCTATTGGATGTTAGAATCAAATTATTTGATATGTTGATAGATGATAGAATTACTTAATTTTGGATGACAATTATTGATTCTATGTAGATGTATTTTTTCTCGATGTTGTTGATGTGGCCATGAGGATAGAGACATATATTTTTGTTGCAAGGATATTTTATCACATACATTGAAAGGGGTAGGGGACCAACCAAATAAGGATGTAGGACATTGTGTAACATGGCTGCATTTCACAACTGTGTATTATGTTTATTTGGTGTTTTTACATGTCTAGTTAGGAGGCTTCCCATGGGGGGCGACCTCACATATGTGTCCATGGGGTGAATTGTTTTCCCTTTCTTTTAATTTTGTGTGTGTTTTATTTGTGTATATGTATTTAATTATTGGAAATTGTTTCCACTTTATTAGGAATTATTAGTATGTCTTAATTAACTAATCCAACTTAATTTGTTAGCTACACTAAGGATGCGACAATTGAATAATTATAAGGGTAGATCGTCCTCTAGATCTTGTGGATGTAAGTTGGATTTGTGTTGGTTTTTGTGTTTTGTACTGTTCCCCAACATCAAAATTTAGATTTTGACTTGGGAGGCTTGTTTAGAGGATTGTGGGACAAGCTAAGCTTGTCCCATAGAACTTAAATACACCCAATAACAATACATATGGTATTAGGATTTATTATTAGACTTATTTATGTATTTTTTAGTGTAAAAAGATAAAATATTTATAGTTTCCTAATTACCATAATTAATTTGTCATTAGTAGGATTGGTGTGCAAGTTTGAGTGTCATGTGGGCTTGTCATAGGTCTTACATGTTCATTTATTTTCATGGGCATGGTGTTTGAATTATGTATTGGAATGGAGGAATGATGGAGTTTGATGGATTTGGGGTTACTTGTTTATTTTCTTTCTTTTGCACTTTTTTAATTGTGAGCTTGTTGGAGTTTATTTTTGAGTTTTCTTGTCTTGAAGCTATAAAAAAGGTTGTAGAGTGAAGAATCTTTGAGTCTTGATGGAGAGGTAGGATCTCCACCTTTGTTATTTTATTATTTATGTTTGTAGATTTAAAAATTGTGCTTGTTAAATATTGGATTAGTGTTGTGAGTGTGTTTTTGTGTGTTTGGGTAGTATGCCTTAAGAAGGGAGTGGTAGATGGAAGTATGGGACCATTTAGGAGGGAAAAGGGAGTTTTGAGGCATGCATTTTTAAGGGGGAGTTATTCGGATTTTCACCTATGGGAAGTGAAAAGGAAATCATGGTCATATTTTTGCATACTTGTAAGGGGAGGGATAAGGATGATTTATTTCTTGTATTGTGCACATGGAGCTTTGGGTGAAACTCCTACTTCACTTGGGAGGAAAAAGGAGGTGGTTCCCATTTACTTTTCTCCATTTTGTTTAATGTCAAGCCTATGTGTTGTTTGAGAAAGGTGCAAATTTTCTTGAATATGTCCATTTAGATGTGTTGAATGTTTTTGGATTGTACTTTTTTTTTGAAGCATGCTTGTAAATTTTTTTCAAATGTTGCTCTAGATCTATCATTATTATTTGGCTGGGGCTTGAGGGTAAATAAGGGGATTTCTTCTCCTCTTATTAGATTAAAGGTTGGGAAGATAGTGTTGCATATTCCCCCTTTTATTTGTATTCTGATCAAAGTTTTTGAAAGACTGAAGAGTGCATGTTTGAAGCTACAAGGTTGGGGAGAAGACATGAAAATAAGACTTGTGTTTTTTTCATGTAGAAAAACATCTATTTTGAATTGATCATATTATTATTCCCACTTTGAGTGGAAGTTTCTATGATTTTTATGTTTGAAGGAAATTTGTAATATTTCATTTATTAAAAGTTGAAAAGTGATAGTGAATATAGAATTATCTCTTTGTTTCTTACCTTAGTGGAAAGGATTAGTCTTAGTGAAAGAATAGGATTTGAAGTCCTTGCATTGTAAAAGAATGATATGGAAAATTGGTAGTTTCCAATTTTTTATTATAATGTTACAGTGAAAGGAAAGCTCAAGTGTAAAGTTTCTTGAAATGAAACTCTCCTAAATTTGTATGCATTTAAAGTTCCATTATATATACATGTATATTTGGGAAAGAGAAAAGATATATATAAAGGGACTGTGTTGAATTCTTGTTGTTTTTTGTTGGCAAAATGGAATATATGAAAGAGAATGAATTGTAGTAATTTTATACTCAATTTTAGATATTATTGAAAGGGGTAGAATAGAGATTGAGTTGATGTTAAGAGTAACCTTGATCTTAGTTTGAGATTTCATTTAGAAGTTGCAATCTAGAGAAACCTATTTTTTTGTTACACGTTAGAGTTTGCACTATGATTATTAAATAACCATGATGATTAACCCATTATGTGTATAACAAACACACACACGCACACACACACACACACAACAAAAAAAAAACCCAGCATAAAAAGTAAATGTATGTACCATGGCCATAAATGAGCTAAGATAAAAAAACCCAATAAACTTGTGATGGGTCAAACAACCCCTATGAAAAGGTAGTCATTACAGGACACAACTTTACCTAAATACATTAAACGATTGTCCCTAATGTGTTCCAGGGTGATAATTGATTGATTTGATTTTTCCCTAAGCAGGGGTAAATGATTTGAGATTGATTGGGTCATTTTCCTTAAGCAAGGATACAATGACAGTCGAGATCCTTCCCCAAACTGAGGAATCACACTACAATTTTAAATGCGGATGTCTTTGATTGATCTGATTTGTATGATATTTGGAATGTGTACAACTCGTGGATTTAAAAGTGAATGTGTAAGTTTCCCATAAGTGTGTTGATGTCAAAACCAGATTTGTTGTTTTTAAATGTAAATGCGTAGGATCCTTCATAGGATGTCCATATTTAATGAGCAGCATGTAGAACTAATGATTGGTTTATATGTCATTGATAGGTTTTGGAATCTCCTTGATCTTGTTAGGAATTTTGCAAAATATAGCTGACACTTATTTTTTCAACTAGCACCATTTTTCCCCTTAGTTATATTCTTCAATAGGGGTTTTCCCACTAGGTATCGATGTGAGATACCTAAGTTCTGATTAAAAACATTTCCATCAGGTGGGAAATTTCTTCCCCTTTCCAAAAATATAAAGAATTCCTTTTAAATCCTCATATTGTTCGAAACAAAGGACATTAAAAGACATGAGAGAATGATAAGCCAATAGTGGGTAAAAAAGCTTGGTGTACTCATTTTATTACAATATTAAATCTTTCGGACTGACGAGGTGGTAGGGAATGTATTGTAGCACCTGATACTTTTACATAAAGACACAAATCTGCACTCCTGGGCCACGTGAGCTTCACGTGGGGGAACTAAAATAAGATGTGAGTGCTCAATACTCGTAAGAGCCAGGAAGGACATGAGACACATTTTAAGATCAATGACATGTAAATGAAGATCATTGCAGGAAACATGATGTATAACAATGGCTTCAGTTTGAAAATTGTGAAGGCATTTCCATTATAGGAGTTACCTGCAACTAACTCCTTTGATGAGTTAAAGATACCATAGTGTCAAGCCCTTGATTAGACTTAGACCCATAGCGTGGCCTATAGATTGGAAATACCTAATTTAAGGAATGGTTGTCACTTTCTCAAAAAATGAGCAATCTACAACTTTGTTTCTTTAAAGATTTTGTGGCTAAGCACTTGTGATTTTGGGCCTACGAGGATTTATTTTGAAATAACCCCTTACTAATTTGTCATTCTTGCCACCAATAAGATGCAAGGGATCAACACCAAAGACAAAATATAGGTGAGCAAGGGCACCTGTTCTACATTTCTAGTCTTTCGCACTACTAGTAAGCATAGAGTGTGCTCATCACCAAATATTGTGAAGGACAAAAGGTGTACATATATTTGCAATGTCTATATGCATATATGTATTTTGATTAATATTTGACATTTTAGCCTTGTATTTCGAGTTCCTGTACTTGATGGGAAGGTACATTTTCCCCAAAATATCATCCCCAGCACAACTATTAGTGAGGTGAGGGTTCAACATCGAAGAATGAGATGGGCGTTCAAAAGAACGAGGTCAAGAATTTTTAGATCTTTCTTGTTTCAGATAGACCTAGCTTCTGATTTGAAAGGAGGATTCTTCCATCTCCTACATGCTTCTAGATAGGACCACGGGTGAGGTAGATTTGATAGATTGAATGTGGATTTGAAAGGCATTAATGGTTGGTGGTTGAGATTTTCAATAGCAGAGATAAGTATTTCTTCTTTTCATGTCTGATGATGATCATTCTAAACTAATCTAGGTGATATTGTAGAGACTTTTCATTTGTATGATGGGAGTGTCATTCCAGGTGGAGTGAAACTCTGTTAAGACTATTTTTAGGTGACTCCAGGTGAAAGGAATGTACAATAAACCTCCCTTAGTCCTAGGGAGTACTCGTGGCATAGGTGGTATTTGATTTTCTGTTTTTGATTTTCATATAACACTATGATGAGTCTGTTGCACCCATATGGAGCAGATAAAACTTGTTTATGTGATTTATTTCTTAATTTATTTTCTTTGTTTATGGACTAGGATCAGCAATGAACTCGTCATTTTGAAAAAGGTCCATCTTTAGATGCATTTATTTCACGTTTGCAGGTGTAGGGTGTTGTGTTTCAAGGTGTTTGATCATGGATTAGGATCTGGGTTTGTGTCACTTTTCCCCCTATTTCATCATCCCTCAACAGAGTATCTCACCTCTTTCCTTCTCTGGTGTATCAGCACTTTAGTGTAGTATTTCTTTCACTCCCTTTTTCTCTTTGGTTCCTTGGAATGGTCAGATTAGGACATTTTAGGTTTCCTTGCATTGGAGTAGCTTGTGGTAGGTAGTTTAGGAATAAGAACCAGCTTTCTTTGGAGGATCATCTCGAGTTTCCAAGTCCCACACCTTGAGAGATGGTACAATGTTATGAAAATTGCACCAAATGCTACACACAAAACTAGGCCATTTGGGGGTGGTGTTATTTTGCATCAAATGATCTCATGGCTCCTCTTGCTCCTTTTCCAAAACCTGCAAATAAGAAAAGAGAAAATCAAGTTGTTCGGGGAAAATAGAAATTAAGAAAGAGAACCATAAGGAAATTTAGGGAAACCTAAATCTAAGGGCTAAGATAGATTCAATCCTACCCTACCTTACTTAAATAGGAAGGAATTTTTTGGGAATGTAACTTTAAATAAAAAGAAAGAATATGGGTAATGGGGTGAATGCAGCCACTTAGTGGCTAGGTAAAAAAATTAAACTTTGAGTAAGAAAATAATGTAATCTTATGTTGTAGTGCCCACACTTTACACACCCAAATACAACAGTAAAATACCAGGATAATTTTTTTTTCGACTTGCATTACTCATGACACACAACACCATAAGGGCTCCAAGTACAGAACTCAACAGACATGCGACAATCACATAAGTCATCGACTCACATAGACACAAGCAGATGACATCGACATGTTGATACCACACTCTTCCCAATGAACGAATACTAGCAAAGACCTAACCATAAGAAACATGACTTTAGGAATGGCGAACCCACGACATATCATTACTTTAAATGTATTTTAGTTACGGCTAAATTTCCAAGATCCTTATTAGGTAAGCATGATTTTCTCCCTTTTTCCACCTACATGTCCTGAAAATTCATTTCACAGTTCACTTATTGTTCAACCATTTAATTTGCTCTTTACCCTTATGACAGATCTTCATAACTTACATAAATATTTTCCATATTTCAGATTATTTTACAAAATTCTAACTCTCCCATTCTTATGTTAAGATTAGGCTTCCCAAAACACTTATTCAAATTTTACAATTTAACCTTGTTACACAAGTGAACCTAACATGATGTCAGGATGAAATCTTGGGATTAAGGAAGACATAGATTGAAATATCTTTTTCCCCAAGAACATCCATCGATCATGGAATAGTTATTTCCATACCATTATCATTATAGTATAATAACTTTCTGAACTCCAAATTTGAATTATATATATATACATCCTTTGTTTTTTTGAAGTTTGCTCACACCATTTGACAATTCATATACTTTACAATGCATGAAAAAGTTTAATTTAGTTATAAGGACTCCAAGATTGACCTTAGTCAAAAACTCCAATCTCATGTGCAACATTATATGATATGCTCTTATATCGCACTAAGGTCTCGTTCTTAGCATCATCTCAAAACAAAAGAGGTACGAAAGCACTTGTCTGACAAATTAAAGAAGCACATGGTTAAGCTTGATTCCAGTTTCACCCAGGGCTTCAATCTCTATTATAGGTGTGATTAAGGTTAAAATTTACTTACCCTATATTCCTTTCGTGAAAGATCAAGGCGCTAAGTTTTCACAAGCCCAAGACAAGACATTTATCTACGAGGGACAAAAGGGTTCACTAACGGGAATGCAAGACATAGAACAACTATATCATGACCTTCATTTAGGTTTTTTGGTTCCAATAGGGATTCCATTCACTGATGAAGTTAATTTCTACATCTAATTTTGTAAGGCCCGGAAATCCAATAGGATACAAGGGAGTATTATTTCTACCTACTCCACAGAAGGGAATGTTACACTGCTTAGTCATTCCTTCTTACAAGGACTCATGAGGTGACTTCCAAGGTGGTCTTCACCACTCAGCCTAGTGTCGGACCTGAAGAGATTACATTCTTCTCACGATTAACAAAACTAGAAGGAAACCGCATACTCTGGATAAAGTTGGACCATAACATTCCTAAAATATGGGTTCACGACAATGTCGTTAAACCTAATGACTATGATGGTAAACTCCAGCTAGGGGTTTTATTTACCTAACCTAGGAGGTCTCATTGAGCACAAGATTAAGGTCGTTCTGTGATTTAATATCTTAAATGGTAAGAAAATAATCACACATGTAGGCAAGTTATGCACGAATAATTTATTAATGTTGAGTATTCCCATTAAAAATCTTTATTATGTTTACAAGGTAAGAAGAAAACCAGTTATTAATTTAATCGTTTATTGAATACTGAGAAATTACTACAAGATATTAACTTCAATTTTTTCAATTTACTAGGTATAAATCAAACCCTTTTTCCATGCATAACTAAGAAACAAATTGAACTGGTGATTAGATGCACATTTCCTAAGTATCCCTAAAACTAGCATATCATGTATATTAACAAATTTCATTTATAACTTTTTGGTAACAAGAGATTGCATTAGAAAGTTATTCATTTTACAATGACCTATAAAAATTACAATAATAATAATTAAATCTCACATCACCCTTTTTCGTCGTTGAATTTCCATCCTGCAAAACCCACGTGAGCATGATATCAACGATAAATCACTGCCATGGCATCCACCCTAAAATAATCATAATTATCATTTTTCAGTTCCCATTTACATTTGACAATAATTACAGTATGCAATCGAAATTAAAAAAAAAATCTAGAACCATGTAATCATTACATTTTATTTTTCTTCATTTTATAAACCTAGGAGAGAGAAGGAGAAAGGAAGAGAGAGAAAAAATCATTTTGAAAAAAGTTCTAATACACACAAAAAGTTTCATCACAGTTATTTACGTGTGTTAAAAATTTCCAGGGTGATTTGGTAACCCTACGAGGGTCCTGCAGCTTTCTATTTTTACTTTTTCTCACTAGTTACAAAATGTTCAAAACGGGCTCGGAGGCTAAGAAACTGCTTCCAAAAGTTATCTTCCGATGAGCATGCACATCAAAATTAACTTTCTATGTGTCCCTAGATATACCAAGAGTTCATTTCAAATGACAGAATTGAAAAAGAGCGCACGGTTTGCGTTTGGCGGCTAGCTTTCCGGGGCCACTAATCGTAGTTCACCCAGTTGTAAAATGAAAAAAGTTAGCCTGAGTGCCCATAAAAAGCGTCCATAACCGATGTTAGATGGAGAAGCACGCAACGAGACATCTCCTACTAGTTCCCCTATATAAAGAGAATTCATCAAAGTCAACAGAACTGAGAACTAGAAAACCATGTTCAAATGGTGACAAGTTTTCTAGAGCGATAATATGAAATTGGACCACTTTGACCTCGTCAAACTGTGACCAGAGGCCTACAAAATGGATTTTCCAAACTATCCTGAAAAGTGCTCATTCCTATACTGAATGTTCCATGCAATTATCTGGTATAAACGCTAGAGGTTTGCGAAGACAGAACGTGATTTCTCTTTCTGGGTTTCAATTGGTGGTTCCGAACGAAAGCCAACTTTCTATTTTTAACAGCTCTCTACCATTGTAAACTGGTGTAACAGGGCTCCTAAAAGAGTGTCAAAAGGATGTCATATGATCGTTTCGGGTAAAACCAAAAATCAAGGTGACTCCTCGTATACCAAGGTACACGAATGAAACTTCACATCTCGTTTCCAGAGTTATCAAGGGTACTTGGTGAGTCTCCAAAAATTTCAAAATTTAACTATTTAAAACCAAGAGAAAGTCAACTTTATCAATGGGGAGTCAAATTCGTCTGGTCGATAGAACGATAATGGAGCGGTCAACAAGGGTAAGAGTTTTCTAAAACATCTCGAAGTGAGGGTGATAGTTCATGGTTTAAAGTAGGCGAGTTATAATGTCTTCGTGAGTTATGACACGACAAGTATTATTTTGCAATGAGTTGAAGGAACATTTAACTATATTAAAAATCCCATAATTTTAAAATTCTATTCAGTTGTAAAAGATAACCAAAACACGAGAATTATGAGAGTTAAGGGAAGAAACACCATGCCTAGAGAATGAAGCTGGTCGAAGCCGCAAGCTTGGGTTCAATCTCTTGCTTGGGCACATCGTCAACCAGTCCACAAGCGTCCTCAACTCCACCATTTTACATACATGTCATCAAGCTTATCTTTCCTAAAAGAGCCTCATCCATAACTAGTAATGAAACAAACAAATTGGTTGAAATATTTCTGAGGATTTTTGCAAATAGGAGTGCCTATTCCACTGCTCCAACCAGCACACCAGTCACTCCAACTTCCCTTCACCATTGATGACCATATCCTAGGAAACTCTTAGAGTAACATGGAGCATAACAAGGTTCTCTGTACTGATTAAATTCCCTCCATTATACATTTTGTAAATCATGGCACTCCAAGAGACTGCATTTCTTTGAGGCATTCAATCAAATAGTTCACATGGCCTGAATACACTTCAAAATTTTCACGCATGTCAACTATGCCGCTTACAAGAACAAAATCCTACAAATGAAAACTAGATTCTATTGCTCATACCTTTCTCCCAAGTTTTCATCTTGGCACACATTGGAAGCATTCTGGCATATGCAACTAATTTGGTTGGTGCCCTGCCACAAATGAAGAAAACATCATGACTACCTCACGAGGAGGTCCATGTCTTCTGTATGTTGCAATAATACTATTCCATTAGAAGTTTTCTCTTTCTTTCATTGGCCAAATACAAACACCAGCACCCAAGGCACTTTGAAACTACCACATCTGACAAAATTTATTCTCTCATTTCTGCCTGATGGAAGTCCATGCGCTATTCTAAAGCTCCCATTTTGACACAGGCTGGGAAGATATCAACAAAGGTTGTGGATTCTGGCTTTACATAGACCAAATGCATTTTCTTGAAAGTTTCCAAGGCCTTTTCAACAACCTTGTTTTTTGCACATCATGCCATCATTACAGTCCGTAAGACACATTTCTTTCAAGCATTTTTGAACATTTTGCATGCTTCCACGTTTTTTCATATGAATCTAGTAGGGCACTTGAACTACAACATCTGACAAGTTTCTCGGCCTTGTTGCTTTTTGGGTGACCCCACAGGTATGTGGCGTGGGATGAGGGGATGCTGGGATAGGCTGGGCGCTGGGAGGAGGCCACAAAACCCATTTACCACTGCTAATGCCAAGGACCACGTGGAAGGGAGAAGTGAAGTGGTGGAACGGGAGGCTTATGCCATGAGTGGAGATCCATGAGGAAACATGCCTTCCTTTCAGCATTGAAACTACAACATCTAACAAAATCTCCAACTCGTTTACACTTTGCAAAATGATGCACAGGTTAGGGGCTCGTTTTTCTTAGACGCAGGATGGGGATTTGCTGGAAAATGCAAACTGATCTGGCTAGAGCTTTCTACCCTCACTCCAAGATGGCGGCGCTCACTCCCCCCTCTACACGGCCAAAATGATGGGCAGAAACCCCCAATCCACCCTAAACCGCACCCACAACAAAAATCACGAGCTTTTTTTTAATTTTCTCTTAAAATTTGAATCCTTTTATTTTATTTTATTATTTATTAGTTATTTATTTTTTAATGAAATACGGAGGCATTACATAGGTGTTTGATAACTAATTTAACTAATGAAACTGAGTAGATGATTTAAAATGTAAATATGGATTAGGAAGTAAATTATAATATTTAATTATTAATTTAATTATTTTGTTTACAATCTTGTGTAGAAAGCCTCTAACCGAAATCTTTGTTTATAAAAGTGAAAAGGAAGTACGTATGAGGAAATATTGCACTACTCTGTCTCATTTGAAATGTTCAATTAAAAAAAAACAGAAGTTGCATTCTTTTCTCTATCATTTGATTGAAGGAAATAAAACTATTTAAAAATTGCATGGCAAAAGAGATAGTTTGATCTCTGTTATTGAAATGTATAAACTTCATTTCTACTTCACTGTATACTTTACAAGTTCATTTTTATCAAATGTCCAAAACAACCCTACAAATCTATAAGAGACAAAAAAAATATTTAATTGGACTTAATGAGATCAAAATAATCCCCAAAGTAAACTAAAACAATAAAGAGATTTTTAAAGAACCCTTCAAATCGGGAAAAGGCAAGCTGTAGATATTTTTCTGTATAAAATTGGTAATTTTTGTTTGCAAATTAATAAAAAAAATTGACCTTTGTTGCCTATCCCAAATTTCTCCAAGTGAAATCCTCCATTCCTAATGGCATGTTCAGAAAGAATTAATGGCGAATTTAACAAAAAAATTGTAAGTTAGAAAGACCAGTTCACTTTTCTAAAGCCAACAGATCGTTTTCAAAAAATTGACACTTCAAAATTTATTAAAATTAAAATTTTATTATTTTCATGCAAAGAGGATGTTGAGAGACTTAGTCCTTGTTTTCCAAAAACCAAGTTCCGAATCAAACGTTATGGCCCTTTGAAGTTTTTACTTCATTTTGGGCTCAAAAATTAACTAACTGTCAAAATTGGAAAAAAATCGCAAGCAGACCCATTGGCCCGAACGTTTCTTTTTGTTCTTTGGGAAAATAAATGCAAAAACAATGATTCTCTCACTGCTCCACTATCCTGAACACTTCGCTTTCAGCAAAATTTTTTATCTAAGTCCAAAAAGTTAATTTTGTAATTTTTCTCCATGGCCCTGCCACCCCGTAGCCAATCATTGATCAAGATGTGGCTTCATTGGGTGTCGACGGAGGCTTGGATCAATTTTTAACCTGAAGAACTTTTAAAATGAAATGGTTAGCTGATACATGTCTCCACGACGCGATGAAAGAGGCACGGAGTGTTTTAAAACCCTATACTTCTAAAGTAAAATTTCCCTTTGTCTCCCCGATGGCTCGTTGAACTATATCCAATGAGGGTATGACACGTGGTATCGTATGATGTTGGCAGAGGCTCGGGTAGTTTTTCAACTTTTTGGTCTTGAAGATAAAAGTAAAAATTTCTAGAACTTCACTGTTGGCCTACCAACCCTCAGCCAATAGTTGGTTGCCACATGGCATCTCTGCACTTCACTAGAGGAGAGGACCAAATTTCCCCTTTTTTCCCTTTGGAACTAAAATTCAAAATTTTCGTCTTATCTCCGATGACCCACCGTCCCACCGAGGTTAGGATTTTGGACACGTGTCCTTAGTGAACCCCAAATTCAAAATTTCCCTTCTTAGGTGCGAAGCCCCGCTGCAAACTTGCGAGCATGCAGAAGTGAAATGCGCTTTTCAATAAAGAGCGCTAAGGGAAAAATTTCTCTCTGAATCCCGCAGGCCCAAGTTAGGGAAAGTTTTCCTCCCCAGGCCTGTAGGCGCACTCTTGGGGAAAATTTTCACTCCAAGGCCCACCGACCCATAACTTGAGAAATATGAAGAGTTAGAATATATCACTGGAAAGGTGAAAAAATTTCCTATCTAATGGAATTATTTTCAGGAATATTTAAGTGCATTAATTATAATAAAAATAAGCTTGACTCTTTTAAGAGAGCTATGGTAGTGGGTAAGTGAGAATTTATCCTGTTAGTTTAAATGTGTATTTTCTCCCTTACAATTAGACCATGTTAATTGTTGAAACCTTGTAGAATTAAATACCTAGGGTATTTCATTGTTTTGGCTCTTCTTACCCTATGATTTTAATTAACAATTCTTTGGCTTGGTATTAATCTAATTTTAAATGGTTAGATTATCACCTAAGGGAAATTTAACTATGCTTGGGATAAATTTTTCTCTCTTAGTGTTTTGTAAGGTGATTCGATAATTTTTGTAATAGACTCTAAAAATTTTGTTGAGAACACATTTTAAAAATATATATATTCCATAATTTTTCTAACTAAACCTAGGTTGTTCTTGGGTGTCAAGTGGGAGATTTTAGCGGGCGTTACAAGAAGAGCTTGGAGAAAAGTGTTGAATTGATCTCAAATTGTGACTTCATTTTCTGACTCGTACTGGAGGGTGTTGAGAAGGGTTTATTAGAGTCGTGTTGGTGCCAAAGGTTGGGATGAGTTCGCAATGGTTTTGATTTAAATTTCCTTGATTAATTTGAGATTTGTTTGTAGATAAGCCACAAGCCTAGATGATTGGATTAGCTCTATTTTTAAGAAATGGAGAGAATTATCGAGGATATGGTAGATCATATGGCTTACTTTTAGAAAAAAAAAGGCCGAGTCACTTGAGGAGATTACCTATTATGACTGTTGCAAATAAGAACGGAGCTAAGTGTCAAGGTGCTTCCTAATGCACAGGTTGATTAGAGCTAGTTGAGATGGAAGAATGTAGGCAAGTGGAGAGGAGTGCATTTTAGAGGAGAAGAATATGTCGAGATTATATTCTTCAACCATTGAAAGAACCTCTTTAACTCACAATTGATATCTTCTCTCTAATTATTTTTCAATAACAGTGGTGTGGATGCAAACAAAAATATTATATTTACAGTTGCGTTCAAGCCAAATTTTCTCAACTCAATACGTAAGGAGTTAAGGAAGAGGGTTGTCATTAGATTTAGGGAGGATTACGAAGTTTGTGTGTGTTTAATCGAATACTCTAATTTGGTAAAACATTATTTATGTGTAGTATATTTAAATGCACATTGTGTACGAGGTGAAGCTCTTGGATATGGAATATAACCAATAATATCTTGATGTATTTATTAGTGACATAGTTAGTGTGTGTGTTGCAATGTATGAATGTACATTTTTCTATTATTTATTTGGAAGATATCCAATTCAGTGTATTTTACTAATTAAAATTTACATGGGTTTTAATTTTAGTTGTTAAAATACAAATGAAATTTTAATCAAAGTGATAATAATACAACTAGGTTTTATTTTTATCAATAAAATCCAAGCAGAAGTTAAAGTTATTTATTTTATTATTTACAAGTTTTCTTAATGATTTTAATAAGAAATCCTAGTGTCCCAAAAAAAATTTGATTGTATTTATGTCTTTACCAGGATCTACGTGTCTTCTTGTCTCATTACAATTGTTTTTTTATATGTTTTTTATTTATTAAATTTATTTAATGCTTGTTTTAGTTATGACGATTTTTAAGAAATTGTAATTTTACAAATTTGGGCTATCTTTTCATCATAATTTTATTATTTTACCAATTTATATGCGACTTAATTGTACACCATTACGATTGAGAGGTCATTATCAGACGAGGATTAAGCCTTAGGCAAACTAGGCAGTTGCCTAGGGCGCTGGTTGTTAGGGGCGTCTGAATCTAAAAATTTCCTTTTTGTTCGTTAATTTTAGAACTCAACTCTAAAATAATTTATCTAAAGACTTAATATTGATCAACCCATTTATAAATATTATTGTATAGTAACATAAATTTCACGCATACATATAAAAAAGTTTTGTAATATTTTTTCAAGTAAAAGAAAACATCACATATTTATAAGCACATATGATTTTTTTTGGTATTTTTACCCATTCTCTAATATAGCTCCAGATTATATAGGTGTGTAATTTTTTTTAGAAAAATGTTAATGTATTTTTTATAATGTTGTTGGTGTATCTAGTAGAGGTGAGTATAATTAAAGGAAACAAGTATTTAATTTTCTATTCTTAATTTTGTGGGGAAATTTTCTATTATTTTTTAAATGGAGGAATCTGTAGGCCTAGTCCAAATACGACTCTTCACAAAACCATGGGAGCTACATAAATGTTTTTGTTTCTTTGGAAAAAAAATGGTGCTTTATTTCAGGATAGAGTTCATGTCACCTACTTGATAAGGCTAAATTAGACTTGTAAGAAGCCTTGTATAAAATGTTGTATTTTTTGCATTTTGAGCATCTCCTACGATTAAATTTTTCCATCCACAGTATATTTTTCATCCTTCCGTGATAATTTAATAATATATTTTTATTATTATTTTATTATGACCATGATGTAAATTTAAAAATACAAAATTATAGACATATTTTATTTATTTACTTTATGGAAAAAAATATTAAATAAATTTTTTTAGGAGGGTGCCCACTCAAACTATTGCCTAGGGCACTCCCGACCTTTAAATCGGCCCTGGGTGGTATGGAGTAGTGAGAGTGGCGATTCAGGTAAAGGGTTCGACTCTTGAATGGACCGATGATTAGGGCATTGGAAAAGTGTTGGGGAGATTCATTGTTGGTCAGTGTGGAGGGGCTTGTGTCGAAGAAGAACAAGAATCAGAACCTGAAAAATAAATACGGGCCATCACTGTTTTCATATGCGTTATTGTATCTGGAACCTCTGATATCTCCAAGGAAGGAGGATTTTCCTTCCAAGGAATACCAAACAATGTTTCATTTTAGATTACACCAATCTTTCCTACACATGTTTTTCTACCTTTGTGTTATTATCATATTTTTCAATATGTAATAAAGCTTGTTTATTGTAGTTCTAGGCAGTTTGATCTCGAATACACTCGAACTCGTTTAAGTGTTGAATGAATGTTTGATCCTTGCATGGTTTTGTACTATTACTATTGAATCAAAATTTGAATTTGCACATATTTTTTCTTTACACTATGTAGAATAATAGTATTAATACATATTTTAAAATTTACAAGATAAGTTTGGAAATTCATCTTTTGTAAAAGTATTTATTTCAAAATTAAAACTTTTTATTCAATTCTTACCTACCATACTTTAAAAAAATTCCTTGTATTGAACAATCAGTGTGTTCTAATTTACCTATGTTATATACAATCAATTGGAACGACGAAGGGAGGGTGAAGAGCGTTGTGAGTGGGGGAAGTGCTAGGAGTGGATATGTAAGGAGCTCTCCAGGAATGACTCTTGCAGTCATGGCTAGATCATGGGCTTCTTGTTTGTTTGTGGGAAATGGTAAAGAACCTATGAATATTATTTCCTCTTAGTTGGGGGGTGATCCTCAACTTGCAATCCCAGAGCATTTGGTGGATAGGGTGAGAAATAGTTTTAAGAGTGCAGCGGTGGGAAGATGCAGAGGCCTACGAATGAATATTTACTATGTATGGGAATGGTGCAACCAGAAATGGTCTTGTAGGTTGGATGTGCGGGCATTGGGAGAGGATAGCTTCCTCTTTTTTCTCCAAAAGGATGAAGACTTACAAAAGGTTCTTATTGAAGGGCCATATTTTTATGGAAAAGTGGCTCTTAGCATTTTCCGGTGGTGTCCGGGGATGATATCGAATTATTTTAAATTTCTTTCGTTGTGGATTCACTTTCCCAGCTAGCCTCTAGAATTCTTGGATCTAAATGTTTTCCTCGGTATTGCCAGGTCTATGGGCATGCTCATTTATTTTGATCCTACAACAAGGGCTCGTTCACACTTAGTATATTACAGGTTGTGTATCAATGTTCTGGTTGGTGCTCAAATTCCTAGCAGAATCTTCTTGAGCACCTCAAAATACAAATTTGTGCAAGAAAGCATTATAGATCCATATTGGGTCATTTGAGAGAAGTGCAAACACACAAGGTATGAAGTTATCTCTTATGGGTACGATAGTTGTTTTGCTTAGACAATGCTGAAGAATATTATTGAACAGTTGGTGGATGTTACACCTAAGGGATAGTCACTTGGGGAGGAAGGATTTTCCATGCCTCGGAAGCTTTTTCCTAGTATTTCAAACCTATAATTCATTCGACATACTGATGAGGAATTGTGTGTGGAGGAATCGATAGTCAAGGAAAACAGGGGGTGGTTTTGTTAGAAATGCCATAGGTTTTGGATGGGATTTCTATAGCAAACATGGAGGAGGGGTTATAGGTCCATGTGGAATCATGCGTTGATATGTTGTGAGGCTGTGCTGGCATGTTTGAATGGATATCAAATTTATATTCAAAAATCACATTAACTAACCATGAAGTCAAGAAACAGGTCGAGCAGAATTGATAGGTTGAAGGACGGAAAACGGTCTAAAACAGGTCATCGATGATGAGTAAATTTGAATCAAATGACAACAATGACGTGGGGGTGGACAAATTGTAAATTGGGTTGATGAACATTGATGGCATACTAGACTTTGGTGGTGTGGCTGCGTCCTCAGTAGCTACGCAAAAAGAAGAAAAACTTTTTTGGATATCAATTTGGACCGATTCATGGGGAACAGCTAGACTAAGGTCCATTTGAGGTATGGGCATTGAAATTGAGTGCTTCGAAACCATCATGGATTGTGATCTATTGTGATTCCCTCTTAGTTTTTTCCCCATTTGTATACATTTTATTTTTGGGCTTTCCTTGACAGTTTATATTGTACTATTCTGGTTTGGCGGCTGGTAGAGAACTCTTCTTTTGAGCATCAATGTTATATCTTTTCTCCCTTTAAAATCAGGGTTTTTTTGCTCCCATTTTAAAACCAAATATTTTTACGCTATCTATAAAGCCCACAAATTTCCCACACAAAACCCATGACAACCTAATAGATAGATTTGAAAATTTACGTAATTGTTTTTTCATAAAACCGGTTACAACGGGGTAACCTTCAACTAGGTTTAGTTTATTTCTTTGTTAAAGTTTTATTTTTTTAATTATCATTTACTTAATATTATTTAATTCTCTAGATCAACATAAAATCCCCTTGTTACAATCTCTATTTAATTTAGTAACATAGTTCTAATGTCATTTCTTAATTTATCATTCTAGGAATGAGTCTAAACTTACCCTCCCATTAAGTTAAATACAAATAAATTTAATCCCTAAATTAAATGTTGTCAAATTACCATAGAATAAATTGATTTAATTAAATATAAGAGTCAAGAAAATTTTATTTTTAAAAGTTACAAACTAAACATTAAGGTTACAGTTTAAGTTTACCTTCTAACACTCCTTTAGTGACCCCATTCCTAAGCTACACATGCTTTTTATTTAAGAAAAATTCCCACCTAATTCTCAATTAACTTTTATATGGTTTAACCATAACCCTTATATGGATTCAATGTGGACTCTTTGATCTTAGGGATTTCACACTAACCCTAATCATCTCTATAGAATGTTCTTATTCATTCCTTTGACTTATTTTCTCATTTTTGTTTTGCAAGTTTTTTGGAGAGGAGAAAAAAGAAGAGCCATGAGAGCAAGAACAGAAACCATGGAAAAATTTTCATGGCTTTAGTTGTAAATATATCACTATTGTAATATTTCCCATTTGTTTAATGTAGAGATCCTACAATGGATCTGTTTTGTATTTTAATGAAAACATTTCTCTTGTTTTGAGTTCAACAATTGGGGAAAATCCCCATTTCCTTTAATCTAAGAATTTTACACATTTGGGTGTCATAAAACAAGATTTGAGAGCTTAAACACTTAATTTCAGCTCATTTCTAGTTGTTAGAATTTACCTTTTTAATTGTTTTAGGCTTATCTTTTGTTTAATTTTAAATATGATTTTTTAACATAAGAATTTTATTTTTTCTGTTGAAAGTGACAAAACCACTTCCTTACGCAGAATGATGGTCCTGTGACATCTACCCTTAGTGGGGGATGGTTCATCGACTAACACTCTATGCTAGGCGACAGTTCTGAAACCATCACTCTGCACAGGGCGGTGATTCTGTTCTCTGAAAACATAATCTTTAAATATTCATTTTTTTAAAATTTCTTCTACTTAAGTTGGGTTTTAAAGTAATAATAAATTGAACTAAGGTTTCTTCCATTCATTGGTTACTATATTGATAACATTTCTAGTTTCATACTCAAATTTCATAGCATGGACTCATTCTCTATTCTTTCCTTCAACCTAATAATAAATATAACAAAAGTTTCATTATTTTCATTATGTTTTCTTCAAAATAGAAACAACCAACCATTTACTTTCATTCACAATAACTATATGGTAATCCATTTTAAGTAACATGTACATTTTCAACATGATCATCAATCTCTTAAAAATTAAATAAATCACACTTTTGAGGCAATAAAATAAACTTAGGCTGAAAGAACTTTATTACCATTTCAATCCCATTTTAAATTTTCTACTCCATTTAACAATGCAAGATTTGGTGTTTTAATTTTACAAGAACTAATACAATTAAAATGTAAATTTTTCCTTCAATACAATCTTAAAAGTGTTTACAAGTTAAAGGGATTTTCAAAGTAGCAAATGCAATTATCCTTTGTATATTTTTCTTTCATATACATAAATTTGAAAACTTAATACAACTCAACCATTTATCGAGACATTTCGAAGAGGTTGAAAATGTTAAAAAATAATGCAAGTTACAAGCCCTCCATTTAAAGGAGATAACATGGTAAAATTTCTTTTACAAAGAGGGATCTCTTCTCCATTTCTTCAAGGTGCTATAAAGAAAAAAGCTTCACTTAAGCTCCACCATCTTCCCAAAGTATAAACAGAACAACTAAAATAAGGGAGTAGGTAACACTCTCCACCCAACCAATAATATAATGAGGAAGAGAAGCCTTATTTCTCATTGGCCTGCGAGCCGCAAGAATGAAGCAATGAGGGGTATTAAACAACCATTGGAAACTTAACAAGGATTCAACATTCAAATTCAAACAAAACATTCAACAAAACAAGAACAACCTAAAAATCACATCAACTCACACAATTTTCCCAACAAAAAGGCTCTAAACTCAAGCCAAGAAAGAAAAAGTAACATGGGGATCTACTTATGCCTCTCGATAGTTTTAGTGCCCACCTTAAAACCTCCATGAACTCATTCACAACCAAAAATACTCTTATACCTCCCTCTAAGAAAAATAACTCTTATGCCTCCCTCACTCTTATTCCTCTCACAATAAAACAACAAGATAAGCCTTATCATAAGTTCGGACACCCCAACCCAACTCCCTCCTAAAATTCCCTATAAAAAATCTTATGCCTCCCTCCAAAATATCCCCATTTAAATTTTCTCCTACACAACCTAAGGGCCATTCTACTTCCCAAAATCACACATGTAACAACAATTCATTTACAAAAAAATTAACAAAAAATTAACAAAAGAAAACATGGGTGAAGACCCTACCATGTCATTGCAAGATTTTCCAATTCACAAGCAAGATCTGTAGTGCCCACTTTGCTTTGACACCTTTTGATAATGATCATGATACTACTGACTATATTATGGGCCTTATTATAGTTTTGATTTAGTATGATGTTAGTTGTTAGATCATGGATTATTGTTGACTTTGATTCTTATATGATTCATTATGATTATTAGAGACATTTTAAATATTGATGATGATATACTATTTGACATGGTTATATTTATGGATGTTGTTTGGATATGTGATATTTGGATATATTTAGTAGATCTCAAAAATGGAATTATTTCGATGATCATGTAGTTTTTTATTAATTTGAAAATGATATTGTTGGTTTCCTCGATGTTGTTGTGATTCATATATATAGATGATTTTGGAATTATATGTATATGTATTTTGGATGTTCTGATACGGCCACGAGGCCGAAGGAGGTAATTGTGTTTTGTAGGTTAAAATATCACAAAAAACATTGGGGGATTGGAGACCAACCACATTAGAATTCTAGGTGAATTCAACAAAGGTCACCATGACAACATGTATTTGTTTGTGTGTGTTGTTTTATTGTTAGGTATTCCCATGGAGGGGATCACCTTCGAATGTGACCAAGATAATTTATGTATTTTTTTTATTTGGTCCTTTGTTTAATGTTGTTTGTGTTTTTAGTAGGTGCATTTACCCCTTTCTATAATTATAAAATTGTGTGCAAATATTGTGAGTAATCATATTGTTAAAATTAAGTAGTCAAATTGGGTCATAGGAAAGTATTAGAGTTGTTGGCTCTTCTACTAAATGTTGTAAGATATGTGTAATTAATGTTTAAGAGATATGTAAGTAAATTTTGGAGTATGAAACACTTCATCTTCTTTGAAATTTGAATCATTCCTTGGAGGCTGATTTTGGAGGCTTGTGGGATAAGTTAAACTTGTCCCACACCTCTTAAATTTAAATACAAACCTTACCTATGGTTTGAGAGTTGAAATTAAACCTTCATGATGTATTTTTATAAGACAAGCTAGATGTTTTAATTGCACTTTCTTACATGTTTTCAATTTCAGTCCTTATGGGGTGTGGGCTTGTTAGAGTGTGTAAGTAATCTGTCATATTATTCACCGACCTATTTTTTATGCATTGGAGATTGAAGTTGACTTATGATTTGGAGTTGAGGATGTGTGATGTGGCATCGTACATGGATCCACTTCATCCTCCTGTTTCCCCCATCCATGGGAGGAATAAGGGGTACTTGGGGGAGGTATAAGGGCATGTCAGGGTTTTTAAATGATATATTTTGGTGGTTTTCTCTCAAGTGGTTATACCCATCTCCTCTTGGGAGACATAAGAAACATCCCCCATAGTTTTTGTTAGTGTGAAATCACAACACCCCCAAATGAGTTCTACAGGTTTGCTTTTGTAAGGAAAAGTCATTTGGTGTGCTTGCATAACATTGAACCTTTCCCAAGGTGTGGGACCTTGCAAAAATGAGAAATCTCTCCAGATTAAAGGTTGGTTCCCATTTCTTTGTTTAGGTGCATACATGAGAACTTGCAGAGGATTTTGTCTTTATACCTAATCTAAACTTGCCAAGGAGACAGGGGTAAAAGGAATATAGGAAATCAAATTAAGCTATAAGGTGATGCACCAAAGGAACGATGAACATTTGTTTTGTCAATAGACACAAACTAACCATTTGCATACAATGACTAAGTACAAATGGAAAGATCCATAATGAAAGATTAGATGAAAGAAAAAGAGACAAGAGAGGATCTAAAGTCGATCACAGACGTGTTTTATTGCTCTACAGATTGATACAATGCATTACAAAGTGGCCAAAAGGAAGAAATGTATTACAGTATAGTAGAAGGTATGAAACTCCATGAGTTTCTTTTCCAAAAGAAGAGGGGAGCCTATAAAACAAAGAATGTCCAACCCTTTACAATGAATCCCACCCATGTATTTATAGATTCAACAAGAGATAAGGAAGAGAGGGAGAAGTAGGAAAAAGTAGGTTAAAACTCAACTGCCACTATTGATGCCTCTGATAAAATCTACAGAAAATTCGTCTTTACTGCAACAACCATTGGTTCGGTGCCTTGGAGGGAGAAGAAATAGGGGAACATATCGAATCTAATCTAGTTGTTGAGCTAGATGGATCCCACATTGATGGCCCCTGAAGACGTTTCCTCCATTTTTTACTTACAAGGGCCTGAGAAAGTGAATTTTTATCTTTCCATGGTGTAGAGAACATTGAGATGCTTGCAATGGTGTCATATTTGTAACATTTCGAGCCCTGAGTCGAAAGATATGCCCCTTCAAATTTTGTATTGAGTTCATACAAATGGGCAGGAAAACAATATGAAAAGTGGGTCACCTTTTTGAAATGGGACATGCGGTAGCCAAATTAAAGCAAAAATCGATCTTGCAGGTCCACAATTTATATTTTTCCATTTTTGCGTAAAAAATGTAAAACTCATAAAACTCCCGCAGCCCAAAAGCTCCTCCTAGACACATGGCACCATTTAGTTGGCTGGGGGATGTGCTTATATCTTTACCTTTATGTATTTTGTACAAAAGGAAAATTTTCATGTTTTCCTCAAACTCCCCACTTTGGATTTGACTTAGGCTCGAATGCTGACATTTTCCTTTGGGCGCAGTTATGGCCCGTTTTTTTACTTATATCCTTTTTGGATGACAAAGGGTGAAATACTAGCTTTCCCCCCAATGGCCCGCTTTCCTTGACTCGGGCCCAAATGCTGACTTTTTCTCTTTGAACGGAGTTGCAACCCATTTTGTTGTTTTTGGCTAAGTCCTTTGCTTGGTGGGTCATATCTCTTGATCTGGGACACACGGCAGCCTGGCACTTGTTTGGGAACCCCTTCTTTATTCCATCTTTGAATAATCACCATTTAGACACTTGGCAGGCTCTGCCGGCCTGGCCTATGCATTAACTATTCAACTGATTCTTCCCCTTTTTGATATTAGACATGTGGAGGCACCATGCTTTCTTGAAAGCCTGGCTCTAAGTTTTCCTTTGGAGGAGCATTGAGTTGACACTTGTTAGCCTCCACCGGTATATGGAATTTTCAACGATCCTTCTTACCCATTTTGTACTTTGAGCTATGTGGCGAGTTCATGCTCTTTTGGGTCTCTACCCCGGGACTAACTCTTGGAGAAGCTTCACACTGAAACTTGGCATTCTCTGCTTACACTTTTATACTTAGCCAATTTTAAGGCTCGTCATGTCTGCCTTTTGACCCTATTTGATGATTTTATACATGGAGGGCTAGCGTGAGTTTGAGTCTCCATCCTAGGCCAACCTTTTAGAGATGCGCCAAGCTGACACCTAACACCTTCTTTCTTATTTGAAGACTTTTCAACGGCCCCGTAACTTTTGGGAATTCTAGATGCATGGAAGCCTGGCACTCATTTGAGAATATTTTCTCTATTCCCTTTGGATAATAGTTATTAGGAAACATGGTCCCTTCCATTTTCTCCTCCATACTTAGTCGATTATGGACCCTTTCCTGAATGGTTTCAAGCCCGAGGACATTGGATCTTCGTTGTTTCTTCCTTCTCTTACTCCCAATTCGTATGCGGTACTGCTTCTTCTTATATGACCTTGTTATTCCATGGTTGAGTCTACTTGTAACTTGAAAAATGGATTCAAGACATGAAAATGGCTCGAAAGAGTCGTTTCTTTTACACAGGTTCCCTCAGTATTTATCAGCCCTGCCACTCCAAATGTTGAGTCTGTCTATGACCAATTTATAGATCTGATTGAGTTTTCTTAGGTTCTTTCTATGCGGAGTCGTGGCTGATCTGATTTTTAACCCGAGGGGTGAAATATAGATAGAAATTTGGTGACTCACAAGGATATCTTCCTGCTAGATGAAAGACTAATTGCCTTGTCATATCCATTGGGTATGGAGTCAAGAACGATGATCTGATACTGATTCTGTCTCATATTCATGAGCCTGGTTGTTTCAAATCTCAATTTTCATAAAAAATATCGAAATGAGATTTTTGAGAGTAGAAAATTGTTTTGACTCAAGGCTTCATCTGTCCCTCTGAATAGACTGCATAAGAGCAGCAAAACAGAACCACAACTATGTATAAAATTGAAATCATACATACTCCAAATAGATCATGTAGAGCATGCAAACCACTTAGGAGAAAAGAAACCTAAACTACATCAATTTTCTGCACATAAGCATTTGGTGGAAAGAGAAACTAAACTAATATGTACAGGGTGAAAACTTTCCTTTTATTAGTAGTGCTTAAGATAGATCTGATTTACTAGATTCTGGAACTCTTCACCCTCCAATGTTGACAATTGAAAAGAATTGCTACTCTTACATTTTGTGACCATGTAAGAGCCACTTCAAATGGTGTCAAACTTGTAATGCCTTCCTTAATTTTCTCGATTTGCATCTCATTTCAAAACAAGGCCTCCCTCCTGGAAGATCCTTGCTTTTTCTTTCTTGTCAAAGCATATCTTGATTGATGGTTGATTATTTTCTATTGCTTGGAGTGATTTCTCTATGAATTCTTCCAATTCTATCATCTCAGCATACCTAGCCTCCATTGGTTCAAATTAAGACATATCTAGTTGTTTCATGAGCTCGAATGTTGGTAACTCAAGTGATTTAGGCAACACTACCTCTTTCCCATAGACAAGATTGAATGAAGAGATGCCTCTAGATCTTTTGGGTGTTATCCTATCAGACCACAAGGCCATTTTGAGATGTGTGTGCCAGGTACTCTGATTATCATCGAGAGTTCTCTTGATGATCTTTAGTAGGTTCTTTTTTGTAGACTCAACTTGGCCATTACCTTGAGGGTAATAGTTTGATGAAGTGCTTAAGTAAGTCCCATTCTTAACAGCCTATCCTGTGATCTTGGAACCTATGAATGCTAATGAATTGTTTGATATAATTGTGGCTAGCATTCCAAATCTAGTCATTATCCCTTCATAGAAATCTAGTATACTAGACTCATTAGTTTTCTTGAGTGCTACTACCTCGGTCCACTTGGTGAAATATTTTGTTGCTATCAGAATCCATTTGTGTCCTTGGCTTGAATTTGGATTGATGAATCTAATGAATTCCAATCCCCATTGCATGAAAGGTTGGTCAATTGAAATTGGGTGTAATGAAACTGTTGCTAGCCTTTGTTTGCCTTTGAAGAATGTAAAATTATTGCATCTTTTGATCCATGCATAACAATCACTAAACACTTTGGGCCAATAATAACCTGCATTTATGATTTTGAGTGATATCACCCTTGGAGAAAAATTGCCTCCAACTACTTCAACATGTAATTCGTGTAGCACTCTCTCAACCTGATCTGTTTCAATACATCTCGAATGCCATTGATGTCTCTTTTGAACAAGACACCACCAATAAGGACATATGGGATGACCTGTAGCTTGAAATGTCTCCTCTTTTCCTTATTCATCCCATGAGGACACATGCATGTTTGGAGGAAGTGCACCATATCTTGGGCCCAACAAGGAACAAGTACATTATCACTTCCTTCTTCTTGATTATCTTGTAGAAAAAAAATAGCCTCATTTTCCCTATCTGCTTCGTGCTATTGACATGAGGCTAGTTGTTCACACAACCCCTTCCCATGGACCATCTTAGTGACCTTGACTTCAATTTCATATTCCATGACACAAGTGATCCACCCTACACAATTTTCATTCAGGTCCTTACTAAGAAGGAATTCTTTAACTCCCACATGGGAGACCAACAATTGGATTTTATTCTTTGAAACCAGGTGCTTAAAGTTCTATAATCCCCTAATTAATCCTTTGAGGAATTTCTTTTTGATGAAGGAGTATCTCACTTCATAGTATTTTAGACCTTGACTGAAGAAACCAATTGGCTGTTATGTAGCTTATTTGTTATGTTGAACTAAGACTGCAAAAATTGTGCCACTACCACCAAAGGCATACAGTATGAAGTCTTTAGAGAAATCTAGATTTACGAGAGTTGGGGATTTTGATATAGCCTCTTTAATGGCCTCAAATCTTGCCTTTCCTTGAGCTCTACATCTAAATTCCAAGCTCTTCTTCAGCATCAACATTATTGGCTTCTCAAGGGTAGAAACTTTTGGCACAAACCTGTAAAAAAATTTGATTTTTCCTAAGAAGATTTGAAGAGCCTTCTTGTGGCTTAGCAATGGAAATTCTCTTATTGCTTCCACTCTCTCTGGGTAAGTTATCAATCCCTCATTTGATCCAATGTGGCCTACAAGCATTCCCTAATGGGCCAGGAATATGCATTTTTTAAGGTTCAATGACACCCCAAATCTTCTACACCTTTGAAACACCTACCTTAGGTGGAATAGGTGGTTTTCTGTGTTTTTGGAAAACACCGTAATGTCATACAAATAGATTAGTACTATTCTATTGATCAGCAATCTGATTACCATATCCATATCCCTTTAAAAATGGCTCTGACATTGGACAATCCAAATGGCATTTTTCTGTAGGCATAGCTGCCCTATTTTGTGGTGAAAGTTGTTTTGAACTGATCTTATTCTTTCACCATGATCTGGTTACACCCTGAGTAGCCATCTACGAGGTAGAATCTCTCTGACCCAAACACTACTTGCAAGATCTACTCCATTGAAGGGAGTGGGTAGTGATCTTTGAGGGAGGCTCTTTTCAAGTCTCAAAAATCTACACACAACGTAATCTCTCCATTTTTCTTCCTGACTGGGACCACGTTTACAACCCAGCTTGAGTGTTTGATTGGAAATATGATAATTTCCTCTACTAGATTGTTCAACTCTCTCTTCATCAAAGGATCAATGTGTGGGTTGATTGGTCTCTACTTTTTCCTGATGGTGTGATCAGCTGGATTTAATTCAATTATGTGTTGTGCTAGCCTTGGATTCAACCCTCTTATGTATTCATAGCTCCACGTAAATACATCTTGAAATTCTTGGAAAAATTGTATGAGTTCATACCTTTCTTGCTCAATGGCCACTTTTCCAATTTGAAGTGTTTTGTCTTCTCTGACTGTGATTGGCTCTGAATCTTCTCCTTTGATCTACATGTTAGCCTTCTCTTTTCTAAATGGATCATTAGGGTTGAAGATAGAATCCAATGTCACTAAGCCTTTGGAAATCTTGTTTTTATGCAACTGTACTAGCTGATTCCCGTATTTTTTCTAATTTTCTTTGGTTTCTAGCTGAGAACTTAGCTTCTTCTTACAAAAAGTTAAAGACCTGCTGATCATTCTCGAACACCTACAAGCATGTGTCATTATCTAACACGACTCGTCTCACAACTATATGGATATATGGCTATTCTTTGTCTCTTCTCATGCTGTCGACCACATCAAACGTTGCTCCAACTACTACAAGCCTATCAATAACTTCGTTCTCCTTCCTTGGTATGGAAAAAATGTTGAAGGCCTCAAAATCCTCCATGAGATCTCATACCCTACTCTTGTAGTTCTTGAGTAGGTCATTCTTGACAACATTAATTCCTCTGACTTGATTGACAACTAGTTCATTGTCACCAAACACCTGCAAGTTCTTGATTCCTATCCTCCTTGCCCAATGAAGACCTTGGACCAAAGCCTCATACCCAACAGTGTTGTTTGAGCAGGAAAACTTAAATATGAAGGCTAAATAATATTTCATACCTCTGGGGAAGACAATCATAGCTCCTCCTCCAGCTCCTTGTCTACTCCTTGAGCCATCAAAGAACAATTTCCATACTTTATTGTCATCTGTCTTAATCAGGTCAGCAAGAGGATGATTCTCTTCATGTAGACAGTAGACACCTAGCTCAGATTCTTCTATCTCCTTATAGGGGTCAAAAGCATGACTTTTTTTGGCCCACTCATCGAGAGTCAAGTCTAGAATACATCCCACCTTTGTATCTGCTTCACAGGTGCGTAGAAAGTCTTCTTGATCAAAAACTAAGTAGTTGGCATTGATTGGGCTGGGCACATGAGGTTCAATATGATAATCTACAATGGGTTGAGATCTGATTCTTGCATTTACCTTGTACCATTTTATAAAGAGCATGTGTGACAAATCAGCAGACAGATATCCTCCAATTTTGGTAGTGAAGTCCCTAGACAGACATAAGGAAAAATGTGGTGGAAAATCTATGATTGATACGTTCTACAAAATAGTCACATTGTGGTAGGTATGCAAAGTGAGGATCATATCCTTGATTATTCCAATAGTTTTCATTGTTATCCCATCTAATTGTACTACCCCTCTAGAGATAACTACATATTGGATACCCAGTTGATCAACTATTTGTTTGGGCATCACAAAACTACTAGCCCCAAAATCAATCATACACTTATGCTACAATTTGTCTCCAATAATCAATGAGAAATAGAATGGAGGAGGTCTTAGGTTCTTACCTTGTTGTTCTCCATGGTTCCTCCCAGGTTGACCTGTTATATAAAGCACTCTCTCTTGCTGATTTGGGGGTTGATTTAAGCTTGACCAATTCTACATGGCAGTCTGCAATAGATCCCTCTACACTAGAATGGCCAGTGAATCCCATAGTGAAATGTTCACACTAGTTTTCTTCATTTTATCAATGATGTTGAATGAGCTATCCTTTTGCTGCCCCTTCCCAGACACATTTTTTCTTTTACATGATTTTTCACAATCAGTGCTTGAGTGGATATGGAAAGCGGCTTGTGTTGTCCCTACATATTAGGAGTTGTATTTGGAGTACTGGGACCTTGTGGAGTGATGGAAGGCTGAGGGTCACCTAAGTTTAGTGGTTGGCCCTCTCCAATATTTATCTTTTTGGACCGTGTATTGGAAGCCACACTTTAAGAAGGGAACTGATTCATCCCATATAAGTCTTCAGCTTACCAATTAACAAGCATAGTCTCACTTGGAGGTCCCTCTGCCGTAGATACTTTTTTTTTATCACTTTCTTACCTAGGTTCTTGTGACACCATACTGGTTTACACCATCAAGGCCTGATTTAGAGCAGCATTAAATCACATTAATTGGTTATGTGGTTGATTGCATGGGAAACACCAATCATATTCCTATGCCATATTGTTGTGTGTTGGAACCAATGCCCTTGTTGTTGAAGTTATGTTTGTATCATATGACCTAAAAGGTCTAACAGCTCGGGGCAGTCCTTGATTCTGGCTCTGATTTACAGTACGAGATAGTGGTCTATTTTGTTGATACTGGGGTCTAGCCTGGTACTGACCCTGAGACTGAACCTGAGACTGATACAGCCTAGAACTCTTACCTTTTTGCCTTTTGATGGTTACTAACTCACTCCCCAGGATCTGAATCAGTTTCATGGCTTCTTGGAGTTCCTTAGAGGTGTTATATGATGAAGTGGAGGCTTCAAGTGAGTTTTGACTCCTAGGGGTGGGTATAGGAGATAATGTGGGCACTTGGTTAGTATCTGGGATTCCTAACTTAGGGTATAGAGGAATCGATGGCCTAGGAGCCATTTTTCCAACCTGAATCAAATGGTTCTCTACCCCTATGGAAAGGATATCAGCTACAGGTAAGGTTGTGCATCCCATTGACTGAATCATCAAAGAAATATTGGAATTTAAAGCACTAAGAAAGTATAACAAGGCACCTTCATTGGTGGGCTTTAGTGCTGGTGGAATCCTGTCTCAGGTCCATTGGAATCTGAGGTTGAATCCTGTCAGTTGCTCATTCAAGGCTCTCTTGATTGTTTAAAGTTGCTCCAACAAAGACAAGTTATCACCTTTCTCTCCAAATTGGTTGTGAAGAGATGTGCACAAATGGTTCCAATTTTAGATAGAGCTTGATTCAAGGCTCTTGAACCATTGTGAAGCTTTACCTTTGAGTGAAGAGGCAAGCAACTTAAATGCAATGTCCATCTCATGGATTTGGTGGATGGTACTTACATTTGCAATATCTTGGACATGATCACCAGGAGAACTCTAGTTTTCCCCAGTGAAATATGGGATGCTCTTTAATGCTACTATCGGGACCATATTTTGTGCATTTAGAGTGAATGGGATTCTACTGGTGAAGTTGACGTAAGGATTTTGCTGAGCCATCCTGATCTGTCTGAGCTCCCCTCTTGATTGAGAGAAAGTCCTGCTAGGAGGAGGTGTTTATAAGGCCCTATTTGGTGGAGATAGAGACCTCTAGGTTATTATTCCTTCCCTCCCTCTATCTGGGGATAAGTCTAGGTAGACAAATAATCCCTCTTCTCGGGTTATTGAATGTGTTTGTATTCTTCTCATGAACTTGCTTGGATTGCTGAAATTAGTGGATTTGTATCTTTTAGAGTCGTCATATGTACAATTTTATAACTTCTTAAAGTTAGAATCACAATAGGTGCACATCAACCCTAATGTAACGAGGTGAAGACTTCTTTGTCCCACCGGGCGTGCCAAAATTTTTAGTGTGAAATCACATCACCCCCAAATGAGTTCTACAGGTTAGATTTTCTAAGGCAGAGTCATTTGGTGTGGTTGCATAACATTGAACCTTCCTTAAGGTGCGAGACCTTGCAAAAATGGGAAAGCTCTCCAGATTAAAGGTTGGTTCCTATTCCTCTATTTAGGTGCATATGTGAGAACTTGTAAAGGATTTCTCTCTATACCTAATCTAAACTTGCCAATGAGACATGGGTAAAAGGAATACAATAAATCAAAATAAACTATAAGGTGATGCACAAAAGGAATGATAAACATTTTTTTTTTAACAGACACAAACAAACCAAATGCATACAATGACTAAGCGTAGATGACCAAATCCATAATGAGAGATCATATGAAATCAAAAGAGACAAGAGAGGATCAAAATTCAATCACAGACATGTTTTATTTCTCTACAAATTGATACAATGCATTAAAAAGTGGCCAAAAGGCATAAATGTATTATAGTCTAGTAGAAGGTATGAAAATCCATGAGTTCCTTTGCAAGAAGAAGAGGGGAGCCTACAAAAAAAAGAATTTCCTACCCTTTACAATGAATCCTGCCCCTGTATTTATAGATTCAATTAGAGAGAAGGAAGAGAGAGAGAAGTGGGAAAAATCAAGTTGAAGTTCAACTACCATTGTTAATTCCTCTAATAAAATCTTCCCCAAATCCATCTTGACTGCAACAACCACTGGTTTGGTGCCTTGGAGAGAGAAGAAGTGACGGAACAAATTGAATCCAATATGGTTGTTGAGGTAGATGGATTCCGTATTGATGGCTCCTGAAGACGTTTCCTCCATTTTTTACCTACCAGGGCATGATAAAGTGAATTTTTATCTTTCCATGGCATAGAGGACATCGAGGCGCTTCTAATGGTGTCATATTTGCAATATTTTGAGCCCTGACTCAAAATATATGCCCCTTCAAAGTTTGCATTGAGTCCGTAAAAGTGTGTGGAAAAATAGTATGAAAAATGGCTCCCCTTTTTTATATGGAACATGTGGTAGCTAGATTAGAGCAAAAATTAAGCTTGTGGGTTCACAATTTAACTTTTTTCCTTTTTGCCTAAAAAATGCAAAACTCATAAAAATATTGCAGCCCTGAAGCTCCACCTAGACACGTGACAACCTTTGGTTGGCTGGGAGATATCTCCTTATTTACCTTTATGTCTTTTGGAAAAAAGGAAAAATTTCACCTTTTCCTCTGACTCCCCGCTTTGGCTTTGACTTGGGCTTGAACACTGACTTTTTACTTTGGGCAGAGTTGCGGCCAATTTTTTGACTTTTATCCTTTTGGAATGAAAAGGGCAAGAAACCAAATTTCCCGTTGATGGCCCACTTTCCTTGACTCGGGCCCAAATGCTAAATTTTTTCCTTTGGATGGAGTTGCAGCCCATTTTGTGATTTCTTGCTAAGTCCTTTACTTGGTGGGGCATATCTCTTGATTTGGGACACGTAGTATCCTGGAACTCATTTTGGAACCCCTTATTTATCCAATCTTTCAATTAGCACCATTTAGACACTTGGCAGCCTCTGCTGGCCTGGCCTATGCATTGACTCTTCAACCGATTTTGCTGCTTTTTGAGATTGGACACATGGAGGTACCATGCTTGGTTCAAATCCTAGCTCAAAGTTTTCCTTTGGAGGAGCATCGAGTTGACACTTGTTAGCCTCCGTATGTCTGTGGACTTTTTAATGGTCCCTCTTACCCCTTTTGGACTTTGAGCTACGTGGTGAGTTCATGCTTGTTAGGGTCTCCACCCTGCAACTAACTCTTGGAGAAGTTCCAAACTGACACTTGGCATTATCCACTCACACTTTTATACTTAGCCAATTTTGAGGATTTCCCTATTCATCTTTTGACCCTGTTTGATTATTTGCTACGTGGAGGGTTGAGGTGAGTTTTGGTCTCCGCCCTAGGCCAACATTTTGGAGATGCGCCAAGCTGACACCTGGCAGCTTCTTTCTTAGTTGAAGACTTTTTAAGGGCCCCACAAATTTTGGGGGTTCTGGACGCATGGAAGCGTGGCGCTTGTTCAGGAATATTTTCTCTATTCACCTTTGGAGAAGCGTCATTAGGACACATGGTCCCTTCCACTACCTCCTCCATACTTAGTCAATTATGGACCCTTTCCTTAATGGTTTCAAGCCTGAGGACTTCAGATATTCATTGTTTCTTCCTTCTCTTGCTCCCGGTTCATCTGCGGCACTTCCCCTTCTTATCCGACCCTGTTATTCCATGATTGAGTCTACTTGTAACTCTAAAAATGGATTCAAGAAATGGAAATGGATCGACAGAGTCATTTCTTTTACACAGGATCCCTTAGTATTTCTCAGCCCTGCCAATCCAAATGTTGAGTCCCTATGCAACCAATTTACATATCCGAATGAGTTTTCTTAGGTTATTTCTATGCACATTCGTGGCTGATCCGATTTTCAACCCAGGGGAAAAATTTGGATAACAGTTTCTTGGTCCTTTGGCTTGCATGATGAATCCTGAGTTTTTTTTTGTTGTCTTTATTCTGTGGTTGTAAACTACAATTTTTCTTTGGACCGTGTTTTATATGTGAAATTTTCTTTTGTGTTGTGGAAGCCTCTTATTGCCATGTGTTGGAAAAATCTCTTATTGCATTGTGGTTGGGGCTCGTGAGCCAATGAAGAGGGAAGCTTATCCTTTTCATTGGATAACTTGGTTTGGTGGAGAGAGTTTCCTTTCCCCTACTTTTTTTGTGCTCAAACTAGAAAATGGAGGAACTTCATGTTGGTGTTCATGAACTGAGAAAGAAGATAGAGTTTAGCAGTCGTTTGTGAGACTTATTTTTGTAAACCTTGTTTCGACTTCAATTGGATGACTTGTAATATTATTTGTATTGGATAATTAATCTTTTTTGGAAATGAAATCCTATGTTTAAATGAGAAAGAGATATGTACTGAAATATGGACTGTCTACAGAAACGTGAAAGTGAATTTGAATGAAATGAAAAGAGAAAGAGCTGTAATTTGTAAAGTTGTATTTGATCAATATAAATAGAAGTTGTGTTCTTTTCCACAAATGGAGTTACTGTTGTTTAAAATTTGTGTCGAAATATGTTGAGGAATTTCTTTTTGAAAGAAATAAATATGTATGAAGAAAATACATTACTCTATTTTGTTGAAATGCATGATTTAAAAAATAGAAGTTGCATTCTTGTTTATACATTTTTATTTAAGGTAAAACAACTATTTTAAACTAGCATGGAATGAATTCAATGTTTTTCTAGTATGGAAAAAGAAATAGATTAATCTCTATTTTTGAAATTTATAAACTTCATTTTTATTTCACTATAAACTTTGCAATTTTTTATCAAAATTTACAAACAACCCTTTAAAACTATCAAAAACATTTGAAACACTAATATAATCTAAGGAAGATCAAAATGGTCCTAAACAAACCAAAATACTACTAAAAATACTTATGAAAATTTTATAGAACCTTTCAAATTGGGAAAAGGAAAACTTGCAGACATTTTACTGTATAAAAATTGGTAAATTTGAATTGTAAATTAATCAAACAATTTAACATTGCAATCTATCCTAAAATCTCCCAAAGTGAAATCCTCCATGCCTGTTTGGCATGTTAAGAAATAATTAATGACAAATTTAAACAAATAGAGAAAAATTTCTCAAAATTTACCCTTAAAACTTTATCCACCTTAATTTTTTAAGGTTGCTATGCAAGAAGGACATCGAGAGATTTCCAGAAAGTCCTCATTTTCCAAAAATTGAGTTCCCTATCAAAATTTATGGCCTTCTGAAGTTTTTACTTCATTTGAATTCAAAAATATTCTAACTGTCAAATTTAATTATTAAAATATTCCTTGGCAGACTTGGGGTGAAAATATTCCTTTTGCAACTTTTGGCTTAAAAACACAAAATTCAAAAAGTTTCCCACCACTCTACTGGCCCAAAACCATCTATTTTTTTGTTAAAAATAATCTAAGTTCAAAAAAGAAATTTTGGAAAAAATTTCCCCGCGACCCCACCGCACTACCCTTCGCTTTTAGTAAGCATTGCCATGGGTGCGCGGGCCTGCAACCCTTAACTTTTAAAAAAATCAGGAAAAAAATTCCAACTTTTCTCCGTGGCCCCACATCCCCACCCTTGCCTTAGAAAAGCACTTCCACGGGCGCGTAGGCCTGCGTTCTAAAACTAAACATTTTTAATTTTTTGGGAAAATTTCTAAAATTTTCTCCACTGACCTGCCTCCCCACAAGCAATGATTGGATGACATGTAGCTTCACGTGATGATGGTGGAGGATCGGTTGATTTCTCAGCCTTAACATTTTAAAATTATTTTGGGTAAAAGTTTTAAGGTTTCTCCATCGCCCCACTGCCCGTAACCAATGGTTGGCGGACACGTGGCAACCTTAGGCATAGGGTGAGGCGTGGAGCATTTTTAACCTTTAATATTTTTTCTTTTTAAGTCAAAATTTTATAATTCGCTCTGACATACCGTCGACTCATAGCCAATGAGATTCTGACACATGGCATCATTTCGCATCGGTGAAGGTGTAGACCATTTTTAACCCGTAGCGATGTTTCAATAAAAAACTAAATATACTTGGGAAAAATTTCTTCCTGTGACCCACCTTTCCATGCTCAAAAAAAAATTCTTCCAGCGACCCGCCCTTCCACGGTCGAGGAAAATTCCTTCCTACGGCCCATGGGCCCACTCTTGGGAAACTTTTCCTCCTAAGGCCCGCCGGCCCATAACTTGAGAAATATGAGGAGTTAGAAGGAGTTATTTATATCAATGGAAAGGGAATAAAATTTCCTATCTATTGGGAATGTTTTTAGGAATATTTAAGTTCTTTAAACATGATAAAAATCATGTGGAAGCATATAAGCCAGTTTGAATGTGGGGTAGTGAGAAATTTGTCCTGTTAATTTTTACTCTCTTATTAACTTGATAATGTGAAATAAATAATGGTTATAATGGGAAATTTAATTATTAGCTTTATTTTTCCTTGAAACATTGTTGTGACAACTGTAGTTTTCTAAGCATGTATCAGGACATGCACTTTAAAAAAAATTATTGCATAATTTTTCTAACTAAACCTAGGTTGTTCTTGGGTCTCGAGTGGGAGATTTTTTAGGGCGTTATATGATCCAATAATTTTTTTCCAAGTTCATGCAAGCACAATCCAATTGTAAGATCCAAATAACACTCTTAAAGCAAGATCCTCCAAAATCAAAAGTCTCAAAATAAACCAAATAACCCCCAAATCCTCAAACAAATTCGAATAAATAGAAAATAGAGCAGATAGAGGTGATGTGGATCCATGTAGCATGCCACATCATTTCTCCTCCATTCCACAGCTCAAGGTCAAACCCAATCTCCAAAGCACAATAAATTAGTGGTTGAGGGAATGACAACCCTCTTACACACTTAAACATAAACCGACACCCCTAAAGGACACAATTAAAGAATATTGTACGTAAAGTGTAATTAATTGCTATTTTTCTCCATTAAAACACACAAAAATCCCTAAAATAATCCCCTCACATCATAGGCATATTGGGTAGGTGACTTTAAGAGGTGCGAGACAAGCGTAACTTGTCCCAAAATCCTCCAAAATAGTCTTGAAAGTCAAAATCCGAAATTGCATGCAAGGTTGAGTGTACAACACTCAAAATTAATTAAATTATTTCAAATCCAACACAACCAAGAACTACCTACTCACATTGATTACCCCCTTTTGTCTAATCCTAGATTACACTAATTAATCAAGTATAATCAACTTAAATGGACAACTTAACAACAATAATAAAAGTGAATCAAAATACTAACGAAATACAATTACTCAGAAATAAATAAAACCAAAACGGGGAAACCATAATTTACGCAAGGTTACATTTGAGTCTAATCCCCAATGGGAAACTCCTAACAAAATAACAAAAATAACAACATACATTTACACTAGTTAGCAAGGTGACGTATTGCCAATACCCCAAATTCCTTCATTGTTGATCTCCTATCCCCTTTTGCTTGTTTCATTGCAAATTCGTACAAAAATAAAAACAATACCTTTAGGGCCTCATGGCCATATTACCACATATACATATTAATTCACATCATCAATATTGCAACTAAACCATCTCTAAAATTTATTAATTCATCAATTGTTCACCATTCTAAATATTTCAATTTTATCAATTTATCAATTAGTAAATATATCAAAAACCAACTAAATCATCTAGCGACATCTATATATAAAAACCAATGTGTCATGAAACTAGTAGCTCAATATCGTCAAATACTAATATGTCGATCCATGCATATAATCCATCTTGTAAATCACATCATGTCATAAATATAAAACATCCTTACTATCTATCAAACTAGTTAATCAAATATAACAATGTCCATCTAGCAAAATCATAGTAATATCCATGTTGAAGAGGAGTGGGCACTACACTATCTAAAACTATTTTTTTTTCCCTTGTATTTATATAAAAAGTACCTAATATTAAAAACCATATAAAATCTTACAACTAAAATCATTGGTGTATAATTTTCCCTCTTTCATAATTTTAGGAATAATGGGTTGTTATTATACAATCCACATCCCCTATTTATTATAATTTTTTATTAAAAAGTAAAGCAATTTCATATATATAGTCTAGGTAACCAGTGCAAATTTAAATATGGATCTTAAAATTGTTCATTTCCCAACTAACTCGTAATATGAATATGGATGGATTTTTAATCATGAAATTATAAATAATCACTGTCACCACTAATAATTACCATTTTACCATGATCCAAATTATATAGGTCTCTTTTATCTTAATAAAATTCTAAATAGTCATTATTATTCCATTATACTCTGGTCGAAGTTATATCCGTAACCATAACTAGTAAAATCATAGTCATACATTTGTTCCTAATTTTAGTGAGTATTTTCTCATGGTTCCTTTTGTATTATTCTTTTTTGAGTGCAATTAAACAATGTGTATGAAAAGTTAAAAAAATTAAAATCCACTTTATTCATTGGTTAATTTTATTGATCATTTATTTAAAAGACTTTAGATATAATGTATAATGAAAAATAGAAGAAGAGGCAGGTCAAATTACTAAACAATGCAAGCATGGTTCTCTTACATAACACTCTTCATAATGTGAAGCATAATAGATTAATATCATATCGCATCATTATGGAAATGGTTGGGCCTCTCCCCTTGAAATGCATTGACATTCTGAACGAAAAAAATTGATGTTATGAATCTCCTTATGATGCGTATTTCATTTGTTGGATGATTTTTGAATACAAATGATAATTTTGATTTCATCAAAGCTATGTAGTTAGGGTACCTACAAAATTTGATACTTCTCTATTCTTTTGAAGTAAGTAGAGACACATAAATATTCATTTTCCTACCACATAAATTTTGAATCACCATGTATATTTTTTACAATGAGTGTGTCAAATTAGGATTTTGAGGAAGTAATAATAAAAAAAATTCACTTTTTACTAAATTTTTTAAAAACTCAAATGTCAATTTCATCACTACATTTTACTGACAGTATTGGCATAGAAAATAAAAATAAAATAAAAATGCATGCAATACATCCAAGTTTTTATTTTCTTTTCCAAAAATATCCATTCAGAAGTGTCATTGAGAAACATCAAAATTTTAACATCATCCTTGACCTTCACAAACTCTCAAACTTGTGGGGATTTTATTATTATTACTAATTGTCTTTAAGAAAAGTGAATTTTTTTTACAAAACCCGTATATGTAGTTACAAATATAGAAAGTGGTTTTTTGATAATTATACACTACACTAGCTATAACATATTGAAATTAAATTTACAGCCTAATGGAATATATATCTAGAATATAAAAAATCATGAAATGTTAAAAAGATTAAAGATGTATGGCTTCATAAGCTAATACAAACTTTATTTCTAATTTTGAGACAAATGTGAATAAAAAAATTGGGAAACATGGCAATACACCAAGGTAAATTGAACCTAGAAAAGTCAATCTACACATCCAACCTAACCTTGAATACTTGTAAGAAAATGGAAAATTAGTATCGTAATTAATATGAAAACACATATCTTTGTTTGGTGCATTTTTTTCAAATAATATGATTAAATTGCTTATATTTTCAAAAACCTAACTCATTTTCCTACTTTGTTATGGATCATATGAAATTTATCTTCTTACTCTAACTGTTAATCAATCATCGACAGTATAAAATATTCAAAGTAAAGTTATGGGTTTTGGGGCATGCGTTAATTAGACCCCACTTGCGGGGATGTATTGAAATAACTAGAAATCACACGTGAGAAATGCAATGTGAAAGCCAAAAGGGATGCGGTGGAGGAATGATATGTGGAAAGGGGAAGAAAACAAAGAAACAAAGTAGTGTTGATTAAGGTATTTGATTTGTCGTTTAGAAGGAGGTAGTGATATTGGAACAAAATTCAATACTAGCATGTTGGGTGGAGGTGTAATTGGTGGTAATGATATGAGGATTAACAATTGTCGGTATTTATTTAAATTAAAGTTGTTGAAATGTGGGTGTGTAGAAGAGGAAAACATATGTAGAATATGGAGTTGACATGTAGAAGAGTTCGTTGCACAGTAGCGAAAGATGTTGGTGTAGGATGTGGTAATGATCAATGAAGACAAAGTGAAAGGATGGGTTTATTCTTGGTGAAAATTACATGACTTTGAGTGAGACAATTGGTTTGGGGTGACACATGGTAGAAATCAGCCTTTTTATTTTTGGTGTGCTACACGAAGCCTAATTTATTCCCATGAGGTTTAGTGATTTAGCTTATGTGTTCAAAAATTTCAAGCATTAGAGGACTAAACTGTCATAAGCCACTAATACTGGCATTTACAAGTTTAAATGTTTAAAACTAACATTCCCTATGTGTGGCATTTGACAACGATTGGAGAAGTCATAGTGAGGGTGTAACGCCCATAAATTTATACTCTCAAAACAAAGAGAACTAAGAAATTAATAGTCTAGTTTACGATGATAAATTTATTTATTTATTTTTAAGTGTTTGCAAGGTTAGGCATTTTCACGCATATTAAATTTCTCAGTTAGAGGCTTTCTACACAAGCTTGTGAACAACAAAATTAAATAAAAAATTAAATATTATAATTTACTTCCTGAGCTATATTTACATTTTAAAGCATCTACTAAGTTCCATTAGTTAAATTAGTTATAAAGCACCTAAGATTACATTATTTTCTAACTCAAAGGTTAACTATTTTACCTAGCAACTAAGTAGCCCCATTCATCCCAATACCAATGTTACTTCTTTTTATAAATAAATTTACATCCCCAAAAAATGCCTTCCCACTTAAGTGAATTAGGGTTTAATTTGGGCAATAGCATTTAATCTATCTTAGCCCTTACATTTAGGTTGTCCTGAATTTCCTTATGGTCCTCTTTTATAATATTTATTTTCCGCAAACAACCTCATTTTCTCTTTTCTTGTTTCTAGGTTTTGGAAGAGGAGAAGTACAAGGATCCATGAGAGCAAGGAGAGAAATCATGGAAATTTTTTTGTTGATATTAGTTGTAAATATTTTCCATTGTAATGTTTCCCATTTGTTAAACGTAGAGGTCCTACCTTGGATCTATTTTTTTATTTTTAAAAAGTCAATTTTTTTGAGTTAAACTATTGGGTAAACCCCATTACTTTTAAATCCATTATTGTAACACATTTTGGTGTCATAAAAGAGATGGGAAGGCTTGGTTTTTAAAATTTAGATGATTCCTAGTTGCTGGAATGTTCCTTGTTGTAGTTTTAAGCTTAGATTTTACTTAATTTTAGAACTGGGCTTTTCTGACGGATGGATTTAATCCTTCCATCAATAGTGGTGTAACCATCACATTACACAGTCCAGTGATTTTGTGACTGCTGCCATTATTGGGGGGTGGTTCTCCAGTCATCCATCTCTATTAGGAGGCAGTTTCTGAAATTGTCGCTCTCCACAGCATGGCGGATATGTTCTCTGAAAACATAACCATGAAAAATAGATTATTTTTACGGTTTTTCTTCTTAAGTTTATTTTTAATACAATATTAATTTTAAAGAGGTGAGTCTTCCGTTCATTGGTTGTTAGACTGATAGTATATCTAGTATTCTAATTCAAATTACATAGCATTAACTCAATCTCTATTCTACTCTTTGCAATAAAATGTAAAATTGAGTATAACATTACTAGAATTCATCCTCTTTCATATGTTCCATTTTTCCAACAAAAATCAACAAGAATTCAACACACTCCCTTTCCATACATATTTTTTCTTTTCCAAATATACATGTATATATATTACAACTTTAAATGCATACAAATTTAGGAGATTTTCATTTCAAGCAACTATAGACTTGAGCTTTCCTTTCACTATAACATTTCAATAAAACTTTGGAAACTACCAATCTTCCACATCATTATTTTACAATGAAAGGAATTAAATTCCTTTTATTTCACTAAGACTAATCATTTCCAACAAGTTTAGTAACCAAGATATATTTCTACATTCATCAAGTCATTTCAATTTGGAATAAATGAAATATTACAACTCTCTTCAATCATACAAATGTTAAAATATTCCACTCAAAGTGGGAATAATAATATGATCAGTACAACATAGATATTTTTCAACAAGGCCAAAACACAAGTATTCTTTTTATGTCTTCTCCCCAACTTCATAGCTTCAAACTTGCACTCTTCAATCTTTAAAAAAATTGATCACAATACAAATAAAATGGGGAATTGCAGACGCTCTTCACCCAACCTTTAATCTAATAATAGGATAAGAAATCCCCTTATTGGCCCCCAAGACCCAACCAAATAACAATGAGGGATATAGAGCAACATTTGACAACTGTTTACAAGCATGGCTTCGACAAAAACATACAATCTAAAAACATTCTACATATCTAAATGGACATATTCAAAATAAATTACACCTTTCTCGAACAATACATAGGCTTGATATCAAACAAAATGGAAAAATAAATATATGAACCACCTCCCTTTTCCTCCCAAGTGAAGTCGGAGTTTCACCCAAAGCCTCCATGTACACAATACAAACAACAAAAAATCTTTATCTCTCCACTTGCAAGTATGTAAAAATATGACCATGATTTCATTTTCACTCCCGATAGGTGAAGCTCACAATCATACTCCCTACAAAATGCATGCCTCACAATTCCTTTTTCTCTCACCAGTGGTTCCATACTTTTATTTCCCACTCCCTTCTTAAGGCATATTACTTAACCACAAAAAAACACATTCGCAACACTAATACAATATTTAACAAGAATAATAGTCACATCTACAAACATAAATAATAAAATAACAAAGGTGGAGATCCTAACTCTCCATCAATCTTCCAAGATTCTTCACTCCACAATATTTTTTACACCTTCAAGCCAAATACACTTCAAAATCAAATCCAACAAGTTTCCAATTCAAAAAGTGCAAAAGAAAGAAAATAATTAAGTAACCCCAAATCCATCAAATTCTATCAATAAATAGAAATGGGATGTGAGGATAATGAGGTGGATCTATGTAGGATGTCACTTTATCATTCTTCCATTCCAAAACATAATTCAAACACCATGCCCAAAACAATAAATGAACATGTAAGACTTATGACAAACCCAAATGACATTGAAGCTTGCACAACAAGCCTACCATGGAAAAAATAATTATGGTAAGTAGGAAAGTGTAATTATTTTCAATTTTTCAACTCCAAAATACATAAATAAGTATAAAATTAACTCCTCATACCATAGGTATGGTTTTTTGTGAATTTAAGAGGCATGAGACAATCTTAGCTTGTCCTAATAGCCTCCAAAAAAGCCTCCCAAGTCAAAATCCGAATTTTGAAGTTGGAGAAGAGTACACAATAAAAAAACCAACAAAAATCCATCTTACATCCAAAATATTTCAAGGACCATCTATGCTCATAATTATCCAATTGTTACATCCTTAGTTTATCTAACAATTTAAGTTAGATTAGCTAATTAGGACACATTAATAGTTGTTGATAAAGTGGCTACAATTTTCAACAATTGAGTACATATACACAAATAAAACACACAAAATTAAAAGAAAGGGAAAAAATTTCACCCCGTGGCCACACATGTGAGGTCACCTCCCATGGGAAACCTCCTAACTAGATATGAAAAAACACCACATAAACATAATGCACAATTGTCAAATTTGGCCATGTTGCACAACACCCAACATCCTTCCATGGTTGGACCTGCTGGTATCCAAATTCATTCCCTTTTTCAAGTCGAGCAGTAACAGAGATTCAACAAGGGATCTTAGAGGCAGATAGATCATAGTATGTGTCAGTTTGTAATTGGGGATGAGATCTAACTGACCCTTTGTTACTCAGATTTGTGGAGATATGCATATCACCTTTAAGAGGATTTTACTTGTCATCACTACTTTAGGTCATGCCTCTTTGACTAGGGTGAGAAGACCCTTGATGTTACCTCTGTTTGATGAAGGAGATGGAGATATTGTTCCTTTACAAAAATTCAATGAAGATAACCTTCAAAAAATACGGTCAATGCTCCATGATTTAACTCTTACGAGTTGTCACTTCTAAACGATGGAGGTATTTTCAATGCAAGGCTAAGGTTATTGAAGACATTAAGAAATCCTAATTATTTTACATATTTTTGCAAGTAGATTTTGTTCCTTTGTTGATAAATAGGGCAAATAGGGGTAGTTTAGGGTGGATCAATGGTTTTTAAATGATTTTGGTTGGAGATTAAGTAGGATAAAGTTGATTATACCTGATCTTTGAAGGGACTACACAACAATGAACAAATTCACAATGGAAAGCTTCATAACAGTCAAGACGTTCCTTCACCCAGAAGGTATTCTTTAATGGAGGCCCAAATCAACACATTTTCACATAATATTTGAGACTCCAACATGAAGGATCGAATTGAAAGACTCAATTAAACACTAAAGTTTCTTATTAATCATGCCTAAGGTACACATGAAGAATTAAAAACAATATTTATCAACAAATGACAATGAATTGATTTTAAAATTGTTTATCTCATCCAAGATGAAGGATCTTCTTGAAATGAAATTACAAATACAATTAGACTGCAATAGGGAAGAGATCCTGCGTGATTTCACAAAATTTTCAGTATAAGATTGCAATATGAACAAAATAAACTATTTGCAGACATTCTGAAACAAAGCAAACATAAAATTGCTAGAAATTAGACACAAATTAATTCCAAAATGGCCTAGATTCGTCAGTAGGGGAAATGTTCTAGAGAAATATTAGTGCTTGTCAATTGCTATACATCTGCAACCAACTTGACATGATAGAAAATATAACATAGAAGAAAATAACATCTAATCTCAGATTTGGCCTCTCGGGAAGACGAATTTCTCAAAAAAAATCTCAAGAATTAAAACTCCGACCATTTGCAATAGTATTCTCATTACATTTATACACTTTTCTCACTCAATTTACCTACCAATATAGAAGAATATTCGAGGGACGTTTTCTTGTTACCAATTTGTTTCAGACAACGATGTTTAAAAAATTTAGATCTGAAATCTACCAGGTGGACTAGTTTTGAACTAAGCACATTTCTTAGGCTCTCGATTAATGACTACGATGCCATTCCACAACTTTTCAGGAATACTTTTAATCATTTTGATTTTATCATGTAAGAAATCCCCTTTTTAATCATTTTTCAGAGCCTCTGCATAGATGGACTTGACAGGTCATCCCTTTTTTATTTCGAGGTAATGCATTTTTCACCTTTTGTGCCTACACTTTCATCATTTCATCCTTTTTCCCTCTTTTTCATTTGCAATTTCTTCCATACATCAATTTCCTCTTGTAATTCCCACTTTTTTGAGTGCCTGAGTAATTCCCACTTCAAAATATTAACCTTAACGATCTTTGGACTCACAATTTAACTTTGGAATACGTTCAATGGTACCTTACTGATAGAGATGATAAAGAATTTCATCAAAGAATGATGAAAAATATTGCATATTCACATCTCAAAGAGTCTTATAGCAAAAATGGCACAAAAATAGGTGAAATTCATAACAACTATTGATCCTTCCCCTTTTCCACTTTATATCATGGTCGTCGACATGTTTCCTTAGTGTAATTGTAAAGGAGAAGCACAAAAGCAAGTCTCAAACACACGTGAGCCTTCCATGTACCTTGCGCCCAAGAAAAATGGCTTTTGGATTATGAAAATTCTCAATGAAAAAAGGAGCCAACGGAAGCCTCCACATGTCTTAATGACGCATTTTGAGATGGTCCCCAAAAGTAGACACCCCAAATAAGCACGGGCTCAACACATGTATTATTCCGGAAAAGTTTGTTAAAAAGTTGAAGGTTCAGTGGAAGGTGCCATGTGTCTCAGGTTTGAGACATTCTCCTTTGTCTGTTAAAAAGTCCAAGCAAAGGGTAGAGTAAGTGAAAGCCTCTAAGTTTCCTTCTGGCACTTCTTCAAAATAAAAATTAGGGGTCAGTCCGCAAAAATGTGCAGTCCCTCAACATGTCCCAGGACCTTTAGAAAGTTTCTTGAAAAATATAAGTATGGGAAGACCCAACGGAAGCTTCCACGTGTCTTCATGGTGCAACTTCGAGATGGTGCCCAAGAGCGGAGACCCTGAATAAACGCGGGCTCACCATGTGTCCCAGGCCTTAGAAAATTACTTTGAATGTTTAAGTACAAAGCGTTGTTGGCAGAAGCCTCCACGTGTCTCCCTATTGTAATTGTTAAGGTGGGATCTTGAGGCGGATCCTCAAATGAGCACCATCCCACCACATGTCCATGGCCCACCATAACTGTACTGGCTATATGGAAAATTTGTCTAGTTCTGTGAAAAGTAGTGGAATCCTCCACGTGTCCCCCTGGTGAAACTCTAAGGAGAAATGAAAAGGTGAATTTGCAAACGAGCATAGTTTCTCCACATGGACAAGTTTTGCGTTGAAGCGAGCCATATAATTTTTAGAGTTCCCTACTGAGCCGCATCTAACCAAAAAGGGCCACATTTCCTTTTATGCAAAGATGTAAATTTGATGGGAAAAACACACCCATTAAAATGTAAAAATGTAGAAAAACCACCATTTGAGCCTATAAATGAATCTTTCTTCAAGGAAAAAGAATTTATAAATTTTACAAGGCTCAAATATGATATTCCAAGCTACATTTAATCACATTTCCACAGGTATTTGGGAAAAAAATAGTAAGGAAAAAAACATGAGTGTGGAAAATGGAAATAAAGGAACAACCTGAGTTTTACACCCAATTTACAGATTCCTTTAGATGGAAAGAGAATCAAAAAAAAAATTCAGGACATTTAAGTGGTCCTCGACCAAGGAAGGGACTGGTCATGGAAATCAAATGGAGGATATAGTCTTCAACCACCAACATGGGGAGACAGAAAACCTGACAGAGGCCAAAATTTAAGGAATTTCATGAAAAAATGGGGTGAGACTAATTTGAGCACCAATAGGTCCCATGTCACCTTTTAATGTATGTGATAAAATATCCTTGTAACATAAACAAAATACCTCTCTAGCCTCACGGCTACATCAACAACATTGAGAAATAATACATCTACATAGAATCAACAATTGTCATCGAAAATTAAGTAATTCTATCATCTATCAACACATCAAATAATTTTATTATAACATTCATGAGATTATAATTATACTTACAACATCCACAGTATAATGTGTCAGTATCAAATCCAAATAGTGCAAATCACATATACCAAACCATCTACCAATGTCATCTAGTGTATCATAATCAAAATGTGAATCCCATCATGTCAATAGTCCAAATATCTAAATAGTCTATCATCTACTCATCAATGTATAATAATCAAAATGTCTAAGTATCAGTCCAAAGAGAATATCACCATAATGAAAATAGTGTCGAAGAGGAGTGGGTACTACATCCCCCTTCCCTTAGACTCGACTTCGTCCTTTAAGTCACTGAAATAGGTGAGGAAACTGGGCCCATAACGATGTAGAATCCTCCCATGTGGCTATAGTCTCATCATAACTATCCCACTATACTCGCACCTGGTCAATCTCGCGGCCTCAAAGGCCTAGGGTCCTACGCTTGAGATCCAGAGTCACATGTCCCTACTCATGCACCTGCAATGTGGTCCAATCCAAGACATGAGAGGGATCTTTAATGTATCTTCTAATAATATAAACATGAAATAAATCGTGCACGTGAGAACAATTGGGTGGTAAGGCTAGACGATAAAGCAAGGGACTAATCCGCTCCAAGATCTAGAATGGACCCATGAATCAAGTAGCTAACTTAGATCCTTTTCCATAATAAACAAGGATTTTATGAGGTCTAATACGAAAAAAAAAACATTCGTTCCAACCTCATAGCTTCGGTCAACTCTCCTCTTACTTTCATATTTCTTATGGTTATCTTGTGTCTCGTTAAGCCTTTGTCTGATCAAAACAACTTCCTACTTCATGTCCTATAACAAAGCTGGCCCAAGAGATACTTTGTCATCAAATCTGTCCCAAGTCAGTGATTTCCTACAAACCATGCAAGAAAGTCCCTGAAATAGATCCATACTAATAAAACTCTGAAAATTTTTTCTATAAGAAAACTGCACTAGGTAAAAATGATCCTTCCACCTCAACTGATGGTCCATAACATACATCCAAAGCAGGTCCCCTAACATCTGATTTACCCAATTTATTTTTCCATCTATCTCTAGATGAAAAGTTGTACTGAAATTGATACTCGTCACAAGGGCATGTTGCATAGTAGTCAAGAAATGAGAGGTGTATAAGGGATCACAGTCACGAATAATCTTCCATGGAATCCTATAAAGTCTGACAATCTCATCTAAGTATACTCACACCACTGCTCTAACTGTATAGGTGGCTTATACCAGAGAAAAATGATCCACTTTCACCAATCTATCCATTGTGACCATGATCGCATCGTGGTGGTATCTCAATGTCTGTAACCCTACTATGAAATCCATGGAAATGGTGTTCCATTTGCACTCTAGTATATCATGTGGGTAGAGAAGGCCAACTAGATGTTGATGCTCAACCTTCACCCTCTGACACTCTAAACAAGATGACACTAATTGATCTAAGGCTCTCTGAAGACCTTTCTAATGGTATATCTATCTCAAGATGGTGTGCATCTTCTGTACCCCTAAATGTACTAAATAAAGTGCACAATGAGCCTCTGCTAAGATATCCTATCTCAAATCTCCATCTCAAGGTACATAGATATGACCTCTGTTTCTGAGAAGTCCATATGAATCTAATGAAAAACCATCAAACTTTCCCTGAAGGGGTCTTTGAGACTTAATATATGATCTAGTTGCGAGGTAGAATCTATCTTGTGGAAGTTGTTACAAAATCCTACTCCACAAATTTGCATCATACCCACTAAATATTCCATAAGCAAGTGTTTCCATCTACTTAGAGTCTCAACAATGACATTATCCTTCCATTTCACATAGTTTATCTCCATGTCATATGCACATAGCAACTCTGTCCAACGCCATTGACGAGCATTGAGATTGGGCTACGTGAAGAGGTGACATAAGCTCAAATGCTATGTACTGAGAATAAACCTCCTGTCAAGAAGGAAATGATGCCAATGCATAGAAACATGCACTACTTATGCAAGCCTAAGGTTATGATTCAGATAAAAGATATGATAATCATTGAGTTTGTGATACTTATAAGAAACCACATCACCCTCCCACATTAAAAAACCATCTAAACCTGCCAAGGAAGTATCTATAAACATAAAGAAATCCCTTTAAGGATCCGGCACTCCAAGAATTGGTGTTGTCGTAAGGCATCCCTTAAGTGTATTGAAGGGCTGCTCACATCCATCAAACCAAAAATACTTCTTCCCTTTCCACTGAAGGGGAAGGATGGGGTGCGCAATTTGAGAAAAGTCCTGAATAAATCTCATGTAGTAACTTATCAATCTAATGAAACTGCATACCTCGATCACATTGGCGGCATGAGACAATGCATAATAGGTATAATCTTGGAAGGATTGACTGCGATACCTTCCCTAGAAATGATGTCACTAAAGTACATAACCTCTGACTGGAAGAAGGCACACTTCTTAAGGTTCCCATATAGCTGCTGCTCATGAAGACACTACAGAACCTGTCAAAGGTGCTCCTCATGCTCCTCACTCACACATGAGTAAATTATAATGTCATAAAAAAACATGAGCATGAAGCTATCCAAAAACATTTTGAAACTCATGAATACTACAGGGGTGTTCGTTAGAACAAAATGTACCACCGTGAACTCAAAGTGGCCATATCTCATGTAGAAAGCTATCTTGTGAATATCTGAATCCACAATCCAAAGTTAATGGTATCCTGAATTAAGATCAATTTTAGAAAATAAAGTGGATCCCTTCATCTGATCAAATAAATCATTTATGTGCAGAAGGGGGTAACAATTTTATATCATTACTTTGTTCAGTTTCATGTAGTCCACAAAAAAACACACAGATTCATCCTTTTTATTCAAAAAGATCATTAATGCAACCCAAGGAGAAACACTAGGATGGATTAGGCCTTTCTCAAGACAACCCTCTAACTTCAAATTGAGCTCATATAGCTCAGGTGTAATCATCCTAGATGGTGCACGTGAGATAGGTTATGCTCCTAGAAACTAATCAATATGAAATTTGATGTCATGTAGGGGAGGTAACCCTCAAAAATCATTATGAAAGACATCGAAGAACTCCTGTAAAATGAGGTGGTCATCAAGTGATTTCCATGATTCTCATCTTCTATTCGGTCACTAACAGTGATGGAAAATAAATGACAACCTCATCACACACCACTTAAGCTACATAACGGATATGGTGCAAATAGAGATGGGTTTCCTGACTCCATAAATAACTTACTCCACTCCCAAATCATTTGCACAATATATAACCTTGTTATGACAATCAACTCTTTCTCTACACAAATACAACCAATCCATGACCAAGATAAGCAATATGAACCTAAGGGAAGGATACAAAGATTCAAATTCATGGTAAAGGGTCCATAATTCACTACACACTCCTTAACTAAGGATTCCATTGAGAGTTTAGCTCTACAATCCATCTCAACATCCTAAGTAATGCACTACCTAACTGCAGCTAGCCTACATCACTCTACTAAATATGGATAAATGAAAGAATTCGATGAGCCTAAATCAAATAAGATAGGGGTAGAAATACCACCAATGTTACTTGTGGTCCCTATCACCATGACCTTGTTCTCTATCTAGTAGTTCTTGACCACAACTTAGATGTTGTGGCTCCTAGCCATGTAACCAACCATAGGTTAAGAAACCATTACATTACCCTGATTTGTAGGGTTCAGAGGGAAATCTCTCTAATGATAACCATGTACACCACACACATAGCAACTACATGTCCTCTCCACTAAGAAAATACTCCTCTAGGTGGCTCGGTAGTCTATGTTATATAACTTGATGATCATGTTATAGATCTTTGTGGGTGTTGTGGTGGACATAATCTTGTTGAATGTGATCGAGGTGGAGCTTTTTTCCTATTTCACCCATAGCAGGAGGTCCCATACTACACCCTCTCTAAGCATCATGGTCCTATGAAGGCCAAAAGGGTGGTCAAGTCTATTGATGTTTCTGAGGAGGAGGCCTAAAGGAAGACTATGTTGTAGTGTGTCCACCACAAGGAGGAGGAGATGATCCCCTCAACTTACTATCTTGTAACTATTGTATGTGGTTCTTCACTCTGTCATGAGTCTATTGAGTCTTCCCCCTAGTTTCCTCTTCAATATAGGCCTTCTCCATGGCCTCTGATAGAGTATGTGGGAAATGAATGTGCACTACAAAACCCAAGTCTAAGTTTAGGACCATGATGAACCTATGAACTCTAACCTACTCATCCTGCATGTAATCCACATACTAAAGCAAATCGAAAAACTGACCCTCATACTCTGCCACTTTCATGAAAGCCTTTCACAGATCATGAAACTCATTGACTCGATGTTGGATTAATCTCCTGGATATTTATCTACTCCTAAAGGACTCCTTGAAGATCTCCCAAGTAATTGTCTCATAATATACATGGAGCTTCTACTCATTACTCCACCAAATTATGGCTTTTTCTCCCAGAAGGTGGATAGACACACGAGCTTTCGTGTTTCTAGTGCAAGGACATAGCTTAAAGCATCCGCTCAAGCTAAGAAGTCGTGCCTCCTCCTAAAATCCTCCCGTGTCTCGAAAAAATCATAGCAGATGTAACTTCAGTATCTTTCTAATGTGATCTGCCACTGACAAATGTCAGCTCCTAGATCTCTCTCCATGAACATCCCTTAGCCTAGGGCTCCTAGATTTGTCTTTGTGTCTCGAAGCTCTATCTATATGCTCTCTAGGTGGTGAATCATGTCCAAACAACTCCGTGTGGGAGTGTTCTTCCCTATCCTAGGCACTGTGATGTGAAGGTGCACGAGCCTCCACTAATGGCTCTTCGTTTTGTCTACTAGGTCACCCTCTTAAAGAACCTCTGAGTAAAGTGGCATTACCATCTTGTAGTGTCTACAGTATCTGAGACAATATGGCTACTACTGTTTGATCTGGGGGTGGTAGATCTAGGCTCATGTGAAACGATCCCTCATCTAGTCTGTGCCTCCTACACAGACCAAGATGACAGTGATTTTATGATCATCTAGGCTTTGTTTTAGTTTTATAAGTTTTATACATTTTAAAACATCATGCATGTTGTGCGTTCTAGGTTTAGAGTTGTGCTAGATTTTCTTTTTGTGTTTCACGTTTCTAAGTGTGCTCGGAGTCCAAGCATTGAACCCATGAGTCTGATACCACATGTAATGCTTGTAAATTTCTACTCTCAAAATAAAGAGAACTAATAAATTGATAAACTGTTTACGGTAATAATAATAATTATTATTATTTTTAAAAGTGTTTGCGAGGTTAGGTATTTTCACACTTAATAAATTTCTCGGTTAGAGGCTTTCTACACAAGCTTGTAAATAAAGGAATTAAATTAATAATTAAATATTATAATTTACTTCCTAAGCCATATTTATATTTTAAATCATCTACTCAATTTAATTAGTTAAATTAGTTATCAAACACCTAAAATTACATTATTTTGTAACTCAAAGGTTAATTGTTTTACCTAGCCACTAAGTGGCCACATTCACCCCATTACCTATATTCTTTATTTTTATTTAAAGTTACATTACCGCAAAATTCCTTCCTACTTAAATAAGGTAGGGTAGGACTGAATCTATCTTAGCCCTTAGATTTAGGGTGCCCTAAATTTCCTTATGGTTCTCTTTCTTAATTTCTATTTTCCCCAAACAACCTGATTTACTCTTTTCTTGTTTGTAGATTTTGGAAGAGGAGCAAGAGGAGCCATGATATCATTTGATGAAAAATCAAAAAACCCCCAAATGGTCTAGATTTTTGTGTAGCATTTGGTGCCATTTGCATAACATTGGACCGTCTCTCAAAGTGTGGGACTTGGAAACTCGAGATGATCCTCCAGAGAAAGTTGGTTCTTATTCCTAAACTACCTGCCACAAGCTACTCCAATGCAAGGAAAGATAAACTATCCTAATCTAACCATTCCAAGGAACCAAAGAGACAGAGAGAGTGAAAGAAATCCTACACTAAAGTGGTGATACACCAAATAAGGAAAGAGGTGAGATACTCTCCCGAGGGAGGATTAAACAGGGGGAAAAGGAAGATGGGAAGCTCAGGAATAGGTGACACAAACTGAGATCCTAATCCATGATGAAAACTCCATGAAACACAACACCCTACACCTAAAAACGTGGAATACATGCACATAAAACATATATTTGAAGGGGAGAGGAATGGGGAAACAAGAAAAAAATGCAAAGGGTTTAAGAAACACCACAAAAATACATTTTATTGCTCTAAATGGGTGCATAGACAATTACATTTTTTCTCAAAGGAAAAAATCCACTTTCCAGGCATAGGAGAAGGTTTTCAACTCAAATGGAGTCAAGAATTTTTTTTACAGAGTTTCCCTACATCCAAAATGTCTCTCCTTCTCAAATGAAAAGTGTTTACAATATATAGAAGTTTAGAACGATGAAAACAAGAGAGAAAAGAAGGAAAACATACTCTGCTTTGAAAATTCAGCCACCAAGTATTAATGCCTTGTGAATCCACATACAATCTGTCAAATCTACCTCCCCATGTTTATTTTTTCATGTAGGAGAAGGGAGAATGGTGAATCAAATCCAATTTGGGTTGTTGAAACAATTACATTCAGTATCGATGGCTTGAAAGATGTTTTCCTATTTTTCACCCACCAAAGTCTGCTAAAAATAATATTTTATGCTTTCATGATGTAGAGGAGGTCGAGATATTTCTAAAAAGTTAAAAATTTTCAAAAACTAAGATCTGAATCGAAAGATATGTTAATTTGAAATTTTGAATTGTATCCATACAAAAACGGCGAAAAACCAGTTTTACAAAATAGATCCGCAGTTCTAAAATTCATTTTGGCACTTTTTTCACAAAAATGCAAAATTACAAAAAACTTCCCCTAGCCTTGCATGCTCGAAATCATTTTAGCCAAAAGGCTCTGTGGGCCCAAAGTTGAAATTGCACTTTTTTGAGAAAGTGGAAAAACTCCAAAGTTTCCCCATCGGCCCGCTTTCTCGCAGCTGACAAGGGCTTGACACATGGTATCTCTACGCATTGAAGGAGGTGCAACCACTTTTATACTTTATTCCTTCAAAATAAAAAGCTCAAATTTCCAAGTTTCCTCCGATGACCCGCCTTTCTGCTTTGACTTAAAAAACAACCATGTGTCCCTCTTATGAGCTTTAGGAATTTTTCTTTCATTTCCCCCACAGGCTCGCTGGCCCAAAATTACAATTTGTGCCTTTTGCAAAAGTACCAAGCACCAAAATATTTCCCTCCACCCCACCGGTTCGCAATTTTTCCATGGCAAAAATTCCTCCCAAGGCCCGTCGGCCCTTAACTTGCAAAATATGAGGATTTAGAAGGACTTCTTTATATTTTTGGAAAGGGGAAGAAATTTCCTATCTGATGGAAATGGTTTCAAGGGACCTTAACTGATTAAAATGTGTAAAAACTCATATTGAAGAAAAAAAGGGTAAAAATGGTGTTATTTGACCAAAAATAAGTGTGAGCTTATTTTGGTGAACAAGATCAAGGAGAACAACCATGGATAAATTTCTATTGATATTAGTTGTAATGCTACCAATTTATTAAATATAGAGATCCTACTAGGGATCTGTTTTGTTATTTAAAAAAAAATCTTGCTTTGAGTTCAACTATTTGGGAAACCCCATTCCTTTTAAATCCACAAGTTTTACATATTTCGGAGTCAAAAAATAGATTCAAAGACTTGGAATTTAAAATTTAGTTGATTCCTTGTTGTTGGAAGGTTCCTTCATGTAGTTTTAAGCTTAGATTTTACTTAATGTTAAAACTGGGATTTTCTCATAGATGGATTTTATTCTTCCATCAAAAGTGTAGAAATCGTCACCCTATTTAGGCTGATGGTCCTCTGACCACTTCCCTACCATGGGGTGCAGTTCATCAACCACCGCTCCGCACAGGGTGACAATCTTGTTCTCCGAAAACAAAACCATCAACAATACATTATTTTCATGGTTTTTCTTCTTAAGTTGGTTTTAAATGTAATATTGATTTTAATGAGGGTGGTCTTCCATTTACTGGTTACTATATTGATAGTATATATAGTTTCCTAATTCCAATTACATAACATCAACTCAATCTCTATTCTAACCCTTTCAATAACATGTAAAAATGAGTATAACATTACTACAATTCATTCTCTTTCATATATTCCATTTTGCCAACAAAAAAAAACAAGAATTCAACACAATCCCTTTATATACATCTTTTCTATTTCCCAAAAATACATGTAAATATAATGCAACTTTAAATGCATACAAATTTAGGAGAGTTTCATTTCAAGCAACTTTACAGTTGAGCTTTCCTTTCACTATAACATTAGAATAAAAATTTGGAAACTAACAATTTTCCATATCATTCTTTTATAATGCAAGGACTTAAAATGCTTTTCTTTCACTAAGACTAATCCTTTCCAAAAAGGTAAGAAACAAAGAGATTATTCTATATTCACCAACTCATTTCAACTTTTAATAAATGAAATATTACAACTTTCCTTCAAACATACAAATTATAAAAATCTCCACTCGAAGTGGGAATAATAATATGATCAATACAACATAGATGTTTTTCTAAAAGACCAAAACACAAGTCTTATTTTCATGTCTTCTCCCCAACCTTGTAGGTTCAAACTTGCACTCTTTAATCTTTCAAAAACTTTGATTATAATACAAAGAAAAGGGGGAATAGTCAATGCTATCTTCCCAACCCTTAATGTAATAAGAGGAGAAGAAATCCCCTTCCTTACCCCCGAGCCCCAATCAAATAATAATGAGAGATCTAGAGCAACATTTGAAAATTTTTTACAATCATGCTTCAACAAAAACATACAATCCAAAAAAAATCAACACATCTAAATGGACATATTCAAAAACATTTACACCTTTCTCAAACAACACATAGGTTTGACATCATACAAAATGGAGCAAGGTATATGGGAACTACCTCCTTTTTCCTCCCAAGTGAAGTAGGAGTTTCACCCAAAGCGCCATGTGCACAATACAAAAAATAAATCATCCTTATCTCTCCCCTTACAAGTATGCAAAAATATGACCATGATTTCCTTTTCACTTCTGGTAGGTGAAAATCCGAATAACTCTCCCTAAAAAATGCATGCCTGAAAATTCCCTTTTCCCTCCCAAATGGTCCCATACTTCCATCTCCCACTCCCTTCTTAAGGCATACTACCCAAACACAGAAAACAACAATCACAACACTAATCCAATATTCAACTAGAACAAATTTTTACATCTACAAATGCATAAATAATAATAATAGACAAAGAAGGAGAGCCTAACTCTCCATAAAGATTCAAATAGTCTTCACTCCATAAGATTTTTGACACATTCAAGCCAAGCACACTCACAAAAGTAATTCCAATAAGCACCCAATTCCAAAACGTGCAAAAGAAGGAAAATGAACAAGTAACCTAAAATCCTTTAAATTCAATCAATAAATAGAAATGGGATGTGAGGATGATGAGGTAGCTCCATGTAGGATGTCTACTTCATCATACCTCCATTCCAACACACAAGTCAAAACACCATGCCTGTGAAGATATTAAATGAACATGTAAGACTTATGACAAGCCCACCTGACACTCTAACTTGCACACCAATGCCTACCAAGGACAAATTAAATGTGGTAAGTAGGAAAGTGCAAATTATTTTCACTTTTTTCCCTAAAAAATGCATAAACAAGTCTAAAATTAACTCCCCATGCCATAGGTATGGTTGTTGGGTGCATTCAAGAGGCATGAAACAAGCTTAACTTGTCCCACAATGCCTGCCAAACAAGCCTCCCAAGTCAAAATCCAAATTTTAAAGTCGAGGAAGAGTAAACAAAACAAAATTCCAACACAAATCCTACTTACATCGAAAACATTTCAGAGGACCATCTACCCTCCTAATTATCCAATTTTCACATCCTTGTTTTAGTTAGCAAATTAAGTTGAATTAGCTAATTAAGACACATTAATAATTCCTAATAAAGTTGCACTACAATTTCAAAAAATTAAATACATATAACACAATATAAAGCACACACAAAATCAAAAGAAATGGAAAGCAATACACCCCATGGCCACACATGTGAGGTCACCCCCCATGGAAAACCTCCTGAACTAGGCATGTAATAAACACCACATAAACATTAAACACAATTGTCAAATTTGGCCATGTTTGAAAAAACCCAACATCCTTCTTTTGGTTGGTCCCATATCCTATTTCAATGTATGTGATAAAATATCCCTACAACACAAATATAATACCTCTCTAGCCTCACGGCTGCATCAAGAACATAAAGAAATAATATATATAAAGAAATCAATGATCATCATCCAAAATTAAGTAATTCTATCATCTATCAACATATCAAATAATTTGATCCTAACATCCATGAGATTATAATTCTCCTCATAACATCCAGAGTATAACATGTCAATATCAAATCCAAATAGTGCAAATCACATATATCAAACTATCTACCAATTTCATGTAATGTATCATAATCCAAATGTGAATCAAAACATGGCAATTGTCCAAATATCTAAATATTCTATCATCTATTCGTAAATGTATCATAATCAAAATGTGTAAGTATCAGTGCAAAATTAATATCAACATAATGAAAATAGTGTCGAAGAGGATTTGGCACTACAGATGGGGGCTTCAAAATTACTAATATTTAAATTAACCTCAATCGAGGCTAGTGGTTTTTTAGTGAAACGTGGAAACCTTAAAATCTCCAAAAAACATTGTCAACAATCCCATTTTGTGCCATATCTTCTCAAAAGCTCACCACTCTCATAAGCTATCCAATATATTGCATTTAAATTGTACAACGTTTTGAAATATATAAAAGTTTTGGCGTAGTTTTTGGCCTTTTGAAAAGTAAGTACAAGTGCTGATGGTATTATCTATGCAAAACCATCTTATTGTGACCAGAATTGAAGAGATGTTCAGGGAGTGTCATTTTCCAAAATCTGTCTTTAAGAACAGGGTGCTATCATGCCCTGCCACAGGTACCACCCTACCTGCCATGTTGTTCATACTTCACAAAGATATCAGCTTGCCCTCCATTTGGAATATCTCCTGCACAGTGTACTATCTGCCCCACGGGATCATCTTAAAAGAGGGGATTCCCTCCAAATTCGACCAACTCCCAATCAATATCCTCCCCCAATGCTTTGAAACCCAACCACATTTGTTTTCTCCTTGTAGCACTTGGTTGTACACCCTTCAACTATAATGGGGAGTAATTGTAAGGAAGGAAGAAATATGCAAATAACCATCTCTGAGTAAAAATTCATGATTCCTATCTCACTTAGACAGAGGATCTCTCAAACTTAATGGTATGTGAGTTGTTCTCACAATGTCACTTTACAAATATATTTAATTGAATTTTTTACATAGTCTAGAATAAACATAATAGTCACATGCTAAATATATTCATTATAATTGTTCATTTCTTAATTACTTTTTATTTACACGTAATACTAAAACACCCATACAAATTATGTGAGCACTAAAAATATTTGCTCCATTAATCACATAATAGTTGTCATTCCTTTATAATCTATAAGTCAATATACCAATTCTTAGACCTACATAATATTCCTATTGATATTTGATGGAGGGATCTAAGCAAGTGTTCTGGAAGCTATACATCAAGGTAAATCAAAATGCAGCCTTGAGCAAAGAATGAATCTTAGGAAGGACAAGTGTCCTCCTGGTTAACATTGAACCATGTCTATCATTCTCGCTTTATTCACGTGAGCATAAAACATGCTGATAGGGGAACATATCAAAAAATGGGGAAACATCAAGATTTTCAACATGTTCTACATCCAACATTTAATATTATTATGTTAGGATTTGGAACATATGAAACCATTCACATTTCCAAGTGTAAGTTGTTCTTCTAGTGCAAGGATATGCACCAAGTTCATTAGCTTGTTTTTTTCACTCACTTGGGAGCATTCAATTAATAATATTGGAGAGTATTTTTTGCTTCCAGTTTTTTTACCTTGAAGCACAATAGATATTCGGTAAAGGTTATTGATGTAAATTTTATCTAGTTTTATTTGATTTTTTATTTTTTAGAATGGTTGAAACACCATTTATATGCCCAACGCTACTTAAATCCTTTTTGAATATAACTATGACAGTGATACACTCATAATAGGTTTACTAGTATCTTACACATCTACTTGCATGGGATTTAGGTTACATCTATTCCTAGAATGGTGATTTTATACATCCATGTTACCATATTTAATTAAGTATATTTGAAATTTGAAATCAGGATATTATGTTATTTGTTAATGCTACATAAGGATCCTGAGGCCACATATTTTTTCAGATATTTTTTATCAGATGGATATGTTCACATGCTTCAACATATTTACATACATATGGTTATTCCTATGTTATTATCATTTTCTTTCTCATTCATATCATTAGTAGGTCAGCCTCATTGGTGTGCTTAAGATAGTTTGGAATGCTACCTATAGGAGACCCAAGTATGTAGTTAAGCATAGATTTAATTACACTCAACTTCTTCCATATTTAGGCACTTCCATGAGGTTTCGAAGCGCAAGAAAATGGTTAAGTTATTTTACTTGCATATTGAGGAAAATTCCATATTCTAAATCTCCCTATCCTTGATAGAGGAAGACATGTTGCTAGAAATTCTTATAGGCTTTGGCTTCACACCTTGTATTTACATTGTAATCCCTTGTATGTGGTCCAAGTTCTTTTAAACAAACCCATGGCACAATCATTATAAAATCCATTGACACCATGATTTAATTTAGAAATTTTCATCGAAGGATATTTCATTGTGACAAGATGCTAATGTTTCCATTATTTGTAAAAGTCTATCAAAGAAACCATTAAGGTACATCGTATTCAAGGAGAAGCATAATTATAGTGAGCTCGTACATGAATCTATAAAATAAAGGTCATGTATTTGATAACAAGGTAGAATCACAAATCCATATCGAAAGGGGGATAGTTTTCCTTGCACCCAGGAATTTATATGAACCAAGTGTTGGTGCATACATAGGGTTGGCAAGGATAGAATCCATGAAAATGAGGCATGAGAAAAAACTTTTAATGATTTCAACAAGGGAAAGCAGATTTGAAGTAGGGTATGGAAAGACATAACAGATACAAAGCTATATATGTTTTCCATCTAATATATCTCATGGGATTGTAACCAGATACCAAGGGCATTTACATGATACGGGATTTAATGATTTCTTATAAGGACGATAGTGCAAGAATCTATTCTTGCAAGGCCACAAAGGTAGCACGTGTGGATTTTTTAATAGAGATAAACATGAGAATCCATATATTTTCAATGGGTTAGCAGACTAATATTTGATGACCATTAAGGATTGTGCAATAGTATGAAGGCACTATTAGACAATTCTTGAAAAGGATAAAGGAGTGGGAAAGGATTAATACTTATGCTAAATTTGTAATCTAAGGAGAATAATACCAAAAACATAGCAAACAAATGACACTCAAGGCTCCGTTTTTTAATTGAAATTCACATTACAGACTAGTAATGATTTACAAACCTTGCAACCCTACCAATAAACATTGCATAATTTGAGTTTGACATTTTAGTCGAAATTGGGGAGAAATGTAACTCTAGAAGGATATTAGAACATGAGGAAATTATTGTAGTGTTGATACAAACATATATCAGATGTAGGATAAAAAGATCACACCTTACATTACGTGTTATAATGATATGTTGAATAATATTTGGGTTTAGATGCTCAATGCATGAAGTCTACATGCATAATAAAACATCCAAAGCATTTGGATGGTAGTCCACCCTATTGATCTTTTAGGAGTGCTATAGAGATGTAACAACACCCGAAGGTAATATCCACCGACTGGCAGCCCTAAATGATTTCCATGTCTCTAATTTCTTTTGAGGGAAGTTGACTTGTAGACTCTGTTACGCCCTATGATTAAATACAGTAAATTCTTTATTCTATATATTGAGTCTTTTATGCATAGGCTAGAAATAGTAAAGAGATACAAAAAAGTTTAAACCCTAAATAAAAAGTCAATGTACCATGTATAATAGTTATATTGATGAACACATAATTTTCTAATCCTAAAAACTACGATGTCTTAAACCAGCGATCTTCCATGTAGTAGTGTGTATGTGAGTGCGTAGTGAATTGTGGGATAGTCAGATCATGTAAAAGTGATAAATTTATCCCACCTATGTTGTAATTAGATTTATTATTAATACTCCATCGGAATATTGATGTCTTTGAAAATGCAGGCATTAATTAATATGCCTAGATTGAGTCTCCTGTAAAAGTTATTGAGTAGCATCAAATGTTTAGCAGGAAAATTAGTGATTTTAGATAGATGTTAGTGAGTGAGATTTAATGTAGCTAGGGAAGGTTAATCTAACTGGCCCTCTGTCACTCAGAATGAGGAGAAATTTATAGCACCCTAAATAGGAATAGGTCTATCCTAATTAATTTGAAAGCAGTGCCTTTCAACTAACAAAGGTGACGTTAACCCTTTGTTATCCAATAGAAGTAAATTATGTTAGGATTAATGGGGAAGTTAATTAATTGATGAAGTGCTTAAGAATTAGTACCATTTATATAACAACTATAGAGGTGAAATTGCAACAACAACCTAATTCTCACGATGTCTATAACATCTAACAAAAATAATTGACGAGTGTTTTCTAAGTAACCCCTTCAGGCCATCTCATCATGTACATTAAAACTTTGTTTCTTTAACCTCTTTTCATGCATTTGGTAGATTTTTGAGAAGAAAAAGGTTTTACCTTCGTGTCATTCATACAGGACAAAACCATCTTTAAGTAATGGGTAGGATATCCAAGTCATTAGTGAATGATTTTAGAGTTTGTGGCTTCCATTTATCTTAATAAGTCAGCATCATTATTTTTACCATTTCTTTGATAAATTTAAAAAAAATAAAAAAAAAAAATAAAAAAATGCTTCAAAGAGATTTATATTTATGTGAAATTAAAAAGAATAAGTTAAATCATTAAATTGGTTGCCTAGATCACCAGTTTTCATGCGTACTTCATGGATATAAAATGATGATGCTCTAGTTGGATAACATCACTAAACTTTATCAATCTCTATTTTATCACGCCTAAGATACCCTCAAAGGCTAAATAAAACAACCTGATAATCAGGCTATTGTGTCGCAAGTAAATTTGGTGGAATGGAGTCCCTCAATCCTTCAACACTGCCACCAATGAACAGCTACCACCCCTTGTTTGTCTTTATAAAACACCTACATATATAAATATAACACAAGGATTTAAGATCATGGGTTATTCACATTAAACATTTCATTTGGTTAAAAACGTCGGCAAATGTAGTGCACTGAACAATAAAAACTACTTGAAAAACATTAAGAAATGAAGAAAACACAAATTTTGCCAAAAAAATAATATAGATTAGCTCAATTTTGGTTAAATTTATCAGCAGGGGAAATTTTCTCAAACAATATCAGAGCTTGTTAATGGTTGTACACTCGCAACCACCTTGACATGATAAAATTTAACACAAAAGAGATAAATGGGTTTTTTCAAATAGTTTCTCAGAAAGATAGGTTTGATCAATATTTTCTTATAAAATTAGTTCTGACCTCTAGCACTCCAACATTCCAAACTCCAACCTCTTCCACATAAAAAATTATGCCATTTATAACATTTTACAATAGAGTTTTCTCCCCAAAAAACCCAAACATTGAGTGCACCAGTGCTCGTCATGATCCCAATCACGATTCCCATAATAAAATCTATAAAAATTTATTAGGTACTCAGGGGGTAGATCTCCTCAAACATCTCCCACATTCATATCCCTCCTCTGGTAGATCACTCTTCCTTTTACTAGACAACCACTTCCGCCCCTAATCTGTCCAATATGTTTCTTTGCGTGCCCGGGAAGGAAAAATGGAAGATCAGGTCAAGATTAGAGATCAGATCTCATCTTAATGGTAAAGGATGTCCCCGGATTTTCCTCACCAAACCAACATATCAACAGGTCCTTCACGTGCCAAGGAAATAAAAATTGGGTCGAATTCGATAGTCAGATTGCATATATAATGGTGAGATATGTTTACAGACCTTACCCACCAAACTAGGCTACCAGATTAATGTTCCTCCTCATTTGGTGTGCAGGAGACTCCAACAAATCATAAAAAGCCACAAGAATATAAATCCTGAGGAGATTTGGTGTAAAAATGGTGGAAAAATCAGATACAGATGCACAACTGCCATTGATTTCTATTTTGAATTTGGACCGTCCACATGGGAGATTTACTTTTAAGATGGGCCTGTGTGTTCCCTTTTTCCTTTTGCAACTTTTGGAAAAATGTAAATTTTTCACATTTTCTTCCACACCTCCACCTTTGAGAAATGATCCTGACACATATCCTAAAGTGGGTCCAAGAGGAACCATGGCCAAATTATGCTATTTCACCTCTTTTTTGGAAAAAAGGATTTTTTTCCAAGTTTCCCCTGCAACTCCACCTTTCTTTTTCTAGCCTCTGATGTGGGTCCAAGTGGAACAATGCTTCATTTTACAATTTTAACTCCTTTTTTCATAAAAGGGAAGTTTTCCAAATTTTCCCTGAAAGTCCACACCTTTGCCGTTGACTGGGGAAAAACTTTAACTATTCTCTGTCGAGTCTATGGGCCATTTTGTTGTTTTAATCTTTTAGGAGGCAAAAAATCCAAGTTGCTTGCAATGGTCCACTTCCCCGCCCCTTTGACTTTTCAAATCCAACCTTGACCTTTCTCTTATTAGGCTTGCAGGCCATTTTCATATTTTAATCTTTTAGGAGGCAAAAATCCAAGTTGCCCCGATTTTTCACTTCCCCACATTTTCACTTTTCAAACTACCACGTGTTATAATAGCGTATCTTGAGATGGTCCCAAAAATTTGAGACCTTGAATGAGCACGGGCCCGCCATGTGTCCTGGCTCGGAAAAATTGTTTGAAGGCTCAAAGCTCAGCGGAAGGCGCCAAGTGTCATACTCCAGGCAGTCTCCTTTGGCCATTGAAAATTCCAAGAAAAATGCAAAGTGAGCGGAGGCCTCCAAGTGTCCTCCTGGCGCTTCTTTAAAAGAATCTGAGTGAGCGCAGGCTCGCCACGTGTCCCTGTTCTCCACCAAACTATTTTAGCTACATAAAATTTATCTAAGTCTGGGCAAAGTTGTGGAAACCTCCACGTGTCCTCCCAACACTACTCCAAGGCCAAACCAAAAATTAGATCTTCAAACAAGCATCGTTCCTCCACATGGACACATTTTAAGTTAAGGTGATTCATAGAAAATTTGAAGTACCCAGCTGAGCTGCGTCCAACCAAAAGGTTCCACATCCCCTATCGATGCAAGGATGTAAATTTAACCGGGATAAACACCCGACAAACCGTAAAATACAGAAAAATGATCATTTGATCCCGAAAATGAAAATTTCTCCAAGGACAGAGAATTTAGAAATGTTACAAGGCTCAAATACGTCCATCAGAGACGCATCAATTCATTTTTCTTCAAGTATTTAGGGCATAAATGACAAGGAAAACAAATCTCGATTGTGGAGAACGGAAAACATGGGAGAACCTGAGTTTTTAAATGAACGGAGAATGGGAGACCCAAATTATAGACCTTTTCCAAAGGAACAAAAAAACAAGGAGAAAACCACAGAAACATAAGTGATCTACGACCTAGGAATAGATTAAAAATGACAACAAAGATTAACCAGGCACAACACAGGGAAAAAGAAAGTGATAGAGGCTCGTAAATCGATAGATTTTCAAAGGAAAACTGGGGCGAGACTATTTTGAGCACCAACACTCTGTAGCCCCACTAACCCCTGAGACCCGTCGACTGCTACCAATAATGAGGGCCTTTTCACAAACCCCACCAAACCCTTGCAGTTTCAAATCTTCAAAAACATCGTTGCCCTTTGTAGAAGTGGACATAAACCCCAATTTGGATCCATTGTTAATCTCTTCACCCACAAATCCAGAAAAGGTGCATTCATCCCAAAATCAACCGCTGACACAAATCGAGAAGGGGGGCCACAAGGTTGAAGTTCATCTGCGGAGCCAACAATAGAGCCATCGACACGAGAGAGGATAGAAAGGTCGCCACTCTCTCATCCTTCGCACTGGAACTTAGGTTTAGGGTTGTTTGACATTTCTGAAGAGCACTTCATTGTAAAAAGTATAATCCAACTTCAAAATTAGAACAATAATGGTTTCATAAAAAAAATTAATTATCAAATCTTAGATCAATTTACTTTTTAAATGATAATTTGATATTTAATTTTAACAAGTTGAAAAGCGAGTTGTAATGGTTGGTGTAGGTTGTTTGGACCCAATCTCTTGTTCTAAGAGGACATTGTAGAATCGATAAAACAATCTGAAAATTTTCCAATAAAAAGTAATTTCAAGTGTATGATCAAATAATTTTATGTTGAACTAATAAACTAATATTCATGTTGTTGTACAATATTTTTAATCAAATTGATCACAAGTTTATTCAATCAGCATATTATTTCATGAAAAATTAAACAATTAATGATGTACTGAAACTAACACTAAATGCATGTGTTGTGGGAGTGGAGGATTAATCAAATTGTAATATATAGACAATTATTAATCAGATTTATTATCAAGGAAAATATTAAACAATTAAAATTTAATACTTTCTTTCTTGTTTACCATTCATTAAGATAATGAATTATTTAATCAAATATTTTAATAAATATGGATATATATAATATACTACTATAATTCTGAGGGAATCGAGGTTTGTTTAGCAACCCAATGCAGCAAAAATTTTAATACATAATGAGTCCTCTTATAATTTCTATATAAAGTTCTAATAGGCCACTCACAACCTTGTACATATAAATTGGAAGCCAAACAAACTACTTAAACCACCTAAAATAATAACCAAAACCCAATAAACAACGATTTTAATTAAATTCTTCAGCCCTATAATTAATTACATGAAAGGTGCACTTCTAATGAGATAATTTGAATTGAAAATTGTTCCCATTAAACTCCATAGGACATGCTTTCTTCATTTTTAAACTCCACTTGCCATTAAAATTTAATTTAATTTTCAACCCAAAAATATAATTTAATTAAATAAAAAATATCAAATAACAAGGTGTCATTGTTATCATCATGGGCTCCAAAGAAATTACTAGTATTCCTCAACATTAAATAAAAGAGGAAATAATCCATATTTAAAGACTGTAAAGAAATCGAAAAGTCCCTACCAAGTGGACATTAGAGCTGTCTGCTGTTCACAAACAAATATTATTAGATGCCTCATTCATTTTCTCATACATTTAAATAAGATGCCAACATTTAAAAGGTTGATAAATGGATTTATAGGAAAAGGTGCAATGCACGTGTTTATTTCTATTTAATCAAGAATAAAAATAGATACATGCAACACAATAAAGTAAAACAATCATTTAATGTAATTTTAAAAATAAAGTATTTATTCAAGATCTAATATAAGAAATGCATGTTTTGAAATGACAATGACATGCATCCAAAAATGTGTTTAATGATGTGGAAAGTGTTATTAATGTTTCCGTTCAATAATTAACATTTCAGATCTTTTGATTATAAGGTTTCTTTAATTATGATCTCCATTATTCTCCCAAAAAAAAATTCGTTTTTTGTTTGAGAAAGATGTTACTATATGAAAATATTGAGAAAACAATATATGTTTTAAGATTAGTAGAAATTAGATATTAATAATATTATTTTGATATTTGTAATGCTTTAGGAGAATATTAATATTGTCAAAAAAAATTATTGGTTAGAATAATTTGTTTATTTTAATTATTGATCTAATATAAATTTATGTATTTCAATAATAAATGTTTTAATACCTGATAGTTGTTATTTTTAAATGTTTTCAAATTCTCAATAAATACTTGCCAGTAATAATTATGTTCTATAATTTTTTTATGTCTAATAATAACTGTAATATTGTAAATCTATTCAAATTAAAATCTTATTGATAACTAAAAATAATTTTATGTCTACCTTAAAAATAAGTGTAATATTTAAATAACATTAAATTCAAATTAAAATTTTATTGATAAAATAACATTAAACACGAAAAATAATTAATATTTAACAAAATATTTACGAGTCAAAAATGGGTTACACCTAATAAGAAATTAAGAAATTGGCAAGATGAGTTGTTAATGACCTTTGGGGAATGGTTGGATGTTGGTTTTCCTTCCCTTGGAGTTTCATTCATGTCTCTTGTAAGATTTATTGAATATATTTTTTATCGGATTGCTTTGTACAAAGGATATGGGCACTTTCAAAACCCTCTTTGTTACCTAATAAAAAAAGAAGAATGGTGTAAAGGTAAATTGGTAGAATTGGATAGCATATTTTCTAATTCTAACATAGATACTACTTGATGAAGAAATATGGTGCCATTTAGAGGATGGGGCATATATAAGTTGGAAACTAAAAAAAATGGAAAAAGAGACAATAGTATGGAGATAGGAAAAGGAGGACGATTGGTGGGTTATTAAACCCAAACCAAGGACCTAAAGGTGAGTAGAAAAAAGATATAAAATGGAAAAGAGAAAATAGTATGGATTAAGAAAAGGAGGACGATTGGTGGGTTATTAAACCCAAAAGAAGGGGCCAAGGACCTAAAGGTGAGTAGAAAATAGAATTATAAATTTAATTAAGCTACCTAACTAGGTGGAACAACACATAATGGGCATTCCAGTTGGCCAAAAGAATGGTTTTACCACTTAACACATTTTTTGATAACTAAGTTAATAAAATTTGAACATGAATAGTATGATGCAAGAATGTTGAAATAAGTTTGGAATTATTGTATCATTAAAAATTAATTTATTATTAAGCAAAAAGTATTGTTTCGATTATGGTCAATTTTAGAGAATGAACCCCTTGAACTTGCTTTATATCTAAGTGTCGGTTTGTGCCAATTTTTAGAGAAACACGTCCATGTATGCTTTGACCTCACATAGTAAAATCATTTTCAATGTATGCCAATAACATGTTTCCAACAGAATCATGTTCATATCATTTAAATGTAAAAAATCATTTTTTTCTTAATGTGGAGTTTTGGAATTTGTACCTTGTGATGTTGCCAATAACATGGTTCCAAGAAATGAATCATGTTCCTATCATTTAAATGTAGAAAAATCAAATTTTTTTCTAACTGGAGTTTTGAAATTGGATGTACCTTGTGAAGTTAGGACTCTTTCAATCATTTGAAGAGCGTGATTAATGATGTTTTGGCTACCTCTGTTACTCGAACATTGTAAAATATTAGGAACCAAAGTTTCCATCAGACATCCAAAAATAATAATCATGATGCTTGTGGAAAGACAAGACATTTTTAGAAAGAAGACGGAGAGAAACCAAGGGAAAGTTAGGGAACCAAGGATAATATGAAGTGAAAATATCCTTTAAGGAACCCAATAACACTCAAAAATTCAAATCCATGTTGTTCATGTACTAGTGAAACAAACAAAAACAACAAAAGAAGAAAAAGAAAATGTTTTCTTTTGGGTTTCGGAGGTGGCGTGAAATTCAAAGCATTTGAGGAAATCTTATATGGCATCCAAAGTATCAAACGAAAGGTCTTGCTATAGATATGATCTTGCAGTTTCAACCATATGATATGGTGAATCTATCATTGAGTTTCAGTTTTAAGCATTCTAGGTGTGTAGGTCTATATTACTAAAACATGACATACTTGATGTTATGAAGGATATATAGTTAAGTGAGGATCTAAAAAATATGAAGGAATATTTGAATTGCCTTTTCAATTTTATTTAAGAATCCACTTTCAAAATTAGAACAATAATTATTTTGTAAAAAAAAAATAGCTATCAAATCTTAGATCAATCTATTTTTTAAATGATAAAATTTTTTTTATTTTATTATTTAACAATTTGAAAAGTGGGTTATAACGCCCACAAATTTCCCACACAAAACCCAAGATAACCCAATAGTTAGATCTGAAAATTTAATAGAATAATCTTCTTTTATTTAAAACCAGTTGTAACAAGGTAACCTTCAACTAGGTTTAGTTTATTTCTCGGTTAATTTTTTATTCATTTTAATCAACATTTATTTAATATTATTTAATTCCCCAAATCAGCATAAAATCCCCTTGTTACAATCTTTATTTAATTTAGTAACATAGTTCTAAATTCATTTATTAATTTATCATTCTAGCGATGAGTCAAAACTTACCAAGTCACCAACTAATTTATTAAGGTCACAAATTAACTTTGACCTTCTAACACTCCCTTAAGAGGCCTCATTCACAAGCTACACATACATTTCACTTAAAACATATTTCCACATATTTCTCACCTAACTTTTGTAGGGATGAATCACAACCCTTAGATGGATTCAATGAGGGCCCTTGGATCTCAAACTAACCCTAATCGTCTCTATGAAGTGTTCTTATTCATTCCTTTGACTTAATTCCTCATTTTTGTTTTGCAGGTTTTTTGAAGAGGAGAAAGAGGAAAAGCCATGAGAGCAAGAAGAGAAACCATGGAAAAAATTTCATGGCTTTACTTGTAAAGATTTCACTATTTTAATATTGCTCGATAGTTTAATGTAGAAATCCTACAATGGATTTGTTTTGTTATTTAATGAAAACATTTTCTTGTTTTGAGTTCAACAATTGGGGGAAAACCCCATTTCTGTTAATATAATAATTTTATACGCATTTGGATGCCATAAAAAGATTGGAGAGCTTAACACTTAATTTTGATATATTTCTAGTTGTTGGAAGTTACCTTTTAATAGTTTTAGGTTTAGATTTTATTAAATTTTAAATTTGGGTTTCTATAACATACAAATTTTATTTTTTCATCGAAAGTGACGAAACCACCTACCCTACACAGGTCGGCAGTCCTATGACTACCGCTCTTCCTAAAGAGCGGTTCATTGACCGTCACTCTATGTTGGACGACAGGTTCTGAAACCGCTGCTCTGTTTAGGATGATGATTCTGTTCCCCTGAAAAATAAAACCTTCCAAACATGTATTTTTTAACAATTCTTCTAATTAAGTTGGTTTTTAAAGAAATAATAAATTGAACTAAGGTGTCTTCCATTCATGGGTTTCTAGATTGATAACATTTCTAGTTTTATACTCAAATCACATCATATGAACTCGTTCTCTATTCTTTCCTTCAATATAACAAGAAATGTAACCATAATTTCACTATTTTCACTGTTTTCTTTTTCAATAGAAACAAGCAACCATTTACTTTCATTCACAATAACTAAATGAAAATTTATTTTAAGCAACAAGTATTTTTTCAACACGATCATCAATATTTTAAAAATGAAATAAATCACATTTTAGAGGCAATAAAATAAACTTAGGTTGGAAGAACTTTATTTCCATTTCAATCTCATTTCAAAGTTTCTACTTCATTTAACAATGCAAGATTTGGAGGTTTTATTTTACAAGCACTAACACATTTAAAATGAAATTTTTTTCCTTCAAACACTGTTAGTAGAGTTTACAAGTTGAAGGATTTTTCAAGTAACAAATGCAACTTTCCTTTGCCTATTTTCCCATACACATACATTTGAAAACTTGATACAACAAGTTACAAGCTCTTCATTCAAATGGAGACATCATTGTAAATTTTTGTAGTTCTCACTTCCCTTTGACATCTTTTGATACCGATCAGGGCACTGTCGACTATATTATGGACATTATTATAGATTTGATTTACTATGATGATTAGATGATAGATCATGGATTATTGTTGACTTGGATTTATATATGAGGCATGAGGGTCATTAGATATATTTTTTATATATTGATGTTGATATACTATTTGACATGGTTATATTTATGAATGTTGTTCAGACATGTGATATTTAGATATATTGAGCAGACCTATAAAATGGAATTAATTGAGAATCATATAGTTGTTGATAAAATTATAAATGATATTTTTGGTTGCCTTGATGTTGTTGTGATCCATATATATATAGATGATTTTGGAATCATGTTTATATGTATTTTGGATGTTCTGATATCAAAACAAACATTGTGGAATTGGATACGAACCACATTGGAATTCTAGATGAATTCAACAAGGTCACCATGGCAACTTGTAATTATTTGTGTTTTTTTGATAGTTTTTAGGGACTCCCATGGGGGGAAGCCCTTCGAATGTGACCAAGGGATTTATGTTTTCTTTTACTTGGTTCCTTTTTTTAATGTTTGCATGTGTTTATTTAGTGATTCTTTGACCCCTTTCATTATTTATTAAATGGCATGTAAATATTGTGAGTAATCATGTTGTTAAGTTAATTAATCAAATTCGGTCATAAGAAAGTAATTATTATTATTTTTATAGATAAATAATTTTGACTAGAGCCATGAACCAGATGGTTTCCTAGGACCCCACCCATTATAGCCACTATCCTGATATAAGATATTACAATTAGACCAACCTAGACCGCGACAAGTGAGCCTGCACTGATGATGCAATTTACACCACCACCATTTTTAGAGCCATCAGCCACCTCGAATGCCAATGCAGATGATGCAAAGTCTTCCACTATCGATAATAATCACCAGACATATCCACTAGTGATGCAACATCTGCCACCACTGATAACCACCCTGAAGGGATCATGCCTAGTGGGATTTGAACCTGGGTGGATCCAAACACAACCGTTCTTCTTAACAGATCCACAAAACCCCATTGGCATAAGAAAGTAATTATTAGGGTTGTTGACCTTGATTTAAAGTGTTGTAAGAAATGTGTAAGAGATGTGTAAGTTGATTTTGGAGTATGGAACACTCCACCTTGTTTGAAATTCAAATTTTTCCTTGGAGGATGATTTTGGACGCTTATAAGACAAGTTAGACCTGTCCCACACCTCTTAAATTTATTTACCAACCATACCTATTGTTGGAGGGTTAAATATAGACCTTATTTATGCATTTTTGTAAGTCAAGTTTAATGTTGTAATTATACTTTTCTTACATGTTTTAATTTCAGTCCTTTGGGGTGTGGGTTTGATTTGAGTGTGTAATTAAAATTGTCATATTATTCACCCACCTAATTATTATGCATTGGAGAATGAAGTTGATTTTTGTGTTGGGGTTGAGGATGTGTGATGTGTGATGTGACATCCTACATGGATCCACCTCATCCTCTTCACTTCCCTCTTCTATAAAATTTGAATTCCTTACCTTGTTTTTGTTGCTTCACTTTTGCATACTTCATTTTTGGGTGAACTCTTTTGTTGTTGGAACTCTTGTTTTGGAAAATTTGAAGGTTGTTGAATTCTTGTGATTTTTTTATTTTTTGGGCTGCTTTCATTGGAATAGCTTGTTGTTTCAAAATTGGAACAACTCCATCATGGAGAGGTAAGAGCTTAGCTCTTGGAAATACTCTTCTTTCCTTTTTATGAATGTGTGAATGGTTGTTTGTTTGTTTTCTTGATGGCTAGTTGGGTAGACTACCTAGGGATGGTGTAGGAGAAGACTATGGGTTATTTTGTGGGAGGCATAAGTGTTTTGGGTAGGTATAAGTGTGGAGGGAGTTGGGATTTGGGTTCCACCTTGAAAAGAAATAGCTTACATTTCTTTACTTGTTATGGGGTGTCATAAGAGGTTGGAGAGGCATAAGGAAATGTGAGGAATACGGAGTAGTTGGGGGAGGCATAAGGGCATGTCAAGATTTGAATTTTTATCTTTTGGTGGTTTTATCTCATGTGGTGATACCCAATTTCCCCTTGGGAGGCACAAGCAACATCCCCCATAGTTTTTTTCTCCTTTGGCTTGCATGATGAAGCTTGAGTGTTGTTTGTTGTCTTTATTCTATGGTTGTAAAATGTAGTTTTGTTTTGGACTTTGTTTTAAATGTGAAATTGCATGTGTTGTGGAATCCTATTGTTTCCATGAGTTGAAACACATTTCTTATTGCATTGTGGTTGGGGCTCAGGGGCTAATGAAAAAGGATGGATTCTCCTTTTCATTGGATGTCTTGGTTGGGTGGAGAGTGTTTCCTTTCCCCTGCCTTTGTTGTGATCAAACTATAAAATGAAGAATCTTCATGTTGCTTTACTGGAGCAAGGGAAAAAGACAAGTTTGGCAGTCCTTTGTTGAGATTTATTATTATTATAACCTCTTCCCACTTTGAAGTTGATGACATTGTATATTAATTGTGATGGAAAGGCTACTCTGTTTTAGCTATGGAAGTTGTATTTCACTATGGAAGAATATACCTTGTATTTAATTATTTTAATAGAAAAGAAAGACATGTATTCTATATGTTGTATTTTGAAAATATATGGGAAAGGAGTTGTAAAGGATTCATTTAATCAATGAAAGTTTCCTTACCTTGTTCAACATGACATTTTTATATTTAAATTTTGTACTTAAAATCCCTATTTGGAAGATTGGAAGAAATAAATATGTATGAAGAAAATGCATTAATCTGTTTTGTCGAAATGCATGATTTGAAAAGAATAGAATACGCATTCTTGTTTCTACAGTTTGATTGAAGGAAAGATAACTACTTTAAACTAGCATGGAATGAATTCAACTTTTTTATTGTATGGTAAAAGAAATAGATTAATCCTTGTTTTATAATTGTATAAACTCCATTTTTTATTTCACTGTATACTTGCAAAATTTTATCAAATATTAAACAAAACAACCCTACAAACTATAAAAGACAAATTAAATATTTAATTGAACTTAATGTGATCAAAATGATCCCAAGTAAACTAAAACACTTAAGGAAATTTTCATTGAACCTTGCAAATCAGGCTCAAACAAAAAAAAAACTTAGTCTTCTTGTTGTGTAAAATTAGAAATCTTGAGTTGCAAATCAATCAAAAAATTGACCTTTGATTAATATCCCAAATTATTCTAAGTGAAATCCTCCATGCCTATTTGGCATGTCGAGAAAGAATTAATAGAAAAATTGAACAAATTGTGCAAGTTAAAAATTACCAGTTCACTTTTTAAGTGATAGCAAAATGTTTTCAAAAATTTGACACTTCAAAACTTATCAAAATTAAAATCTTGAGTTTCCTTTGCAAAGAGGACTTTGAGAGATTTCCAAAAAGTCCTCATTTTTCAAAAACTGAGCTCCGAATCGAAATTTATGGCCTTTTGATTTTTTTACTTCATTTCGGGCTCAAAAATAATCTAACTATCAAATTTAAATTATTAAAATATTCGCCGGCAGACCCATGGGTTAAAACCTACCCTTTTTTTCCCCCAAAGGGCACAAAAATCATGAAGTTCCCTGCCGCCCCACCGGCCCGAAACATCTTTCCTTGACAAAAATTTTCTATGTCCAAAAAGTTCTTTTAAAAAAAAATTCTCCGTGGCCTCGCATTTGTGCAACCAATCATTGACTGACACATGGCTTATAGAGGCATTGGTGGAGGCGTGGATATTTTTTGTTTGCCTTAGCACTTCAAAAGAAAATTTGGAAAAATTCCCAAATTTTCTCGCAAGCCCGCAAACCCGCAGCCAATGTTTAGCTGACACATGTCTCCACGACGCGTCAGTGGAAGTGCAGAGTGTCTGGAAGCTTTACATCTCAAAAGTCAACTTTTCCCAAATCTCCCTCCCAACCCACCGATTTGCATCCAATGAATGTCTGACACGTGGCATCATGAGGCACATGGGGAGGCGGAGGTGGTTTTTAATCCCTTGTGCCTTTTTAGTCCTTAAGGCAAAAATACCTATTTTTCCCCGTTAACCTACTTCCCTGCGTTGGCTTAGAATGTGCGACGTGTCCCTTGCGACTTTGGGTATAAGTTTGTTTTTAGGTGTGAGGTCCCACCGTGGACTCGCGATCGCACGGGGTTAAAGTTATATTTTTCCCAAGTTCCAAGAATCCAACTTCCCTCCCCAACTTTGCTGACCCAAATGCCCTTGAGGAAAAATTTCTCCCCCTAGGCCCGTAGACCCACCTTTGGGGAAAATTTTCCTCCCAAGGCCCATCGACCCATAACTTGATTTTTATAGGGAGTTAGAAGGACTTCCTTATATCTTTGGAAAGGGGAAGAAATTTCCTGTCTAATGGAGTTGTGTTTTGGAGTTTTTAAGTGTAGGAAATATGAGGAAAAAAGTTTGAATATTTTAGGTCAGTATGTGAGTGGGTAAGAGGAAAGTTACCATCCTTATTTTCAATGTGTATTTCTAAAAGCATGAGTTGACATTTTTGGGGCCACCTAATGGGGAAAGGGAATGTTTTTCCTAACCCCTTGTAATGAGAGCCTTGTTTTATTGTTTTGGCCCCTTTTGTAATGCCCCGTTCGTCATTTCTCTTTTTCTTCTTGGACGACCGTGTTGCGAAGCGTTTAACATTGTTGGGATCCTGTTGATATTTTATTGGATTCGACCTTGTCGCAGAAAACAATTGCAATTCTCCCTCTTCATCATTCCTGCTTGTGTTGGTTTCGAGGTTTTCTGTTGTTGGCCCACGCAACATTCCTTGCGATTATCCTATTAAAAGAAAATATTGTTGTTGCTTTCTCGATCTTTCCTGTTGATTGTTATTAATATGATTAATTATTATCATTATTCTTATTTTAATCCTAAAAAATAATAAAATATATATATATAATAAATAATGGTAATAATAGTATTACAAAAGTAATTTTCGATTGGCGATCATGTTGTTTTATCATTTAGGGTAATGGAGAAATTAATCCTTGCTCATTCTTTCTTGGTCGTTTGTGTGCGATCCTATCTTATCGGGTTGTCTTGTCCAATTTCTTTTCAAACTAGATAACATCTTATAAAAAAAAGGGGGGGGTAAAAAATCAAGTAGCTTTGACATTAAACTTATTGTAGAATTTTGCACCTTCGACAACATGTATAACTCTTCGCAAAAAAAACCATATTTTCCTTAAGTAATCCACTTCCACACGTAATAAAGTTTTAAGGGCATGTTTCTTCTCTGGACAGATAGAAGGAGGAGGTCGTTGTGGCTAGTCTTGTGCAATTAATGTGTTCCACCCAACTGAATGAAGAAAACAGTTATCTTACTCTTCACCTAGCCTATGCGCCATTCCTGCTCCTTTGCCTAACTTTGCAATTAAATTGGGTTGTTAGCCGGCGGTTGGTGGGAAGTTATGGACTCATGTCTTTTCCTTAAATGTTTTTGTTAAAGCGCACGCATTGGATTCTCTTCTTCAAAATGAAATCTTGACAGTATGTTGCCCCAAGGACTGTAATGGCCATTATGTTTTTTTTACCTTGCGTGAGGGAGATGGGAGTCGGTGGAGTCTTGACTTCCTTCACCATGATATCATTCTGATTCTTTTATTCAATGCGTTAGGTGGAGTGTTGGGCGCGTTTTTCTTGGGCTGCAGGCATTGGAGGGAGGGATGCATTCCTATTTTCATTACCTCTTTGACCTGCTCTTGTTTTGTTGTTAGCCACGTGGATTTGTGGGTGAAGGAATAATTGTTTGGTGTAGTCGCTTGGACATGGTTTATGTTGTTCCTGATGCGTTTTGGGGGAATAAGGAGTGTTGTTTTCATTTGTTGGCCGCGCACAGCTACCAGCTAGTGAAGTAGGCGTGTTACCTCCACTTTCATTGGGTGTTGCGAGGTGTGTTCTGGTAAGGAATCCACAACAACAGCCTGCAATAGTTATTAGCCAGGCGACAGGCATGTTGCAGTATGGTAGAATCCTTTTGAGCACTTCCAACAAGCAGGATGTCCAGCTATGTTGTTATCTGTTCAGTATAGAATGCATCCTCAAATTCGGGATTCTCCTTCAAGATATTTATATCAAAATTGACTATGTGACAGTGAGAGTGTTACCAGGAGACCTGATTAAAATTATTGCAAAGATTCTCTATTGAGAGCTTACTTGTTTTATGATGTAACTCATGGAAGAAAATCTCATAGAGGCGGATCTGTTTCATATTAGAATATTCATGAAGCAAAATTTTCTTATTAAACGTATGCCCTGGTTTTTTTTTCTTTTGGTGACCTGCTCATGCCAGTTATTGGCTGGCTGCATGAGGATTTGGTGGAGAATATAGTTGGGTTTGTGGGCAAAAGGAAAAGGGGGTCTACAGCTATAGGAGCAGGTACAGATCATCTTCGCATGTGGCAGTGGTGAAGTTGGTGCCATTAAATTAATAAACCCTTGGATAAATCCAACTTTCTAACATACCCAACTGAAGCTGAGATTGGAAAATTGGGTTTATAGATATAGAATCAGGTACAGATCTTCTTTGGATATGGCAGTCATGACGATGGTTGTGTGGGTTTCTATGGTGTTTGTGATGCTCTTCAGAGTAGAGTGCTTCTATCTTCCCGGAGTTGCTCCTGAGGATTTCAAGAAGGCATGTTTCAATCACCCCTTTCCTATGCCAAGCATGGCCGTTAACAGGGTATGGACCTTCAGCAGGCTGAGGAAGGGAAGTTGCGCAGGTTGTGCTGCTGTTACCCGAGCCCTGGTCGACGTGGTTATTGGTTGGAAGAATTCTAATCAGGCATGTTAACTATACTCCTTGTAATAGTTTTCTACCTTCTTTCAGTATCTTGAAATGAATATTCTTTCCCCTTGAATGGAGCCTAGACAAAATGTTTTCGTGGTTGTTTAAATCGCTTCCTGAATGTGTTGGCTGTTCCTTTAAATCTTGTTCCAATTTCACTGGTTTTGCTTGGAATGTTCTCTTCCTCTCTTATAGCTTACTATATTTATATTTGTCTAAATGGGCTACTACAATTTTGAGTGATGCAATCTAGTTCGTAGGGAAGGAAACATTTTAGAGTTTCGTTTGCTTATATGACTCTCTTTTAAAAGAATTTTGTGATGGTATTTATAATTGAAGGCTTACTATATGGAAGGTTAAGCCTTCGTATCTCTTTTTGGTTGAATAAATACGTATTTCCTATTTAGGGCTCTCCTGTTTTGCTAAAAGGTACATTAATAGTGACGTTGTGTTCTAAAACTTGTTTAAGCCTGTGGGTATTCCTTACTTTTTGTTTAATTAGAAAATGGCATTAGGGTTTTGTTTTAGAACTGTACATGGTTGACTGTTGTACCCAGTTCTAGAGGATGAATAACCTGACATCTATTTTGGCCTCTACGTGTTGAGAGAATTACTTTACCTACTTCCTGGTTCAAACTCTTGTTTGATTAAAGTAAGGGGGAAACATTGTAAGTTTTACTGAATGAAATCTCTACAATTTTTATTAAGGGTCGCAAGCAAGCTATTAATAGCTGGACTGAAACAAAATTTGTAGGTGAATCCATGGTTTTGGTCTCGTGAACTCGTTTCCCGTTAGATGACAGCTGATTTCAGTGATAATATAATAGGTGGATGTTATATTCATCTGTTTGATATTTTCTAGACTTTTCCTTGATAAGCCCACATGGATCGGGTAAAATTTCCATCTTCTTTACCATTGGCAAGGAGCTCAGAGAACTTCTAGGCCTGGCTGCACTGCGTAACCTTCCTGATGGATATGTGTGTTGGTTCTTATTTTGTGCTTGTACTCGTGGTAAGGTCTTTTGAGTCTGGGGCATCGCTGGTGTATTACCCACTGTGTATTGAATCCCTTTTTTTTCGAACTCGAATATCTTATACTTCAAACTTGGTTACTAAAAGTCCCATTTTGTGGCTTTGTTAAGGAAATCAAATTTTTATTTTTTTTTATTGACATTGTCGGAAATATATAAAAATTATTAGCGACTTTTGGGTTTAGCCTTCCCTTATATTATGTAGAGAAGTTGACGATTAGGATAAGGTTTTTTGGTAGAATAATGGCCCTTTTTGTGTCTCTTTTGTATGCTTTTGGAAGAGTGGATTTTTTTTGTTAACTAGTACTACGTTTAAGAAATCCTATAAGGAAGTAGTGGTAAAATCCTTGGTTAAAACTGAAACTATAGTTGTTTTCTTTTAAGGGCGTCGAACCCATATTACTATGAAGCCTTCCCCTAGGAGAATTGGATAACATCATTTTGTTTCGCACCTACAATCATAACTAGTATGTTTTGTCTTCTCTTGGACCTCTTTAGATGGATTGATTGAGTATTGGATTCCAATCACGTAATCCATAGGATTACATGAAGGAAATATCAACACTCTTGACCTTCTTGTTCCTAACCCATAAGGTCTTGCCTTGGTTTATGTGATTTTGTTCTTACTGGTATTTTTACTTTCTCCTTGTTGGATGGTAGATCTCTTTCTCATGCGAATAATTTTTAGAGTTGTGGGTTGTGCTTTAATCCTTTTTTTTTTTAATTAGAAGATTCCTTTCTTGTTATTGTTAGATGTTAGCTTACTGTTGCAATGTGTAGCCTTAACATGCTCAGTTCTTGCGAACTGATTCTAGCTAGTATTTGTGCAGATGGATTATGCGAGTAGATTAAAGGAAAGATTTGTAAAGGTTTCATCAGTGCAATTTATGAAGTTCCTTGTAAAAATGTCCAATGTGAGGTAAATTTTGTAATAGTGCTTGCAAAGGAGTTTAGAAGACCTCTTGCCTTGGGTTGTTCAAAAATTGCGTGATGATGTTGTGTTGTCCTTCTGTAGGTAAACTGGTAACTTATCTTGGTGAGAAATGGTATTCAATCTTTACATTGATATGAGTATTGTAAAACTTTGATCTTGAGAATAAATTGTTAAGTTAAATCTTTCTAAGACTTAGTGACAATATATTATAAGTAAAGTAAAATGGGTCGGTTAACCCTTAAAGAAGCTAAACAAAAATAATAATTTTATATTCAACAAATAAATGTAGAGGTGATCTACTTGAAATCAAATAATTCCATGAGTGATCAAAATGAAACCATCCTTGTGAAGTAAAAAAAAAAATTATAACTTGATATCCCTAACTACACTAGCGAACATTATCCTTTTTATGGAAAATTCTTAGAATGATCCTAAGGTGAAAAAAATTGTTAGTTGATATAAGATAATAAGATTTAATAAGTAGGAGGAATCGGTTTCGAAACCATGCAATCTGTCTCTCAACCATTTGAAAGGTAAATTGTTTTCTTTTGTAAAAATCATCTAGTAAAGCCTAAGTAAAATATTTAATAATTTTCGATAAATCCTCAAGCTTCAATAAAAACTGGGTTAATAACTAATGAGGTCATAAACATGAATTCAACTCGACCTTCTTCCTCTAGCCTGTTTTTTTTAAGGTGCTTGGTAATCTTTCTCTTGAGTATGTTGAAAACGAATCTATATTGTAATAAGGTTATGAGCGAGTTTTAGTAGCCTAAGTGAGGATAGATGGCCTTGTGGAATTAAATTACCTCCTTTATTGAATAATTGAATTAAACAAATAAATATCAAAATAGAGAAGATTTAAAGTTAATTACTCAGTGAAAAAGAAATAAACTTAACTTGGTAAGATGAATTGTATGAATCGTATCCTGAGTCTAATTGAAAATGTAAGATAAGAATTGCAAGATGTCTTATTAAAATAAATAACCCTCAATAATATCTCATTGTGGTTGGCCCTAACTGTAAGTGTGTTTTGTGGATGGACTTCTATGTTGTCATGTCTAAAAGAAAAGTAAATTGTCCTTGATATGTGTGAACGTTTCTGTGCTGCCTTTATGGTCATCCCCGTAACAAGTGGTTCCCAGAGTTGGTTCTAACTTTGTGACGACGTGTTGTGTCGTGTTATGTGTCAAAGCAAGTCAAAAAAAAAAATCCTGTCTTTTACTGAGTTGTTCGTGTGTGAATATTTGGGTCTTTACACCTTTAGCCCTCTAAGTGTAATGAAGAAATATTTAACCCTAGTGTTAATTTTATTTGATTATTAAATTAACACCCAAATGAAATTTAAAATATACTTGGGTAATTATACTCACTAATTATAATTTTGTCTTTTATATGTTATTCCAATGGAAAACCTTATCTTCTTAAGATGATTGACCTTGATGTACTTCCTTGTGTCAAATTTTTCTTTGAGGCTTGTCTGTAGTCTCACCTTAAACAAAAAAAATTATTCCATAATTTTTCTAACTAACCTAGGTTGTTCTTGGGTCTCGAGTGAGTTTTTTTAGTGGGCGTTACAAGTTTTTTACAAATGGTGATCTTGCTCTTTTTCTCCAAGTGCTACTAAGATCAATATTAACTTGAGCTCCACCTTGTTCCCAAATTCCAAAAGTAACAACCAAAATAGGGGAGTAGGAAACACTCTCCACCCAAACAAAAATCCAATGAGGAAGAGAATCCTTATTCCTCATTGGTCCCTAATCCCCAATAATGAAGTAATGAGGGGTATGACAACCATTAGAAACTTAATATGGCTTCCACATTAACATTAAATCAAGACATTCACACATTAACCACAATACCAAAATAACAACAAAATAAGCAAGTTCCCAAGCACAAAGGCTCTAACTCAAGCCAATAATAGAAAGGAACATGGAGAATCTACTTATGCCTCCTAAGGTTTTTGGTGTCCACCTTAAAACTTCCAAGAACTTAAGCGCAAGCCACAAAACTCTTGTTCATCCCTCTATGAAAAACAACTCTTATACTTCCTTCACTCTTATGCCTCCTACAATAAGGCAACAAGGTAAGCAAAAATTTTACTTATCACATGGTGGGGAACCACAATCCAAATCCCTCCTAAAGTTTCCATTTTATCCTACACAACCTAAGGCCTTTATACTTACCAAAATCACACATGCAACAACCATTCATTCACAAACATATGCAGAAATAAATTGGAAAAGAAAACATGGGTGAAGTCCCTACATTGCCATTTCAAGAGTTTCTAATCCATCAAAAAGTTATAACCTTTCCAAGTCCAATAAATTACAAGCTATCTCGAACTCAAACAAGCCCTCCAAAGAAAGCCCCTCCAAATTCAAGATACCAAAATAAAACAAGTAACCCCCAAATCCTTAAAAAATTAGAATAAATAGAAAGAGAGGAGATAGAGGTGATGTGGCTCCATGTAGGACGCCACATCATTTCTCCTCCATTTCACATCACAAGGTCAAACCCAATCTCCAAAGCACAATAAATTGGTGGTTGAGGGAATTACAACCCTCTTACACACTCCAACTCAAATCCACACCCCTAAAGGACACAATTAAATAATCTTGTAAGAAAAGTACAATTAATTTCTCTTTTTCTCCATTAAAACACACAAAAATCCTAAAATAAGCACCTCACATCATAGGCATAGTGGGTGGATGAATTTAAGAGGTGTGGGACTAGCTTAACTTGTCCCAAAAGCCTCCAAAATTTGATTAAAAGTCAAAATGTGAAATTTACATGTAATATTGAGTGCACAACACTAAAAAGTAATTAAATTCTTTCAAATCCAACACAAAACAAGAACTACCTACTCACATTAATTACCCCCTTTTTGTCACATCCTAAAATACACTAATTAATTAAGTCTAATTATCTTAAATGAAGTACTTAACAACAATAATAAACTTGACTCACAATACTACCAAAAATACAATTACTCGCAAATAAATAAAACTAAAAAGGGAAAACCACAATTTACCTAAGGTCACATTTGAGGCCACCCCCCAATGGGGACCTCCTAACTAACTAAAAAAAATAACATCATACATTTACACTAGTTTCCAAGGTGACTTCTTGTCGATACCCCAAATTTCTTCATTGTTGGTATCCTATCCACTTTTATTTCTTGTGCTACAAATTCCTACAAAATTAAAAACAATAGATTTTTAGCCTCGTGCCGCCATTAACGAAATAAAGATAATAAAACACATATATTTACATATCAATTAACATAATCAAATATCATATTAAACCATCGCTAAATCCACTAATTCCCCAATTGTTAAAATTTACAACATTTTTCTTCTATTAATTTATCAATTTGTAATATGATCACAAAACCAACTGAATCATCTAGCAACAACTATATATAAATTCCAATGTGTCAGTAAAATAGTAGCAGTAGATCATCAATTACTACTATGTCAATCCATGGATATAATCCATCATATAAATCACATTATGTCAAAAGTCTAACACATCCATATTGTCTATCAAATAAGATAATCAAATCATATATAGTAATGTACATCAAATTCCATACTACAACCAAACATTCTAAATAACAATAAAAACGCAATAGTAATTATGATCTCCCACGTATCTTGTCAGTATGCTAACTAGAATAGAACAACAAGGTTCAGGCTTATAATCAACTAAAATTGAAACCATATTTCAATCAATGTTGAAGAGGAGTGGGCATTACATCCCTCTCCCCTTACATTTTACTTCCTCCTGGAAGTCATGGAAAAGATGTAGGGAAACAATGCATATGAATAGAAGTTACACCCTCTGAGGGTTTTCTTTATTTCAAAAATTAGTGGGTTCACAAAACCCAACTTTGGTCCAATGCTATTCAACAAGGAGAAGAGAGATTGATAGGAAATAATACTAAACTCTCTTCAAGTAAGGTTGCAAGTATTTAATTATATAGAGTAACTCTACGTGGACAACCAAGATACATCACAGAGCATCTAAATAGGAAATTTTAATGGAATCTTGAGAATAAACACCAAGGTAAAGGAATAATAGGGAGAAATCCATATAATCGAGATGACCACATAGCCACCCATGGATACAACACACTGCAATAATAAAGGCTAAGACTTCAACTTAGGTTTGGTTACACTTCAATGTTTGTTATTTAAATAAGGTTAACAACTACCAATCCTGACCCTCAATTTTATATGAGAAAACATGCCTACTCATAGGCTTCCCAAATTTAAGATCACACAAGAAGAGGTTTAATAAAACAGAAAACACCCGAATCAACGAAAATGTTTACAAGGATGTAGGCTATTAATTGGAGGAAATTTATAACTCAAAAGGAATCAATTAAATTTTCATGCTAACACTAAGCATGATATTAACCACAAGGTTTTTTATAACTAGAATTTTCAGTCAAAATCAAACACACAACACTAACCTTGCTTTAGAAAATTCAAACACTTAAATAATATTTCCACTTTGAAAGATAAAAATCCTTGCCCAAAGTAGCATATCAATACAAGAGACACCAATCACCCAGTAACACAAAGAAATTTGTTTATTATAATTCCTTCCCAAGCTCAAAATAATCATAAAGAGAGCACATGCTTAAATATTAACACAAAAGAACACTCAACGGAGCTAGGAAAAGAAATAGGAAATGAGAGGGGGGTCCAACTACAATCTACTAGCGCATCATACCAATACTTGAGTAACAACTTATGAAAACAACTTGCACTTTCCCTTCCCAAGGACAAAAAGGGACGAGCAACATTAGGGTTTCTCACGATAGCAAAAATATAACTTCCTAAAATTCATTCATATCCCTAACATATTTTGCCTAAACTAGCCCATAATCCTAGGTCAACAAAGACCTAATTCACACATAAGGAAAGTTTCTTTCTTAAACTTAGAGATGAATACGAACTCCTAAAACACAAAAAATCACACTCATCAAGATACGTGGAAACAACGGTACGATGACTTGAAAAACTCCTACAAGGGGAAAACACACACATCTATGTTCAAGGGAGTCTAACGCAACTAGAACACATCATCATCAATAAGGTGGTTTATTAATACAGGTAAGTGGACAAACTTAAAGGTTCAATTAGTTAACACCCTTGGCATGATGAGATGTAAGGCCCATCAACACTAACATATCAATTAATTGATACTAATAGAGGGATAATATATTTATGTATTTGTAAAACTTTTCACTACTCAAAGAGATTTCCAAAAATGACCTGGATAATACTTGTTTCATAAAAAAATTTACATATGTTTATTGTTTTATATAATAAAGGCGTATGGAAAGTACTCAACCATATCACACCCAAAAATATTAGGCCAAAAAATATTTTAGTTAATCCTACAATAGCTTAAGGGAACCTTTCATTTATCTCAAAAATTTCATACTATATAGTTTGTAAATCTAGGGTGTGCAATAGCTATTTATATAATCAGGGTTGTTTAATTATACATTTGCACTCAAACTCATAAACTTACTCATTTCGTAATCCAAATTATAAGTCACAATTTAAAGTTACACTTGTTAATCACATTTCTTATAAGTTTTCTTAATTAATGCATTTCTTTTATTATGATATCACATATTTTTCATCATTAAGACACACCACCAATGTTGAAATGATATCTCGCCATTCTATATAGGCGGCAAGATAATTTATCTTAGTTCTATGGAATGTAAAAGAAGAAATTTGCTGTTATTTTCACATAGTTTTATTTATTCTATTAATCCACCAGGATTAGAGAAAGGAACCATTTTCCTTTTCCTAATATACTTGTTAAATTTCAAATCATGTGATCGTGGAACATCGTGCGTCCAAACAAAACACTATCGACTAAAATGTACACTCGTCCAAGACTTAATCTGATCGTAACCTAATCCATAAGCCCATAACCAAAACACATATACTCTGACAATGAAAAAATATCTTACCAGGGTGCAAGAGAATCACAACCACTGCTATCAAAACTATCAACTATACTACATGACACAAAAAAAGTTCTCTCAAGAAAGGTTGAGTAATGAAAGAGTCACTCCTAGATCCTAGACACACAAGGTTTCATCCTTCAAAAACCAAAGGCATCACATTAATCACCTAAGAAGACAATCAAGGAACCTAAGGTGTACCCCACACACAACGAAATAACACAATACAAACACTGTGGAAGCATCTCATCAATAGACAATAATGAATAATGTAACATGTACCCAACTAGCAAACAAGATAAATGAGTTCTGAGTCACTAATCAAAAGTAAAATCCAAAAAATATCAGCAATCAAATTAAATGGATAAGTAGCCACATTTGAATCCCTAAAAAATATCACATATATATATATATATATATATATATATATATATATATATATATAAGAGCTTTAGAACTTATCAATCGAATCATAAAATATAATGTTGGTCCTTGATAAAATAACTTAAGTTTACGAATATAAAATATAGAAATTTCCACATCACATTCACTTCGTATCCCTTCATGGGCCATACAAGGCTTAAGTCAAAAAATCCACAACCAAAACCAACTCACCAAACAACTAAATGAAGTGGAGCTCTAAAAAATTATTTAACTTGTAATTTCCTCTAAATGACCCCTAAACACAACGAATAATAGTAATCCACAAGAGTTGCACCACACAAATTAGCATTCCAAACAAGGAGGAGTCTCTATGGGGTCAACACATCACACGACTAAAAGCAAGAGCTGGGACTCACCAAAAAACATCTTTGCAAGGAAACCAAGTCCCTGATACACCAAAAGTTCACAATAATATCAATCTAATTCAACATTTCCCATTAACCGGGTTTGAAAAAATGCCACTAGGTGAGTACAATAATCCAAACAAATTTATTATTTTATTGTTATTTTAACATAGAGGTTCAATTTTCACTAACTGGTGGTCACGGTTCCATATTTTCCCAGGGTCCAAATGTTGAACCCACAACTCTGATACCAATTGTAACGCCCAAAAATTTCTGACTCAAAACCCCTAATGAATCCAAAGATTAGATTAGAAAATTACGAGATAATTATTTTTTGTTTGTTTAAACCAGTTTATAACAGGAATACCTTCAACTAGATTTAAATTAATTCATGGTTTATATTTTATTCGTTTTAATTAATATTATTTAATTTCACACTTCGGGCTTAAATTCCATGTTATCTCTCGAAAGTGCACCCTGTAGAGAGATGGCTATAGGTGTTCTAAGCTTGCAAAAATGTATCTCTCTCTTTCATAGATACAATGGAAACACCTCAGGTCTGTGGGTATACCTATTTTAAGGTGAGTCCTTGGTATCAAGACCAGTTCCTTATTGATGTATGCTAAACTAATTTTCTGGGGTTTAAGGGTAAAATATGATTGTAAAATGAAATTAAAACTGAGGTGATACACCAAATTTGTATGAAGGATTCGACTGATTATATACACAATGGATATGGGAATACTTCTTGATGCACGAGCCAACAATTTGATGTATTGAGGGAAAGTATCACAACAATACTGCTAAGTTAAACATACACATTAATATCACAAAAACTATTGAATTTTCAATAGGGTAAGATGATCAATCAGGGAACTTACATTCACAAGATTAATAGAAAATACACAAGACTACAAATAATTGGAAAGGAAGAAAATAATTCACATCCAAAGGGAAAAACTTGCGAAATTTCTTCAGCACTCTTTTATCTGAAATTCCTCCTCTAACTCATCTTGTGCTTTTCTAAGGCACACAATATATAGAAAAATAATTTCCCACCCTTCCAAAAATAGGTTAAAATTGTACTCTCCCATGCATCCTATTTTTATCCTTCATCTATTAATAAATTAAGGGATAAAAACAGAACATGCAAATATAAAGTGGCATTAATAGCCATTGGTTACACTTTACTCAACTACAGTTGACTGTTCTATTTTTAAGAAAATTATGTCTATTTTTAAGAAAATCATGAGTGGATGATTTGTAAAAAATAAGCTTTTCTTGATGAGCAAGATTTATTTCCTGTGCATGTAGATTTGTCTTCTTGCTGATATGTCCTTTTCTGAATTTTGCAAAGGTGTACAACTTTACTCTCTATGGGTGAGAAAAATTAATTAATTTCTGACCATGGTTGAATCTGGTGAACTTAGGACTCGAATTAAGATGTAAAATTTTTTATACTTAATCATTTTTGGTAATTAAATTATTAAGCTCCATTCGAGCTAGCAAAGCTCTGCAAAAAAATTATTGTGGCCATCATTAACAACTTCAAGCTTTCTATGTGAGTTTTTTTTTTAAAATCCAGCCATTGGTGCAGACCTTGAGCTCGACTAAATATTTTGTAAAGAAATTTGTATTTTATTACTTCAAAAAGATTGTTCACATAGGACAATATTGATCCAAAAACAGGCATGGAAAATCCTTCTTTTCATGTTTCTGATAGAAATTTCATTTTTAAATATTCATCTTGGCCATTTTCTTTTAATCTAGGCCTTACACCTGTCTGAATCTGATCAAAGTGGGATTGCAGAATACTTTTGATAGTTTGTTGATTTTTCAAAGAAAGGCTTAAAACTTTAAAATGGCCCGACGGCCCGCTTCCCTGATTTTAACATTTGATGCTTGGGCGAAGTCATGGGTGACTTAAACACTTTTTTATTTTTATTTTTAAAAAAGGGCTCAAAATCTCAAATTGACCCGATGCTTTTCTTTTGAATTTTGAATACATGGCTATGTTTGGTCCTTATCAGGGGCGTGGGGCATTTTTTAACTTTTCTCCCCCCTTTTCTTTAAGAAAGTTTCAAATTCTCAAATTGTCCCGAAAATCTGCCTTTCACTTAATTTAATATGATTGAATTTTGATACTTAGGAGGGGTTGTGGGGCATTTTAAAACTTTATTCCCTTTTCAAAAGTTTTAAAGGAAAAAACATCCCAATGGTCTGCTCCTCCACTTTGACTATTTTTGAGGCGGGCTGAACTTTTAACTTTTTCCTTTAACATAAGAGGGGTTGCGGTCCATTTTATGACATTACGCCCTTTTGAAATAAAGATCAAAATATCAAAAGGCTCTAATTCTCCTCTTTGAATTTTTTTTAGGTGGACTCAACTTTTGACTTTTTCCTTTAACGAAAAAACATGCTAAGTTCACCAAAAAGACCCGTCATTTTCATGTGTCAAGTTGGGGTTTGCATTGATTTTGGTGATCAATTTTGAGCATTGATATTTGTACCTTTGATCTCTGGTTTTTGATCTGATGAATAAAACACTTGAAACCTTAAATATTTCACATTTAATTCTCAAGCTCTATTCGAGGTAAAGGAACTCTGCAATTTTTTTCCCTGGACAGAGGCCATTGGAGATGAGCTTTCAAGCTCCGTTTAGATGCATCCATATTTTTGTTGAGCCTGATTTTTATTCAAAAAAATATGTGTCCTATGAAGCTCTATGAAAATTCTATGGCCACCATTGACGACTCCTTTTGAGCTCTATTTTTTACCAGATCAATTCTCTTCGCTCGTTTTATCCTGCATTTTTGTAGTCATTCCTCTGTATTGTTTGTCGAGTAAGGTAGTTACAAGAATTTTCCATCATTATTTAAAACTTCAAGCTCATTAATTCTGCAAAATGGTTCTCTGTTGGGCTTGGAATTATGTGTGATCTCTTGGCCACCATGTTGAGAAATTGAAGCTTGACTACATTTCATGTTGCTTGGTGGCTTTATGAAGGACATCTTGGGGTTCTATAACTTCACTTTTCAAGGTAAATATATTATATCCACGCTTTTACAGTGCCTCGAGCTAGATCTTTATCCTGATGATTTTCCTTTCTTGTTCTTTTGGGTTGATGCTTAGACCCACTTGGTTGTATTTTACAAGTATCTTGTCAATTTTATCACAGTAGAGCATTGCTTATGAAGATTTCCCTAAGAATTTTCTATTTGAGTTTGATTTCTTCAATACTGCCACTATTATTTATGTGGGTATTGGTTATTTTCTGTCTAGAAATCTAGATCTGCATATTCTATTTTCTAGGTATTCATCTTTTTAGCTTCAATATTCCTAGATCTGGACTTTTCCTTGAAGGTTTATCTGTATATTTTTGAAGTTTTGATTTCGTTGTGAGCTAAATCCAGATATGTTTTTAATCTATTATATTGTAGCTCCATTTGTATCAGTCAGGCTCTACAATATTTCTATCTTCGGCCATTAATGAAAACATGAAGCCTAGTTTTTTACCAGATCGATTCTCTTCTATGTGGTTTGTTACTCTTCCGAAACTTCGACTCTTTGTGTCTTTGATATTTCTGCCTAAACTCTGTGATCCCCAAATTAAAGATTTCTTTGAGCATTCGAGCTACTGATATCTATTATTTTACTTTGAAAAATGTACTCATATTTTGTTTTGAACCTCTGTAGCATATTTCCCATAATGCATGAGTTTTCTTTAGTAGTGCATTTTAATTGATGAAACTGGTGCCTTTCTTTTAATTGCAATAAATCTATATATTGACTTTTAACTGTCCTGCATGAATGAATTATTTTTCTCAAAAATTTTATATACCCATGTATTTTTCAATTTGTGGCTTGAGGTATTTCAACTCAGATTTGGGTATCCCTCCTTTGATATGGAATTACGAATTCTTTATTTCTTTTTTATTCTATAATTTGTTTAATACTGCATTTCCTTTTATTATAGCTTTGATATGTATGCCGGAAATTTTTAAAAAGTCCATTTCACATGGTGAAGCCTTGTCAAAATTTCCTCATAATTCCTTCTCCTTTAGATGCAATTGGGAACATATACTTATGAATTATTTGCTTCATGTACCATGGGATGGAAGTCATTTGGGAACTGTAACCTTTATTTAACATTGAAGACTGTAAGACTTGATTTATTTTCTTCTTTACTGCAACCTGTACCTGCACACTTAAGGAAATAGTTAGAAAGTATTTAGGTTTTTTGGCGTCTCTTATGTCCATAGTTTTATTTTCACTTTCCTCCTTCGTCCTGCGTGAGTAGATCATGTATACAGTATGATCTTCAATTAATCTATATATCCTATTTTTTTTTATTAAGGGAAAATAGTTTTGAAGGGACTATACCCTGTATACAAAAGGGCTCAAAATCCAGATACCAAAAGTGGAAGAAACAACCCATAGAAGAGAAAAACAACCAACCTCAGAGGGCTCAACAGCCAGATAAAACAACATATTAATAGAAAGGATCCAGATGTACAATGATCCAAAAAATAGTAGAAGAGATAAAAAAACAAACAAGAGATATCTATCATAGAATATCTCCACCAAAAAACAACACCAAAACCGTCAGTCATCAGCAACTTCACAGCCAGTAAACAGCAGCACAGCTCCACATCACTTGATAGCCCGGTCAATCTTGGTTTTGATCATTTGCAGCAAGACAAAGAATGCAATGGTTATGGCTTGAGAAGGGTCTTTGAGATCCGCTTGAGCAATTGTCATATCTCTTTCTCTTTGGGGCCCCAAATGTCCTCAGTAATCCCGTTGAGGCTGCATACACTATGAACATGTTGTTCGATGAAATTGTAAATACTTTTAAGGGAAAATAGGATGCAGTCATTATGGATTTTTGAATTTCCCAGTCTTCCATCCAAAGATTGTAGCTTCTTGAACACTTCAGCAATAACATCCTCCTCATCATCATTTTGAAGTTTTCCTTTTCCCTTAGCTTTTTCCATATTTTTGATAACACTTTTAAGCTCTTGAATTTCCTTTTCCATCCTGCCCACTCTGACCATCAAATCCTCCTCCTTAGGCTCCTCCACTAGTTGGCTGATGTGCAGGAGGTTCTCGGAAAGCTCGAGGTCTTTGTGGCTTCTAAGAACCCTCTGAGAAGTAGGGACCTTAGTTTTCATGCCCTTCCTTTTCTTGCTAGACGAAGCAGTTTCAATCTTCCTTTCGAGCAGGGGGGAATGGAGGTGGTGGGGGTAGGGGGAGGAATGGAGGGAGAGGGTGGAGAAGGATTCAAGTATGGACAGTTTGAGTAGTGGTGTTGGATAAGAAGAATTAGCCCTTGATGTAGAGGAACTACCCTAGAATGATTCTGCACTTCCCGAACGGATTTCTCCAGCGAGTTTAACAAGTAATGAGGGAAGCTGATGATTATGTTTCTACGAAAGTGGTTAAGAAATATCAAATGTTTTTGAGGAATAGTAACAAATCTCCCCTCAAGAGTTACATACCTAACAACCATCCTGGCGAGCTCAGCAAAAGGCTCAGGAATCGAAGTCAACTTGATGTCGGCTGTCACAAACTCAAGATTTTCCCCTTCGTCCAGGAATTTCTTTTCCTCCACCTCTATGTCCACCCTCTTGTTAAATAATTTGGTGCCATTAATATTGAGCCCCATGATCTAGGCGATGAGCTCCTTCGTTATCTCAACCTCAATTTTGTTGTATTTAACAACCCGATTCTTCCACCCTTGAGAAAATTTAATAGAAATATCCTGATCAAAAACTTGAATTCTTTCAATAAAATTCACAAGACCCCAATTTGAAGATATTTCCAGAGCCCTGCATCTTCTTTCCATGCTGGATTATGGGTGGGCTCTGTCTTGCAAGGTAGACCCCCCATTTTTCTAGTGACTCTGCCTGCAACAGTAAAAGTTTTAGCACTATGCGTATCAGACTTAGCTTTGTTTTTTAATCTCTCCCATCCATGATAAAAGATGTAATTATTAGACCATACTTTGTAATTAGTGATCTGCTCCTTAGTGTTCTCCCTATGACAAGTAATGATGGCTGTCCAGTTCACACAAATCACATAAATCACACAAATCTTATATGATGTCATCATTTTGTACTTAAGAATCCACCCTTTAGCATCAACATTACAGCCATTAGTGATTATTTTCCAAGCCATGTAAATCATTGATGATGTCTTTATTAACTTGAATGGGCAGAATGTCCCCCCTTAGCCAAGTTTGAAAAGTATTGTTAACCCAAAAGTGTGCCAAACCATCTGCGACCCTATTGCCTTCCCGATAGGTGTGAGTGATTTTAACATTTTCAAAACTCTTGCATATATCAGTAGCTTCAACAATAAAATCTCTAATTGACCAGCTGGGGGGTTGTTTTTTGTTTAAGAGATTGATAACGTTCAGAGAATCACCCTCAATTATAATATTCAGAATATTACAATCCCTGGCTAGCCTTATTCCCCATAGATCAGCAAGAGCTTCAGAGTAATGATTAGTTTGCCTACCCATTTTCCCAGAAAAAGCAGCAACAAAATAGCCTCTTTGATCTCTGATGACTCCTCCACCTCCAGAATCTCCCGGATTTCCTTTTGAGGCCCCATCAAAATTCAACTTATGCCAAGCATTGGGAGGCTTAATCCATCGGACAGTGGATCTATCCATACCATTGTTATTCTTTTTGAAGACAGTGTCAATATTCCAATCAGCCAAAATGTATTCTTCTTCCTCAGGGAAAAGTCTATTTTTAGGAGGTTTAAATCTTGCAATATTGTCCTGCACAACAATGATAATTTCTTTGTAGACTTTGTTACATAAATTTCTAGTATTTCTGAAAATTCCATCATTACGAGCCTTCCAAACTCGCCACATGGTGTGAGGTAAAACTAGTTGCCATAATCTCCTCACCACACAATGCTTGTAAGGAGAGTCCCATTGTTCCCAGGCCTGAAGACAAGTAAGGGGAAAGATCCATTTCTGATTAAATTTTTCAAAAACAAGATGCCAAATTTTGGAAGTGTACTTACAATGAAGAAATAAATGTTTGATGTCTTCTTCTTCTTTCTGACACATGCAACATCTATTCGGCATGATGAATCCCTTCCTAATGAGGTTTTCATTAGTCAATATCTTGCCTTTAATGATGAGCCACTAGAAAAAGTTCACTCTAGGGGTTAGCTCTGGCATCCACAGCTTATGCCACTTAATTTCACTTTCAATAGAGGCAAAGAAAGAATTGTAGCCTGATTTAACTGAGTATTCTCCATCAAAAGAATCTTTCCAAATGAGCTCATCCTTATGATTTTGATTACTAATATGGATTAGAGAAAGTTGATTCTGCAAAGATGAAACATCAGATCTGCACATTATCCTTCTCAACTTTTAGTTGTTTCCATTTTCTTTTGTTTTCATCCACCTCAATATAGCCCTGTATTTTGTGCCCATACTTTGTAATTAAGTTGTCTTTAATGTGGCCATAAGAAGAAATCCAATTAAAATCAGTCCATTTATCAGTCCAGAAATTAATGTCTTGACCATCCCCAAGCTTCCAGCTACATCCCTGAGAGAGAATATGTCTGCTGTGTAGAAGATTGTTCCAGAAAATAGAACCATTCGAAAGAAACTGATCAGAAATAAAGGAGATCTTGCTTTGGTTGGAAAGGAATTTGATCTTAACCAACTCTGTCCAAGGCTTGTGTTCTTTTATAAGTCTCCAACCTAACTTTGCAATAAGAGCAGCACTCATATGTTTGATATCTTTGATACCTAACCCCCCAAGCCTCTTTGGTTTACATACCTACTCCCAAGCCACTAAATGATACCTGAACCTGTCCTCAGTACCATGCCATAAAAAGTGCTTTTGAATTTTTTCAATAATTTTCTTCACTGCTTCTGGTATGCTAAACATTGACATGATGTAAATAGGCAGGTTCTGAAGCGTGCTTTTTATCAATAAGCATTTTCCTGTGCTTGAAAGTAGAGCTCCTTTCCAACCAGCCAGTTTTTTTTGAAATCTCTTAATAAGATCATTCCAAACCTCATTAGAAATCTTTCCAGTACTCAAAGGTAGACCTAAATAAGTAGCGGGTAATGAATTAATAGTGCATCCTAGAATATTAGCAATCTTTCTTTTCCTTTCTATAGGAGTATTGAAGAAATATATAGAGCTTTTGTCAAAATTAATTTTTTCCCTGAGGCTTCCTCATAAAATCTAAGGATAGTTTTGATAGCCTTTGCCTCAATTATTGAGGCCATCAGAAGAAGCAGAGTGTCATCAGCAAACTGTTGGTGAGAGGAGTCCTGATTACCAGAAGTTGGTAGAAAGCCCTTTATCATGCCAATGCTAATAGCTTTTGAGATAGATCTACTTAAACTGTCAGCCATTATAATGAACAATAGAGGGGAGATTGGGTCCCCTTGCCAGATTCCTCTATTGCTGGAAAAAAAACCAACCGGTTCCCCATTAACAACCACTGAGAATCTGGAAGTAGAAATACAAGAATGAATAATTTTCCTGAATTTATTTTGAAAACCAAACTTGGATAAGACCTCATCCATGAATTTCCAGGAGACTCTGTCGAAGGCCTTATGCATGTCTAACTTGATAGCCATCCCTACCTTTTTACTTTTATCCATAGAATGGATTGTTTCATGAACCATGATAATTCCATCCTGAATAATTCTTCCCTGAATGAATCCGCTCTGCTGTTGTGAAATAATCTCCATAAGAATAGGTTGCATCCTAGTGGTTAGAATCTTTGTGAAGATCCGATATATTACATTAACCAAACTGATTGGCCTGAAATCTTTGAAGTCCTTTGCATCCAACTTCTTAGGAGCAAGCACAATATGTGTATTATTTAATTCTTTGATAAGATTTCCAGTTCTATAAAACTCATTAACAGCTTTCAATAGATCTTCAGAACATATTTCCCAACATCTTTGGAAGAAGTTGGCCAAAAAACCATCGAGGCCTGGAGCCTTATCCCCTTCTAAAGCGAAAACAACCTTTTTCAATTCCTCAATGGTGACTATTTTGGAAAGACTCTTAAACCTCTCAGTAGGTATTGAATTATTAGGAATGGAGTCTAAGAGAAAGGAGGCCGCTTGTTCATTGTAGGAATTATTCTCAGTGAGAAGATTCTTGTAAAATTTGAGGGATTCTTCTTTGATGTCTTCAGAATCCTTAGTAATGCTCCCATTTTCCTTAGATACCTCAGTAATTCTGTTACAAGCTCTATGCTTGAGGGCTGTCAAATGAAAAAAAATTGTATTCATGTCTCCTGCTTTTAGCCAAAGAGCTCTAGACTTCATTCTCCAAAAGGATTCTTCACGGCTGTTTATATTATGCAGATCTGAGAGAAGCTTTTTTTCCTGTTGATGATCCTCTAGAGTCATACCTTTCAAGGAAACATTAAGTTCAAGCTCTTCCAGCTGCTGCTTAAGTTCTTTCTTCTTTTCAAAAATATTCCCAAAAACCTCTTTATTCCAGATTCTAACCTTTTGCTTTACATTTTTCAACTTCTGCAGAAGCCTGAATTGGGCCGTCCCTGTGCCTTCCCAATACCACCACTCTTTAATTCTGTCCAGAATATCTTCATGCTCAAGCCACATTTTCTCAAATTTGAAATTGCAGTGAAAAGGTTTTGACCAATTGAAGAAATTTAGGACAATAGGATTATGATCAGAGCCCGTTCTGGGGAGAGAAGAGAGATGAAAATTCTGATCTAAGATCCAATTAGTAGAAATGAGAGCTCTATCCAGTTTAACCTAGATCAAGTTCTCCCCAAATCTTCTGTTAGACCAGGTAAATTGATTACCATGAAGTTCTATGTCCATAAGATTAAGAGTTGAAATGAAGTCAGCAAATTCTTCCATACTGATAGAAAATTCAGAGTTCCCCCCAAATTTTTCTCCTAGATTTAAAGGAATATTGAAGTCTCCCATAATCAACCAGTTCATGTCCTCAACATTATTTCTGAAACAAGGTTAACTCCTTCCATAAATTTCTTTTACCAGCAACAGTATTGGGTGCATAAATATTGGAAAGAATCCAGCTAGAATTATTCTCAAGGCTTTTAAAAATTATAGCTAAATGATTCTGGGAGGAAGAAAACACATTACCATTAACAATTTTGGTATCCCAGAAGATCACTAAGCCTCCAGAAGCTCCTTGAGAATCAACAGCAACAAAGGCAATGTTCTCCCAGAAATATCTTTTGCAATCTTCAACAGCTTTACTTTTCATTTTAGTTTCCTGAATAAGAAGGATGTTGGGCCTGTTTGATCTTTTAATTTCCTTAAGCATTCTTTTCTTAGGCCCCCCATTGAGTCCTCTGACATTCCAAGAAATGACCTTCATTAAAAAAAATTTGGAGATGTAGGTTCCGGATGGTTCAAAATCTTTTGTGTACCATCTACAATTTCTTTCTCAGTCTCTTTTTCTCTTACTTCTCTCTTCGATAGTCTGCCTTTTCTATATGGGACTCCAATATTTGCAGTTCTTCTAGAAGTGGCCCTTGTGATTCTTGAGGTGGAAGCTTCCCAGCTTCCAATCTGCTTATTTTTATCACTATAGAGTGATTCCAAAATTTCTTCCAGACTTTTTAGTCCTCGTTTCTTACTTCTCACTGTGATGAATCCATCTTTATCACAGTCTGATATACTTTTCTTGCTAGTAGGGGTAATTTCCCCTTCCTCTTTACCTTTGTCAACATCAGTCTGTTTAACCATTTTAGGAGTGAGCTCCTCCATATCAGTAAACTCTTTATCTTGGTTTAGATCTCTTACTATGGATTCTAGAATCTCTTTGACTTTTCCTTGCCTCATTTTGAGTATATCTAGAGAGTTATTCCTATTTAACAGCTTTTGATGAGTAGAAGGAGTAGTTTTTTCCATCTCTTCTTCCTTAGAAGTGATAAGATGAATGAAAAAATTTTCATTTTCTTCATCAACCTCCATGTTCAGCTTTACTGGATTTGGTGTCATAGTGTTCATTATTGGATCCACTACCATATCCTTCTTGCTTTCTTCACCCTTTGTCGATTCAAGATCTATTTCCTTTTGGGCTTCATCAAGATTTTCCGACTGATGAATTTTAGGCCTCCACAATTTCCTATAAACCGGTGGCCTCTTTGCCTTAAATCCTTTTTTCCAATCTTTTAGCCTGGGATTCATCTGCATGCGGCTATCTCTAGCATTCTAATCTATTAGAGGATCTTTATCAGCCTTATCCGTCTGTTTTTGTTCTTGAGCCTCAAAATGATCTGAGGGTATTTCAAGCTTTTGCATTATTTGCTCAGAGCATTTGCTGGAAAAATGCCCTAATTTATGACATTTGCTACATCTTAGTTGGAAATACTCATACTCTATTTGTTGTTTCCATGCTCCAAATTTGGACTGCAGAAAAATGTGATCAGGTAGCTCTTGATCCATTTCAGTAGAGACACAGAACCTTGCGAAGGCCAATCTTGATCTATTTTTCATGGGTCCATCAAGCCCAGCTGGTGAACCAATTGATTTGGCTATATGAAGAAGGATTTCATCATCCCACAGATGAATGGGTAGCCCTGAGAGTCTACACTAGATGGGTATGGCATGAATGTTCTCAGTATATGGATTGAACCCAGGATACCATTTTTTAAAAAATGGCCCCATATTGCCCAGACACCAGGGACCACCCAATAAGACAAAGTCAACATCATCTTGGATATTAAATCGGGCTAGAAAAAAACCCTTGGCCATGGTGGTGATAATAAAATCTCCTTTTGGTTTCCATCTGTGAATGGCCCATTTTCTTATAATATCCACATTGGGTCTTGATCCCAAAAAATTTCTGACTAGGGCTAGTTTGGTTTTCTCCATAGCTCTATGCAGACATCCATCAGGCACTTGTATGTGGGTCACCCCCTCAACATCTTTTGTACTTTAAAAATTCAGATCACATGCAGGATGAGGACCCACATTTTTGTCAGGAGGTACCTTAAAAATATCATCCAGGGCTCTAGATCCAATACTACCACCTTTAGCCGATTCTCACTCTCTTAACAGTTCCTTATCAGCTAGTTCGTAGCCTTTTGATAGACATTCAACAGCCAGAGCTACTGAACCCGCACTCTCAAAACCCTCCCGCAACCCTCCATGATCTATATATCTTGTTGTTAAGAGATCCATATTCATGAAAAGGACAATGTAGGAATATGGATTAACCCTGAGCTCTTAACTGATAATTTTCTTCTTTTCTTCTTTTCAGGTACAATAATTTTAGTGGTGAAGATGAAGAGAGAAAATTTGAAGATGAAGAGAGAAAATTTGAAGATGAAGATGCATCAACAAAAGGAGAAAATTTAAGGCAATGATGCGTTGGCTTATACTCATATATTCTCTTTTATGCCTATGTACCTCTTATTTCAGTAGTTGTACTTTACTTTCCAGTTACATCCCACAACTTGTGTGGGAACATTTGAAATTCCTTATGAATAAAGCATTCAATTGTGAAATTGAGTTGTGTTTTTCTTTCTACATTTCTGATATGGATTATTTAATGAAATAAATAACTTAGTAATAGAATTGAATTTTTTATTCATGAAGGAAAGAACATTAAAGAATACCTGTAACATCCAGCAATGAACTTTGATTTCTTTGTAATCTGTAATTATGTTTGATGTTCCAAAACTTAGCATTTCATCTATTCTGCAATTGGATGTCTTTATCAAGGCAACACATCCATCCTTCGGGGATTCGTGTTCTTTTGCTGAAGATAGTCATGAAATTGTAGAATATATGATTTGTTATGTTTTGTAACAAGACGCATAGCTGCAGATATCATGTAATCATTATTTAATTCAAAAGTAACAATATTCTTTAAAATAAAATTCCCTAGCTTAGGTATACTTCACCAATGTTATCCATCCTCATGAAGTTTCGAGTTGCCCATTTTTGCACAAGTGCAAAAATTGTAACCAGTCATATTTTTACAATCTTTATTTAATTTGGTAATATATTTCTAATGTCGTTTATTAATTTAATATCATAGGGATAAGTCTAAAATTATAGTCCCATTAAGTTAAATACAAATCAATTTAAACCTGAAATTAAATGTTATCTAATTACCATAGAGTAAATTTTATTTTACTAAATATAACAGTAAAAGGCCTTTTAATTTTAAAAGTCGCCAACTAATATTAAGGTTATTATTTAATTTTAGCTTCTAATACTGCTTTAGTTTCCCCATTCACAATTTACACATACTTTTTATTTTAAATATAATCCCACCTAATCCTAACCTAACTTTTGTAGGGTTAAATAACAACCCTTAGATGGATTCAATAAGGTCCCTTAGATCTTAGGGATTTCACACTAACCCTAATCAATTCTATGGAATGTTCTTCTTCTTTTCCTTTGGCTTATTTTCTGATGTCTTGTTTGCAGTTTTTGGAATAGGAAAGAGGAGGAGCCATGAGAGCAAGAAGAGCAACCTTGGAAAAAAATTCATGGTTTTAGTTGTAAATATTTTATTATTGTAATTGTGTCCATTTGGTTAGTGTAGATATTCTACAATGGATCTGTTTTGTTATTTAATGAAAACATTTTCTTGTTTTGAGTTCATCAATTGGAGAAAAACCCCATTTCCTTTAATCCACAAATTTTCCACATTTGGGTGCTATAAAAAGAAAGATTGGAGAGATTAAACACTTAATTTTAATTTGTTTCTAGTTTTTTGAAGTTACCTTTTAATGGTTTTAGTCTTAGATTTCATTTATTTTAAAATCTCTATTTTTTTTAACATATAGATTTTACTTTTACGTCGAAAGTAACGAAACCACCGCCCAATGCAGGCCAGTGGTACTTTGACCACTACCCTACCTGGGGGTGGTTAATTGACCACCGCTCTGTTCAAGGTGGTGGTTATCAAACTGCCACTCTACATAGGGTGGCGGTTCTATTCCCTAAAAATAGAACTTTCAAACAATGCATTCTTTTAACAGTTTTAAACTTAAGTCTATTTTTAAAGCAATAATAAATTTAATTAACGTGTCTTCCATTCATTGGTTGCTAGGTTGATAACATTTCTAGTTTCATACTCAAATTACATAACATCAATGCATTGTCTATTATTTCCTTCAATATAGAAAGAAATATAACAAAAACTTCCATGTTTCCCAATATACTTTATTTTCAATAAGGAATAAGAAAATATTTCCTTTCTTCAACCTAATATGTAAAAAACAACAATTTCAAACAACAAGTGAATTTCGACAAGATTCTCAATATTTTTAAAATGAAACATATCACACTTTGGAGGCAATGAAACAACTTATATTGAAAGAAATTCATTTCCATTTCACTTGAACTCTACCTTGATCCTTTTCTCCAAGTGCTACTAGGACCATTCTTCACTTGAACTCTACCTTGATCCCAAAGTTCAAACACAACAACAAAAATAGGGGAGTAGGCAAAACTCTCCACCCAACCAATAATCCAATCAGGAAGAGAAGCCTTCTTCCTCATTGGCCCCTGAGCCCGAATAATTAAGAAATGAGGGGTATGAGACAACCATTAACAACTTAACAAGGCTTCCAAATTCATATTCAATCAATACATTCACACAATAACCAAAATACTAAAATAATAACAAAACAAGTAATTTTCCAAGAAAAAAGACTCTAACTCAAGCGAAAAAGAGAAAGGAACATGGGGAATCTACCTATTCCTCCAAATGGTTTGGGTTCCCACCGTAAAACCTCCAATAACTCAATCACAACCCCAAAAAAATTTATGCTTCCCTCTAAGAAAACAAATTTTATGCCTCCCTTAAAGAAAATAAACTCTTATGCCTCCCTCAATCGTATGCCTCCCACAATAAGACAAGGTAATCACAAATTTGACTTATCACAAGGTAGGGTACCCCAACCCAAATCTCTCCTTAAATTTCCAATAAAAAATCTTATGCCTCCCTCCAAAATATCCCCATTTCAACTTTCACCTGCACAACCTAAGGTCATTCTACTTCCGAAAATCACACATGAAAAAACCATTCATTCAAAAACATAGCAAAAGAAAACATGGGTGAAGACCCTACCTTTCAATTACAAGAGTATCTAATTCAAAAGAAATTTCTAACCTTTCCAAGTGAAAAAAATCACAAGATATCTCCAACTCCAAGAATCCCTCCAAAGCAAGTCCCTCTAAATGCAAGAGACCAAAATAAAACAAGTAAGCCCCAAAACCTTAAATAAATTAGAATAAATAGAAAGAGAGGAGAAAGAATTGAAGTGGATCCATGTAGGATGCCACATCATTTCTCCTCCATTCCACATCACAAGGTCAAAACCATTTTCCAAAGCACAATAAATTATTGGTTGAGGGAATGAAAACCCTCTTACACACTCCAACTCAAACCCATGCCCCTAAAGGACACAATTGAAGACTCTTGTAAGAAAAGTGCAATTAATTACTCTTTTTCTCCATTAAAACACACAAAAAGGCCTAAAATAAGCCCATCACATCATAGGCATAGTGGTTGGTTTACTTTAAGAGGTGTGGAACAAGCTTCACTTGTCCCACAAGCCTCTAAAATTGGCTTGAAAGTCAAAATCCGAAATTTACATGCAAGGTTGAGTGCACAACACTCAAAAGTAAGTAAATTCTTTCAAATCCCACACAAACCAAGAAATACCTACTCACATTAATTACCCCCTTTTTCACATCCTAAAATACACTAATTGATCAAGTCTAATTAACTTAAATGGAGTACTTAACAACAATAATAAAAGTGATTCACAATACTAACAACAATACAATAACTCAAAAATAAATAAAACCAAAAAGGGAAAACCACAATTTACCCAAGGTCACATTTGAGGCCACCCCCCAATGGGGACATCTTAACAAACTAACAACAATAACATCATACATTTACACTAGTTTCCAAGGTGCCTATTGCTGATACCCCAAATTCCTTCATTGTTGGTCTCCTATCACCTTTTGTTTGTTGTGCTACAAATTCCTGTAAAAATAAAAACAATAGCTTTCTTCTCTTGTGCCTACATTAACGACATTGAGATAATAAATCACATATATTTACATATAAATTCACATCATAAAATATCATACTAAACCATTTTCAAACCCAGTAATTCCCCAATTGTTCAAATTTACAACATTTCGATTCTACTAATTCATCATTTTGCAATAAGATCACAAAACCAACTAAATCATCTAGCAAAATCCATATATCAATTCTAATGTGTCTGTATAATAGTAGCACTAGATCATCAATTACTGCTATGTCAATCCATTATATAAATCAGATTATGTCAAAATTCTAACACATCCATACTGTTTATAAAATAAGCTAATCAAATCATATACAGTAATGTACATCAAAGTCCAAACTGCAACCATACATTCAAAAAAACAATTAGAAAACAATAGTAATCATGATGTCCCATGTATCTTATCATTATGCTAACTAGAATACACAAAAAGGTTCAAGATTATAATCAACCAAAATTTAAATCATAGTTCAATCAGTGTTGAAGAGGAGTGGGCATTGTTGGTGCTAAAATTAGTCTTTCCCTGTTTTCCATTAAAATCCCTTGGTTGGCGGCCTCTGTCACATTTTCTATCTCCCTGTGCTGGTGCTTGAAGACTCTGTTCTCCATTTGGTCCATGATTAGTCCCTTCCTTGGTTGAAGATCACTTAAAAATCAAGAATTTTTTTTTTGTTTCTTTGTCTGTCTAAAGGTGTCTATAAATTGGGTGTAAAACTCATACTGTTCCTCTCCTTCCATTTCCGTAGTCATGTGTATTTGTCCTTGCCATTTTTATCCCAAATACCCGAGGAAACATGATTAAATATATCTCGAAGGATCATGTTTGAAACTTACAACATTTCCAAATTCTCTGTCCTTGAAGAAAATTTCATCTCTAGGCTTAAACGATGGTTTCCATGCATTTTCACGATTTGATGGGTGTTTTTTAACCATCAAATTTATATCACTACATCAGTGGAAACATGGCCCTTTTTGGTTAGATGTGTCTCGGTGGGGCACTCTAAAAAATTTGTGGATCATTTCAACCCAAAACCTGTCCACGTGGAGGAACGATGCTTGTTTGAAGACTTGTCTTTTGGTTTGGCCTTTGAGTTGCGCCAGGGGGACATGTGGAGGATTCTATTGCTTTTCTTGGACTTAGAAAAAAATTTCTTGTAGCTGGTATAGTTTTGGTGGGCCATCGACATGTGGTGATCCTGCACTCATTTAGAGTCTTCGCTCTTGGGGACTATCTTGAAGTTGCGTCATAAAGACACGTGGAGGTTTTCGTCAGGCAATCCTTTACTTAGATTTTTGAAGCAACTTCCTAAAGCGGCCTAATGTTAGGAACCAAGGGATAAACTATGTGGAATAATCCCTCAAATAATCGCAACACTAGAAACTAATATGCAGAAATTATTACAGATCTCAAATAAAAGTAGAAAATAAAATAACACAACATAAAGAGAGAGTATTTAACGTGGTTCACCCAATTTGGGCTACATCCACCAAGAATCACTTGCTCAGATTTTATTACAAGCCACCACTCTCTCAATACAATACCTAGATCTGTTTAGAGCTATGCTCAACAAACTATATAGAATTCATACCCAAATTCAAAACACATCTGCAATGTTACAGTATACCTACCATATGCACAAAACCATATAAATACACAATTGCTTAAGCAGTTTTACAAAACTATTGGAATCAAAAGGATGGGCCAAAATTGTCCCATAAACCTATATGAGAAAAGCATGTTTCACGGTATATTGGGTGAGACCACTGTGGAAAGTGTAAAGTACTCTTAGTGTATAGTCTTCAACACTTCCTCACATGAAAACAAGCTCCACAACCTAACAATCTTGCACTTAGATACTAGTTTTCCTCTAAGAAAGCTTCTCAACCCTTCATTAGTTTCCATGAAGACCAACCAAAGCTAAACATAGCTTAAATTTTTCCCTTGTGACCACCTTGGTCATCATGTCTGCAAGATTCTAACTGGTATGAATCTTCTCTAGCTTCAACTTCTCTTCCTCCAAAGCTTTCCTAATGATATGGTACCTTAAATGTATATGCTTCTTCCTAGAGTGGAAAGTAGAGTTCTTAGCTAGGTGTGTAGCACTCTGACTATCACTATGTAGCTTACCTTCCTCCTACTTATGCCCCAACTCCTCAAGTAATTTCTATAACAAATCATTTCTTTGCTTTCCTCTCTGGCAACAACATACTCAGCCTCTATGGTTTACAAAACCACCAGCTTTTGTAGTAGTAAAATCCAACTCACTGTTGTCCCACCTATATTGTAAACATAACCTGTTGTGTTACTCCTATTGTCTACATCTCCATCCATATCTGAATCTACATAACCACACAAAGTGGTTTCTAATTGACTATAGCACAAAACTATCAGCATGGTCCCTCTCAAATACCGAAGGATCCACTTTACTACCTGTCAGTGATCTCTACCTGGATCACTCATAAATCTACTCATCACTCCCACTGCATGGGAAATATCAAGCCTGGTGCACACTATGGAATACATCAAACTACCAACTGCTGATGAGTAAGGTACCTTAGACATCTGGTTTCTCTCCTTCTCTGTCTTGGGACATTGCTTCTTTGATAACTTGAAAAGGCATGCCAAAGGAGTCCCAACTGGTTTAGCATCCTGCTTATTAAACCACTCCAAGAATTTCTTAATGTACTCTTCCTGAGATAAAGTCAACTTTTGTTCCTTCGTATCTCGAGATATCCTCATACTAAGGATTTATTTGGCTTCCTCCCTAAATCCTTCATAGCAAAGGATTCACTTAGTTGCTTCTTGAGTACTTTTATTTCCTGCATGTTTTTACCTGCAACCAACATCTCATCCACATATAGACACAGGATAATATAACAACCATCCTCAAATTTCTTTGTATTCACACAATGGTCAGAATGACATCTAATATAACCTTGCTCCATCATGAAGTTATCAAATTTCTTATACCATTGACGTGGAACTTATTTCAAGCCATACAATCTCTTCTTCAGTTTGCAAACGATCTCCTCTTTACCTTTGACCTCATAGCCCTCTAATTGCTGCATATATAGTTCCTCCTCCAAATCACCATGGAGAAATGCAGTCTTTACATCAAGCTGTTCTAAGTACAAGTCTTTTGCTGCAACTATTCCTAGAATAGTTCTAATAGAAGTCATTTTTACTATAGGAGAAAAAATATCATCAAAATCTATACCTTTTTTATGTGAAAACCCCTTGACCACCAACCAAGCCTTTTATCTTTTCTTTCCTCCTTCTTCCTCTATGACTCTAAACATCCACTTGTTTTGTAATGCTCTTGTACCTTCGGGTAGCTTTACCAAATCCCATGTCTAGTTGACCATGAAATCCTAATGCTCCTCATCCATGGCTTTCTCCCACTTCTTCCTAGCATCTACTTTCATTGCTTCATCAAAGCTCTCTGGATCTCTACTATAAGTGAGTAATAAATAATAAAGAGAAGGAGAAAAATATTCAGGCTCTCTTCTTACCCTAGAATACCTTCTCAATATAGGAGTTTGGGGTTCCTGAACTGATTCATGTGTCACTTTCCCATCCAGAATATCCTCTACCACTGCATATTTTTTCTTGGATTCTTCCCTATTTTCCTACAACTGCTGCTTATACATGAATTTCTAATTAACTACCACATCCCTAGATTGAATGATTTTCTTGTCCTTAATACTCCAACATTTATATCCAAAGGCATCACCGCCATAACTAATGAAAGTATATTTTCTAATTTAGCCTCTAGCTTGGTCCTATCATCCTTGTTTATATGGACAAACACCTCACATCAAAAGACTCTAAGAAATGAATAATCAAATTTCTTACCATTCCAAGCCTCCTCAGGTATGCCTCCATCAAAGGAACTTGAAGGTCCTCTGTTGATCAAGTACATAGCTGTGCTCACCGCTTCTTCCCAAAAATAAAGAGGCACTCCTGCATGTAACCTTATGCTCCTAGCACATTCTATTATTGTTCTTTTCATCCTTTCTGACACCCCATTCTTCTTTGGAGTTCCTGGAACCATCTTTTGCCTGTGGATTCCATTATTAGAACAATAATCATCAAATTCATTGTTGCAATACTCCTCTCCATTATCTGACCTCAGACATTCTAGCTTAAGACTTGTCTCGATCTCTACCAAGGCTTTCCATTTAACAAAAGTTTCAAATACATCATATTTGTTTCTAATACAATAAATCCAAACTTTCATTCTTGCATCATCAATAAAAGTAACATAACAACTTGAACCCCCAAGAGATGATACATAAGCCAGACCTCACACATCATAATGCACCAACTCTAGCTTACTCTCTTTATTTGTAGGTCCAACCTTGAGAAACCTTACTCGCTTATGTTTCCCATATATGCAATCCTCACAAAACTCCAAACATGTTTCTGTATATCAAGGAAAATCCTTCTTTATGATCTTTATGCCCTTATGGCTCATATGATCGAGCCTATAGTGCCACAATGTTGTATCTACTTCTGAAGCCACATGATTACAAAAATTAGTGTTATAAGTGGTTAAATATAAGGTTCCAACCTTCTCACCTCTTGCCACCACAAGAGAAACCCTTGGTAACCTTCCAAGAGTCTGCCGTAAATATCATAGTACAACCATCACTTCCCAACTTCCCTACCGATATCAAATTTTGTATTAATGTAGGCACATGTATGACATCCTGCAATAGCCAAGTATTCCCATTCTACAACTTAACCTAAATAGAACCTTTTCCAAATATGTTGTAAGGCACATAATCACCAAGAAAAACATGCCCAAAATCTCCTTGAACATAATCAACAAAGTAATGCTTATGTGGAGTAGCATGAAAAGAAGCCCCCCGAATCTAAAACCCAAGATTCAGTAATATTGTGTAAAGAAAGAATCAAATCATCCTGACATACATTACCCGTAGCCACATTTACCTCCTTGTTTTCTTCCTGTTTTTTCTTCTTGTCCCGAAGCTCCCAAAAGTCCTTATTTGCATGCCCAGACTTTCCAAAGTGCCAACATACTATCTTGCTTTTGTATTTTGACCTTTCTCAATCCTTTGATTTTCCATGGCTTCCTCTATTCTTTTGTCTCCCTCTAGTTTCCACTGTCAAAGCATTCCTGAAGTAGAATATTCCCCAGATATTTTTCTTCACATTTCCTCACTCAGAATCACCCCTACAACATCCTAAAATTTCAACTTTGAGTTAGCTGGAATCAAATTTCTTACCGCCATTGCCAAGCTATTCCAACTCTCAGGTAAATAGAACATAGCTAATAAATCCCTAACTTCTTCATCAAATTCTATTATAACTAAAGCTATCATATTTACAACCATAGTAAAAGCATTTAAAAGATCTGCTACCAAACCATTTAGACATTTTCATATTAAACAACTTTTTCATTAAAAATATCTTATTTGAGGTAGAGGGTTTTTCATACAACTTCCCTAATGAATCCATTAGTTATTTTGTAGTATTTTCCTTTGAAACGTTAAATAATACCAAATATGCAAGACAGAGCCGAATTGCCCCAAGTTCCTTCCTATCTAACAAATCCCATTCAGTATTCAACATGCTCAAGGGTTTGTTCACCTTCTCAGACATCAGAATATAAAGATCCTTCTGATAAAGGTAATCTTCCATCTGCATCTTCCAAAGACTAAAATTCTTCCCGTTGAATATATCAACCCTAGATCATCAATCATCTTCCATAGCTCCCACTCAATATAAAACATTCCCTGTGATTCAACACTTCAGCAAACCAACCTAGGCTCTGATCAAAATTGGTAGGAAATAAGGGATAAAATATGTGGAATAATCCCTCACAAAATTGCAACAGTAGAAACTAATATGCAGAAATTATTACAGATCTCAAATAAAAGTACAAAATAAAATAACACAACACAAAGAGACAGTATTTAACATGGTTCACCCAATTTGGGCTACATCCACCAAGAATCACTTGTTCATATTTTATTACAAGCCACCACTCTCTCAATACAATACCTAGATCTATTTAGAGCTATGCTCAACAAACTCTATAGAATTCAAACCTGAATTCAAAACACATCTACAATGTTACATTATACCTACCATATGCACAAAACCATATAAATAGAAAATTGCTTAAGCAGTTTTACAAAAATTTTGGTATCAAAATCATGGGCCAAATTTGTCCCATAAACCTATGGGTTAAAAATCCAACCCATACGAGAAAATCATGTTTCCCGGTATATTGGGTGAGAAAACTGTGGAAAGTATACAATACTCTTAGTGTATAGTCTTCAACACTTCCTCACATGAAAACAGGCTCCACAACCTAACAATATCACACTTAGAGACTAGAAAAGAGGTAAAATAACATAATCGAGCCATGGTTCCTCGAGGACCCACATTGGGACACGTGTCAAGCCCATTTTTCAAAGGCGGAGAGGCAGACCAAAATGAGAAATTTTACATTTTTTCCAAAATATGTAAAAGCTAAAAAGGAACCTCTAGGCATGTGTTAACTCGGATCTCCCACGTGGATGGTTCAAATTAAAAAGGGAAATCAATAGCAAATGTGCATCTGTATATTTTTTTCTTCCATTTCTACTCCAAAGCTCCTAGGGATGTGACTTTTTATGGTTTTTTTATCATTTCTCGGTGTCTCATACACGCTAAATGAAGAGGAATTTTAATTTGATATCTTGGTTTGGTGGGGAAGATCTAAAAAAATCTTTAACCATTAAGATGTAATCTGACTGTCAGATTCAATCTGATTTTCCTTGGCACACAATAAACCAATTGATATCTTGATTTTTTGGGGAAAATCTAAAAACATATTTTACCATTAAGACGTGATCTTACTATTGGATTTGATCTGAATTTCTAATGTTTCCTTCCTTGGCACACAAGAAACTAGATTCAACATATTAGAGGATTAAGTAGTTGGCACGTGAAGTGAAGAATGAATTACCAAGTGAAGAATTGAATGCTATAAATATTTGAAGAGATTTTCCCTCTGAGCACATAACAGGAAATGGTGCTTAGAATGTTTTTTGTTTTAGGGGGGAAAATCTGTTGTAAATGAAATGTTATAAATTGCATGAATTTGTCATGCCAATGGTTGGAGTATTAGATGTCAGGAGCTGATTCCTAAGAGAAAATTTTGACAGAGCCCATCTTTCTGAGAAATCATCTGAGGAACCTGTTTATTTTTTTTGTGTTAAATTTGATCATTTAAAGTTGGTTGCATGTGTACATCCATTGACAAGATCTAAGATTGTTCTAAAAACTTTCCCCTGCTAAAACATTTAATCATATTTGAGTTAATCTTTGTTTTATTTTGAGAAAAATCATGGTTGCTTCATTTTTGAATGTCTGCAAATAGTTTTTGTTGTTCCCATTGCAATCTTACATTAAAATATTTGCGAATCACACAAGTTCTTATCATTGTGATAGTTTGGTGGCATTTGCAATTTCATTTGTCAGAAGATCTTACATTTGATAGTGAAATAAAAAAATTTATAATCACTTCACTCCTAGCATAATGATAAGATTGTTCGTTAGCATTTGAGGGTATCTTAGGCATGATAAAAAAAAGGTTGACAATGTTCAATTAAGTTTTTCAATTTGAGCCTTCATTTTGGATTCTTAAAGTTTGTGTGAAAAAGTTCTTATATTGGCCTCCACTAAAAGCACACCTTGTTGTTAAAGGAACATTTTAGCTATTCTGAAGCATTCTGTTGATCAAGCCTTCCATTTTTGTTAAATTTCTCAAAGATATAGCGAATCAAAGTCCACTCTACCTCACCTCCCACAAAAATTCATTTAAAAACAACCAATCCTACGCATACTACCCATGTTTGTCTTGTTTGTGTACAAATGTTTAATTTCGATTACCAAAACATGCAGAAGCAATCAAAATTTCATTGTATTTAGTATCCTGAACCTTGCTTGGAAAATATCTCCATTATCTAGGGTGACAACTCGTGAGAGTTAGATTTTTTTGCATTAATCATGTTTTCTTCCAGGTCTTCTTAATAATTTTACAAAGAAGGACATCTCCATCTCATCCATAAACACCAGGATACAAAAGGGTCCTCTCACCTTGGTTGAAAGGCACAACCATAAAGTAGTGAGGATAGATAAAATAATCTACCCATTTCTCCACATCATAGTGACAAAGAACAAGCTGCATTTCTTCCCCGACTATAGAATGACACACAACATGATCTGCATGTCTCTAATTTTCCTATAAAACTTGTGATGTTACTCAACTTCTGAGGGAGAATCAATTTGGGTACTAACATTATTCTGGCACCATCTCCAAGGATATTGTGATTGCAGGTCATATTTTAGACCCTGGTAAAAATTTCTTACATGCTCTAAGTGTTAGTACATTGTTTCAACATCATCTTGTGTTCAGGCCTATAAGAAGTGTTCAAAGTTACAAGTTTTTTGTGAAATATTTAAAATTTCTATAGTTATTGCACTAAGTTTCATTGATAAATCTGGGTAAAGGAAGGTCAGATCATTCCATTTCTAGTTTCTAGTATTGACAAACATTTGAAAAATCATTTTTAGTGCATTATCACAACTAAGGTGGAAGTCCTTGATGAAGAATCCGTGTTAATATGATTTTTTGATAAATAATAGTGTCTTAGCCTTTGTGATGTGATATTTATTACTAATATTTGCAAAGCTCAAAGAAAGAAGATCTTTCTTCACTAGGGATCCTACTAGGACATTATTTCCAGAGGTAGGAAAAACAAATTCATAATGAAGAAGAGCCTGAAGATTTGTTGTTGATCAGCAGTCAAGAAAAGAGACCCCCATTGATGAAAGCGATCATCCTATCATTGAATATTGCCATTCAAGTGCTTTTGAATTAGGTAGTCTTTTTGTGGAATTAAATCCTCCTTCTAGAGAGGGGCCTTCATTCAAATTTGAAAAAATTTCTTCTCATTCTGCTTCTGTGTTTTCCAAAGTTGATAGGTTTTTCCAAGAAACAAAGCCTCCATTCTACAAGTTATACTCATGTGTTTCAAATACCCCTTGTCCCTTATGTTATCCAATTTTACGCACATGGAAAAATTGGAAAACAGGGACTTATTATGATCAAATCATGACATTGGTCCCAGGGACCCACTTCTGGTCATCAGTGTCAAATCGGGAATAAAGAGACGAGTCATCAGAGGAGTTTGTGCCTTGTCCTAACTCAGTTATAACTAAGATCACAAGCCTTAGATGAGTTCATGAGTAGGAAATGTAAGTTCAGTAACTGAGTTTGGCTTGTCATAAAGGAGTCTCGATAGGAGCGGAGGATGTTTCGATGGTTGGCTCATTGAGGTAGAGAAATGATGAACTCGACCCAGTTTAATTCAACATGGAGAGATTGATGCTTCCTTGTTGGAATATGAATTCAGTTTTAATGACTCGACGGAGACAATAGCTGCCTCAAGATTTGGTCGAGCTTCTTCCATGGAAGGGAATTTCCAAAATGAAAAGGCGAGACAACTCAACTAAAACTTTATCTCGTTCTTCTACTACAGCGGCAATATTTTACAACAAATGATCACGACTGTGGTTGCATGCAACTAGAACATCAGGACTAACACCAACGGTTCCTTGGGATCACCCTGTGGCAGCTGTCGCAATTAACTCTCTCTGGAGGCGATTGATTTTCTGAGATAAAGTTTACTTCTCTACCCTGTAGCTGCTGCATATAGCCAATTATTATAGTGTCATGGCAAGAGAATGATATTTCCGCGCATGGGAAATATTTCACTTGATTTCCAAGTGGATTTTTATGAATGGCAGGCCAAGCTGAAAATCCCACGCGCTCGTGGGAATTGTGGAGATAAGGAACGAACTTTCCAAGTTTGCACGGTGAAGCTGAGGCCAGGGCCCATGGATTAATGTGTCCAAGCCGTTTTGTGGGGATTTGGAGATAGTATGCCAAGCGTGGAAATATTACGATGGCTATCCATCATGAGACTTCTGCACGGGCCATGTAAACAGAATTTCACGCAGCTTGGGGTGGTCCGAGTCTTTGTGCGAGTCACCGGGAGGATTAATATGACAGTTGTGAATTGGAGCGGGTCATGGGTTAAAAAAACACGACGTGATACCAATTTCAGTGGAGGCTACAGGCATACCCAACCAAGGCAATGCGTTAATGGATCAGTCGTGGCTCATATGCAAAGAGTTTGACAGGAAAGCAATGTTGAACACTCCACGACCTTCTCATCATCCTCTGTACAATTCTGAACTTGATGTGGTTGTGAGACAAGCTCCCATGCACAGGCAACAGGCATGTTGCAGTACAGTAGAAGCCTTTTGAACACTTCCAGCAAGTAGGTTGTCCAACTGTGGCTTATCCTTATTCTGAACTCGGATCTATGGCAGCTGCAGGAAATAAATATTCACTGTCGTGTACGATGGATTGGAGTCACGCTGTTCAAGGCTTCATAAAATTTCCCTGATTCAGGAGATGAAGGTTTAAAACGGTGCAGAATGAAACGATTCATATTTCTCAGCATTTTTTCTCCGAGAAATGAATTGAATGTGAAGGTCAACTCTGAAATACCTGGTTGGCCGTTTTGTATACTACATCCTTGTTACTCGTAAATGGTCTCTTTGAGAAACTCTGATGGCAATAGGCAATATTTATACCCTTCCATTATGTGCGTCCAATCAGACAATAAAATTATTCCTTTACCAGGTTAAGAGAAACTTGTTTTAACAAATGGATGATTATACTGTAGTTTTTTTTTATTAAGGGAAAATAGTTTTGAAGGGACTACACCCTGTGTACAAAAGGGCCCAAAATCTAGATAAAAAACATGAGAAAAGCAGCCCAGAGAAGGGCAAAACCGTCAACTAAGAAAGGCTCATCAGCCAGATATTACAATAAAGGTGAAGATTGGATCTAAATGTACAGAGATCCAGAGAAAAGGAGACAAGTTCAAAAAGAAACCAAAAGAGAAACAGAATACAGAGCTCCGTCAAAAAACAGCTCTAGAACCGCCCAATGACAGCCATATCACAGCCAAAAAATAGCAGCACATCAGCCCGTTACTTGAGGGCTCTGTCAATCTTGGCCTTGATGGCCTGTAGTGACATGAAAAAAGCAATGGTTGTGGCCTGAGAGGGGTCCTTCATGTCTGATTGGGAGATTGCAATGTCCCTATTTTCTTTAGGGCCCCATATATCTTCATTGATTCCACTTAAGCTGTAAACAATGTGGACGTGCTGTTTAATGAAGTTATAGATGCTTTTTAGGGTAGAAAAAATATAGTCATTATGGATTTTGGCATTCCCCAATCTGCCATCAAGGGACTGCAACTTCTTGAAGAATTCATCAATGACCCCCTCTTCTTCCTCACCGTGCAGGATCCTTTTAGCTTTGGCTTTCTCCATGTTCTTAAGAGCCCCTTGGAGCTCTTGAATCTCCTTCTCCAATCTGTCAACCTTCTCCAGCAAATCCTCCTCCTTGGACTTCTCCACAGGCATGCTGATATGCAGGAGGCTTTCAGCAAGTTCTAAGTCCTTGTGGCTCCTAAGGACATGTTGGGAGGTAGGGATTCTAGTTTTAAGGCTCTTACTTTTCTTGCTGGATCCCACATCATCATGCTTTCTTTTTGGCAGGGGTGGAGTGAGAGCAGTATGGGTAGGTGGGGGTGTGGAGGAGGGAGGTGGGATGGGGTTCATGGGAGGGAAACTGGAAAAGTGGTGGTGAATGACGAGTATAAGGCCCTGGTGCAGGGGGATAGCCCTAGAGTGATTTTGCACCTCCCTTATAGACTTCTCCAGGGAGTTGATCAGATTATACTGTAGTTTCAAGATAATTTTATCTAGCTTTATTTCTATTAGCTTTGATCCATGACTAAGGAAGAATTCATATGGTTGGTACCTATACATTTTTCCAAGGTCCTCTTGGTTTCCCTAGTTGTTCAATGTATTTTTTTGAAGGGCTTCTTTTATGTGTTGCAGATTGTAACATAAAGGATATTTTTAGTTTCTGGAAAAATGAGTATATGGTGTAGCTCACAGCCACCTATGCCATACTAAGATCCCAATAGTGGCATAATTATTGATTGAAGCCAAGATTGCCAAATGCACTGCCAAAATACCGAAGGGTTCTTTGACCAAAAATCAGTCTTAAGGGTGTCTATCGACATGTTACGGGCATGAGCCTGGGTCATCATCATGGCAGCACTAGGTCTTTATTGATAATGGCATTTTCTCATCGTTTGGAAGGTACAAATTTTTCTTATTATGGCAAAGCCAAAACATTCTTACTACAAGTGTTATATAATGAGGTAGAATCCTGAGCATTGTGGTAAAACCATTCTTTTTAGAAATATTGGGTTAAGCTCGGTATTCAAGTGAGTTTGAGCCCAGAAACGGTAAGATCGTTTGCTGGATGAAGAGCTCGATGACTTTGCAGTGAGCTCGTGGTGATGTTTCATGAATTTTGAATGAGGAATGCATAAATGGCCTCGAGTTAACAGAGGAAAATGATAAGAATCGAGTTTTATAGCTCACTATTCGAAGGACTCAATGCAAAAAAGCCCGATTACAAGGCAAGGAAAGAGTTAGTGCGGGATCAAAAATCGAGTGCAACACTGAGTTAGAGGATTTAAAGCTCATCGAGTTTGGCTATGTGCAGACTCTATCCACATGGACCCCCCTCCTCTTCAAGTCAAATGGGTCAATGGGGGGGTCCCGACATTATGTTAATTAAATTAATATTTTTATTTAAATATTTTAATAATAATATTTATTATTATTATTTAAATATTCTTTTAATTAAGAAGACTAGGTCATCAGGCAATTAATGACCCATGATGGAACCTTCTCAAGTGGTTCAACTAACTGTAATATAAATACATCATGGGCCTTCATTTTAGGAATGTAATTATGACCTTTCCTCTTCTTTCTCACATATTCTTCTATAAATGTAAGTTGGAATCTCATTTCAAAGGGTTCCAACAGTTCAGACAAGTTGGACAGCTACATATCTCAGGCGAGAGTATACTTTTCAAGGATCCTCTCTCTTCTGCAAGTTGTTCTTGTGTGTTGAGAGAACTTTCAAGCCTCCCCTTCAAGACTGTAATGGCAACTATTGCCTCTTCTGAATGTATGATTCATTATGCATGTTATTGAAGCAATAAAAGTGTGTGTTTTGTGACCAATCTTGGTCCTTTCATCCTTTTATGCTTCTTTATGCCTTTCTCGTACTTGCAGGTACACTGTGCAAGTTTAAGTTTCTATTGCAGGTTCTTGGAGTTTCTGTGCTTATCGAGTGGTGAAGTATTGCATGCAGTTTAGTTGTGGTGTCTGTTCACCCTTCTTGAGTTCATCCTTCTTCACTGGGGAACTGGTATATTTCTCAGTCTGATAAATTTTAACAAAGGGAACGCGTGTCTCTTAGTTTGTGGTATCCTGTACCCTCTGTAAGTTGCAGTAGGTGAATTTGACCTGTGGTGCACACACCCTCTTCAAATTAACCCTTCCTGAATCTGGAAACACCCTTTATTTGGTGCATCACCATCCCTAGTATAGTTTCATTTCTGTAAATCTCTTTCCCTAAAACCCCATGAAATGTTAGCATAGGACTAGATAATCATTTTTGTTACACTAGGAGTAGTACAACACTTAGTTTAGGAAGAGGAATTCGGCCTTCTCCGGAGGTTCACCTCGAGCCCAAGTCCCATAGCTTGAGAGGTGATCCCATGTGTCCCAATCACACCGAACATCCTATTCACATCCTAGCCATTCGGAGGGTGCAGTGATTTGGTGACAACAGTTTTTGGCACGCCCTGTGGGACATCACAGAAGTTAGAGTTCCATCTTTCAGAAGTGTCTCATTATCAATCAGGAAATCTTAAGCCACCGTGCGACCACACACAATAGTTTTTGGCATGCCCGGTGGGATAGAGTTGGTACTTCTCTTCTCACTTACACAAGTCAAAGTACCTGGCGACTCTATATCTCTGGATTCCAAATCTCAGTGCAGTAACTTATGTGAAGAATTCAGATAAGAGCTTCTTCAAAGAAAGGAAAGTATCATCATATCAAACTTTCCTTGTCTCCTCCAAAGAGAAACAAAAGAGGCATTTCCACATCCCCAGTTGCAGATTTACCTAGTAGGGGTCATTCAACTCCTCCTTACGGAAGGTTTCCTCCACCTAGGAACAATCAACCTTTCGTTGCTATGGCGAGGAACCAAGTTTTTCCCCCTTTCAATGCAAGAAGTCCTCTTATGTTGGCTCAACGTGACCCGATACATGTTGCGGCACTCAAAAGTTTACCCTTCTATACAGGGGAAACTCACGTTACTCTAGTGGAGCATATTTTTTATGTAGCCAACATCTGTGCAGTACTTAATACATGATCACCGAAGACAACGTTGCAGTTAGACTTCTTGCTACCTCTTTCAAGGGAAAAGCACTTCAATGGTTTCGCGGGTTAGGTGTTGGCACTATAACCACTTGGGACGAGCTGGGAGAAAAGCTATGTAAACAATTCGAAGACAAAAGTGATCACCTATCACTTTTGGAACAACTTACTACCATAAAGTGAGCTTCCCAAGAATACATGAGTGATTTCAACTTCCGATTCCACAGGACTTGGAATAGTATTCCGGCATTCGTAAAGCCTTCTGCACATAATTCATTCTTGTGCTATTTGCGATCCTTGAATAGAGATGTAGTAGTTATGATCCAGTCCATGGGAGGGACTACACTTCCTGATGCTTACGAAGTTGCCATAAGTGCAGAGAATTCTTTGATTCAGGCTGGAAAGATAGCTCCACGATCACTAATGCCCTTTTCTCCAGATCTTACGAATCATCAGCCTATCATTTCTCCTATTCCAGTAGACTCCAAGCAACCATATCAATCTCCCCCTGCCTCTTCAAATGACCTATTTGAAGTCAAGTCACTACTGTAAAATTTTGGAAATGAGCTCGTTGCACCCAAAAGGCAACAGTTTCAATACAATCGTCCATATCAGCCACAAAATCAGCAGTATCAAGCTAACCATTCTCCTTTTCAAGGGAACAATCAGCCTCGAAATCAAACTACAAGTCAAGTTGCAAATGTCAAGCCCTTGAACTTTCAGAACCCTCTTGTAGCTAGCTCATCTAGAGCTATAGTACCTCTTTAAAATAATTTGGTTCAAGACTACGAATGGTGTTATCCTTGCTCTCAACCTCACAATAAAAATATTTGTCCCAATGGGGTTCTTAGCCAGGCCCTTATGGTTCAAATTGTATCTGCCCCTTCAGAGTTAACAAACAATTCATCTACACAAGAAGCAGCAGATCAACCGTAGGCACCTGAAGAATCCGCTTTACTAAACTGGCAAGTAGAAGAATTTTGCGGATTGAATATAGATTCTTCATCAGTGGCAGCAAACAATCGTTCCAAAAAGAGAGAAATGGAGCCTCAACCTCTTGAAGCTGATCTGGCATCCACTTCTCAACCTGGGTTTCAAATGGAAGTTGATAAAAATGCGGGAAAGAAATCACCAGAAACACCGGCTAGCCACGCCGCAGGGAAGGATGGTTCTCCAGGCATCACAGTACCCAAAAAACATTTTCCAAAGGAGGACCCCAATGCCCAAAAAAGTGTCATCAAAGTTGGAGCAATTCCCTTCAGCATAGTAGAACAAATGAAGAAAACCAATCTGAGCGTTACCATGTGGGACGCACTCTTGATCCCTTCCCAAAGAAACCTGTTGTGAGAAGCTCTGAACATTTTTAGTACAACCAGTGGATCACCAAGCCATGGAGTGACAAATGCTAAAAATTTGTGTCAACCGGAAGGGAAAATCATTCCTACAGAAAACAAACCACCACCATTCTACATTTCCCTGATCATTGGTGACCACTTGGTACATAATTGCATGATCGATTCTGGTGCCAGTAGCTCTGGCATGCCTAAACAAATTGCAGATGTACTAGGCATACAATATGCGCCAGTTACGAGAGGGGTTGTTCAACTGGATGGCACAGTTGTTAAGACTGTTGGGGTTATCAAAGGAATTCAACTTACCATTCATGCACACCCAAGTTTTTCATTTACCCAAGATATATCAATCATCAATATCCCTCCCCTCTTTTCCATCTACCTATTGTAATGCCCCATTTGGAAGTTTATTGTGGTTAAGAGTGGGTATCGATGGAAAAGCAAGGATAGAATTTGAATAAGTGAATGTTGATTGTGTTTGTGAATAGGATTTAGTCTCCTCCCAACCACCCTACCTGTAGACTGTAATGACCATCATGTTTCTACCTTGCGTGAGGAGTCGGTGGAGTCCCGTTTTTCTTCACCATGATCTTTTTTTTTATTCTTTCTTCAATGCGTATAGGTGGAGTGTTGGGTGCGTTTTCTTGGGCTGCTGGCATTGGAAGGAGGGATGCATTCCTGTTTTCATTGCCTCTTTGACCTACTCTTGTTTCCTTTTGTTGGCCGCGTGATTTTTGTTTCCTTTGTTGGATTGCATGTGGAGTGGTTGAGAGGCGCGTGATGTATTGGCCAGAAAAATATTTCTTTCATGGCGTCTTCTTCCTAGTTCCTTCCTTCACGCGTGGGTTTAGATGGAGCTTCAGGATAGGGGAGCAGGCATGTTACCTCCACTTTCTTTGAGTGTTGTGAGGTGTGTTCTGGTCAGGAATCCACAGCAGCGACCCGCAACAATGATTAGCCAGGCGGCAGGCATGTTACAGAATGCCAGAAGCCTTTGTGAGTGCTCCCAGCAAGTAGGTTGTCCAAATATGTTGTTATCTGTTTAGTGTCGAATGCATCCTCAGATTTGGGTTTCTCCTTCAAGATATGTTTATCAAAATCGACTATGTGACAGTGAGAGTGTTACCAAGAGACCTGATGAAGTTTATTGCAAATATTCTCTATTGAAACCTTTCTCCTTGTTTTGCGATGTGTTGGTCGTCAAATAGGACTTTTAAGAAGAGCAACAGATAGGGGACAAGAATTCCCTCCTCTTTAATGGGAGAGGTTCCCTTATTCAGAAACAAACCTATTTACAAATATACAGAACATGATTTGTTGGTTAAACTTGGATGCCACAAAAGTGTTTTCTATGAAGGTCATCAATTACAAAACGACTGAGGAAATGAGAGTATGGGAAAGAGCAGAAAGGAAACATGTAGAATTATAGATATCAGAGTAATTCTTTATGTATGCGAAGTCACAGTGAATTGAAAACAAGATCATTCGTATAGAACAAATAAGCTGGGATTTAAAGACACAAAGTTCTGTAAATAACATCTTCCAGAACACAAAGTTTCTTAACGTAATACAAGTTCATTAATCAAGGACACAAAGTTCCTTCTTGGTTATACAAGATCACCAATCGGCAAGACTAACAAACTAGAGACAACTGATCTTCACAAAGAAAATAAACGAAAGCTTAGAATAGACAGAGATCAGATAGACAAAGAAAGGAAAGTCCTTCTGTATTGATTTCTCTATAATCTATTTACACTTGTAGAAAATATGCCAAGTCCTTCCTCCTTCAGAATGGCGTAGAAATGCCATTATATAGTTTGCAGATCAGTTACTCTTCGTAGCCGTTTCTTTAATCAAGAACCGTTAAGGACTGCCAACCGCAATACCTTAGCCTATTACAAAGAAAACTGAAAAAGAAAGGGAAGAAGAGAAACGTATGGAGAAGAAGATAGGTGGCTGGTCACTGAGAGGGACCCATCAACTTCAGAAACCGCTGCTTGAAATTCTTCCATGTCTCAGCTATGTCTTTGCCATGAGGGACACTCCATAAGTTTCATCTTGAAGATGACAATGGATATCTTTGAAAAATGATGTAAACGACGTCTTGAAAGCTTCGTCCTTCTGCCAGCTGTCCTTGAAATTTGATCTTCAGATTGATAGCATCAGATCCGCAACTTAAATTCATATTTTAGCATATTCGGGTCGAGCGGGAAAAACTAAGTATGAATTGCATTAGGTTCATTTGGGACATGTGAGATGCGAATGAGTGAAACACGCGGCTCGGCCGATTCGGGTGAAACAGGGAGAAGACGCACAAATGCATTTTGGGACATTTGGGACGAAAACGCGCGAAGGACGCGGTTCGGGTGTTTCGGCCGAAATTGGAACAGTTTGCATTTTTTTATTTGGGACAAAGAGCTCTGAGGTACGCGACTCGGGAGTTTCGGCTGAAAAAGGGACAGCTTTCCCGATTTGACTTTGGGACATTCGAGACGAAAATGTGCGAAGGACACGATTCGGGTGTTTTGGCCGATATTGGAACAACTTGCACTTTTTTAACTTTGGGACATTCGGGACAAAAAGTTCCAGAGTACGCGGTTCGGGTGTTTCGGCCGATCGGGGAACAGAATGCACTTTGAAACTCGGGACAGTTGGGACGAAATCGGGCGAATCGGCCGAAAATGGAACAGACTGCACTTTAAGTTTGAACTTGAGAAATTTGAGACAAAAAGTTCCGGAGTACGCGACTCGGCCGGTTCGGGCGAAATTGGAACAGAGCGCACTTTTGAAATTGGGACATTTGGGACAAGAAAGTGTGAAGTACGTGGTTCGGGCGGTTCGGCTGAAATTGGAACATCTCGCATAGTAACTTCGGGACACTTGGGACAAAAACTTCCGACGGGCCTGAAAATGGGACAAATTCGGAGGTTTCGGCCGATCGGAGAACAGAAGACCCGTTTTCACTTGGGACAGTTCGGAAAAAAATGTCCGACAGGCCCGAAATACTTACAGAATGACCCAGAACTTAGAATTTTTCGACTTCAAGACTTTTTTCACACCACCATCTCGACAGAAAAGACATTTAAACTCAAAATTTTGAAATTTTTACTTTTGACAGAGCGGGGAATTTTGAGTGGACAACAGCTGGCTCCTTCTGGGGATGACTTGGCATAAATTCAAGGAATGAGACAAGGCAAGAACTTAGACAAACTCGGGGAAAGCAGACCAGTGCCTTATCCATTGGGCCACGGAGTCAAAAGAACACCAACACAGAGGGCAACACACAAAAACAACAGAAAGGAAACACACCAAAACAACAGAAGGAAAACACTGTACAGAATATACAAAGGGACTCCCTAGTCACCTAGGACTTGAACAACTTCAAATACTGCCCACTATAAGGAAGTGGGAGAGAAGAACCATCCATGTAATTGAGATAAAAGGAATTCTTACCAGCAAAGTGTCTGATCTTGAAAGGCCCAAGCCACAGGGAATCAAACTTTCCATGGCTGCCACGAGGTTCATGTCTTTTGTCCCATAACAGCACGGTATCTCCAACTTGGAACTCTCTAAACCTAGCTTTCTTGTCAAACAGGACCTTTACCTTCTACTGGTGAACAGATATCCTATCAGCAACCTCCAATCTATCTTCATTCAGTTTGTGCAGGTACATGATCCTTTTACCTAAAGCATCCCTGAAACTGGTATCTTCAATGGCCTTCATCAGGTGCAAGGCCGGCAATTCCATTGTTACTGGCAGTTGAGCTTCTACTCCATACACCAATGGAAAAGGGGACATTCCAATGGCTCTTTTAGGTGTGATCCTGTCTGCCCAAAGAGCATCATATAACTTCTTGTGCCAGTTTCGTTGAGACTCATTGACCAACTTCCTTATGATAGTCACCAGGTTCTTGTTTGTGGATTCTGCTTGCCCATTTCCCTGGGGGTAATAATCTGAAGAATGAGCTAGAGAGATGCCATACCCGTAGTATAAATCCATTATCTCAGTTGAGGAGAAGTTTGCAGCATTATCTGTTACAATCTTGTTAGGTACACCATACCTTACCAAGATGTTCTCTTTGATGAAGTTGCATACCACTTCAGAAGTAGTGCTCTTGACTGGAATAGCTTCCACCCATTTGGTGAAGTAGTCAGTGGCAGTTAGCACATGAGTGTGACCAGCACTATAAGTAGGATTAAGTGTACCAATGAATTCTAAACCCCACTGTTGAAATGGTTCCTCAATCACAACTGGCTTGAGAGGCAAAGAAGCCAATTTAGGTCTTCCCACAAAAGTCTGACAAGCCTCACATTTATCCACCCACTTAAATGCATCTCTGAATAAGGTAGGCCAGTAATATCCTCCCCGGAGTATCTTGTGAGCAGTGACCATTGATGAATAGTGCCCTCCACATGCCTGATCATGAAAAGCTGAGAGCAATTTTCTCTGCTGTTCCTTGTCCACACACTTCAAAAATCTCCCATCTAAGCCACGCTTGAACAAGGCATTTTCCCACAATACATATTGCGCTGACCTCAATTTAACAGTCCTATTTTCTTTGGAAGTTAAATGAGGGGGGAATTCCCCATAGGTGAGAAAATGGGCGATGTCAGTATACCATTCATCAACCGAACTCAGGAACAGAACAGTAGGAAGGTCAGCTTTCTCCTCCAGCAACTCATGTTTGGCCCCTTCAGCAATTAGCTCACAAAGACCTTTTCCATGAACCAGCTTGGTTGGTTTGATATCAATGTCATACTCTTGGACCTTAGCCACCCAGTTCCCTCTCTTGGATCCAAATTCTTGCTGTGTAAGAATTGACTTAACAGTGGTATCTGGAACCAGCACTATGGAATGGGAGTTGAGGATGTAAAAGCGAAATTGCTTGACAGCTTTAACCACCGCAAAAGCGTGTTTCTCAATCATAGTATATTTCAACTCATGATCTTTCAGAATATAGCTCATGAATGCGATTGGTATCTCATGCCCATTAGATTCTTCTTGAGTCAACACGGTAGCCAAGGTATTATCTGTAGCATAGCAATAGATGATGAAATCTCTATTGAAATCAGGACAGGCTAAAGCAGGAGTTTTAGCGATAGCTCTCTTGATACCTTAAAAGGATTCCTTTCCCTCAGAAGACCAACCGAATGTTTTCTTCCCTTTCATCATCTGAGAAATATTCAAAGTTAACTCTGCAAAATCAGGTATGAATCTTCTCAAGAAATTTATCTTACCAAAGAAGGAGTGCACGCCCTTCTTGCTGGTTGGGAGAGGAATTTGCTGGATGGCTTGAACTCGTTCAGGATCAATCTTAATACCATCCTTGGAAATAATGTGCCCTAATAACTTCCCCTCAGTGACACAAAAGACATATTTTTTAGGGTTCAGAGAGATTCCATGCTCCCTGCATCTCAGCAGAACTGCTTCTAGGTGATCAAAGTGATCCGCTCTTGTCTTGGAAAACACTATCAGGTCATCAAGGTAGATGACAATACACTTCCCTTTTAAGCTTCCAAAAGCCAGATCCATAGCTCTCTGGAAAGTGGCGCCAGCATTAATAAGCCCAAAAGGCATTCTCTTGTAAGCAAAGGTGCCCGAAGGAGTAGTGAAAGCTGTTTTATGTTGATCTGCAGTATCAACCTCTACCTGATTGTATCCAGAAAATCCATCAAGCATAGATAACATTTCAGATCCTGTTACTGCTTGCAATATTTGATCCATCATGGGCAAAGGATAATTATCTTTCAGAGAAGCCTGATTCAGGTTCCTGAAATCAACACAGATGTGGATCTCACCATTCTTTTTTCTAACAGGAACAATATTTGCAATCCATGTTGAATGGTGAATAGGAAAGATAATTTTAGCTTTCAACAACTTTTGTATCTCCTGAAAGATGGTGTCAGCTACTTTGGGGTTGTATTGTCTCTGTTTCTGCTTGAAAGGCTTAATTCTAGGCTTGAGGGGAATAAAGTGCTGCATATCTTTTGGTTTGAAAGCTTTCAAATCTTCATAAGAGTAAGCGAGAACATCTTTATACCTTTTTAGAAGATCAATTGATTTTCTCCTCTCATTTGCTGTGCAAAATCTCCCAATGTTCACGAACTCGGGGTCAGTAGAACTCCCAATATCAATCTTATCATACTCAGCTGATTGCTGAGGCCCAGAAGAAGCTCTAAATTTCACATACCTATCATGCTTATCAAATAGTTCCTCCAAACTCACCAGCCCTTTAGGAATCTTGTTTCCTTTGAGCTTAATGCACCCTTCCTGATCTGTTTCTTCTCCTTGGGTGACAGCTTGGTCAAAGGACACACTTTCACGAGGCAGGTTGTCACTTCCCTCAAAATACAGTTGTTCGAAATTACCCTTGAGTTCCAGGAAGGAAAGAAAATGCTGGTCATCGTTGAAAACTTGCTAGTTATTGGTATTGTCAGGTACACTAGGCCAGTGGACCATTTCAATAGTGAACTTATCCTGAGAAAAGTCAGGATGAGGAATCAGTAGAGATCCCGAGACAGCTAGTGAGTCATCCCTGCTGTTCTTTTCCCTGGGTACTGCTTCAATAGAGAAAGCATCAAGGAATTCAATGGAATCCCCGACCTGATTCCGGTAATGTCTTAACCTTCCATTTTTTACTTGAAAAAGGTTTCTAACCTGCTTTACAATCAACTCTGCATCACCACGAGCCAGAAGATTCTTCACTCCTTGTTCTTTGGCCACTTGCAGTCCGAGAATGAGAGCCTCATAATCTGCTGTATTGTTAGTGTTTTCGAACTACAACTTAAATGAAAAAGGATGCAGGCATCCTTCAGGTGACACTAGCAGGACACCAGCTCCAGAACCAGCTGAGGAACAACTTCCGTTAAATTCTAAAATCCAAACCCCGTTAGGATCTCTAGGAGACACTTTGGGGGGTGGGATTTCGTTAGGGGACATAATCATGTAATTTCCATGACCCATATCCTCATAGAGTATTTGTGCTCTAGGATCATCCGTTTTCTGCACAATATACTCAGACTGCTTCTCAGGCAGTAACTTTTTCATTTTTCCATTGACAGGCACAAGTGCATGTGACCAGTCCATCTGGATTTCCCCACCCACATCTTTGCGGAAGTTCCTACTTAGCAACATCCCGTATGAAGGAGGGATATCCGCTACTAGGATGGTAGCCAACACTTTCTTTTCAGGCAAGGCAGCAAAAGCCACTTGTGCATCTTTAATCCTCCCGACTAGGGGCACTTCTTTGCTTTCCATGGAGTAACAGGATCCATAAGTGCGAGTGAGGGTCAGGCCTAAAGCATGAGCTACTTTAGCAGGCATTACATTATTTGAAGCTCCATAGTCAGTGACACAATTATTGAGCCTATGGCCAGCTATAAGAAGTGTTACATAAAAAGGTTTAATTTTGTCACCAGGAGAGGTGACAGTAGCTACCAGGCTAGGCTGTGGTGCAGAAGGAGGAGTAGGTAGAAGGCCTTTAGAAGTGGTCTTAGAGTTGGAATTGACAAAGTGGATCATTTTGGCAAAGGATTTGGAATGGGTTTGATAGTACTCAGCTTCTGAGATTTGGACCTTTGTCTTTTTCAGGTGGTCAACAATATCAAAGGATCCAGAAGTGGACGGGCCATCATCATGTGGAATTCTAGGCTTATCAACCTTAGGAGAAAAAGAAGAAGCAACTTTGTTAACAGGATTGATAGGACTCACCTTCTGTGTAGACGAAGTAGGGATAGGAGATCCTCTTCTTGCAATTACAGGGATAGTTTCCGACTGCTCCTTGGATTTCTTAGGTGGCTGGATCACCTTCTCCCTCTGCTTTGTCTGTTCTCGAGTCATGACAGCAAATGATTCGCTGTTCATGTCTGCTACCACTTCATCATAATCTTCTACATCATCAATGCCCTCGGTGGTAAAGAAATTCACTCGAGATCCCTCAAGTTATTTTGCCTCGTCATCAAATTCCTCCACAAACTCCTCGCAAGCTTCATCATCATCTGGCTCTTCAACTTCACAGGTTGCGTTCACAGGAACCTTAACAGGGGGTCCTTCAAGTGCTAGTCTTGTGTGAGGAGCAGGTAAATGATTTTTGGGATGAAAATTTCTTCTTGGAACATCTGCATACGGGGCATGTTGAGCCAACTGTTTCTTTATAGCGACAAGATCATTTGCGAGTTTCTGGACTAATGGATCAGTACTAGGTCTAGGGGTGGAAGAGGAAGAAGCAGCAGACTTAGATTTGGGAGGGTCTCTTCTCAACTTCCTTGACATGATCAAGTCATCTTCGATACTAACATCCAGTTCTTGATCCAGAGCCAGTGTTCCGAGATTAGCCCTTCTTAGTGCATAACTAACTTTGGGCGATTGGGAATTCAGGAAGAAACACTTTTGAATTCGATCAACAGGCCGAGTATTTGCAGGAATTTTGTTGATCAGTTTGTTGAATCGGGCCAGAAACTCTCTCATGGGTTCTTGCAAATATTTCTTTATCTGAGAAATTTGGGCAAGCAAAGCATGCACATCTTCTGCCGTCTTGAAACGATTCTAAAACTGGGTTCTCATTGTGTCCCAGTCGGTTATAGCACCTGCCGGAAGGTGAAAGAACCAATCAGCAGCATTGTCTTGTAGCGTCTCAACGAACAGCCTCACGGAGACGTCTTCATGTTCGACTCCCAGAACTCCACAGGCAACAATGAAAGCTGCGATGTGTTCATCAGGGTGTACTTTTCCGTCGCCTTTGAACTTGGGGAAGTTCTTCCTGTTACCTCTGGGTAACTCGTGCAAAGGCTGAGTAAGGGCCAGGGGCCCAACACGATTACCCCATGGTAATGGCGCCGCCATTCTTTGAAAAATGGCTTGGAGAGGAACTGTAACACCAGCGAGAGTCAAAGCTTGTAGATTGGGACTAGCAGGATTTGAAGGAATACCACCCACAGGACTTCTTTCTTGAACAGGTGGTGTGCTTGTCGAACGAGTCCTTCTATTTCTTGTGGAAGGAAGAGAAAAACCCTGCTGCTCCAAAAGCTGAAACTGAGAGTCTTCAATACCAAGGGTCCTTCTCCCTCGAGTAAAACGCGAAGTCGCAAGATCAAAAGATGATCAAAAATTACAGAACTAGAATGTCATTTTCCCCAGCGGAGTCGCCAAAAACTGTTGGTCGTCAAATAGGAATTTTAAGAAGAGAAACAGACGGGGGACAAGAAGTCCCTCCTCTTTAATGGGAGAGGTTCCCTTATTCAGAAACAAACCTATTTACAAATATACAAAACATGATTTGTTGGTTAAACTTGGATACCACGAAAGTGTTTTCTATGAAGGTCATCAATTACAAAAGGACTGAGGAAATGAGAGTATGGGAAAGAGCAGAAAGGCAACATGCAGAATTATAGATATCAGAGTAATTCTTTATGTATGCGAAGTCACAGTGAATTGAAAACAAGATCATTCGTATAGAACAAATAAGATGGGATGTAAAGACACAAAGTTCTGTAAATAACATCTGCCAGAACACAAAGTTTCTTAACGTAACACAGGTTCATTAATCAAGGACACAAAGTTCCTTCTTGGTTATACAAGATCACCAATCGGCAAGACTAACAAACTGGAGACAACTGATCTTCACAAAGAAAATAAACGAAATCTTAGAACAGACAGAGATCAGATAGACAAAGAAAGGAAAGTCCTTCTGTATTGATTTCTCTATAATCTATTTACACTTGCAGAAAATATGCCAAGTCCTTCCTCCTTCAGAATGGCGTAGAAATGCCATTATATAGTTTGCAGATCAGTTACTCTTCGTAACCGTTTCTTTAATCAAGAACCGTTAAGGACTGCCAACCGCAATACCTCAGCCTATTACAAAGAAAACTGAAAAAGAAAGGGAAGAAGAGAAACGTATGGGGAAGAAGACAGGTGGCCGGTCACTGAGAGGGACCCATCAACTTCAGAAACCGCTGCTTGAAATTCTTCCACGTCTCAGCTATGTCTTTGCCACGAGGGACACTCCAGATGTTTCATCTTGAAGATGACAATGGATATCTTTGAAAACTGATGTAAACGGCGTCTTGAAAGCTTCGTCCTTCTGCCAGTTATCCTTGAAATTTGATCTTCGGATTGATAGCATCAGAGCCGCAACTTAAATTCATATTTTAGCATATTCGGGTTGAGCGGGAAAAACTAAGTATGAATTGCATTAGGTTCATTTGGGACATGTGAGACGCGAATGCGCGAAACACGCGGCTCGGCCGATTCGGGTGAAATAGGGAGAAGACGCACAAATGCATTTTGGGACATTTGGGACGAAAACACGCGAAGGACGCGGTTCGGGTGTTTCGGCCGAAATTGGAACAGTTTGCATTTTTTGATTTGGGACAAAGATCTCTAAGGTACGCGACTCGGGAGTTTCGGCCGAAAAAGGGACAACTTGCCCGATTTGACTTTGGGACATTCGGGACGAAAATGTGCGAAGGACGCGATTCGGGTGTTTCGGCTGATATTGGAACAACTTGCACTTTTTTAACTTTGGGACATTCGGGACAAAAAGTTATGGAGTATGCGGTTTGGGTGTTTTGGCCGATCGGGGAACAGAATGCACTTCGGAACTCGGGACAGTTGGGACGAAATCGGGCGAATCGGTCGAAAATGGAACAAAGTGCACTTTAAGTTTGAACTTGAGAAATTTGAGACAAAAAGTTCCGGATTACGCGACTCGGCCGGTTCGGGCGAAATTGGAACAGAGCGCACTTTTGAAATTGGGACATTTGGGACAAGAAAGTGCGAAGTACGCGGTTCGGGCAGTTCAGCCGAAATTGGAACATCTCGCACAGTAACTTCGGGACACTTGGGACAAAAACTTCCGACGGGCCCGAAAATGGGACAAATTCGGAGGTTTCAGCCGATCGGAGAACAAAAGACCCGTTTGCACTTGGGACAGTTGGGACAAAAATGTCCGACAGGCCCGAAATACTTACAGAATGACCCAGAACTTAGAATTTTTCGACTTCAAGACTTTTTTCACACCACGACAGAAAAGACATTTAAACTCAAAATTTTGAAATTTTTACTTTTGACAGAGCGGGGAATTTTGAGTGGACAACACGATGTAACCCATGGAAGAGGATCTCATAGAGGCGGATCTGTTTCTTATCAGAGTTGCGCAGCGAAAGGAATGGCACCCAAAGCTCGGCTTGCAACATTTAAGGTATGATGGCTATCTGGTTGCTATGATTCTGACATACTTTATATGTTTGATACTGCTGTTGAAGATGGTGTGGGTGTGATTTCACTTTCTGTGGGTAGGGGTGTTGTGCCATATTATCTTGTTAGTTTTGCAATGGGCGCCTTTAGGGCTGGAGAGGGATGTGTTTGTGTCTACTTCTGCAGGCAACGAGTGTCCTGGGGAGCTGTCTGTCACCAATCTTTCACCGTGGGTGACAACAGTTGGGACGGGGACTTTAGATAGGAATTTCCCTGCAAACATTATTTTGGGTAATGGGAAAATCATCAAGGGAGTGTCTTTGTATAGTGGAAATGCATTGGGGTATGATTTAGTCCCCTTGATCTATGCTAGAGACATCTCTGTTGGGAATGGTAGAGATAGCTATTCATCTTCCCTTTGCATGGAAAGGTCGCTGGACCACAAAATGGTGAAAAGGAAAATTGTGATGTGTGATAGGGGAAGAAATCCCAGAGTTGCAAAAGGGGCTGAAGTGAGAAGGGCTGGAGGAGTTGGAATGATCCTTGCAAACAGTGAGTCAGAGGTGAAACATTGCTGTTGTTTACATTCCTTTATTGGATTGGATAAAGAAAGGAAAGCAGTGATCGGGATGGTGGTGTCAAACAAGATGCAAAAATCAGTAGTTGTGGCAGTGGACAGCTGGTCTCTTCTGGTGAAAAGAATGATAAAGGTGATACTCACATCTTATTAGGAGATTGATGAAGGATAGAGGATTTAAAAAGAAACTTGGGTGTATTTGGATTAAAGGCAATAAAATGGTGCATGCTTTTTGTGTAGGTGACAAATCACACCCACAGTCACAGGAGATCTATGCAATGTTGGAGAAAATGTCTTGGGAGATGTAGGTAGCAGGATATTTTTCAGATTCGGAACATGTACTGAGTGAACGGGAAAGTAAAAGTATTCCTCTGCTAAGTTTTGTTCCTGTTTCCTGCAACGAACCCTCTTCCTTTCATTATCTTCTCTTCTACGACTTAGGCGATGGATGCCTCTTTTCCTCCCACGTTCCAGCTTCCTCTTCAGTCTGGCTTGTTTTGTTGGGTGTGGTATTTTGGGAGGGTGTTCAAAGAAATGGAAGAGACAAGAGGACGATGTTGAATCTGGAGAAAAAGGAAAAATATTTCTACTCTCTTCTATTGTTACTATATTTAAAATTATTACAAAATCGAACCACTTTTTCCTTGCATTGATTTGTCAGTTGGATGTCATGATGGGAGGTTTCCCTTTCTACTTGTTTCTTCTTGTTTTAGCTTTTAGCGTTATCAGTATGTTGGTCAAAAGGATATGTGTTCCCTCTCCCCTGGGTGTTATGTTTCTCTTGCTTGAGTGATAGACCTTCGTCTGTTTTTTTATGTATTAATTCTCCTCTGTGATTGAGTTGAAAGTTATTATGTGGATCAAACTAGTATTTTCAATATCATGGAAGTAATTTTACGACAACTATGAAGTTCCTCCCTAGCACCCAAGTTTTTCTTTTGACGTTTTTGTTAGCTCCTTCGCAATTCCCTTTGATAACCTCTTGGCATCGAGAAAGAAAGGTTTTAGGATTAGTGTGATCAATGCTTGGGCTAGCTAGCTTAGAGTTTCGGTATTAAAACTTGTAGAATGAAAAGGTTTGTGTACAATGTGTTTTTCGTCTCACGTGTTTAGACCCTTATATTATCTTTCATCTTGTTTCTAGGCTTTTAAGGCCATCCTCAAGAAGTACCTTGACCATCCCTATCAACTTGAACCATAACTAGCTTTTCGGATCAACTAAGCTCGAGGTTTCATTGTGCAAATCCAGTACCTCATTTACACTAGAATAGTTTTGGTCTAATCCCCCTCTCAGAATTGTTGTTGATGGCACTCTTCTATTTTTCCTAACTTGCATTATTTCTCCTTTGTAATGTTAATGCTATTAATTAATATTGGTCCATTTTTATGCACGTAATTACCTTAATATTTTGTGATGGAAATTTCCTTAAATGTGATCAATCTTCGGGAAAAAAAACTCATCTTTCATTTGATAGTCTTATGGATTCATAGCGGAAGGTTTTGTTTTGATAATGGAACTTAGAAAATATGTTTGTATCTATTGTGCGACGGTTGACTGTGTTACCAAGGGTTGCCTTAAAATATGGTTGTTTTGGGAAATGGGTAATTTATTTTAAATTAACCAAACATTAGTATTGTTGTGGAGGTTTGCAAATCTTTAGTGTTATAAAATTTGTTGATGACATTCTTGTATCCTCTTGTGTGACGGAACTCCCTTCTTCTCTCGCGTGTTTGCTACTAGCCTGTAAGACTATGACCCTTCTTGGATGATTGGAAAATCTTGTAGTTAATGGTCAAAACTAGTATACTTGCCTTCGCTTCAAAACTTATGTTGTGTGTATACTCTAATTGATTTCCGGTTTGAAACTCAATTATACATGGCTTTTTGTGTTAATTTCTGAAACCCGTGGTTCCCCTTTCTTGGGCCGATCAACTCTTGTTCTTTTAGAAATATATTATTTTAGTCTATGCGTTTGGTACCTTTGATAAATTTCTAGATGGTTGGTATATATATCAAATCTCAATCTTGTAATTATTGATTAATTACTTACTTGATGGGAATTCTGTTTTTTGCTAGATGGTTTATTTTCTCCTTATAGGGCCAAGGGCCATTCTCATAAGATTGCTATACTTTTGTTGCTTTTACTCCTAACTGAAGTACAAGGTCATCTCCTTCTTTGATTGGCATGATGGAGATTTTATTATAACTTGATGTGTTGATAGTGTTTAGAGGTTTAACCCAATTCTTATATTAAAGTGCTTCCTTTTGTGGTATTGTTAGATAATAGTTATGGTGGTTTTGTGTAGCCTTATCTTGCTCAGTTCTCGCGAACTGACTCTTGTGGAAAAATTTGCTACAGATGGATTTTGCGAGTAGATGAGGGATAGATTTTTAGATTTTTACATCAACCTCAGTGAGAAGTTATTTTGTATGAATCCTTTTTATATTGTTCAACTATTGATAACATCTAGTGGAGATTTTAGAAGAGGATCAATGTCTTAGTGTTTTGTATCATGGATTATGTCGTATTAACTTTGGAACCTTGAATTGTCTGTCTATCTTGGAAAATAAAAGAAAGTTGGATTACCACTTGTTGAGTGACCTTAATGGATTATCGGTATTCTAAGAGTTGATGTAACCTTATTTCATTTTCGTAAATGAATATTGTTAAACTTTATCCCTACAATTAAATGTTGAGTTAAATCTTTCTAAGACTTAGTAATTGTGAGTTATAAGTAAAATAAAATGGGATTTTTAATACTTATAGAAGTTAAACTAAAATTCTTATTGCAAACAAATTATTGTAGAGGTGACCCACTTGAGAGCATGTAATTCCATAAGTGATCAAAGATGAAATTATCCTTTGTCAAGTAACATTATATAACTTGATTTCCCTAGCTACACTAATGAACACCATCCCTTTCATGGTGAAATTTTTAAACGAACGTAAGGGAAATATATGGTTATATCTGGAAGATAATAAGATTTAATAAGCAGGAGAAAACATTTTTGAAACCACGCAATCTATCTCTCAGCCATTAGAAGGTAAATTGTTTTATTTTTATAAAACTCATTTGGTAAACCCTAAGTAAAGTCTTTAATAATTCTGGTTAAGTTTTTAAGTTTCAATTATATCTTGGTAATAGCTAATGAGGCCTTGAAGATGATTTCAACTCAACCTTCTCCCTCTAACCTTTTTCCAAGGTGCCTTGTCTTTCTTCTCTTAAGTTTGTTAAACGTAAACCCATGTTGTCATATGGGCATGAACAAGTTCTAGTAGCGTAAGTGTTAATAGATGGCCTTGTGAAATTAAATTACCCCTTTCTCTAAATAAACAAATTAAGCAAATGAATGTCATAATAGAGAAGATTAAAGATGATTTCTTAGTGTAAAAAGAATAAACTTAGCCTGGTAAGATGAATTGTATGAATCATATCTTGATCCTCCTTGAAAACGTAAGCTAAGAATTGCAAGATGTATTTTTAAGATAAATAACCCTCAAAAATATATCATTGTGGTTGGCCCTATTTGTTAGAGTGTTCTATGGTTGGACTTCTATGTTGTCTTGTCAGAAAAAAAAAATGTATTATCCTTTTGGGTGTGAACGTTTCCGTGCTGACCTTGTGGTCATCCCCGTAACAAGTGGTTCCTAGAGTTGGTTGTAACTTTGTGACGACATGTTGTGTCGTGTTATGCGTCGAAGCAAGTCAAGAAAAAAATTATCATGTCTTTTACTGTGTTGTTCGTGTGTGAAAATTTTGGGTCATTACACTTGGTATCAGAGCGTAGGTTCATGCTCTCGAACCTATGGGCCGGATTGGTGTTGTATGGTGATGTTACATGATGGTGGTGGTGTTACATGATGATACTTCATGATGATGATTTATATTGGAAGAGTAATGTGGTATAAGCGTGATGTGATTATTGTCGTAATTGTGATATTGTGAACGCACATGATGTGTATGTCACCTTGTGCATGTTTGTGATCATGTTGATATGTTGGGGATGGGATTATTCTCTCTCCTTCTTATGGATTCTATGAAGAGTTCACGCGTGAATTACTGTTTGTGATGTGTGAAAATAATTATAATGTGGATGATGTAGTGTTGGATCATTGTGACATATTGTGGTATGTAGGTGTATCAATGTGTTGTATGACTAGATTGATGTTAAAAGAAATGAGTTATATCATGATGTTTTTACCATGTTTTGAAGAAATGTGTGTACCACCTGGTTATGCAGCAATGGATGTTATGTTGAGATGTACTATGTTCATCATATCATGTATGATTTGTGTAAATATGTAATGCTTCATGTTGTGATTTTGGGTCATACGGTGAGTGTATGAACCCTATCGTATGGTGATTGCACTTTGGGTGTAGAAAGTGGTAAAGTGATGTGTTACACTCAGTGAATGTATGATCATGATCGACCTTGTATATGTACCACCTTTTTGTTATTGATGTAGTTACATGTTATGTTGTGAACCTTACACTAACCGACCCTAAGGGTAATCGGTAGAAGTGTATGTTGAGAGTGAGGAATGGTGTACCATGGGTCAATAACTTGAGCCAAAACTCGGTTTAGTAGATAACATGTGGTTCTTTCCTCTCTCCCTATGTGGTTGTATGTATGCAACCTAAGTGCAACTATGGCTATGTTTAGCCTTGTCAAAGTGGTGGCGGGATGTTTCAGATGGAGGTGGTGATAGTTGTACTATTGATGTTGTATTTTATGAGCTGAGGCTCGATGTTCCGAGTGCTAGCAACTCGTTGAGTACCCCTTGGTGGTCAAATAAGGCCACGCAGTTATCGTAATGTGACATTATTATAAGTTGATTTTATTCATAAATTGAGCTTTTTACTTCATTTTGTAAGAACCAACAGCTTTTCTTGATTGCCATGCTTTACAATTTTGGGCATTTCCTTGGTTTTGGCACTAACATGCGGATTTTGACACTAACTATGGCTATTTGGCCATTTATTTTTCTTGGTTTTGGATCTTATTTTAAATTTTAAGATTTTACTACCTTGCCCAAGGCTTGTACTTTGCCACTTGGCAGTTAGATTGGATTGTTGTGCTGGTTCTATCATCGTGATGTGTGGAATAGGGTCATGGGATGCACCATGGAATGGTTGGACCTATGGACCCGCTTCATTGTATGGGGGTATGCCCCAAGGAGTTACAGATAACTAGCAGGTTATTGAACCACGCGTTATCATGTCACTTGGGTTAGGAGTGTTCAAACTCTATGTGTTTTAGGCCATAGGGTCAACCGGCCTCCTTGAGGGAGGCATAAGAGTTTGAGGGAGGCATAAGAGACTTGAGGGAGACATAAGAGTTTGAGGGAGGCATAAGAGACTTGAGGGAGGCATAAGAGTTTGAGGGAGGCATATGATATTTGTGTGTATGGTTGATGTTCTGGGATATATGTTGAGTTATTGTGATGTTTGGTAGTGGTATTTTGATGTATGTGTTACTCATGTCAGGTGGGTATGTGTTGTGATGTTGTGGTTATGGCATTGATGCCCTTGAGGGCCCTATGTACATGTAGTTTTTATGAGTCATGGAAAATCCTCATACGTGGAATTGAGGAAATGTTTGGTGGATTGTAGTACTCTTTTGTTTGAGTATTTTGTATGTCAGTCATTGATGTGTGACGAGTACTATGTTATGTGGACTGTGCCTATTCTATTCCGTATTTGAGTAACCTTTTGTGGTGTAATACAATCATGAAGCATATACTTGCATGCTTGTGAATTTGTAGTGTCTTGTGAACCGATAGGGTGTTGTGTTAGCAGTTCTTGTTGGGCACCCACAATAAGAAATAAACCAAAACTCTTCAATGATGAAATTTTAAAAGAAACTAAACTAAGAATAATGTTAACGGAAAGAGACTAATGAAAATAATAAATAAGAAGGAACTGCCAATCTTCACAGAACCTTGAAAGTTAAAATTTCTACCAAATGTTCCTAAGGCTACTTTGTGACCGTGCATTAATCAGTTAAATTTTAAACCATAGGGCGTAATTTCTCCTTTTCCTGTTCTTGGTTGTGAACCATTTCCTTTCCTTTGTGTTATGTCGCATCGAGGACGATGCTTTCTTAAGGGGAGGAGAATGTAATGCCCCGTTTGGCAGTTTATTCTGGTTAAGAGTGGGTATCGATGGAAAAGCAAGGATAGACTTTGAATAAGTGAATGCTGATTGTGTTTGTGAATAGGATTTAGTCTCCTCCCAACCACCCTACCTGCAGACTGTAATGACCATCATGTTTGTACCTTGCGTGAGGAGTCGGTGGAGTCCTGTTTTTCTTCACCATGATCTTTTTTTATTCTTTCTTTAATGCGAATAGGTGGAGTGTTGGGCGCATTTTCTTGGGCTGCTGGCGTTGGAAGGAGGGATGCATTCCTATTTTCATTGCCTCTTTGACCTGTTCTTGTTTCCTTTTGTTGGCCACGTGAGTTTCGTTTCCTTTGTTGGACTGCGTGTTGATTGGTTGAGAGGCGCGTGATGTATTGGCCAGCAAAATCTTTCTGTCATGGCGTCTTCTTCCTAGTTCCTTCCTGCGCACGTGGGTTTAGATGGAGATTCAGGCTGGGGGAGCAGGCATGTTACCTCCACTTCTTTGAGTGCTGCGAGGTGTGTTCTGGTTAGGGATCCACAGCAGCGACCCGCAACAGTGATTAGCCAGGTGGCAGGCATGTTACAGAATGCCAGAAGCCTTTGTGAGCGCTCCCAACAAGCAGGTTGTCCAACTATGTAGTTATCTGTTCAGTGTCGAATGCATCCTTTGATTTGGGTTTCTCCTTCAAGATATGTTTATCAAAATCGACTATGTGACAGTGAGAGTGTTACCAGGACACCTGATGAAGTTTATTGCAAAGATTCTCTATTGAAACCTTTCTGCTTGTTTTGCGATGTAACCCATGGAAGAGGATCTCATAGAGGTGGATCTGTTTCTTATAATAGTTACGAAGCGAAAGGAATGGCACCCAAAGCTCAGCTTGTAACATTTAAGGTATGTTGGATATCTGGTTGCTATGATTTTGACATACTTTCTGCATTTGATACTGCTGTTGAAGATGGTGTGGGTGTGATTTCACTTTCTGTGGGCGGGGGTGTTGTGCCATATTATGTTGTTAGTTTTGCAATGGGTGCCTTTGGGGCTGGAGAGGGGTGTTTTTGTGTCTACTTCTGTAGGAAACGAGGGTCCTGGGGAGCTGTTTGTCACCAATCTTTCACCATGGGTGACAACAATTGGGGCGGGGACTTTAGACAGGAATTTCCCTGCAAACATTATTTTGGGTAATGGGAAAATCGTCAGGGGAGTGTCTTTGTACAGTGGAAAGGCATTGGGGTCTGATTTAGTCCCCTTGATCTATGTTGGAGACATCTCTGTTGGGAATGGTAGAGATAGCTATTTTTCTTCCCTTTGCATGGAAAGGTCGCTGGACCCCAAAATGGTGAAAAGGAAAATTGTGATGTGTGATAGGGGAAACAATCCCAGAGTTGCAAAAGGGGCTGAAGTGAGAAGGGCCGGAGGAGTTGGAATGATCCTTGCAAACAATGATTCAGAGGTCAAACATTTCTGTTGTTTACATTCCTTTATCGGATTGGATAAAGAAAGGAAAGCAGTGATCGGGATGGTGGTGTCAAATAAGACGCAAAAATCAGTAGTTGTGGCAGTGGACAGCTGGTCTCTTCTGGTGAAAAGAATGATAAAGGTGATACTCGCATCTTATTAGGAGATCGATGAAGGATAGAGGATTTAAAAAGAAACTTGGGTGTAGTTGGATTAAAGGCAATAAAATGGTGCATGCTTTTTGTGTAGGTGACAAATCACACCCACAGGCACAGGAGATCTATGCAATGTTGGAGAAAATGTCTTGGGAGATGTAGGTAGCAGGATATTTTTCAGATTCGGAACATGTACTGAGTGAACGGGAAAGTAAAAGTATTCCTCTGCTCAGTTTTTTTCCTGTTTCCTGCAACGAACCCTCTTCCTTTCATTATCTTCTCCTCTGCAACTTAGCTGATGGATGCCTCTTTTCCTCCCACGTTCCAGCTTCCACTGGCTTCCTCTTTAGTCTGGCATGTTTTTTTGGGTGTGGGATTTTGGGAGGGTGTCCAAAGCAATGGAGGAGACAAGAGGACGATGTTGAATCTGGAGAAAAAGGCAAGATATTTCTACTCTCTTCTACTGTTACTATATTTAAAATTATTGCAAAATCGAACCACTTTTTCCTTGCATTGATTTGTCAGTTGGATGTCATGATGGGAGGTTTCCCTTTCTACTTGTTTCTTCTTGTTTTAGATTTTATCGTTATCAGTATGTTGGTCGAAAGGATGCATGTGCCCTCTCCCCTAGGTGTTATGTTTCTCTTGCTTGAGTGATAGACCTTCGTCTATTTTTTTATGTATTAATTCTCCTCTGCGATTGAGTTGCAAGTTATTATGTGGATCAAACTAGTATTTTCGATATCATGGAAGTAATTTTACAACAACTATGAAGCTCCTCCCTAGCACCCAAGTTTTTCTTTTGACGTTTTTGTTAGCTCCTTCGCAAGTCCCTTTGATAACCTCTTGGCATCGAGAAAGAAATGTTGTAGGATTAATGTGATCAATGGTTAGGCTAGCCAACTTAGATTTTCGGTATTAAAACTTGTAGAATGAAAAGTTTTGTGTGCAATGTGTTTTCTGTCTCGCGTGTTTAGACCCTTATATTATATTTCATCTTGTTTCTAGGCTTTTAAGGCCATCCTCAAGAAGTACCTTGACCATCCCTATCAACTTGAACCATAACTAGCTTTTCGGATCAACTAAGCTCGAGGTTTCATTGTGCGAATCTAGTACCTCGTTGACACTAGAATAGTTTTGGTCTAATCCCCCTCTAAGAATTGTTGTTGATGGCACTCTTCTATTTTTCCTAACTTGCATTATTTCTCCTTTGTAATGTTAACGCTATTAATTAATATTGGTCCATTTTTATGCACATAATTACCTTAATATTTTGTGATGGAAATTTCCTTAAATGTGATCAATCTTCAGGAAAAAAAACTCATCTTTCATGTGATAGTCTTATGGATTCATAGCGGAACGTTTTGTTTTGATAATGTCACTTAGAAATTATGTTTGTATTTATTGTGCGATGGTTGACTGTGTTACCAAGGGTTGCCTTAAAATATGGTTGTTTTGGGAAATGGGTAATTTATTTTAAATTAACCAAACATTAGTATTGTTGTGGACGTTTGCAAATCTTTAGTGTTATAAAATTTGTTGATGACATTATTGTATCCTCTTGTGTGACGGAACTCCCTTCTTCTCTCGCATGTTTGCTACTAGCCTGTAAGACTTTGACCCTTCTTGGATGATTAGAAAATCTTGTAGTTAATGGTCAAAACTAGTATACTTGCCTTCGCTTCGAAACTTATGTTGTGTGTATACTCTAATTGATTTCCGGTTTGAAACTCAATTATACATGGCTTTTTGTGTTAATTTCTGAAACCCGTGGTTCCCCTTTCTTGGGCCGATCAACTCTTGTTCTTTTAGAAATATATTATTTTAGTCTATGCGTTTGGTACCTTTGATAAATTTCTAGATGGTTGGTATATATATTAAATCTCAATATTGTAAATATTGATTAATTACTTACTTGATGGGAATTCTATTTTTTGCTAGATGGTTTGTTTTCTCCTTATAGGGCCAATGGCCATTCTCATACGATTGCTATACTTTCGTTGCTTTTACTCCTAACTGAAGTACAAGGTCTTCTCCTTCTTTGATTGGCATGATGGAGATTTTATTATAACTTGATGTGTTGATAGTGTTTAGAGGTTTAACCCAATTCTTGTATTAAAGTGCTTCCTTTTGTGGTATTGTTAGATAATAGTTATGGTGGTTTTGTGTAGCCTTATCTTGCTCAGTTCTCGCGAACTAAATCTTGTGGAAAAATTTGCTGCAGATGGATTTTGCGAGTAGATGAGGGATATATTTGTAGATTTTTACATCAACCTCAGTGAGAAGTTATTTTTTATGAATCCTTTTTATATTGTTCAACTATTGATAACATCTAGTGGAGATTTTAGAAGAGGATCAATGTCTTAGTGTTTTGTATCATGGATTATGTCGTCTTAACTTTGGAACCTTGAATTGTCTGTCTATCTTGGAAAATAAAAGAAAGTTGGATTACTGCTTGTTGAGTGACCTTAATGGATTATCGGTATTCTAAGAGTTGATGTAACCTTATTTCATTTTCGTAAATGAATATTGTTAAACTTTATCCCTACAATTAAATGTTGAGTTAAATCTTTCTAAGACTTAGTAATTGTGAGTTATAAGTAAAATAAAATGGGATGTTTAATACTTATATAAGTTAAACTAAAATTCTTATTGTAAACAAATTAGTGTAGAGGTGACCCACTTGAGAGCATGTAATTCCATAAGTGATCAAAGATGAAATTATCCTTTGTCAAGTAACATTATATAACTTGATATCCCTAGCTACACTAATGAACACCATCCCTTTCATGGTGAAATCTATGGTTAGATCTGGAAGATAATAAGATTTAATAAACAGGAGAAAACATTTTTTAAACCACGCAATCTATCTCTCATCCATTAGAAGGTAAATTGTTTTATTTTTATAAAACTCATTTAGTAAACCCTATGTAAAGTCTTTAATAATTCTGGTTAAGTTTTCAAGTTTCAATTATATCTTGGTGATAGATAATGAGGCCTTGAAGATGATTTCAACTCAACCTTCTCCCTCTAACCTTTTTCCAAGGTGCTTTGTCTTTCTTCTCTTAAGTTTGTTAAACGCAAACCCATGTTGTCATATGGGCATGAACAAGTTCTAGTAGCGTAAGTGTTAATAGATGGCCTTGTGAAATTAAATTACCCCTTTCTCTAAATAAAAAAATTAAGTAAATGAATGTCATAATAGAGAATATTAAAGATGATTACTTAGTGTAAAAAGAATAAACTTAGCCTGGTAAGATGAATTGTATGAATCATATCTTGAGCCTCCTTGAAAACGTAAGCTAAGAATTGCAAGATTTATTTTTAAGATAAATAACCCTAAAAAATATCTCATTGTGGTTGGACTTCTATGTTGTCTTGTCAAAAAAAAAATGTATTATCCTTTTGGGTGTGAACGTTTTCGTGCTGACCTTGTGGTCATCCCCGTAACAAGTGGTTCCTAGGGTTGGTTGTAACTTTGTGACGACATGTTGGGTCGTGTTATGCATCGAAGCAAGTCAAAAAAAAAATTATCCTGTCTTTTATTGTGTTGTTCGTGTATGAAAATTTTGGGTCGTTACACCTATCACAGGATTTCACTGCTAAGATGGGTGGTTACCTATCAGCCGATTGGTCACATATGATTCTCAGGACTCGATATGGAACCAAAGTAACTATAAGAGCATAAACAATCTGCCATAATCATGTAGAACCCTACACTGCTAGTCCCATAAATGGAAATTACACCATCGGCGATCCCGAAGAGGAAGATGCCGATCATGAACCAACCACCCTTGTTGAGGAAGTCCCTGATACTTTGCTAGATGAAGTAAGTAGAGAACATCAGTACGATCCCTACGCTGATGTATTGGTAGAAGAAGAAGTTGGTTTTCTGGTTTTGGAAGAAACAGGATTAGGTACTTACTATATCCATGAAGAAGATATGATCATACCACAACTTGTCAAAACACCAAGTGATTCTAAAGGACTGTGGCAATTGTTCTTCGATGGCTCAAGAAGTAAGAATGGATCTGGTGTTGGTGTTATGTTAATCTCTCCAGAGGGAGATAAGTACTTCTCATCTTTCCGGTTGCAATTCAGTTGCACTAACAATGTTGCTGAATATGAGGCTCTTGTGCAAGGAATTCAGCTAGCCCAAAGGAAGGGAATCAAGGCCCTGACTATTTTTGGAGATAGTGAGTTAGTTTTTCATCAAGTTTCAGCACGTAATGCATCCAAAAATGATCTTTTAAGATCATATAAGAATCAAGTCTGGGATCTGATTAAATATTTTGAAGCTTTTGGAATCCATGCAATCCCTAGAGATCAAAATCAAGATGCAGATAGGCTTGCTACAATTGGTTCACAATACAACATACCAGTTGATATCATGAAAGAAGGGCAGCAATTTGTTAAAATGGTGGTTCGACCAGCAGTCCCTGATAATGTGAGTAGTTGGAAAGTGTTTGATAGTGACAAACAAATTGTCCTCTTTCTACAAGAAGATGTGGAGTTTCCTACAAAGAATCAAGATAAGTTGCAGGATTCATATAGTGAGAAAATTATTCAATTGAAAAGCAATGAGTTACCAAAAGGTTTAGTCACTTTGGAATCCATTTTCAATTCAGATGACCAAGCCACAAGACAAAGCCCTAACATGGTGGTCAGAGAAGAATATTTTGAGGAAGTTGAAGTATCAAATGAAAAATTTCTTAAGATCGGAAAAGTGTGTACTTCTGAAGAGAAAGAAGCTTTCATAAAACTTTGTCAAGAGTATTATGACATCTTTGCATGGAGCTATAAAGATTTGCGTGGTTTTGATCTAGGTATAGCACAACATACCAACAAACTAGATCCTAACACTAAGCCAGTTCGTCAGAAACAGAGACCAATTAATCCCAAAACTGAGCCACTAATGAGAAAGGATACTAACAAGAGGACTTGGCATACACAACATAAGACTGCCTTATGGGCAGATCGGATCACACCTAAAAGGGCCATCGGAAATTCTCCTTTTGTTCTTGTATATGGAAGAGAGGAAAAACTCCCACTCTTATTGGAGTTACCTTCTTTGGAGTTAGCTCATCAACTTGAAGTTATAGAGAGTGATCCTCTGACAATAAGGTTTGCTGAACTCATGGACTTAGAGGAAGTACGAGACAAGGCTATGAAAAATTTGGAGTAGCATCAGGCTCAAGTTAAGAAATATTTTGACAAGAAGGCGTCCGACAGGCATTTTCAAGAGGGAGATTTAGTTCGCAAATGGGATGAAGACCGGGCCAAACCAGGAAGGCATGCCAAGTTTGACGCTCTTTGGAGTGGATAGTATATCATCACAAGTTGCAAAGAGGTAAATTCATTCCATCTATCTAGGCTCAATGGAGAAGAACTACCCATTCATGTGAATGGGATACATCTCAAAGCTTGTTTTTGAGAAGTGTTCCACCCCTTGTACAATTAAATTAGGTGTTTTCCTCCAAGTGCTTATGCACATTGTTGTGTGTTGTTGTTTTGCTTTCCTTGTTATTGTGTTTTGTGTTGTTCTGCACTTTGTTTCATCATTGGAAGGTGTCAAGGAGAGGAAAGGTTCAAGGTTTACATAAGAGTTCAAAATTTGCTTCATTCAAATTTTTGCAGTTTTCCATGGATGTCAAGCATTCAACAGATTCACTATACTTCATGCTTAGCATTCAAGGGAGGTCTAGGATATCGGCAATGCTCAAGGAGATTTTGGGATGTGTCAAAGAAAATCATACTACTTTCAGGATTCCACATAGACTCCATGCCCAATGGATGACTTAAGGCTACTGGAATCATGCTTAGCAGGCAATCATCCCTAAGAGGTCGCCAAAAATGTTATCCAATTTTACACACATGGAAAAATTGGAAAACAGGGCCTTATTACTATCAAATCACGACATTGGTCTTAGGGACCCACTTCTGGTCACCAGGTGAGATCACTCATTTTTTTTGGTATGCGAGCCATCGAGGAGTTTGATAAGCTTATCTCGCTCGGTCGAGCTAAAATAGTGTCAAATCAGGAATTAAGAGACGAGTCATCAGAGGAGTTTGTCCCTTGTCCTAACTCAGTCGTAGCTCAGATCACAAGCCTTAGACGAGATCATGAGTAGGAAATGTAAGTTTAGTAACCGAGTTTGGCTTGTCATAGAAGAGTCTCGATAGGAGTGGAGGATGTTGCGATGGTTTGCTCATTGAGGCAGAGAAATGATGAGTTCGACCCGATTTAATTAAACATGGAGAGATTGATGCTTCCTTGTTGGAATATGAATTAAGTTTTAATGACTCGACCGAGACAATAGCTGCCTCAAGATTTGGTCGAGCTTCTTCCATGGAAGATAATTTCCAAAATGAAAAGGAGAGACAACTCAACTAAAACTTTATCTCGTTCTTCTACTACAGCGACAAGATTTTACAATAACTGATCATGACTGTGGTTGCATGCAACTAGAACATCAGGACCAACACCAAGAGTTCCTTGGGATCACCCTGTGGCAGCTGTTGCAATTACCTCTCTCTGTAGGTGATTGATTTTATGAGATAAAGTTTACTTCTCTACCCTGTAGCTGCTGTGTATAGCCAATTATTATAGTGTCATGGCAAGAGAAAGATATTTCCACGCATGGGAAATATTTCACTTGATTTCCAAGTGGTTTTTTATGAATGGCAGGCCAAGCTGAAAAATCCCACGCGCTAGGGGGAATTGTGGAAATAAGGAATGAACTTGCCAAGATTGCATGGCAAAGATAAGGCTGGGGCCCGTGGATTAATGTGTCCAAGGCATTCCGTGGGGATTTGGAGCAAGTATGCCAAGCACGGAAATATTACGATGGCAGTCCAAGGAAGAAATTCCACGTAGGGGAGATTCAGGCAAGCACCGCGAAGTGGAAATTTTGGGATGGAAAACCATGATCACACTTCCGTGAATGGGATAAATCAGATCAAACTACCAAATGCAGAAATATTATGATGGCTATCCATCATGAGACTTCCGCACGGGCCATGTAAATGGAATTCCACGCAGCTTGGAGTGGTCTGAGTCTTTGTGCGAGTCACTCGGAAGGTAAGTCGGGGAACATGGGAATGAGACAGTTGAAGTGTTTAATAGGATTTGATGTGGTGGTCTAGCCTAGCCAAAATCGAGTATGACACGGAGATAGGTGAAGGAGGCTCCACACATTCTACTTACCACGCATAACATCCCTGTAAACCCGTCTACATATCTTCAACTATTGTGCGACCTGCATTTCAAGGAATATGCTTTCACATGAAAGAGACGCCTTCTCATGGAATATCATAATTACAGCTTAGAGAAGACACGCGTTTCCTCACGAAGTGTTGATACTGTTTCACTGAATGCAACAAACAAATGTCCGACCTGATCAGTTCGCTTATACCAGCATACTTCTCCCAGCTGCCACAACCTTCTTCTCATTCTCTGTACAATTCTAAACTTGATGTGGTCATGCACAGGTAGCAGGCATGTTGCAGTACAGTAGAGGCCTTTCTTTTGAGCACTTCCAGCAAGCAGGTTGTCCAACTGTGTTGTTATCTATTCAGTATTGAATGCATGCTTATCCTTATTCTGAACTCAGATCGAATGACAGCTGCAGGAAACAAATATTCACTGCCGTGTATGATGGATTGGAGTCACGTTGTTCAAGGCTTCATAAAATTTCCTTGAATCAGGAGATGAAGGTTTATTACGGTGCAGAATGAAACGATTCATATTGCTCAACATTTTTTCTCCGAGAAATGAATTGAATGTGAAGGTCAACTCTGAAATACCTAGTCGGCCGTTTTGTACGCCACATCTTTGTCACTTGTAAATGGTCTCTTTGAGAAACTTTGTGGGCAGTAGGAAATATTTATACCCTTCCATTATGTACGTCCAATCAGACAATAAAAGTATTCTTTTACCGGGTTCAGAGAAGCTTATTTTTTACAATGGACGATTATACTGTAGTTTCAAGCTAGTTTTATCTAGCTTTATTTCTATTAGCTTTGATCCACGACTAAGGAAGAACTCATATGGTTATTACCTGTACATTTTTCCAAGGTCCTCTTGGCTGCCCCAGTTGTTCAATGTATTTTTTTGAAGGGCTTATTTTATGTGTTGCAGATTGTAACATAAAGGATCTTTTTAGTTTCTAGAAAAATGAGTATATTGTGTAGCTCACAGCTACCTATGCCATACTAAGATCCCAATAGTGGCATAATTGTTGATTGGAGCCGAGATTTTTGAGTGCACTACCAAAATACCGAAGGGCTCTTTGGCCAAAAAATCAGTCTTAAAGGTGTCTATCAACATGTTATGGGCATGAGCCTGGGTCATCATCATGGTAGTATTAGGTCTTTATTGATAATTGCATTTTCTCATCGTTTGGAAGGTACAAATTGTGCTTATTATGGAAAAGCCAAAACATTCTTACTACAAGTGTTATATGATGAGGAAGAATGTTGAGCATTGTGGTAAAACCATTCTTTTTAGAAATATTGGGTTAAGCTCGGTATTCAAGTGAGTTTGAGCCTAGGAAAGGTGAGATTGTTTGCTGGATGAAGAGCTCGGTGACTTCGCAGTGAGCTCATGGTGATGTTTCATGAAGTTTGAACGTGGAATACATAAATGGCCTCGAGTTAATAGAGGAAAATGATAAGAATCAAGTTTGATAGCTCATCATTCGAAGTACTCAATGCAAAAGAGCCCGATTACTAAGGCAAGGAAAGAGTTAGTGCGGGGTTAGAAATTGATTGCAACAACTGAGTTAGAGGATTCGAAAGCTCACCGAGTTTGAGATTTGTGCAGACTCTATCCACATGGACCCCCCTCCTCTTCAAGTCAAACGGGTCAACGGGGGGGTCCCGACATTATGTTAATTAAATTAATATTTTTATTTAAATATTCTTTTAATTAAGAAGACTAGGTCATCAGGAAATTAATGACCCATGATGGAACCTTCTCAAGTGGTTCAACTAACTATAATAAATACATCATGGGCCTTCATTTTACGAATGTAATTATGACCTTTCCTCTTCTTTCTCACATATTCTTCTATAAATGTAAGTTGGAATCTCATTTTAAAGGGTTCTAACAGTTCAGACAAGTTGGACAGTTAGATATCTCAGGCGAGAGTATACTTTTCAAGGATCCTCTCTCTTCTGCAAGTTGTTCTTGTGTGTTGAGAGAAATTTCAAGCCTCCTCTTCAAGACTGTAATGGCAACTATTGCCTCTTCTGAATGTATGATTCATTATGCATGTTATTGAAGCAATAAAAGTGTGTGTTTTGTGACCAATCTTGGTCCTTTCATCCTTTTATGCTTCTTTATGCCTTTCTCGTACTTGCAGGTACACTGTGCAAGTTTAAGTTTCTATTGCAGGTTCTTGGAGTTCTGTGCTTATCGAGTGGTGAAGTATTGCATGCAGTTTAGTTGTGGTGTCTGTTCACCCTTCTTGAGTTCATCCTTCTTCACTGGGGAACTGGTATATTTCTCAGTCTGATAAATTTTAACAAAGGGAACGTGTGTCTCTTAGTTTGTGGTATCCTGTACCCTCTGTAAGTTGCAGTAGGTGAATTTGACCTGTGGTGCACACACCCTCTTCAAATTAACCCTTCCTGAATCTGGAAACACCCTTTATTTGGTGCATCACCATCCCTAGTATAGTTTCATTTCTGTAAATCTCTTTCCCTAAAACCCCATGAAATGTTAGCATAGGACTAGATAATCATTTTTGTTACACTAGGAGTAGTACAACACTTAGTTTAGGAAGAGGAATTCGGCCTTCTCCGGAGGTTCACCTCGAGCCCAAGTCCCATAGCTTGAGAGGTGATCCCATGTGTCCCAATCACACCGAACATCCTATTCACATCCTGGCCATTCGGAGGGTGTAGTGATTTGGCGATAACACCTTATTAGTTTGATTCTCCTCCAAGGTCACCTCCTCAAAACAACATGGCCCATCCCCCACCAAGACCTCCTTTTGCTGTAAATACCTTTGGTCCTATAAATTTTAGAGGGATGGCTGGTTATCCAAATGTAGTTCCCTAAGATGTAAGAAATAGACTAACAAAGTTCTGAGGAAATAATTCTATAACTGGTGATCAACACTTAAATCTTTTCATCAACATGATAGAAGAGTTTGAGAATGAATTTGAAGATGTATATATCAAATTATTTATCCATACTTTGGAAGAAGATGCAAGGGACTGGTATAAATCTTTTCCAGATAATTCCATTGATTCTTGGATGGAAATGAATAATGAATTTAGATTTTATTATGGTGACAAAATGGACCCTAGGTTCCTTTTTTCTGAATTTGATAATATTAAAAAGAATCCTAATGAATTAGTGAATAACTTCAACACTAGATTTAATAAGACATTGAGGAGATTGCATGTAATTTTAATTCCATGTGATGAATCTTGTCTTATAAAGTATTCAAATGAATTTGATAAGAAAGTTTCTTACTATTTGAGGGACAAAACCCCTACCAATTTAAGGCAGGCCTTTACCATGGCTCTACAAATTGAGAATAACATTAAAGCAATTGGAAAACCTCCTAAGAGGAAGGTATGAAACTAGTTAACCCAGAAAAACCTCAAGCAAGTAAGGCTACTGATTTGGAGGAAGTTGTGAAAAATTTGGCAGGAGCTATCAGAGAAATCTTATAAAATAAGTTTGGGTAGAGAAAGGAATTGGGCAGAGTTCACAAGGCCAGCATAAGCAATAGGGCCAAGACATATTTTCCAATCATCCCAAAAATGAGCATATATCTGATGACATGGGTAAGGGACCCATGGTATCTACAAATAGACACCCCCAAGCTAGGGAAAATAGAATGATGTCTGATCCTTTGGATGCTAGAGTTGTTATGGAAGAAATAGACGTAATTGATTGGTGTGACAGATATTTCATGACTCATGCTCCATCTGAAGTATATCAACAATCATAAGAGGAAGTTGATGATGATAACACTGATGATGATGAGTGCATCGAGTGCTCTATAAGCTCACAACAAAGAGCCACTTCAACTGAGGTAATAAGTGATAGAACTACTACTGAGTTTTGGGATTACATTCACTGGGTACCTCTTCTTCCTACCTCTCATATTTTAGAAATAGATATTGTACAAGCTTTTGAATTTCCAAATAATGAGTTTGAATATTTAAGAGCTTTAATGATAAATAATTATGATGGAGGAATCCCATTTGAGGAGGATAGGAAGTTATTGATGAACATTGTTGTTGCTCAAGAAAAGGGTTATAATACTAGGAGTAGATTTGTCAAAGGAGCAAGGCCTCAAGCCCAACCTAAGACTCCATTTTTTACTAGTATTCCTAAAGAGGTTCCTAAGAAATATACACCTTCTAAAGGCCTTTCTGTCCCAAACAATATTCATGCTTCTCCTCATGCCCAAACTATCAAAAATCTCATGCCATCTGACGAGTTTATCAGTCTCCCTCCCAATACTGCCTTGCCAAAGTGTGTTCCATATGACATTGCCCAAGTTTTGAGTCAAATCAAAGTTAGTATTCTAAATGTTGAGCTACTTAAGATTCTTGAGCACAAGAAGAGGGAAATAGAGTATTTTGGATTGATAGAAGAGAAGAATACTCCAGGAAGAAATGTAAACATTATGGAGACTCCTTTAATCATTGAAGAGATAGAAACACCACCAGCGTTGGAAAAAATAGGTGAACCACCTGAGGTTTATTTGGTAACATCCTTGGTAGAGTATTTACTAAATGTAGATCCATTCTTCACCACTCTGATCATTAAAGACAGATTACTACACAACTGTATGTTTGATTTGGGAGCATTATGCAATGTTATGCCTCTAGAAGTCATGAATGAACTGGATATCAAAGTAACAACAACATATGAAAAGTGAACTTGCATGGATTCAAGAGAGGTTCTAGTGGTGGGATGTTTGAAAGGTTTGGTGGTAAAACTTACACCTTATTCGGGTAGGAACTTGAAACTTGATGTTGTTATTGTTAATTTCCCAGCCAAGTGGGGTATGTTGTTGTCTAGAAAATGGGCTACAAGTGTTCGTGGGAGTGTTCAAATGGATATTTCCTATGCCACCATCCCAATTGCGGGTAGCCTTGTCAAGTTGTATGGAGAAAAGAAAATGTTGCACCTCATTGAAGATCCCAACAATGCATCCTATGAAGTGTTGTACACAAGTGTTGATGCCGATAAATTTATTGGATTTGCTGATGGGAAAGAGAACAAAATGGATTAATGTAAGATTCTTGAACAAGTAGGCTCTCCATGGACTTTATTATTTGATGGATCTTGCTCCAAATTTGGAAATGGTGCTGGTGTAGTTATGATTTCCCTAATCTTGGAAGATTTTGTTTTTGCTTTCAAACTTAACTTTGAGTGTACTAACAACATTGTTGAATACGAAGCATTGTTGTTAGGTTTGAAAATTTCTTGGAAATACTATGTTAAAGACATCATTTTTAAGGGAGATTCAAATCTAATTGTTAAACAAACCAGGAAACTGTATGCTACTAAAAATTAGAGAATGAAACAGTGCAATAATGTAGTCTTGGACTTGATTGAGATTTTTGATTTAGTTAACATTGTGCATCATGATAGGAAGTTCAATGTTGTGACAGACAAGATTTCTGTATTGGGATCTTGGTTTCATAATTGTGTGATGTCCCCATATTGTGAATATGATGTTGAAGTGTTAACAAGGCTTCATGTCCCTGACAACATTAAACATTGGCAATTTTTTTATGATGATGCTCAGGTAAAAAGATTTCTGCACAAAAAGGTAATTTTATTGATCAATTTATTGATTGGGAGCCAAGGGTGTGTGCAGTAGAAGGTAGAGAAAATTTGTTTGGAAAAGACATCATCCAACTAAAAACTAATACCATTCCTAGAGGATTGGTTTCTCTTGAATCAAACTTTGATAATGCCAATTGTATTATTAACAGGCATATAATAACCTCAAGGTATGTTGAGGAGCATGAGCTTAGTACAAAGGAGAAACCAAGGAATATCTGGTTGGTAAGTAATCTGAATAAGGAGGGAAAATAGTCCTATGTCCAGTTGTTGAAGAAATATCATCGTTGTTTGGCTTGGTCTTATTCTGAGTTGAAGGCATACAAAGAGGATCTGTTTCAACATAAAATTCCCTTGGAATTTAATGCAAATATATTCAGGAAAAAACAGAGGCCGGTCAATCAAACCCTACATCTTAAAATTCAAGAAGAACTGAAGAAACTGAGAGATGGAGGGATCATTCAGCCAACCAGGTATTCTTCTTGGGTTGTAAACTTAGTACTAGTTAGAAAAAAGGATGGTGATATTAGGCTATGCACGGATTTTAGAAATATGAACAGAGCATCAATGAAGGATAATTATCCTTTACCAAACATAGATAACATGCTGCAATCAGTGATTGGTTCTGAGCCACTTTCCACCTTGGATGGTTTCTCTGGCTATAATCAGGCGGTTGTGAAGGAATCAAAAAGAATTAAGACAACCTTTACCAATCCTTGGGGAGCTTATGTCTATGATAGAATTCCCTTTGGTTTGATGAATTTTGGAGAAACCTTTCAAAGAGAAATGGATGTTGCTTTTGCTGGTTAGATTAATGATTTTATTGTTGTTTACCAAGATGATGTGACTATGTTTTCCAGAAAGAGAAGTGATCACTTACATCACTTGGAAAAAATTCTGATACGATGCAGAGAGTATGGCATTTCACTCAATCAAAATAAGTGCCATTTGGGAGTGCAAAAGGCCAAGTTGCTTGGTCACATTGTATCAAAGAATGGTGTCATGATTGATCCTGAGAGGGTAGAGGCCATCAAGAAGTTCCCAATTCCAAGAACCAAGAAGGGAATTCAGTCCTTCTTTGGGAAAATAAACTTTATCATAATATTCATATCAAACTTTGCTGAGTTGGCCATTCCAATTACTTACATGCTAAAGAATGACCAAGTTATCAAATGGGAAAAGGCTACCATTCAGGATTTTAATGGGATCAAAGAAGCATTAAAGAATACCCCTATTTTAGTAGCTCCTGATTATAAGAATCCTTTTTAAATGTTTTATTTTTCTTCAGAGAACATTATTACATATTTCTTGCTATAGAAGGATGATGAACGGGTTGAGAGGCAAATTTACTTTTTCAGTAAGGCACTATAAGGGACTAAGTTTAAGTATACCATTATGGAGAAGCAAGAATTTTCCTTGGTAAAAGCACCAAAGGTTTTTTAGACCTTACATTTTGAGCTCTAAAGTTTTTGTTTATGTTCCCCACACCACGGTGAAAGTCATCTTATCAGAGATGAAGGTCTCAAGAAAAACATGCAGATGGGTGAACAAGTTGTAGGAGTATGACATGGATATCCAAACCATGAAATTGGTAAGGGGTTTAGGCTTCGCTAAAATTTTGGCTGAGATAAACTTACAAACTATTGAGGTAAATAAAGTAGAAGAAGGAAGGGTGGATGTCCTTGAAAATTTGATGATTTTTGAATGGTACAAAGATTTAATTTTTTATCTCATATATCTACATTGCCCCCATTATTTGAGTAAAATTCAGAAGAGGGATCTTAATTTGGCTTCCCAGAAATATGTCATTACTGATTTTGGGTTACTTTGGAAGAACCCTGAGGGAGTTGTCTTAAGGTGCATAAATGAAGATGAAGCCTCCAAGATAATTTTTGATCTCCATGGAGGAGTTTGTGGGGGGAATTTTTCTAGAAAGGTCACAACACACAAGATCTTGAGGGTTGGTTATTGGTGGCCAACTATTTGCAAGGATAAAACTTTATTTTTTATAAGATGTGACAGTTTCCAGCATTTTCCTAGAAGACCGAAGGCTTCATAATCCCTTCCTTTGCAACCTGTATCAATTGAATCCCCATTCAAGCAATGGGGAATGGATTTCATTGGTGAGATTTCAGACCCTTCAAGTGTTGGACATAAGTGGATTCTTGTAGCCACTGATTACTTCACTAAGTGGGTGGATAGAATCCCCAACAAGAGAGCAACACACTAAATTGTCATGGACTTCATGTTGAACCATATCATCTACAGGTTTGGAGTGCATGTTAAAATTGTTGTTGAAAATTCAATGATCTTTAGAGCTAAACCTTTGGTAGCAATGTGTAAATAATATGGGATAAACTTGACATATGCCTCTAACTATAACCCCCAAGGCAATGGACAAGTAGAGTCCAATAATAAAAATATATTAAAGATCATTAGGAGAACCTTGGAGCTGAACAAAAGGAAATGGGATGAGTAGTTGAAGTTTTTTGATTGGGCTGATCGAATTACTGTTAAAAGAGCTACTAGAAAAAGTCCATTTGAATTAGTGTATGTCACTCAAGCTTTTTTGCCCCTGCATATGTAATTATCCTCATATCAGTTCATTTAGCAACTGGAAGATCAAGAAGTTAGTCAATATGATGCTCACATTAACCAGATTGTTGAACTTGATGAAGAAAGGAGGGAATCTCACCAAAGGTATGTGAAGTTTAGAGAAAATTTGAAGAATATATTTGACAAAATGGTAACACCCAAAGCTTTTATCATGAGAGATCTTGTGTTGTTATGAGATAACAAGCATGAAGACAAGGGAAAACATGGTAAATTTGATGCACTATGGATTGGCCCTTACTCCATTGACATTCGGATTGGTGAACATACCTTCTTCTTGAAAGAATTAGATGGGGAATCACTCGAATTTCCTGTTAATGGTAGGCACTTGAAAATTTTCCTGGATTGATTCCCTATAATCAAGGTGAGCATCATTTGTACAGTGTATAGTTTGTTGGTTTCTTTCTATCTATTGTGTTTTTTCTCATTCTTGTCCTTGGTGACCTGGTTTTGGTGTTTTTTTATCTACTTTTTAGGGGATGGTTCTAGTTTTCTACTCTGCAAGATGACTCATTTTCCCAATGCATGTTTTTTGGCATTTGGTCTGTTATTTGGTTCTAGTGGCACTCACAGGGAGTGCCCATCCCCAAGTTAGAGCCAATGTTGGTGCTCAAATTAGTCTCACCCAGTTTTCCATTAAAATCCTTTAGTTGGCGGCCTCTATCACGTTTTTTATCTCCCCGTGTTGGTTCTTGAATACTCTATCCTCCATTTGGTCTCCATGATTAGTCCCTTCCTTTTTCAAAGGTCACTTAAAAATACATAATTTATTTTTCGCTTCTTTGTCTGTATGAAGGTGTTTGTAAATTGGGCGTAATACTCAAGTTGTTCCTCTCCTTATGTTTTATGTAGTCATGTGTTGTTTTCCCTTCCATTTTTTTCCCAAATACCTAAGGAAACATGATTCAATGTAGCTCAGAGGATCATGTTTGAAACTTACAACATTTCCAAATTCTCTTTCCTTGAAGAAAATTTCATCTCCGGGCTCAAATGGTAGTTTCCCTAAATTTTCACAGTTTGGTGGTTGTGTTTTTCCCATCAAATTTACATCTCTACATCAATGGAAACATGGCCTTTTTTCATTTGATACGGCTCAGTGGAGCACTCTAAAAACTTTGTGGATCATTTCAGCCCAAAACTTGTCCACATGGAGGAATGACGCTCGTTTGAAGACTCACCTTTTGGTTTGATCTTGGAGTTACGCCAGGGTAACACATGGAGGATTTCACTACTTTTATTGGATATAGAAAAAAAATTAATGCTACTAGTACATTTTTGGCGAGCCATGGACACATGGTAAGCCCACACTCATTAAGAGTCTTCACTCTTGGGGACCATCTTAAAGTTGTGTCATAAAGACACGTGGAGTTTTCCGTCGGGCCTTCCTTTACTTAGATATTTCAAGAAAATTCCTAAAGGGGCCTAAGACATGTGGAGAGACAATGCATGTTTGGGAACCGGCCCTTGAGTTTTATTTTGAAGAAGCGTCAAGAGGACACTTGGAGGCTTCCACTCACTCTGCCTTTTTTCTTGGACTTTTTAATGCAAAAAGGAGACTATCCTGGACCTTAGATATATGGGACCTTCCGTTGAGCTTCCAAACATTTAATAAACTCTTCCAAAATGAGACACGTGTTGAGCATGAACTTTTGTGGTCTCTACATTTTGGGACCATCTCAAGATGCACCATTAAGACTCGTGGTGGTTTGAAAAGTCAAAAGGCAGGGAGGCAGGCCATTGGAGGAAACTTGGATTTTTTTCTCCTTATTATTTAAAAGATTAAAATTATCAAAGTGACTCGCAAGCCCAATAGATAATAGTCAAAATTTTCTTCAATCAACGGAGGAGATGCAGAGCAGTGGGGAAAAGTTGGAAAATTTTCTTTTTTCCAAAAAAGAGGTAAAATAGCATAATCGAGCCTTGGTTCCTTTGGGACCCACATTGATACATGCGTCAACCCCATTTTTCAAAAGCAGAGGGGTGGACCAAAATGATTTTTTTTTCATTTTTTCCAAAAGATGTAAAAGGTAAAATGGAACCCCTAGGCCCATCTTAACTCAGATCTCCCACGTGGGCGATCAAAATTCAAAAGGGAAATCGATGAAAACTGTGTGTTTGTATCTGATTTTCCACCATTTCTGTTCCAAAGCTCCTAGGGATGCAAATTTTTATGGTTTTTTATCATTTCTTGGTGTCTCGTACACGCTAAATGAAGAGTAAAATTAATTTGATATCTTGGTTTGGTGGGGAAGATCTAAAAATTTCTTTTACCATTAAGATGTAATTTAACTATTGGATTCAATCTGATTTTCCTTAGTATGTAAGAAACCAGTTGATATCTTGATTTGGTTGGGAAAATCTGAAAACATATTTTACCATTAAGACGTGATCTGACTATGGGACTTGATCTGATTTTCCAATCTTTCCTTCCTTTGCATACAAGAAACCGGATTCAATAGATTAGATGAGGAAGTAGTTGGTATGTGAAGTGAAGAATGACTTACTAGGTGAAGAATTGAATTCTTGAAATATTTGAAGAGATTTTCCCTTTGAGCACATGACAACTTTTTTGTAAATCTGATTCTGGGAGTAAAGATCAAAATCGTAAGAGGCAATGGTGCTTTGAATGTTTTTGGTTTTGAGGGGAAAACTCTGTTGGAAATGAAATGTTATAAATTGCATGAATTTTTCATGCAAATGGTTAAAGTGTTAGAGGTCGGGAACCAATTCCTAAGAGAAAATTTTGATAGAGTACATCTTTCTGAGAAATCATCTTAGGAACCTGTTTATTTATTTTGTGTTAAATTTGATCATGTCAAGGTGGTTGCAAGTGTATAGCCATTGAAAAGATCTGAGATTATTCTAGAAACTTACCCTTGCTGACGCATTTAATCATATTTGAGTTAAATTTTGTTTAATTTTGAGAAAAATCTTTTCTGCTTCATTTTTTAATGTCTGTAAACAGTTTTTCTTGTTCCCATTGCAATCTTTCATTGACATCTTTGTGAATCACACAAGATCTTATCCTTGTGATAGTTTGGTGGAATTTTCAATTTCATTTATCAGAAGAGCTTACATTTGATAGTGAAATAAAAAAATTTAAAATCACTTCACTCCTAGCATGATGATAATATTGTACGTTATCCTTTGAGGGTATCTTAGTCATGATAAAACAAAGGTTGAAAATGTTCAATTAAGTTTATCATTTTGAGCCTTGACTTTGGGTTCTTAAAGTTTGTGTGAAAAAGTGCTGATCTGGGCCTCCACTGAAATGAACATTTTATATGTTCTAAAGCATTATGTTGATCAAGCCTTCCATTTTTGTAAAATTTCTCAAAGATCTGGCTAATCAAATTCCACTCTTCCTCGTTGCCCACCAAAATTCATTTAAAAACAACCAATCCTACCCATACTACCCCTTTTTGTCCTGTGTGTGTACCATAATTTCTATTACCAAAACATGCAGAAGCAATCAAGTTTTCATTGTCTTTAGTAGCCTGAACCTTTCTTGGAAAATATCTCAATTATCGAGGGTGACAACTCATGAGAGTTAAATTTTTGTTACATTGATCATGTTTTCTTCAAGGTCTTATTAATAACTTTGCAAAGAAGGACATCTCCATCTCCTCTAGAAACAACAGGATACAAAAGGGTCCTCTCACCCTGGTTGAAAGTCACAACCATAAAGTAGTGAGGATAGATCATATCCTCTTAAGGGTGCTATCCATTTCTCCACATCTAAGTGACAAAGAGAAAGCTGCATTTCTTCCCCGGATTTAGAACAACACACAACATGATCTTCTTGTCTCTAAGATTCCTGTCAAACTTGTGATGTTTCTCAACTTCTAAAGGAGAATAAATTTGGGTACCAATAGGCATTACAGACTCTTATTATGTTAATGTTACTTTATTTATTGATTTACTTAGGGATGATGTAAAAAACTAATTTATTTGAAATAAACAAAACCATAAAATTTACCTTACTCCAGATGAAAGTCCCAATTAGAAGTGTAATACAGTTTAAATTGATATTAATGATAATATCATTTTCCATCCAACTCAAACTTCTAATAAACATTCTCTAAACACACATTAAATACATAAAATTGTGAAGTGGACTATCTGAAAGACTTATTAATGTGAATGGTCAGTCAAATATCCATTCATTTAACTTATTGAAGAAGAAAATATTATTGATACTCCTTAGAATGTAGATGTACTATATGTAGTTGGAAACTAGGAAAATATAAAAAAAATGCAATTGAAGTTCGACATAATAGAGAACCATTATGGGAAGGTATATGAGTCTAAAAAGAAAGATCATGTAACAATAATAAAAATAGCTAGATGGAAAACTTAGGAATATTGTCTATATATGATATATACAAAAAAATATTACAATCATCATAAACATATTCAAGAGCTAGTTAATAAAGGTGGAAGAATAAAGGCAAAATTTGAAAAATCTATTTATGCAAGTCTTCAGGAAAAAATTATACAATTCAGAACAATATTTCACATTTTAAAAAAGGGTGAACCAATTTTAGATCTCATTAATATAATATATTGTTTCAATCTAATGGGTCTCCAAACATTCTAACAACACATTGTTCAAATACAAGTGCATGGGAAATGGCAAAGTATATGGGAGAAAATGAAATCACTTATTTGAAAGAGAAGGTCAAAAATGTGAATTTTATCGGATTTTCGATTGATGAGCTGACATTAGTACAAAATACATCTTGGGTATTTATGCATGTCTACACTTTTAGTTTGAATAACCATTTTAGGGAAAATCCTCTACTATATATGCACAAGATGAAGGAGAAATGCAATTCTGAGAACCTCTGCAAACTTGTTAATAAAAATTTCAAGGGAATAACTGGTATGGATGATCATTTAATCTCTCCAAAGTTGATTTGTGTAGGATTTGATGGTCCAATTGTCACAGAAGGTCACAAAACTCAGCATTTTATTCATATTCAAACAACAGTAACCTCTTACATGATACCTATTCACTACATGGCTCACAGAATGAATATGACTTACAATATTATAAGTAATTTTGAAAATGTTCCTAAATTGGAGGAGCTTGTACAAGACTTGAATTTATATATGTAAAGAATTCCTAAAATATTTTTGGTGTTTGAGAGAATTTTTATTTGAATAAAAAATGGTAATTTGTTTTCTAAAAGATGTTTACACAAGATAGATATCATTGTATTTTCCATCTTGTAGGATTTTTTAAGAATACAATTCCTTAGTAGCGTACATGTTCAAGAATCATAGAGAAGCTGAAAAAGGTAAATATCTATTGTATCGCTTGAAATATTTAGATAAATTATTAACTTTATGGGGTATTTTCCCAATGCTTGAGGGAATAAACATCTTGGTGAAAAAAACTCAGGAAACATACATATATATTATTAATTTTATAAATTGAGGAAACAAGTATGTGGGATTTTGGATAGCTTATTTTCCACTCAAAACTGATTTTAGAAGCCAATTTTCAGTAGCTGGAAAGTTTTGATAAATAAAAAAGATCCCAAAAACTATTTGAAGTTAAATATCACTAGTCATATTTGCATTTTAATTGATGGGAAAAATATTCCAATGCACACTTTCTACAGAGATTCTTATGTAATAAGTTCTGAAATTAAGGAAGTACTAGTCACAAGAATTCTTATTTTTGTTGTAGTTTCTGATACATGTAAAAATTTGATGAAGATATTTGAAACTTTATATTCTGAGATCAGATATCAGTTTAAAAATAGTGATCTGCTTGAAGAAATGGGATTTATAAATCCCATTTTTGGGAATCCAATGACTTGTGAATAAAAAAGAGCTAAAAACTTCAGGAAATTCATGACTGCACTTATGGAGTAGTATTACAAATCTTAAAATGGTGATAGAGGGGAATTGGATGGTATATTGGACAAACAATTACTCATATCATAGTCACAACATTTTGCATATACAATGACTGGTCAATATCAAACTATTGTTGAACTAACAAAAAAGGGATCTATCACACTGTTGTGGAGAAAGATGTATCAGAGTAACATTCTAAGAGAAAATATAATTGAATATTTCAAACTATATAAAATTATACAAACAATGATTCTTAGGTTTTTTTATGATGAAAGTGTATTTATTGCACTTATATTTGTGAAATCAAAACTTTGCAAAAGATTGGACAAGAATTTGGGAACCTATTTGAGACTCTATGTTTCAAGATATGGAGTGGACACATTTCCATATAAAAGAGCACTAGGTACAAGGAAAACTCTTGTGGAGTGTAGAGTTGTTAATTAGATAGAAAACAATGGAGTCTCTAATTATTGTGAAATGGAATTGGAATTTACTTGACCAGAAACTGCAACAGATAAAATAAGTGATGAAAGACCATTATGGATAGGGTTGTTTTAGCTACCAGACAATTGAAAGTATTCATTTAATGAAATATATATTGTGACTCGATTTTTTTTCATTTACATAAATTGCACATATAATGTTTGGAATTTTGTTAAATCCCTTCTATAATTTTTATAATGTTTGGAAATAACATGTGGTACATAGTTGTGCAATCTACAAACTCGATGATGTAATCAAATAAAATTTCGTTACTACGAAAGTATGTTCAACATTTTATTTCTCACTATCAGTTCCATAGGCACACATGTTCGCAAAGATAATATAATCCGTATATCTCATCGTGATTATTATGATTAATTAAAAACATAGTAGTTTATATCCCATCATGATTATTAGAGATAATATTTACGTAATGAATCAACTATCAAGATTCAAAAACAACACACACATCCAAGTTTTAAATATTGAGTGCACACATGTTTGAAACTAAATTCAAAAATGTAAATCCATATTCCAGAATCCATGTATAATATCCATCAACTCTATAAGCTTCCAAAAAATATAAACCTTTCATTCGACAATAGGAATGAGAGAAATAAAAAAATTAACAATTTCACATAAAGATAATGTTTTCAAATTTCTTTGTCAAATACAAAGATTTTCATGAATAGTTTTAAATAAAGTTAATTTGTACCCTTTTCCTTTAACATTTGAACTATCTATTATTACAATAGACTCTACTAATTATTTTGTAACCACATTAATATTTTCTAAATTTTATCTATCTTGGTTAGCTGCATCTCCTACTGAAAGGAGAGAAGGATCCTCATTAGTTTTTTTCTTCAAAACTATATCCAGATCAAGTCCATTATCCTTTATAATCCTCCATAAAGTATTGTTTTTCTTGTTTAAAAAAAAAATCTTTAAAAGTAATTTCCCCGCGGACACTCTCTCTTGCTTTTTTTAGGTCCTCATCTAACACTTGTTCCTCCGTCTTCAAAGTATGGTATTTTGACTACAAGTAAAAATTCCATAATTAGTATTTACAAGTATAAAACCAATATATATGTATATATATATATATATATATCAATCTATAAAACAAAATCATAACTTACCATGACTAAGTCTTTCTCTGCATTAGCAATAGTGACAAGTTTCCTTTCTCTAATCCACTTATTGTAGTAAGATTGTGTCTCGGCATTCAAATTAACCTATATATTAAGCATTATAGTCAACACTTGGTCAGTATTGTAAATATTATTACTGACTGGATTACCATATTGTGCTTGAGCAAGTAAAGAATCAATCATCACCGGTTCATTTTTAATTAATGAAAACATTATTTCTCTATGTTAAAAATTATGATATCTATCATTAATTTATTTTATCAGAGATTTCCCTTCGATTTCCCAAATCTTCATCTCCTTAATTTTGGGAATAATGTTTTTATCACAAGGGTTATAGAATTATCAGACATAAGGATTTATATTAAAAATTTGTTATTCACATCATCTTCCAAGTTTTCCTACCCAGTTGGGTAAGGAAGATCTAAAGAAGATGTATATTGTGGAACTTATACCTCCTTACACGCAGATTAAATGAGATCTTCAGTATTCTTCCCTGATGGTCCAATGTCATAAATGTTGTCAAAACTGAGATGCTCCTCATCTATATCAATATTATTTAAAATAGAAGTTCCTCTGACACTTTGCAAGCTGCCAATTGAAAAATTGGGGAACTCTGATGTTTTGAAGTTTTATGCACCCTACTCATTCTAGAGAAAAAAATACTCTTTCCCCTATCATAAGACCAAATGGGAGGTAACACTGATGTACTCCCTAATAACTGAGATGGAGTAGTGGGGTGGCCATGGTCATGAATTGATTTTGAGATTACATTTGTAAAAGATCTATGAGCATCAATACTTTAACAATATCATATTTAGAATGTTGAAATAACAAAGACAAAACAACTAATAGTAAGAACTTCAAATTAAAAATAATGAAATCAATCAATATTTCTTATTTTGTGAATGTTGTTGTCTGTAATCAACAAAAGGGGGCACTGGGTGGAAGGGGGTGGTGGCAGTACAAAACCTAAATTTAATTAAAACAAATTAACATGATTGATAAATTCCTACAAGAAATAATAATATAAATATAATTAATTGACTGTTTATTAGTTACTTAGACTGTGCTCATATATAAATTTTTCATGTTAATATAAAGAAGCTAACACCCAGTAGCTTCAAATAAACAATCAAACCTAATATAGAACCATCAAGTTATGAGCTTATGAGAAATAAATTATTCAATGCTTAAAAATCTCAAATCAAATGCTAAGTTATTTTTTACTCTCAAGATTTCTACCTAAACAAATGAACCTATTTAGGTCACTTTATAAATTAGCATGGAGTGGTTTCCTCAAGTTTTGAAGATGATATCTCATCAAAACATGGCTACAAGGCCAGTTTTGGATCTTCCTAAGATCTTTAATTTGAGAGAATGGATGTAAGATGGAGAAGACATTTCATTCAATGGATAATGGCTCAAGATAAAATTTCCTATAGTTTATTCTAGGGAATATAAGGTGTAATCAAAAAGGTACGGAGGAGGGTTTCTTAAATATCTTTCCAATCTAGGAAAGGATAGCAAATTGATGAATGTAGGAGAAACCCTCAAGAGAAAAATACAAAGGCCGTGTATGTTTAATATGGTATGTGCACTTTGTGGGAGTTGAAAGGGGATTTAATTAATCAAAGGTGATTAATTAATAGAAGGTTCATTCTTATGGAAGTTTATTAGAAGAAATTTATTATGATTCACGATATGTAAGAGGGGAAAATGGTTCAATAAATGGTGATTCATTTATTTAGATTAGCGGTATTAATTAATTAACCTAGGTAGAAGTGAATGTTAATTAACGAGAGGTCATTAACCGGCATCAGGAATGATAAGGGACTAATTAATTAGGGAAACATAATTAATTAATGATGATAGAGGGAAAATGGTTGGTTATTGATGAAGTATCGTCAATTTATGGAAGATAGGATAGTTAGTGCAATTTAAGTTTTAATATTTCTTGATCTAATTCTGGGTGTCTACATTTTCCCATCTTTGGGGTGGTGTAAGCAACATCACCTCAAAGATATTAGACAAGTACAAGCAAGTTAATTTTTAACAGATAGAAGAAAAATTAGTAGAGTGAAATATGCCCCATCGAGTGTCGATGGGGTGATGAAAGAGGTCGACTAACGATCAAATAAATGAAGGAAATGGATAGAAAAATAAGGAGAGGGAGAGGGGGATAAAAGGTGATCCCTATTTCCCCAAGTGAGTTGGCAGGATAGTTTTAATAGAAGATAATGATAATGAAGAAAAAATAATTTGAAGAAGACGGAAATAGCTTTCATCTAGCTAATGGAGAATAAGTTTATTTCACCATATTGCATGTGATCTACGTCATCAGTCCTTAATAAAATATACACATATAAAAAAAGTGTATAATAACATGAAAATCTATAATAAAAAAGTTTTTTTCATTTCTAAATTACCTACTCAATGCTAAAAACATAATTTAATCCAATACAATAAATTAAACAAGCTAACGTAAACGGGAAACAAGAACAAACACACATACTCAAACAAACAACGTTCAAGATAGTTACACCAATGTTTTTGTTATCAAGCTTCGATTCTGACTTGTGCGAATTAATGAAATGGGTTAAGAATTGTACCCCAAGAATGGATACATGCAAGGTGAATAATCGAAGGATGTAGAATTCCCATACAAAATTAATTGTGCCTTAGGAAACTACCCTAAGCAATGTGTTCGTGTAAAGGAAGACATTGATAGTGAGTAATTTTATTTTATTTTGATATAGGGTAGATCCAAATGATCCACAAGTCATGTAAAATAACAGGAGAGATTAAAATAGTGGTTTCTTGTAGGACCATTTTCTCAATGTTTGAGTACGATGCATTCATGCTTGTTACCATTTTTTTGACAAAATTAAATTTTACAATTTTATTGATTTTTGAATGTTTAACGGATGTGTAGGATTTTTGATTTTTTTTTAAATTTTTAGGATTATTTGAAATATTTCCAAATATATGTACAAGAAAATGAAGATGAAAATATTCCCCCAATGAGAGGTGAGAATGTACAATGGAAAATCATACGTATATATACAAGAAGAAGATAAGTTGGATCAAGGCCAAAGCGTATATGTTCAACATAATGATGAACTCAAACCAATGATGTGTTGAGAAGGAGTGATCATACCCCCCAGTGAAAGTTGTCCAAGAAAAATATGATAGACAAAAGTGGAAGATTGTTTATTGAAATAAAGGACAAATTTTCCCTCAAACATGGTCAAAAGGAAATCATATACAAATGGATATTTTGAATGAAGTAGAAGAACAAAAAATGTTATGAAAGGATATGGAAAATGTATCTATAATATTGGAAATGAAAAGGTGATTAGCCCTAGGTACAAATCATGAGACAAAATATATACTATAGCAAGAGTCTGAATAAAGTCCAAACTGAACCTAGTAACATACTAGTCTAGTTTACTCATTGAGATCTAGTGTGTGCACATGGAAATTAATTACCTCTTGAAGTGAAGATTTGATAGGAAATAAGTGAAGAAAAACTAGCCAATGTGTAGGAAATATTTATTTTGATAGGTTATTTGTGAATGGAGGGTGTAAGGAGAGTTTTATATTTCTCTACTGCCAGCAAGGTGTCCATAGCCCTGACGGAAATGTATATTATTCTAGTCACATCATTTCTCTACTGATCGCCAAGCATCCATAGTTCAACTAGAGATATTGGAAATACCCAACGAGATAATTATATATTGCTTTTTTTTTATTTTTTATTTTGATTTTATTTATTTTTTTTCTTTCTAAAAATTTTTTTATCTCTCTCGATTGTTTTGATGAGGGATTAAGAACCACTAACATCTTGATTGAAGGATATTGGATTTTATTGTGATGACAACATTGACTAGTGTCAAAAAATTCATCCAGAAGTTCTTCCCAACAAGTTTATTAGATGTAAATAGTGACAAGATCTTGAAGAGGCCAGTCATTGTTTTATTACCAAGGTGATGAAAGACGAAGGTATAAATATTAATATAGAGATAAATTCCACACAAAGAGAGAAAATAGACTAACCAAAATATAATTAAAGGGATGAAAATGGTTGGTGGTTTTCATAGGAATGGAAAGAAAGGGAAGAAAGAACATCCATACATATGCAATACCTAATTACAATGTTTTATTTTTGTACCATTTTTTTAGTAATGTTTTGTCATTTTTTTGTATTTTTTTATTTTTTGTTTTGATTTTTTATATTTTAGGAATTTGGTACCAGCAATGTCACTCTACGTGATAGGATCCAACAACGATTTTTACAATTTATTTGATGAGGGAAAGTAGGAATGTTATCATATCACGAGTAATATTATCACCAATCTTGATGACCATGTTGAGCTCATACTCAATAAATGATTGTGACTTATCTTGCAACATGAATTCTGTATGTGGGGTCTTTATTTCCCTATCCATAGGTTTATGCACTTTGCACCATACTTGATGGTTCCATTGGTGTGCATTCTTTAATCAGGTTCTATTTTTAACTTTATGGTTTTTTTTTTATTGGGACATTTAGAGCTCTTCATAGTTTTGATCTTAGCTTGATGAAGATTTTTTTTGGGTTTCATATAAGATAATGTGTGATTTATCTGATCCCGAGAAGTGGGAGAATAAAGTGGATGTTTATGATTTATTCTAGGAATGTTAGGAATGATAGTGGGCTTGCCCCGATCATTGATAGAAGGATAATATGATGGATGAAGAGGATATGGTCCAAGACTTAAGAAAGATGGTCTATCGCGAGGTGAGCCACAGATAGAAGATGAAGGGATACTGAGATGTCACCTTAGGATGGAAGAAATGGGCTACCATGAGGTGTCCCATAGGTGGAAGATGAAGGACTACATGAGTATAGAATAAGATTAGCTACCAAGAGTTTTCCCATAGATGGAATATAATGGGATACTAGGACATGACCCAAGAATAGAAGATAATGGGCTACCTAGAGGTGACCCACAAATGGAAGATGAAGGGATACTAGGAGGTGGCCCATATATAGGAGAAAATGATTGGCTACAAGGAGGTGAGCCAAGGAGATATTTTGATTGAGGAATTGTGATATGTAAATAATGATGGGATGATGAGAAGATAGGCTAGGGATAAATGAAAAACCGAAAAATTTCTCCATGTGATGGGGAATGTGAAGATGAAAGAATAAGAGGAGGATCAAATTTGACTATCGTAATATATTCCTCTATTTTCTAAAAAAAGGAATCAACTTCTTCCCCACAATACCCAAACACATCGATGTAGAAAGAGAATCATTTCTTATGATCCTCTAGAGTAATTTCATTGTGTAGCCCCATGAATTCTTAGATTGTTTTTCATTCTTAAAGAAATCGATCGGTATGGGTTATTGTTCTTTGATGATACTAGGTTTATTAGAAGAAAGAGGTCTAACTAGTGTGGAGGATTTAGAAGATGATGAATTAAAAGATGAAGTATATTTGGAATGGGTTGGTATTGGTTTTCTAAGAAGACAACATAGTGCAGGTACATAAAGAGGATCACTTCATCATTCAATGGATTATGACGTGGGGGTCAACTTGGATGATTGATTAGAGAATTTTTAAGTTGCATGGATCTTTGATGGAGGAATATGTCATTGAGGTGAATTATAAAATGGTTCCTACGAAGAAAGGGAGCACCCTAACTCAGGATTAAAATTATGGGAATGATTGGAGGGACTTAGAGTCAGACATATCTTAAAAGGAGGAAGACAATATTGAGGTGACTGATAAAGGGGGTGATGTGAAGAAAGGAAGGACCAAAACATAGCATTTGAATTATGAGAATGATGAGGAGAATTTTTGGTGACAAATACTTAGACGATGAAAACATCATTTAGGTGATTGATTACTCTCTATAATAAAGTTTATTGGATGAGGCTCAAAAGACATAAAGGAATCGAAAAGATAGTTTGAGAAAGAATCATCAGAAGACTGAGAAGAATATGAAGAATAATTTGGATTAGAATAAGGATATTTAGGGGAATCATAAGAATACCTTGGATTGGAATCATTATAATCATGCCACCAACTATGATATTAAGGTGGGGAAATGGGTAACTAACTAGGTTCTCTAGCGTGAAGAACCACTTGAGGTTTAGTCATGATGCATGTATTTAGATTTGAATGCCTAAAACTAGGTTCCCTATTGTCATAAATGTGTGGAATCATGTGATAGTAAATCATTGTTGGCATCTTCGGGTCCAAATTCCTAGATCTAGATAGTGTGATTGAACCCTTTCAAAGGGACGGAATTTCCAGGCCGATTCGAGAAGCATAACAGAAACCAACTAGACATTTTGTAACTATGGATATGCACATGTGATTTTTTGAAGAGAATCTAATGAAAATAGACATCGTGATGACACAATTTTAACAATCCAATAGGGTTTGGACAACAAGTTTCAAGTGTAAATGTCAAAATGGTTGTTAAAAATTTAGCAACATAAAGAATGAAAAGGTAAAATTCTTAATGCTCAAATAGATTCAAGATTTTTTTGATAGGAAATGTTTTTCCTAAGGTTTGAAAAATTTGGACAAGTACTACAATGAACCTAGGTAAAATCAAGCACTGTGATGGATTTGAATGTCACAATGAATGTCAAACAATGACCAAAGAATTTCTAATGGAAAATAATAAAGAACAAAGGATCAAAGGATCAAAAGGATTATCCTAGGAAACATGTCTACAAGATGGAAGGTCACAAGTAATAATCATGCAAGTTCAGAACACAAATACAATCTATAAGAAACCACTCCTTATGTAAAAGTGTCTAAAATTTTAGTGTGATGTGATATGATTAACACAATGTTAATACTTAAGTCAAGTTTAAAATAAACAAGGCATAAGTAGTAGCAGAGGGTTTAAGTGAATTCCAATGTGAAGCATACTATAACTCATTTAGATATTAAAAAGTCCTAAATCAGAAAAATTTGAAGTTAAAAGTGTAATAAATGTAAAAATACCACTTGGATACATTAACCAATATTTTCTTAAAAGTACGATATTAGTATTGATACAATGTTAACAAGGTAACAACAACACCTTTTAACGTTTGAGGTTATTTTTAAAAATAAACAATGCCAAAGTATACCAAGGATTTTTAACATGCGAGTAGTGTAATGGTACAATCTAGATGCTTAGATCAATTTTACGAGAAACAAGATGCAAGTATCAAAATTGTGTCAAGGTGATGCAAGAAACTTAACACTTCAAAGGAAGGTCAATGGTGACTTAAGCCTAACTACAATGAATATATTGACGTGGGTATCAAGATTAAATGGTTATCAAGATGAGAAGACATACCAATACACTTTAAATGTTTACCATCCAATGTCAAGAAAGGACTAATGTAAATGAGTGCAAAAGTGGTGGACATAGTCAATCAATAACACAAGTATATTTCTCTTCTTTTGATCAAAAATATCAGCAATAAATCAAAGGAGTAGATCAAGTGGGATTGAAAAATACTTGGCCTCACATCAAAAAAAAAATTTACTTGCCTTATGGAGAGTGAAAAACTAAGAAAAAGTAACACTTTGAAACGTTTGTGATGAATCAAACTTGGCTCAAACTTTAATGGACTCCCCCTTGTTGGACTAAAAATGTTTTGACTCCGTAAATGTTTTTGCTTCATGAAATCTCTTTGAAACATGATTGGATTTGAGTCGGTCAATTTGGCTCTAAGACAAAATGGATTCCTAATTGGTTCTCTCAATTAGGTGTAAAACATTACCTCTATAAGCGTGCTTTTCCAAGGAAATCGCACTGAATAAATCATGGAGTATCATGGCTTTAATTACCCCCTTCGATATAATGACAAATAATCACATTCAATTGTATTTTCACAATAATTTTTATGCTAACTCTCACAAGTGCGTACTAGAAAAGTAGGTAAGTGAAGTGCTTCCCATTTTTACCAGAAGGTTTCCTCTTGTTTGGACTACTTAGGAATTTCTAGCGGCATCCTCATGGGTTATGAAGGCTTATGCCAAGGCACTTTCCCTAGTTTTAATCAGACAAGCCATCGCTCTTAACCAAACCTATAAATATAATGTTGTGAATGTGGTGTTTTGTATCTTTTAACTTAGTGTTGTTTTGTACACTGTTGACAACATGTAGAAAAATATATTATTAGTGGTTTAGACCTTGATTCTTTGACAAGTGAATTAGGTCCTATAAATGAAGGATTATTATTTCTCTAAAAAGATCAAATCATCATGAAAGAGGATTTAAGTTTTGTTTTTGATTCCCAAGATCACCTAAAATGTGCAAAGGAAAAGAATAGCCAACACAAAGACCCAAATATAATGAAAATGGTGAATACTTACAAAATCAAATTCAAAGGAATTTCATTTTAACTAAATTTTTATTCATCCCCTTAACCAAAAACTTTAATGAATTGTTTTGAAATCTTGAAAAGGTCCTAGAGTTGTTTCTTATTCTTAAGATCACCTAAAAGGTGTGAGGTAAGAGCATACACAAATCTATCCCACAATAAAAAACAAAACATTAATTAAACTCATTCAAACAAGTTAGTAATAACATGAATCAATATATCATGTAATCAATAATTAGCTTCAAAAGTATGCAATATTTCAGTACTAAAAAAGATCAAAACCGATGCAAACTTTAAAAGAGTACCCAAACTTCAACTGATCACACTTACGTGGAATTTAAAACACCAATGAGCCCCTAACAACATATGAATAGACCTAATAACAAACACATTGCTTTGATAAAACACATAGACAGTGACACACCTATGCGGCAAAAGAGATGGATGTATTGCCCTAGGATCATATACATGGGTTTGATACAAAAATGGAGTGCAAAGACACAATATGATTTCTACATGGCCAGAGAGGCACATACGTGGATCTAGAAACATATACGTGGGTCTGAAAAATCAATAAAGAGGGTTAAGAAGTAATGTAGCGTATGCACAAAAAGAGGGACACCTGTATGACACAAAATATATGTGCGCAAACCTTATGAAAACAATGTTCCCTACTCAATGTATATGCAACTCTTAAGATGCATATGCATGTTAGACTCACACCTATATGTGTACATGGAATGATGTCAAAATAATAGAATACTGATGCAAGCAACTTTTAAAAATTCAAATTTTTACTATCTATTGTTCCCCTCAAAATTTCCCTCTTTTGAAAGTCAAACATTTGAAATTTTCTAAGTTGGCACCCTTCAGTAGTGTTTTAGTGAAGTAAGAAATTCTAAGAGATGTTGAAAATTCTATTTCTTGAGGTCACTTTAGTGATTTGCGGGTTTGTCAGACATTTTTGTCCCTCATGTCCCAAGGACCAGTGGGTCTCCTATTCATTGATCAGCTAATTTCCCCGCAAGTCCTTGTCCGTTGGCATTTTTAGACTTTTTCAGTCCATCTGTCCCAAGTACACCTAAGCCTCCTGTTCACTGATTCCTCGCATCGCTCGCATCGGCTGAATCGGATTTTCTCGTCCCTCATGTCCCAATGTTCCATGGACCGTCCAAGCCAGTTTTTTCCACTTTTCCCACATTTCACCTTTTTGAATCGACGCAAGGTATATTTAATACACATTTATGATATTATTTCTCCTGAACGGCTATTTAAAGGGACAATCGTCTATGCACTTGTCACATTGCCTGCTCATTATCTCTTGCCCACATTTTTGCAAAATTGAGTTGTTTGTCCAACTTCCTATATCTCCTTGCAATAATTGTTTTGATTTTTTTCTTTGAAGGCCATACCAATATTCACTACCAAAATGAAGATCAAATTTCAAGGGCATGAGCATCCATCCCCTTCGGAGACTTCTATGATCAAATCAAAAAATTCTACTTCCTCTTCCTCTACTCCTGGAGCTAATGCAAATCAGTTATTATAGAAGGTTTCTAATGACCTCATTGCCATCAAGAAATAATTGGCTCAGCATACTCCTTATACAGACGTTCCAAGGAAGAAATTTCAGCTTAGAAACCATTTGCCTTCTTCTCAGACAAGGTTGGCAATCGAAGGACCACCCATCAAGGTCCCTGTTAATGAAACTTGTGAAGTTGAATAAAATGATGACGAAGAGGTTAATGAAGACTTTGAACAACCTGGAGAAGAGGCTAAGGAATAACTTGAAGAGCTTGATGGATCTCGAGTTAATTTCCTCACTCTTAAGGGCATTGATGAGGAAGATGATTATTATAAAGTATTGGCAGAGATGAATGATGATTCATATGTTGTTATGACTCGGGAGAAGACAAACAAGAGAGAAAAAGTGATGTATCCTATTAAGAAATCTAAGGAGCATCCCACGACTATTCTAGTCATTGCAAGAAGAGGATCTCCTATTCCCACTGCATCCATGCAAAAGGTGATTTCTTCTAATTCTTCTTCTTTTACTCCTTCTCCTAAAAATTCTTATTCTACAACTCCAAAACCTGATAAGCCTAGGATTCCTAGTGATGATACCCCATCACCCTCTGGATCTTTTGATATCATTGACCACCTCAAGAAGACAAAAATCTTGATTTTAGATGTTGAGTTTTATCAAACCCATTCAAAATCCTGTGCCAAAATGGTCCACTTTGTCAATTCACATTCCAAAACTTTATCCAACACTTCTAAAGGTCTTTTCCCCACTCCCTCTTCTACATCATAACCAAATCTTGTGGCTGAAGTCACCTCACCTAATGAGAAAATAAAACCATTCTATGTGACCCTCCTCATAGCTGGCCATAGACTCAGCAACTGTTTCATAGACTCAAGAGCATCAGACAATGTGATGCCTGCCAAAGTGGGTCATGCTTTGGGTCTCACCCTCACATGCACTTTTGGTTCTTTCTATTCCATGGAGAGTAGGGAGGTGCCCTTGGTCATAAGAGTTAAGGATGCACAAGTAGCTTTTTCTGCTTTACTAGAGAAAAATGTCTTAGCTACTATTTTGGTCGTTGATATTCCTCCTTCATATGGCATGTTGTTGAGTAGAAACTTTTGTAAGGATGTAGGAGGAGAAATTCAAATGGATTTGTCACATGCCCTTATACCAGTCAATGGAAAGATGAAGAAGTTGCTACCTGAAAATAAAACTGTATATTGTGATAGAGACAGATGATCTTAAGGCACAAATACTTTATGCAGATGTTGGGCATGGAAACTACATGATCATGTCTCGGGATGAGGTGGATCATCCCAAAGAAGTGCTCCATAATCCTAATAGCATTTGGAATTTGGAACTTGATTGGAAGTTTCTCTTCAGTTAGTTCTAGGGTTGGTGTGCTATTGATATCTCCAGAAGTAAAGATTCATCATTTCTCCATCAAGCTGTAGTTTTAAAATATAGATAACACAATAAAATATGAATCTCTCATCCTTGGACTAAAAATGGAAAAAGAAAGAGGTGTGAGGAACCTCCTGGCTTGTGGAGATGCGGAACTAGTTGTTAAGCAACTCAGAGACCTTTTCCAAGTGAAGAATAGAAGGTTGAAGCACTATAGGAATCTAGTCTGGGATTCTATTGAATTCTTTGATGCCTTCTCCATTGAATCAGTGCCAAGGGAGAAGAACACTAGATTTGATTCCCTAGATGTTTCAGGGTCTCTGATAATACCTCATCCCAATTTCTCTCAGGAAAAATTCACCATTGAAATGATCCATAGACCAAGCGTACTGGATAATGCTAATAACTGGCAAGTTTTCAATGACGACCAACATTTTCTCTCTTTCTTGGAGCTTAGGGATAACTTTGATCAATTGTATTTTGAGGGAAGTGACAATCTACCTCAAGAGAGTGTCTCTTCCAATAAGGAAGGTGTCAAGGAGGAGATTAATCAAGATGGTTGCATCAAACTAAAAGGTAACAAGATCCCTAAAGGGATGATAAATTTGGAGGAATTGTTCGATAAACATGAAAAATATGTCAATTGCAAGGCTTCCAAACGAGCTCAGTAGTCTACTGAATGTGAAAAGATTAACATTAGGAGCCCTTCCGGACCTAAAATGGGGAACGTTGGAAAGTGTTAAACCCAAGAGGAGAATAAGAAGGTGGTAAATCTTTTGATGAGGTATATCAATGTTCTTTCTTATTCTTATGATGATCTGAAAGCTTTCCTGCCAAACGAAATGTAACACTTCATTCCCCTCAAACCTGGGATTAAACCTTTTAAGAAGAAGTAAAGGAAGTATAATACAAAGATTGTTGACACCATTTTCCAAGAGATACAGAAGTTGTTGAAAGCCAAGATCATCTTCCCAATTCATCATTCAACATGGATTGCTAATATTGTACTTATCACGAAGAAAAATGGTGAGATTTAGATCTGTGTTGACTTCAGAAATCTAAATCAGGATTCTTTAAAGGACAACTATCCCCTACCCATGATGGACCAAGCATTTCAAGCTGTCACAGGTGCGGAAATGTTGTCCATGATTTTCGGTTTCTCAGGATATAACCAAGTGGAATTCAATACTTCATATCAGCACAAGAATTCCTTTACCACTCCTTGGGGTACTTTTTCCTACAAGAGGATTCCCTTTGGCATCATTAATGTTGGTGCCACCTTTTAGAGAGCAATGGATTTGGATTTTGAGGGTTTGAAAGGAAAATGTATTGTTGTGTATCTAGATGATTTAACTATGTTCTCCAAAACTAGAGAAGATATCTTTATGCATCTTGAAATAGTCCTCTTGAAATGCAGAGAACATGGAGTCTCTCTGAATCCCAAGAAATCTATATTTTGTGTCACTGAGGGCAAGTTGTTGGGACATGTTGTCTCCAAATAAGGAATCAAGATTCATCCTAAACAATTTCAAGCCATCCAATAGATTCCTCTTCCCACAAGAAAAAAAGGAGTGCACTCTTTCTTTGGTAAGATCAAATTCCGAGAAGATTCATCCCCAATTTTATAGAGCTGACTTTGAATATTTCCCAAATGATGAAAGTAAAGAAGACGTTTGGTTGGTCCTTTGAAGGAAAGGAAGCATTTGAAGGAATTAAGAAAGCTATTGCTAAGACTCCTATCTTAGCATGTCCATATTTTAACAAAGATTTTATTATCTATTGTTATGCCACAGAGAGTACCTTAGCCATTGTGTTAACTTAGAAAGATTCTGAAGACCACGAGTTCCCAATTACACTCATGAGTTATATTCTAAAAACTCATGAGTTGAAGTACACTATGATGGAGAAACATGATTTTGCAGTAGCTAAATTTGTTAAGCAGTTTCAATTTTACATTCTTAATTCTCACTTTGTTGTGCATGTGCCCGATACGAATATGAAGTATATTCTTACACAGTAGAATTCTAGAACCAAGAGAGTAAATTGGGTAGCCAATTTTTAGGAGTATGATCTCGACATTAGATGAATGAAGCTAATTTGGGGTAAAGGCCTGTGTGATCTCATTGTCGAAGGAGTTGGTCATGAGTTGCCTAAGGATGAATTTGATGTCCCTATTGTTCTATTCCTCAGCTCAACAGACAAATGGTACACTGACATTGCTCATTTCCTTACCTATGGTGAGTGGTCATCTCACTTAACTACTAAGGAGAAGAGAACTATCAAGTTAAGGTCAGCACAATATGTGTTATGGTAGAATGCTTTGTCCAAGCAAGGAGTGGATGGAAGATTCTTGAAGTGTAATGACAAAGAGAAACAGAAGAATTTGTTCTCAGCCTTTCATGATCAATCTTGTGGGGGTCATTTCTCATCTATTGTCACTACTCAAACAATTTTTTAGTGTGGGGTACTATTGGCCTACTTTGTTTAGAGATGCATCAAAGTGGGTTAACAAGTGTGAAGCTTGTCAAACCTTTGTGGGAAGACCTAAGTTGGCTGCTTTACCACTTAATCCAGTTGTGATCAAAGAACCCTTTCAACAATGGGGTTCGGATTTCATTGGAACACTCAACCCACCTTTAAGTACATGACACACTCATGTGTTTACTACCACATATTACCAAGTGAGTGGAAGACATCACAGTTAAAACTACTACTTCTGAGGTAGTATGCAATTTCATCAAACAAAACATCTTGGTAAGGTTTGGAGTACCAAACAAGATCGTGACTAATAATAATTCCAATTTTTATTCTGTTGAGATAATGGATTTTAGGTGGGTATGGAATTTTTCTAACCCATTCTTCATATTTTTACCCTTAAGGGAATGGATAGGTAGAATCAACAAATAAGAATTTGGTGACCATTGTAAGAAAGCTTGTTGTAGACACTAAAATTAGCTCATACTCCCCTTGGTCCCTCGTCAAATAAATACCTTGAACAAATTTACCTAACCATGGACCCTTTCATCCCACTCTAATATTAATTTAATTAATTAAATTAAATTAATTCATTATCTCACCATATTTATTATTTAAATATCGTAATTGGGATAATTCCCACATATCCACCTCACCTAGACACCTCATCTAGCCACCTCACCCTAAGACCTATTCTTAGTATGTTGCCATAACTAACTAAGACCTACCCAAACCCTAAAAATCAAAGCTTGCATTACCTCTAACCATATTCCTACATGTCAGAAGGAAGCTTCCATTCTAATCTATGGAGCAAACAAACGAGATCCAAAAAAATCAAGAGGATTTGCCTAGTTTATTAATTCTAGGAAATCCCACCCTAACCAATGCTGGTTACCCTAAACTGTTGTTGGTTAAACCAGAACCACTGTCGGTTACAATTTAACCCTAAAAACAACCTTATTTTGAGTTTGGCACATTTCTGAGAGATAATCACATCTTTTAAGAACAAGTGACGAAACTAGAGATGCATGCAAGAAGAACCAGCGTTAGTACACACATCAGAGCATCCATAGCCAGCACTGGAAGCAATCACATAGCCATCTTCCCTTAACAGGAGCATCTGGGAGGTGCTATCTCTACACTAAGTTCCTTCCATTTGATCACCCATGATTTTCAACTAGCCATCAAGCTCGTACAAGCAGTAAGTTTTTGTTAACTAGCACTGATTCATTAACATTTTAGCATATATTTTTACTTATATTGCTAGTTTTTGCTCCCATTCCCATTCATCGCCATTTACCTCCATGGAAAATTGACCATCCCTTTACCCGCACCATTAAACTACCCACATCTAGACTTTCCTCATTCCTATGTATACCCAAGACCCACACGAACCTTGTGATTTCCCTATCATTGTCATGTAGCACAAGATCTATCACCTTGCCAAGTTTTATTGGGTTTTTTGTACCCTAACCATACCAACACCGATTACCTACAACCATCATCGGTTAATAGAAACTAACACCGGTCATATTCGACCCGATGTCGGTCTCTATGTCTTTTACCAAAAACCAATAACAAAGCTTCCAAACCTCCACCAAATACCCAAAAACCACCCAGAATATCACTCTAACCAATACCTGTACTCTGACAGAGACCTTGACCTTCAGATTCAGTCATAGCTTAGCCAATTGTCAATGAATTTTCTTATTGTAGATGAATGAGATATTGGGACAGCAATATTGTCACACAGAAAAAAATAATATTGATACTGTATTCGACCAATTTGAATTACATACACAGGCTATTAAATAGCCCTATACATAGGAAAACTGACTTCCTATAAAATAAGAAAGTGTTACAACAAATAAACCTATTTAGTTGTGATTGTTACTCCCGTAACAATACACAACTCAACACCAATAATATATTATTGTTTATATAACAATAATATATTAATAACACATTAAACTAACCATATAAATAAACCATGTGAATACTAATTCCTAACATTCCCCCCCTTAGTGTTTACATGGTAGAAAAAAATCCACACACTCCTCTGCAGTATGCTCACCCTTGTGGCATGTCCAACTCTGTGACTCATGACCTTGATCCAAAAGAAAGGCTCGCTCCTTCCATGGTTTTAAACAGGCTTACCACAAACCTTGATGCGACAGGAACCTCATCAATTGTTGACCTCGTGTGGTTTTCTGGATCCTCCCACAAACCCTTTCAAGATCCATGAACTGACTTACTCTGGTGCTACTGTTCACCACTATGCTTATACATCAGGGAATTATGTATGAAACACAACTTGCATATGAAAAAACTTTAGAATAGAAGAAATACTAAAAAATTTCACATTACTTCCTATAAGAATCAAAATGTTCTTAATTATAGTCTCTTTCTTTGATCGATGCCACTCGATCTTGAACAGCATAGAAAACTGCCACTGCCATTGTAAGCTTTCCTTGACTAAGTCATTTTGGGTGCAGAATGGGAATGGAACATTGGTATGTATTCCCCCCCACAATGTGAAATTCCACTCATATAGATACTGAGAAGCAAACTGCATCGAAGAACATACTCCTGAATGGATCTTGCTAGTTAGGTCTTGCTACACATGGTCACTAATGCTAGTGAACGTATTCTTCTAGCTGACCATCTTCCAATGAAGTACGGCAATCAGAGGACCAAGTCAGTCAGAGGATCACTAACAGTCATCTGCGCTCCAACACAACTCTCTTTCCAACATCCATCAAATACCAAACAAAATAGGAACTCTGAAAAAGAATCACACCAAGCTGAAACTAGAACACTGCAAAACTCAAAAAAAAGTACTCACACTGCACACCTGTGCCACCAAATCATTCTGTGCGGCCCCGTCGTTGGTGACTGACGAGAGGTCGTTGTTTGACCTCCTTCCTTCGATGCCTCCTTCCTCCATTATATGGGTGCTTAACTCAGCTGGATCTGAACATGAGACTACATGGTTTCCACATTGTATTTATTTAAGCTTCTCCCCTCAATGTGAAACCTTTTATTTCAGGACGTCGGGTACAACTGATAATGCGTCCACAAGATGGCCAAAATAGAGGGTGATTTTCAATTTTTTTTATTTTCTCCCAAAATTAGAACCACTAGGATGGGAATAAAAAAATATACACTTTTGGAAAAAACGGCGCTCGGTTTCGAGTTACCATGCAAAAGTTATTGAAGTTACAATTTCCCGTAAAAAGACCCAATTTAATTAAAATTGGCTCAACGATTAAAAATTTACTCAAGATGGAGAGAAAATTTATCGTGTGACCACTCGTTGGAACCGAGAGGAAATGTAGATTCCAAAAATATTTATAACCTCAAGAACTCGCGCCAAACAAGTATTAATTTGGCCAAAAATGTATTATTTTCCCTCAGTTTGCAACTATTTAAGCAAAAACTATAGAAAAAATAAATATTTTCAAACTATAGTTTTGCAAAACTATAAAATAATTAGCCAATCAGAAATGGCTGTGGTAAGGCAAGAAACTCACGGCTGCTTTTTTTTTGAAGTGAACAACAATGATTTGTTCATAACTTGAGAACCAGAGCTCCGATTTGCAAACCGTTTAATGCGTGGGAAAGGTTATTTCCAGAGCTTTGCAATGGTACTCATTTTGTTTTATTTAATTGCATGATATGAAATCTGTTCTTGACTGAGTTTGACGCCTAAACCAGCTAAAAAAACATGCTTTCTTCCTCTTTTTTTTCTTTTTTGACAGCTGTAAGAAGTAATACGTGTGGAAACAATATTCTGTAGTTTCAATAACACCTTTCAAACACCTTTTATTTTTCCTGATTACACTGTCTAAACAATCATCTTTGAAAAAATAGAACAGATGATGCAGGTCAGTTTGAAATGCAATGAATCCAATAAAGAGCACACCTATAGGTAAAATAATGATGCAATAAAATCACTACCATAACAAAGGCGACCATGAATAACTTGGATCCACCCCACATAATGCTCAAGAATCCATAATCGCTCTGATGCCAAATATTGGGACAGCAATATTGTCACACAGAAAAAAATAATATTGATATTGTATTCGACCAATTTGAATTACATACACAGGCTATTAAATAGCCATATACATAGGAAAACTGACTTCCTATAAAATAGGAAAGAGTTACAACAAATAAACCTATTTAGTTATGATTGTTACTCCCGTAACAATACACAACTCAACACCAATAATATATTATTGTTTATATAACAATAATATATTAATAACACATTAAACTAACCATATAAATAAACCATGTGAATACTAATTCCTAACATGAGATACCTAAATCATTTTAACTATGGTAGGATTTCCTTTATTCTTAGCATTAAGTTGTTTTAACAGTGTATTGACAGTTGTCTAGGAAGTATCACACTTCCTGGATCTAGCACAGGCTAGGTAGTCCACTACATATACTGTTTAATTGTTATTTGGTGGTCTTGTATTCCATTTCAGGTAGTTCCTCCAAGAAAAAAATAATCTCTCATGATCATCTGTGGATCCAAAAGTCATACGCGCCCAACAACCTATAACTAGCATTTCATCAGGTATTCCTCCTAGTCCTTTACTCTTATTTTTTTATCAACATTTGAATAAACACTCTAGAATCAGGTGAAACATTTTGGCATGCTCGGTGGGACCCATATGGGGTTATTTGCATTCTTTCATTTCTAGGTGAAAATGTTGTATGTTTTTTCTTTTTTAAACATTTCTTAAATTAAACTTTCTCCTCTAGAACCTTATTCTCTTCTATTGTCTAAAATCCATCGTATTTAAGTGCTTAAAATGAACATTTCTTCCCTTTCAATAGTATCACATTAATGAAAGAGCATCCCTTCTCCTATTCATCTATTTGTGGCATCAAATTCTACATTTTGATTTGGGTTAAAAAATCATTTCATTTCATTTTTCTTTTTTGCATTAGTTCACATTAATTGAGGGTAAATTATATGTTATAATTCATTCCTAGCTGATGGTTGAAAAATGAATCGTATAAAAGCACTTATTTTCTCTTTTTATCTCTATGAGTCTTACCCAAACATCACAAATTTAAAATATATACACATTCTTAAACAACATCTCACCCAGAAGAAGTTATAGGTGATCACATGATCATGGCACAGTGGGCACCCCGCTAGTTATCTCTATCCAGTACCCCATCAGAGGATGGACCGCCCCTGCCATAAAATACCTAAAACCTCTCCGTGTAGATATCCTTCTTCTTAGAAAGCCATCCTCACCAAAAATTCTATTCTAAAGTTCATGAGTCAGTCCCTAAATAGCATAAGCTAAGAAAACTAATAGAAAAAGTACTCTTAGGATCATATTTTTCTTAGTGTTTCTTCTTGGCTTTCATTTTGAGGTGAGAGGATTTCATTGTTCATTTTCTTATTTCCCCTTGCACGCTCCTCATCACAGTTGGTGTATTCTAGCTTCATCTGAGTGTGCCTGGATCATATTCTCATCATTCTCAGAATTCTAGGTTTGATTCCACATAATATTTTAATTCACAACCACATTTTCTTCATCACTCTTTCAATTTCACAGTAACCAGTGTCAGTCCAATGACCATCATCGGTTACCCTCTGACCATCAACAGTTTCACCCAACCAACGCCGGTTCACTATTTCTTTGGTTAACCTACCCAAAAGGACACATATTCACCTTCTTTGACTGATCATAGTCTCTGTCACTCTTATCATATTCACTGACCTGGTAAATTCCATTATCATTTTACATACCTGGAAAATTATTGGCCTTATACCTTGTTTTTGACCAACTATCCACATTCCACAGTGACTGACCATAGTTACCTGTGACTGACGTCGGTTTAATCTAATTGGCATCGGTTAACCTGTGTAATTTTCTATCTAATATTTTAGTCCCAATTCACCTACCACCATCTATTTATCCCATGTTTGTTGTATTTCTATGTCATTTATAGAAAAAAATCTTTCCTCGTCAGTGCTTGGTCACATGGTGCTAACCCAAAGCCAAGAAAATGCCCTCATATTCCACACCATTCATCAACCACTCCCACCTAGTGCTTCACCACCTTCTATTTTATCACCCATAGATCCTACCCAACTTATCACTATCACCACAGGAGACGAGGAGTTCACACGACTCCTTAACCAGAACCATGCTACTTTGCATTTTTATCTTTCCCACTCATACACTCGAGATGCCTCGGGTCAGTTGATATATGGCATGCCGGTATCTATCCCCCCAACACTCACCCCTACTTCTGCCCCAACTTCTGCTAGCTTTGTACTACTTGTATCTACCTTTCCCCCAATCATTTCATAGTTGGGCCCCATACCTACTATAACCACTACATCTTCCACATTTGTTATACCTGGCACATCCACTATACCTTCGCCACCCACCTAGAACATAACCTCATCTGCACCTATTTTTTCATATATACCTATAACTACATAACCACCCCCGGTGTCAGTGACCCCTCCCCCTTTCCAAAACTTTTTCCTTTCTATCCCACAATCCTTAGCCCCCATCACCACTAGGGTCACCACGACCCTTCCACCTCTATATACATACTATTAGCATCCTCATGTTTCATCTATCATTTATTCTAGGTACGTACACCCTATTTCATTCCCTCCTTCTCAATCTACCTACATGGTAACACCAACCATCATAACCTACCAACGACATAATCAAGTTAATGATGGATAAGATGCATACATTGGAAGCATTGGTTTCTGGCTCCCGCAACACTCTCACCTATGATGCAATTTTTAATGAGCCTATCCACCCATCCATTCCTATCTGCCCATATCCCATTCATTAGGAAATGCCTACATTTAACCACTTCAATAGCAAAGAAGACCCACAACAACATTTGTATTCTTTCAAAAATCGGTGTTATCTGATCACCCATGATGACACTTTTCTTCTGGGGACCTTTCCAATGTCTCTGACTAGGCCTACATTAGATTCGTATAGTGGGTTACCTAGACACTCTATCTTCTCATTTAATTAGGTAGCCCAAGTGTTTTTAGATCACTTCTCCATTAACGTTGTTAATAAGGTTACCATGACTAACCTCTACTCTATGCGTCAATATGATAGAAAAAATATCACAGATTTTGTTTCTCGTTGGCGTAGTCTAATCAATAAACTCACATTCTAACTACCACAAGCTGAACACATAGAGATATTCATGCGGGATTTTGATAGACATATTTTGCCAACCCTGTAGGTCTAGACTTTCCAAACCTTTGAATGAGGCACTCACCATGGCATGAAATTTATATATTCGGGCCATTGAAGAGAAGAAAATATAACTACGCAATAAGAATGCAACCTTCAAGTCAAATGATGCCTCTTCTGTCCTGAAACCATAAAACAATTATTCAAAATCCAAGGGAATCGCTAACGTCGTGGTAATCAAGGCTGGCCCATCTCATCCATCAAATCAGGCTAGTCTCTCATCTAATCTTTCCCCTGTCTAGACTTTTCAATTCAGATGGGAACAATGGAAATATACCCCAATTAGTGGAACCTTATTATTCTATCTTAGAAAAGCTCATTAAAGCTAGGGCCATCATCCTTCCTCCCATAAAACCACACACTATTATAAATAGTATGACTTCTACAACTATCATCGAGTGAAGGGTTATAGTGATGGCAATTACATCACTTTCAAAAATATTTTCCAAGAAATTCTCGAGAAAGGAAAATTAACCTTGGATAATCCTAATGTAACTACCAATAAAAACCTACACATCTTCAAGAAACCCTTTCCTAATCATGCCCCTTCTTCCAATCAAACTAGAGAGTCCTCAAATCATGATAGCCATACCCACGAGGTTCATGCTATTTTCAGCAATGCATCCATTGCTACCCAATTACCTCATATTCCTTCCATAGAGGAAATCTTAGCCCAAATTCCTCCATCTATACTTGAACCCACTTCACCTACTCCTCCACCCATAAAGGGACATCCTTTGTCTCCTCTCTCACCCATGAAGGATACTCCTGTTGACATCGAAACTAATTCACCCTTGACTTTTCCATCTAGAGAGCTGCCACCCACAGAACTTCTCCAGTCCATGGAAGATACTTGTCCCTCTCATCCACTCATAGAGGAGCACCCATCATCTCCTCCACCCACCAAGGAGCACCTATTTTTTCCCCCACCTATCAAGGATCAAGTAGAGATACCTTTGCCTCTAGGTGATCATTCTCCATCAACTACCCAAGATCTTGTAGATTTAATTTCATCTCTCTTACCCACGGAAGCTGAAGCTAGCAAATTCCTCATCTCTAAGACAAATTTTACAGGAATTACCATTGGATCCTCATGAACCTCACCTACAATAGTTCTATTTTCACGCCTATCTGATTGTCTAGATTATTTGGATAGAGCCTTACTTTGGTGGTGTCTTCTACTTCTTGTCTCCACACAAATTTAGATGTCACTTACTGACACTTCCAATGTCTACCCAAAAATATTTCAGCCAATCAAACCAAAAACAACCAAAACTATCACAAAATCCACAACGATACCACTCATGGCTCAACTCACACCCCTACCCATAACCCATAATGCATATACATCCAAACCTACACCTACATCATCTTCCTCACCTAAACCTATTACTTACCTTAGGGGTCATCCAAACTGCCAGCCTTACTCATCCACTCATCAAATTAGATTTAGCTACATCCTCCAAGGCCAATACCAAACCTACTCTGAAACCCAAATAGAAGAACCAACCCCATAAATATCATACTCCAATCTCACTGATCACACCTTCACCCCTTTCATTTATCTTAAGACCTCACCCTTCGAACATGGTTAAGAAACCTCCACGTGCTGGTAAACTAAAAACACAGAAGATCATTCCTCCATCGCAAACCTCAAACATACTAAAGTACCCACTATGACTTCCACCCACACCTCTAATACAATCGATCACTATTTCAGTACCCCTGACACTTCAGTATCATTCCCTCACACCTCTGGCACGTCATACACCATCTACCTTCATAGAACCTCCATTATCCCCATGGGTAACGCACCCTCTTCCACCATCTGACTTTCCCTCTAGATCTCGTGTTCCTGTATCACCTTTACCCAAGAAGGTACAAGCTAGGGATAAAAATCTGCTACCTTCCAATAAGGTATTCAAAACAACCACACACTCTCCTACCATCTCATCTACCATACCCCTACCTAAACAAACATGACCAATGCCTATGACCACAAAAACACCTAAAACCATAGCTCAACATACTCCCCCTTGTGCAAAAAACATTCCTCTATAGTTCGTCATGCCTACACCCAAACCCACCTTCACTTCCCATTGTGATCCACTAGCAGGGTCCTATGCACAAATCTTAAGCAACCTCCTTGAAACTTCTGTCATCACATTACCACCTCTTAGACCTTATGACCCACTCAAACCTAAACTAGACGGGTTTGATGACACTAAAATTTGTGCCTATTGTCATGTGTCAGGGCACAATGTAGAGAAGTGAAAAGCTTTAAAAACCATTCTTATCCATTTGTTGTCCTCCTAAATAAAACTTTGACGATGATGACCTTCTTGACGAGGACCCCATTTCACCAACACCCATTCCCATAGCTCTTCCCTCACCGCCTACTCAATGACCTGGACCTTTACCCCCATAGCTCCTAGAACCACCTCCGACATTTGAAATTAACATGGTTCACATCAAATAACTCGTCAAACCTCCACCCAAATTTCAGTGTACTCAACTCATCCCACAAGGTTCCTTCCCACCACTAGGATTTTTCCCTTCATGTCGCTATACCTTTCATGGATCACTTACCTCGCCTACCTCCCCACCCCAGATCAACATGATCCATTTTGTTACCCATGCTCAGAAGGAGAAAGGTAAGGAAAAGGCAACTGAATCACCAAAAAATCCTATACCCAATATACGATCTTCACCCACACCAAAAATCACTATCCACGACCCCACATATCCTATTTCTAATGGGGTCACACATCGCACAATGCTCAAACAATTACACTAATCTCCCCTTGAAATGTCCCTATATGACCTCATTCAAACCTCAGAATCCCATCGTCAAGCTCTCATGGAGGTCTTATAATCTATTCAGGTTTTACCCAATGACCCTACACCTATAGCCTCCATTATCACACCCTATCATGTAACCTCTCTCAAAAAATTACCACCTTTATCCACGCTACCACCTACTCACCAAATAGCCTCTCTTAGCTTCTCAGAGGAAGATATCACACCACACCAAACTGATGACCCAGACCCAACTCTCTTCATCTTTGTCCACATCGATGATATACGTGTATGTCATTTTGTGATCGATGGGGACACTAGCATTAATATCATTAATATCCTTTCCTCCCATGCATTCACTCAAATGTGCATACTTGACAATTGCATGCATAAACATCCCATCATGTTGCATTCATTCAATGACATTATCACTGTACGTACCCAAAATTGTAAGGTACTGTACTGCGAAACGGTGTAATAAGTGCCCCGATGATGATACAGGTCTTTTCGCAAGGTGTTCGGGATCCAGAGAAGCTTTACGGATATGCGTTAATATCCCGCATGCCCCGCTTAGCCCCCGCGTGCTTTGTTTTCCCTATTTTTCCTCTTTTCTTGGCTTTTTGGTCTTCAGTGACGAAACCGCCCGCCTGGAAGGGCGGCGGTCTCGTGACCGCCGCCCTACACAGGGCGGCGGTCCTGTAACCGCCGCCCTGAGCAGGGCGGCGGTCCTGTGCGCGTTTTCCAGAACGTGCTTTTGACGGATCGCACGCAAAAATCAACGCTTTACCATCTTTTCTTGCCGACTTGAGCATGCATTTATGTTTTTGGTCCCCCTGGAATAGTGTTTTTCTTTTGTTTAATGTTTAGGAGTTCAGTTTGGATTTGATCTTTGCATGTTTGGATTCCTATAAATGCATGGTTTGTGCACATGCAAATGGCCCCTGAATTTAGCTCTGAATTTTGCTCCAAAGTTTGCTTTTGAATTTCTTGTTACAGTAGATTTAGTTTTCCTTTGCTTAGAATTCTTAGATTTCTCATTGAGTACTTTGGTTAGTTTTGTATTGCAGCTGGTAAGCCACATATCCAACTTGTGCAAGTGCAAACATTATTTGGGCCACCATTTTCACTCCAACTTTCATGTTTTCTGTGCTATGGTCATTTTAGTTTGCTTAGGATTGGTAGCATAGTTTGTTACAAGTTTGTTTTAGCTTTGTGTTACTGTTGGTAAGCCACAGATCCAACTTGTGCAAACAACATTATTGTTTTGGAGTAGAATAGTCTAGGCAGCCATTAAAGTTGCAGGTTTTGCTCTTCATACAGACTAGTTTCAGGTTCTGGACGCTTTTGTTGCATGATTTGCAGTAGACCCCGCTAGGAATTACATAGGCCAAGCTCTGTACTCTTGTGCTATCCCTCTCCTATTTGCATTCTATTCTGTCTGCATTTTGAAGGCTGTCCATTGATCCAAATATCTATTCCTGTTGATGCAAGCATTACACGCTTTTCTGGATTCACGTGAGCACAAAGAACGAAGAGATCATACTGAGGGGACAAGAACATACACACCGTCATATTCGCCACTGTTCTGCGAAATCCAGGTTCCATCTTTCAAAGTTATAGTTAGAACTTATCAAATAAAGTAGTTAATCGCTTTATTTCAGTTATTTCCTTTCTCGATATTGTCAGGGAGGTTGTGGGGATTGATAGTTTCTGAGAAACTATGATTCATTCCTCACTTCTGAGGTAGGATCGAGGAATCTTGCAGATAGATTAGTTATTTCGTTGTTTAGAATAGATATACGAAATTGCACAGACAAATAGCTACACTCGGCTATTTTGTTTGTTTTATGTTGTTAGTTTAGTTGTCAATTCTAAATATTTTGAATAGCTGCTTTCTTATAAATTTCCAGAAAATACAAAAAGAAACTATATATGCTAGAAATGCACTTAAATCTTACTTTATTATAGTTTGTTTCATTACTGCTTTTGTATGACAATTACGGGACCTAGGGAGCCCAGGGAATACATTTTCGAGCCAATTGTGCCTCAGCCCAATACCGTAGTAGCAATAACTGACATTGACCAAAACCTTAGGATACAAGTCTTCCAAACAACAACAGACTTCCAACAAATCAGGGCACAATTGAGAGGGTTAAACATCGAAGACGACCAAGCACATCTGTTTTGGTCAAATCAGCCAAACTACAGATTACCCTAGGAAATATCGACATGACTGTAGAAGGGCTCGAAAGAGAACAAACATTCAGGTGTGATCCTTTAGTTCCACAGCCAAACGCTGGAGACACCCTAGTAGATATAGATACCAGTTTAAGAATCCCCGTTGCGAGAACGCCTGTAAGGTATTCTGAGAAGATCGCACAACTGTTGGTTCTAAACATAGAAGCTGAATAAGCTTATGACTACTGGATACTAGGAATCAGAACTTGATCTCCCGCATGACCATAACGGGACCGCAACAACCAAGAGTCTATGGTTGTGATCCACAGATCCCACAGCCAAACGAATCCATAAGAGAATTAGACATAGACACTGGCCTATGTAACTTAGTATTTCAGTCTACGCCGATTCCACCTCTCATCATTCAACAGTTATCCCTTCTAGACACAACAGCCAACGAATCCAGAGAATTTTGGACTAGGCCAGAGAATCGCCCATAGAGTCGACCATATTCACCATATGACCCTATCAGGAGAAATACACGAAACCATCCCGGGTCATTTTCCACGCATCCCACAACCCATAGATCAAATCACGCCAAAGCTCGATATTGATTGGAGCCTTCGAGCAGTCATCCTCGTTGATTGATCTATCACACCAGTCCAAGTGAGAAGGGCCTTCTTTGCCTTAGATTCGCAGATACCATTAGTGCGTGTCGAAGACATTAGATTGCCTAATTAGCTTGTCTGCACATTCTACCCCCACCGGCTGTCTCGGCACGACCTCGGGAGGTCGGGTACGCAAAAGAGTCACTTGTCGATTCTCACGCTCGCCTGTCACTTTTCCAACGTACAAAATTGGTGAACCCGACGTGAATCAAGAAATTCTTTCACCTTCTCTTTGAGAAGTTTCATCTTCTCCAAATCACCTTCGCTCCTTCCCATTATTCTGCGGGTATTCATATACCCCCCGAATATGTCGGGATTCGATGCATACGACAGACCCCTCTTGGGTCTTGAGGCATACTACGCCCAACCGAATAGACAGTCATCACCCTCACTCTCAATGTGGGGCAACAACTATTCAAATAATCAATTTTCAACACAAACACCAAGGACTAGATATAACTCGTCCTACCAAACAGAGGAGTTGGAGGAGCTTGATCAAACACAAACAGAGCCTTCAGGCTCGAACAATATGACATTAACTGGAGAGTCTGCTTCATCTCCTCAGGTATTATTCAGACCGCCTATTAGTAGACAATCAGATCCATACTGGCCTTAGACGATGGACAATCAATACTTTATCCTAGGAGTGAACAACGCTCTTAAGGCATGTACCCACCTGTAGGAACTTTGCAGATACAAGCCCGAGTTCTCTCCTCAAGAACATTCCCCTATGCCATCATGTATGGAAAATACTCTCAGAGAAAATTGGCAAAATAGCAATCAGTTCATGACAGGCTATCACATGCCTATACAACACCAGGATATACAACAAACGCCACCAAGGCACAATATCGTGGCTTCACCGAAGGAATTCATTTCAACTCTAATAGAAAAGGTTAGAGGATTAGAACTTGCCCAAGCAAGTCAAAATTCAAGAAACATACAAGCAGGGAGTTCCAATCCTCCACACCATCCTAGCCAAGTAGATCTCCTCACAGGAGTAGGCACGTTAGGTATGACTCCTCAATATTCGCAACAAGTGCCAACTAGACCCACTATCGCTAGTACTGTTCCTCTTGGTCCAATACAAAGCAATCCTTTCCTGGATAGTACCCCTTCGTACTTAAACATGTATTCCAAATCACCACAAGGGGATATGTACTCATCCCCCGGCATGTTTACTCAAATGCAAGGATTGCCTTATGCCCTTGCTAACGCATACGTTACGCCATATCAACAACCCGTTCCGCCACCGCCTCCTCAACAGGCACCATCAATGGTTGAGACGTATGCGATAGGGACTTATTCAGAATATTTAAAGGAACCCTTAGATTTCGCCATACGAAGCGTTATGCTTCCAAGGCCCTCTTCCCGATTTGCCTAAATACAAAGGAGAAGGAGATCCGAATGCGCATATCAAAGCTTATGCTACAGCCATTCGTGAATTACTCCCATGGGATGGGTCGTTGCTAAAATATTCCCCAAAACACTGGAAGGCATTGCCCTCGATTGGTATTACAGAATACCTGAAGCTTCCATACGTTCATTCAAACAACTCGTGTCTGAGTTCATCAAAGCCTTCGACATGAACAAACTATTAAGTACAGGAATCAGGGAGTTCTTTGCACATCAAGCAAGAACATTAACGATTCTGTCGCCCATTTCATCCAAGGTGGCGCACAGTCTTTATTCCTCGGCAGAAGCGCTCCAAACATGTCAGATGGACTATGCGATTTATTCCTTCATTCTCTTAGCAGAGAGGTGAAGGAAGAAGTCCAGAAGTTCCCACTAAGGACTTATGACGAGGGTAACTTGAGAGCGCTCTGCGAATTGATCAAGCAGCGATAGATAGTGGCCGTAAGACGTATGGAGCAAACGGGAGGTTAATCACCCCTACTCAAAATACTTACAACCACTACAAGCGTCAATCAAGGACCCAAAATCCTTAACAAAAAATCGTGGGGTAACAACAGATGGAGTAACTGACCAGCCCAAGAGGGATAAATGTCGTTAATACTCCGTCACAAACAAACAACCAAAGAAACAACAATTTTACCCCCGACGATCATATACGGTGGATTTAATAATCCACCAACAACAACAACGGCGAAATCCCATACAAGGGACCAAACCAAAACTCCTTTGGTTATCAAAACCAAAAATCAAAACCAGAAACAACAAAACTTTAGTCCTAATAGGCAACAGTTTGATCAGAATTTTAGGCCACAATACACACCAAACCAACAAAACGGGAATTACAACCCCAATTTTATTGTGGTTTCCATAAAATTCGGGGTCATGACACTAGAACGTGTCGTGATTACAACAAATTCATGCAAACGCTGCCAATGAACAAAAACAATTTTTATGGATATGTTCTTAGCAGATCGACGTCACCAACGGCAAAGTACCTTCGCAGGGGCAGTTTCCCCTCAGAATGCCCCTCTCAAGATCTTTAATGATCCACTCCCAAATCATTTGATAGCGATAGGATGAAACCAACATGGAACAAACAAAGGTGCAATAACAGGAAACAACGATCACGAGGCCCTCAACCTCGCTAAATCCGTTAGTCGCGCCACAACTAGGAAGTCAACACGAACCTAAGGTAGTTGGATTAGTAGAGTTAGACTCCGAATTACCCGTTTGAAGCAATTACGAGAACACGAGAGTATTTCTCTCAACCAAGTCCAAGCCATCTGCCGGAATCAGATAACATCCAGCAAACCATAGCAAAACCCATGGGTGCTTATGATCTAATTAATGATCTAACAAAAACCTTCTCCGCATATTTCATTCCTTGATTTACTAAAGAATTCCCCGCTCATAGGGCTGCTCTTTTAGAGGCGTTAGGTTGGGTCATTTAGTTAGTATCACTCCACCACCGGAAGCGCAGGTAAATCATATAGACTTTGATGTTTATCCACGGGACAGGGCGATAGGGATGTTGAATTCATATTGAAATAAGTAAAATGCCTACAGATGCTGAGATCGCACGCCGAGGCGATCCCGCCCTACACTTGCAAGTACAAAGTTTATAATAACTATGTAAAACGGCAATGGTTGATGACGGAGCTGCGGTTAACATAGTCCTTTCTCTTTTCTCAAAAAATTGGGATATGGAGAAACAAAACTGTTCTACTACACGAAATACCTTGAGAGGCTACGACAGCCTTAAAGCCACATCGATAGGGAACTATAATACTACCGGTCACCTTAGGACCTAAAAAATCCTGACTGAGTTTTATTATAGATCGGGAAAACTAACTATAATATGATCCTCGGCCGGCCCTGGATACACCAATGAAGGCAATCCTTCCACGCTATTTCAAGAAGTAAGATTCCTGCATCTGGGAAGGTATTTGTAGCCAAAGGTGATCCAAAGCCGTTTGACGTACACCTAGCTGATTTAAAAAAAGACCAGGTGTCAGAAAACACTCAGAATTCAAACTGCCAACAAACCAACTTAACAAACCCTCTGACCCCAAAGCCAGAGGAAAAGTTGATACCTACGACGGATCTTGAAACTACCAACATAGTCCAAACAATTCCAACCCCTAAAGGTTTAAAACTAAAGAGACATAGTATCATTAGGGACTACTGCGAAGATCGTTGAATTGATAGAACAAGATTCACCATGTTCTTACCATTCGATTCAGTAGGCATAGGATTTTCCTTAGGGTGTTGGTTCCTTGCCAGCAGAAGATCTCTGTATGGTAGAAGTAGAGTGTGCAAACACACAAGCAGATACACCTACATCATACTCCGCTAAGTATTGGACTCTCCATTTCGATGGAGCTAAATGTCGTTATGGAGCGGGGGCAGGTATAATTCTTACCTTCGCCCGAGAAGAGAAGGTCCTTCCCATTCTCTTTTAAATTAAACTTTGAATGTACAAACAACGGCGCTGAGTACGAAGCCCTCCTCCTTGGCCTTACCTTAGCCAAAAGAATTGGTATCGATAATATCAGAGTTTTAGGAGACTCGCATTAGTGGCAAACCAAGTTTCAGAGGTATATGAAACTAAAGCCGAACACTTGCAACTTTACAAAAACGCTGTATTAGATTTAAGCAAGGAGTTCAACTTCATATCCATTGAAGCAATCCGCGAGAAAAAAAATCTTCTCGCCGATTCAATAGCAACCTCGGCATCACGTTTCACTCCAACAATGAGCTAGAAGATACTCATTTCAACAATATCCATTCGAAACGAACCATTGATAAAAAACAATGATGGATCCTCTTTCAACAGAAGTGAATCTACCGTCCTAGACCATGTTGGAAATGATGCGGCTACTTTGGATTACTTAAATGCCTTTGCAGCACTACATCTCTCCTATCACACGCTAGATTTATCTCTGATCCGCATTCATCTTCCTACTTCGGAAATCCCGCAACGAATCTTCCCTCACAAAAAGAACCTAATATATACGCGGTGGAAAACGGTGATGATATGGATCTACCTCCGGCACCACCTGAGTTCGAAGAGGGTAATGCCTCTTTAATTGAAGAAACAATCGATGTCAATATCGGAACGGAAGATGAACCAAGAATTTTAAAGTTAGGCTCTTCGTTAACCCCAGAGGAAGTGGAAATACATACTCAGGTTCTCAAAGAACATCAGAAGGCATTTGCATTTAATTACAAAGAGATGACAGGAGTCGCACCCCACATTGCGGTACACAACCTCGTCACTAGATCAGATGCGAAGCCAATTAAACAAAAATCAAGACCATGAAGCCCAAAGTAGCCCTCATGGTAAAAGAGGAGGAGGTATAAAACTCCTTCAGGTAGGATTCATCAAGCCAGTTGACTACTCCCAATGGGTATCCAAAACATCGTTCCCGTTCTCAAGAAGAATGGAAAGATACGCATCTGCATAGATTTTCGAGATATCACAAAGCTTGCCCTAAGGACGACTTCCCATTACCATCCATAGACGTTATTGTTGATGCAACAGCACAGGTTTTTGAACTCTTGTCTCTCATGGATGGATTCTCGGGATACAATCAAATCAAAAATATCCGAGCAAGATCAAGCTAAAACCACGTTTATAACTCCTTGGGGAACCTATTGCTACGCTGTTATGCCATTCGGTCTCAAGAACGGCCGGTGCTACGTACCAGCGGGCCATGACATACATATTTCACGATTTAATCCATAAAATCGTGGAATCCTACGTAGATGACTTGTTGGCTAAAGAAGGCCAAGAAGCGTTGTGACCATCCTGAAGTACTCCGCAATCATCCTTTCACGCCTAATAGAATATGGAGTTACCCTAAACCCAGAGAAATGTGTCTTCGGTGTAACAGGAGGAAAGCTCCTAGGTTACATCATATCGTCACGAGGGATCGATGTTGATCCAGCCAAAATTTGGGGCTGTCCTCGAAATGGTCCCACCCTCGAATGAATCTGGAATCAGATCATTTCTCGGAAAGTTGGGCGCAATCCAGAGATTTATCCCGGATCTAAGCTTCGCCGTTCATCCAATCAACAATTTACTCAAGAAAGACTATAGCATTGATTGGAATGAAGATTGCAATGAAGCTTTTGATGCAGTCAAGCGTTTCCTGCTATTCACCGCCTACGCTAATGCCACCAAAGCTAGATCGCCCTTTAATTTTGTACTCACGGGCTACCGATGTTTCGTTAGCTTGCATGCTAGCCCAAGAAGACGATGACAAAGAGAGAGCGTGCAATTTATTTCATTAGCCGAACATTGCTCGACTACGAAACGCGCTATACACAAGCAGAACGAGAATGTCTCGCCATAGTCTTTGCTACTAAACGCCTAAGACACTACATGCTAAATCAAGAGACAAGGGTCATAGTAAAGACGGACCATTTACGGACTTTTCTCACACAAGGGTCCTTGTCCAAAAAGGCTGGACGTTTTATAACCTTAATGGGAGAGTTCGAATTAACATTTGTAAACCAGAAGTCAGTTAAAGGACAAAATCATTGCAGATTGGTTAGCTGATAACCCGCTAGACCGGAGGTGACTTAGTAGACTTAGACTTTCCAGATGAATGCGTATACTATACGTCGAAACCCGACCTGCTATATCTGAGTGCCCTTGGTACGCTGATATCATTATTATATCATGGACCAAGGTACCCAAAGGAGCTACACCTCAACAAAGAAGACGGTTACGCATTATCGTAACTAAATACGTCATTATAGAGCAGGTGCTCTATCGGAAAGCATTCGATGGGATGCTCTTAAGGTGTGTTGACACAGAAGAGAGTCCAAGAGGATTCTCCATGAATCCCATAGCGGTATATGTGGAGGCCACTTCGGTGGCCATGCCACTGCTCGAAAAATACATCGAATGGGCTTTTCTGGCCCACTCTAGAACATGACACAATAGAGTTTGTACGCAGGTGTCATAAATGTCAGGGGTTCTCTCATGAGATCCACATGCCGGCACAAGCTTTGCAACCAATCGTTACCCCATGGCCCTTTTCTACATGGGGCCTGGACTTGATAGGGAAATTCTCTCCCTCATCCACAGACGGCCACAATTTTATAATCACGGCCACTGAATATTTCACTAAATGGGTAGAGGCCATGCCTCTTACAACTGTAACCTGGTTCTGTAATCGCTAAGTTCATTTTGAACCAAATCATTTGCAGGTACGGTATCCCGCAAATTCATTATCTCAGATAATGGAACTTCTTTCAAAAATGAAGAGGTTCGGAGCTATGCAACAGTAAGTTAAAATCAGCCATCATACGGCTTCCTTGTACTATCCCCAAGCCAATGGGCAGGCTGAAGCAAACAAAAAACACGTTGAAAGCCATTCTCCTTAAAACGGTAAAAGAAAACAAACGGGATTGGCATTTAAAGTTATATCCGGCCTTGTGGGCCCATCGAACCTCAATAAGAACTCCAACAGGAGCAACTCCTTTCTCACTGGTATTTGGGTCGAAGCAGTTCTCCACCTTGAAGTTGAAATCCCCAGTCTCCGCATTTCGCTACAAGGGATTCTGGATGAGGACGCTTACAGAGAAGCACATCTTTCTCAATTAGAAAGCCTGGATGAAGCTAGGTTAGATGCTGAACAATGACATAGAGTCTATGCCTGACCGGATGTGCCGGCAGTACAACAAGAAGGTCTATGAACGTGGCATATACGAAGGTGACCTAGTTCTAAGGTTAGACAGCCGGATCGACAAGAAGATTGGCGAAGGAAGGAAATTCCGGCCCAAATGGTTGGGCCCGTACCGAGTCATGAAGGACTACGGAAATGGTGCATACCTCTTATGCATGCTAGAAGGTGAGGAGTTTGGCGAAACAGTCAATTCTCTCCACCTCAAACGTTTCTACGCGTAAGCAGCTAACGCTACCTATATAACTATCTACATTGCATTTTCATACAAATTAGGATCATTTTGTCCACTTGTTCTTACACAAATTGTGATCAGGGAATCTATTCTCAAAGTAATCTATTTCAAACTCGTGATGTTTCTGGCATAAAGTTCTTTAATCATACTTCTCCGTCTTCGATATCATCAATCAACTCAGAATCTTTTATCAAACAAAATCAGACATGACGAAGTCCTAACGGTAACCATACCAAGATCTGCAAGTTTGTTCTCGCTTTGATTTCTTCTTAGGATAGGTGTCTTGCCTATGGTCTGTTCTAGAAGCTTCATGGTGTCACATCTATCCCATATACACATCTCTTTGGAAAATAAGCATATACTGACATTTTACTCAAATAGACAAGTCAAGAAGTGATTAAACAAAAAAATTTATTTTACACATTTCCTTGCCCCACCAACCTTCGGTGATGAGCTTGCATCTCTTACTAGTGACGTAGGGTTGGGAAAGGATGGAAATGACCTTACTCGCCTATGCCTTGCCCACAGTGATAAACCCATGTTTCTTACAGGTAGCATGGGGCAAAGTGTAGGGGGTCCTCTAAACAAAGTAAATGTTAAAAGGTCATAAACAATCAATTCAAACTTTGAGTCAATAACGAATGAATCAGATGTTCAAAAATTCCAAGAGAGTCAAAAATCCTAAAAACCCAGATTTTGTCTACTATGTGGCCATCTACGGGTCTAAGTCTGGATAAACCGCAAAGCAAGTTGCATCCAAAACTATGAAGTCATTTAGGTAGAATAAAGCTTGTAGTTTTCATTTGGTTCCACCAAAGCTTCGTCTGTCTTTCACCACTATCACTTCACCATATTCCATAACTTGCGCCCTTCTTGGCTCTTGGTGATGAGCCCTCGCATCCTACTAGTTGCGTGGAGTTAGGAGTGGGGCAAGTTAATCTATTCATCATACTGATTATTTTCATCACTTTGCCAAAACAAATCATGAGGTATCCAAATTGCTCACAGAAACTAAGATTTAAGATCACAATATATCTACAAAATCATGTATCAGCATCATGAAATACAAAAAGAAAGCAAACATTTGCATCATCTGTTTTCCATTGCATACATTCTAGAAAGCATATAATACATACATCATAGTATACATGAAGCAGTTGGAAATAAAGAAAATAGAATACAAATGACAAGTTTTGATCCAAAACCGACGCATATATATAAATAATCAAAGTTTATATACAATGCCATCATGCACTAGGCATGGTCAAAACGCTCAAAGAGCCCGTAATACACAAAAGAATCTATAATACAAAAAAATGCATAGAAGCCAAGTGGCCTCTCAACCCCTACGCGATCCCGCTCAAGGTGCGCGCCCTCGCCTAGGACTCTGGCTACGCTGGCGCTCTGAATGGACGGAGGGCTCGGGGTCCCTAGGGGCAGTCGTAGTCTCGCCATGAGAGCGGCTCCTCATAAGACGCTCGGCTGTCCTATAGCCTGCCAACTCTGTACGGAGAGTTGACACCATCTTGGCCACATGCCAAATGGGAGCAAAGACGTCAGTGTGCCTGCCGGCTGTTGAGAGCTCCCTGGCATCCACAGATAACTCCGCACGGGTCTTATCCATAGGGATCATCAGAGAATTGACGCAAACCCTACGGATTAGATCCCGCCACTCATTAACAGTCTCTGCAAAGCAAAGAAAGAAAAACGAATTAGGAACTAGGCAAGAGGTTAAAGTGTACACAATACAAATATAAGGAGAGTTAACATTCAAAGACAAATCCTAAAAAGGAGGAGAGGATAACTTACTCGGATCACCAGGCCTCCAAGATGGGTCGCCAGGGCCAGCACCTGCTACTGATGCCGCTGCTGACTAAGGGGCTGCTCCTGTAGTAGGGGCAACATGGCACCCCGCAACGGACTCATCGTCTCCACCATGGCCTTGGGAGAGTGGCTCCTCAGAAGCCACGGTCTCTCTCTCTGCACTCTCCTCCTCCCTCCCTACCCGCAGAATGTCCTGAGTATCATGCCACTCAGGATCGCTCTTTTCCGTCTGCTCCTCTGACCGTCCCTCTGTGTGCTCCTCAGAATCGGAGTCAATATCTATGGGGTTGTCACTGCTATGAGCAGGACCTGCAGCAATCTGAAGTAATGGTGCCTGAGGCGCACCAGCTCTCCCTCTGGCCCGAACTATCCTCATGGCTATAATAGGAATGCCGGGGGTAACCACTGTCCAACCACGGCCTCTAGGCCCCCCTCTAGCCTCTCGGACTGATCTATAAACAAGTGCTACTGGAGGAAGAATAGCCGCGTATGGGAGGCCAAACTGCTGAGGAACCCTGCTGAAGGGATGTACCTCTACCCGTCCCACACGATCGATAAGCTGCCCTGTGATGGAGCAAGAGACCAATGTCGTGGTATCCTCTCCCCATATACCGGCCATAAGTTGGTACGGTGTAGCCTCCATGTCTACCGTGGTAAGGGTGGCTACTGGATGGTGAGGTGCTCTGAGCACTGACATACCTGACCATCGGGCTGCCCTCACCACCTCGGGATCTGCCACCTCCACGCCTCTGCCATACGGAATGAAGCGCTCATACACCCAACTCATGACTAGAGTGGGGTGGCTCAAGGACTGTCCCTGCAATCAGACCACCCTGTATAAGTCATGGTAGGTGGTCCCCAAAATGTCCGTGCCCCAGGCGTATTTCTGGCCATGTCCCTCTATCTGTGCAATGATGGTGCCCCAACAGTATAATAAGGTGTCCCCTCCCTTGTCCCCGATGAGTCTCGAGGCAAGGATCCCCATAATAGCCTGTCGAAAGATAGGGATGGGCAAAGAAGGAATGGATCTGACTCGCACTCCCTTCTTCGGCCCCGTAGAAATGGCTGCATCCCCCATATACCCTGCCCACTGTGTAATCTGTGCCCTAGACCCTGCTGTCTCCAGTGCGAGTCTCCTCCCAATGATCGGGACCCCCCAGAATGCGGTAAACATCCTCCAAAGTGATGGTCCACTCACCACGGACCCCTGGCAGTCGGAAGGTGTTCCGATCTGCATCCCAATATGAAAATAGGTCACAAAGAATGTGACTGGATGGAGCAACGTGGGGCACACGTGATATACGCAATATGCCGGCCCCTCTGCAATGTGTCCTCCTCATCTACTGAGAGGGCATCCAATACCCCGGGCAGCCAGTCACACACTCTCTCTCGGCTCCATTTAATGTACTCCTCTTTTGCCTGCATACGCCCAAAAACACACAAAGAAGGGTAAGTTAGTATCTAAACGATATCAAGAGAAGCATAAAAACACGTACAAATGCTAAAAATACAAGTACAAAGCTTTCAAAATAGGTTCTTTTGCATTCTGTTCAGAACCGCCGCCCTGAGCAGGGGGGCGGTTTTGTAACCGCCGCCTTAAAGGTGGCGGTCTTGTGACCGCCTCCCTGTACAGAGCGGCGGTCGTGTAACCGCCGCCTTGTCCGGGGCGGCGGTCGCGGTCCGAAAACCCGCGCGGGTTTTTGGGCTTAAAAAGCCCAAAAGATGAAAAAAAATGACTATTTTAATCAAAAATGGGGCCTACCTAGTAGGCGCCCCCCCCTAAATGGACCCTTTAAACCAAACATTTTCGAAAATAACCCCCCCATTTGCAAAGAATTTAACATTTCAAATCAGAAGGGGGAAAAACACAAGAAGAAAACCCAACCTGTGATCTCGCGGGGGTGGCGTTCCGCACATGGAGGCAAACCAACCTGTGATCTCGCGGGGTGGCGTCATCCGCACATGGAGGCATGATCTCTATCTCACTGCAGACGTCGACTCTACTCGCGTGAGAAACCTGTCACCGTGGGTCCCAGAGCTCAAAATCAACCAAATCGACTCGCGCAAATGAATAGGAAAATGAGCCCACTTTCATATATATAACGCCCCGATTCGTTTTAAATATCTTTTTCACAGGTTCGGAGCGCCGACAGAGGTAAGTTTCTATCCTCACACTAATGGTACGTCCTCTTCCCCTATTGTTTTAGCGTTTATTTTCCAAATTATTGTATCTATCTGCACTTGAGTTCTCTTTTCATTTTGCAGGTGGCGGGAATTTTGGACGGCGTCATTTCAACACACGGACGTGTAAGGTATAACTTCTAACTTCCCATTTCGGGACTGCCATACTCGGACCCACCGTTTTATGCCTCTTCATGGCTAAAACGCTTCTCCGAGGGGGCAATATGTATGTACCAAAAATTGTAAGGTACTGTACTGCAGAACGATGTAATAAGTGCCCCAATGATGATACAGGTCTCTTCGCAAGGTGTTCGGGATCCAGAAAAGCTTTACAGACATGCGTTAATATCCCGCATGCCCCACTTGGCCACTGCGTGCTTTGTTTTTCCTATTTTCCCCTCTTTTCTTGGCTTTTTGGTCTTTAGTGACGAAATCGCCGCCCTGAAGGGCGGCGGTCTCGTGACCGCCGCCCTGAGCAGGGCGGCGGTCCTGTAACCACCGCCCTGAGCAGGGCGGTGGTCCTGTGCGCATTTTCCAGAATGCTCTTTTGACGTGACCCGCGTGAAATATCACGACTCACCAGCTTTTCTTGCCGACTTGAGCATGCATTAATGTTTTTGGTCCCCTGGAATAGTGTTTTTCTTTTGTTTAATGTTTAGGAGTTCAGTTTGGGTTTGATTTTTGGATGTTTGGATTCCTATAAATGCATGGTTTGTGCACATGCAAATGGCTCTGAATTTTGCCTCTGAATTTTGCTCCAAAGTTTGCTTTTGAATTTCTTATTACAGTAGTTTTAGTTTTTCTTTGCTTAGGATTCTTAGTTTTCTCATTGAGTGCTTTGGTTAGTACTGTGTTGCAGCTGGTAAGCCACATATCCAGCTTGTGCAAGTGCAAACATTATTCGGGCCACCATTTTCACTCCAAACTTTCATGTTTTCAGTGCTGTGTCCCTTTAGTTTGCTTAGGATTGGTAGCATAGTTTGTTGCAGGTTTGTTTTAGCTTTGTATTGCTGTTGGTAAGCCACAGATCCAACTTGTGCAAACAGTATTGTTATTTTTGGAGTAGAATAGTCTAGGCAGCCATTAAAGTTACAGGTTTTGTTCTTCATACAGACTAGTTTCAGGTTCTGGACGCTTTTGTTGCATGATTCGCAGTAGACCCCGCTAGGAATTGCATAGGCCAAGCTCTGTACTCTTGCGCTATCTCTCTCCTATCCGCATTCTATTCTGTCTGCATTCTAAAGGCTGTCCATTGATCCAAATATCTATTCCTGTTGATACAAGCATTCCACGCTTCTCTAGATTCACGTGAGCACAAAGAACGAAGAGATCATACTGAGGGGACAAGAACACACACACCGTCGGATTCGTCACTGTTCTGCGAAATCTAGGTTCCATCTTTCAAAGTTTTAGTTAGAACTTATCAAATAAAGTAGTTAATCATTTTATTTCAGTTATTTCTATTCTCGATATTGCCAGGGAGGTTGTGGGGATTGATAGTTTCTGAGAAACTATGATTCATTCCTCACTTCTGAGGTAGGATCGGGAATCTTGCTGATAGATTAGTTATTTCGTTGTTTAGAGTAGATATACGAAATTGCACAGACAAATAGCTACACTCGGCTATTTTGTTTGTTTTACGTTGTTAGTTTAGTTGTCAATTCTATATATTTTTAAATAGCTGCTTTCTTATAAATTGCCAGAAAATATAAAAGAAATTATACATGCTAGAAGTGTACTTAGATTTTACTTTATTTTAGTTTGTTTCATTACTGCTTTTGCATGACAATTACTGGACCTAGGGAGCCCAGGGAATACATTTTCGAGCCAATTGTGCCCCAGCCCAATACCGTAGTGGCAATAACTGATATCGACCAAAACCTTAGGATACAAGTCTTCCAAACAACAACAGACTTCCAACAGATCAGGGCACAGTTGAGAGGGTTAAACATCGAAGACGACCAAGCACATCTGTTTTGGTCAAATCAGCCAAACTACAGATTACCCTAGAAAATACCCACATGACTGTAGAAGGGCTCGAAAGAGAACAAATATTCAGGTGCGATCCTTTAGTTCCACAGCCAGACGCTGGAGATACCCTCATAGATATAGATACCAGCTTAAGAATTCAAGCTGCTAGAACACCTGTAAGGTATTCTGAGAAAATCACACAATTGCTGGTTCTAAACATAGAGGCCGAGAAAGCATACGATTACTGGATACTAGGGATTAGAACTTGATCTCGCGTATGACCATAACAGGACCGCAACAACCAAGAGTCTACGGTTGTGATCCAAAAATCCCACAGCCCAACAAATCCATAAGAGAATTAGACATAGACACTGGCTTACGTAAGTTAGTATTTCAGTCTACTCCGATTCCACCTATCATCATTCAACAGTTATCCCTACTAGATACAATAGCTAAACGAAGCTAGAGAATTTTGGACTAGGCCGGAGAATCGTCCATAGAGTTGACTATATTCGCCATATGACCCTATCAGGAGAAATACACGAAACCATCCCGGGTCATTTTCCACGCATCCCACAACCCATAGATCGAATCACGCTAGAGCTCGATATTGATTGGAGCCTTCGAGCAGTCATCCTCGCTGATCGATCTATCACACCAGTCCAAGTTAGAAGGGCCTTCTTTGCCTTAGATTCGCAAATACCATTAGTGCGTGTCGAAGACATTAGACTCCCCAACTAGTTTGTCTGCATATTCTACCCCCACCGGCTGTCTCGGCACGACCTCGGGAGGTCAGGTACGTGGAAGAGTCACTTGTTGATTCTCACGCTCGCCTGTTGCTTTTTCGACGTACAAAATTGGTGAACCCGACGTGAAACAAACATTTCTTTCGCCTTCTCTTTGAGAAGTTTCATCTTCTCCAAATCACCTTCGCTCCTTCCCATTATTCTGCGGGTATTCATATACCCCCCGAATATGTCGGGATTCGATGCATACGGCAGACCCCTCTTGGGTCTTGAGGCATACTACGCCCAACAGAATAGACAGTCATCACCCTCACTCTCAATGTGGGGCGACAACTATTCAACTAATCAGTTGTCAACACAAACACCAAGGACTAGATATAACTCGTCCTTCCAAACAGAGGGGTTGGAGCAACTTGCTCAAACACAAACAGAGCCTTCAGGCTCGAACAATATGACATTAACTGGAGAGTCTACTTCATCTCCTCAGGTATTATTCAGACCGCCTATTAGTAGACAATCAGATCCATACTTGGTCTTAGACGATGGACAATCAATACCTTATCCTAGGAGTGAACAACGCTCTCAAGGCATGTACCCACCTGTAGGAACTTTGCAGATACAGCCCGAGTTCTCTCCTCAAAAAAATTCCCCTATGCCATCACGTATGGAAAATACTCTCAGAGAAACTTGGCAAGATAACAATCAGTTCATGACAGGCTATCACATGCCTATACAACACCAGGATATACAACAAACGCCACCAAGGCACGATATCGTGGCTTCACCAAACGAAGTCATTTCAACTCTAATGGAAAAGGTTAGAGGATTAGAACTTGCCCAAGCAAGTCAAAATTCAAGAATCATACAAACAGGGAGTTCCAATCCTCCGCACCATCCTAGCCAAGTAGATCTCCTCACAGGAGTAGGCACGTTAGGTATGACTCCTCAATATTCACAACAAGTGCCAACTAGACCCACTATCGCTAGTACTGTTCCTCTTGGTCCAGTACAAAGCAATCCGTTCCTGGATAGTACCCCTTCGTACTTAAACATGTACTCCAAATCACCACAAGGGGATATGTACTCATCCCCCGGCATGTTTACTCAAATGCAAGGATTGCCTTATGCCCCTGCTAATGCGTACGTTACGCCATATCAACAACCCGTTCCGCCACCGCCTCCTCAACAGGCACCATCAATGGTTGAGACATATGTGATAGGGACTTATTCAGAATATTTAAAGGAGCCCTTAGATTTCGCCATACGAAGCGTTATGCTTCCAAGGCCTCTTCCCGATTTGCCTAAATACAAAGGAGAAGGAGATCCGAATGCGCATATCAAAGCTTACGCTACAGCCATTCATGAACTACTCCCATGGGATGGGGTTGTTGCTAAAATATTCCCCAAAACGCTGGAAGGCATTGCCCTCGATTGGTATTACAGAATACCCGAGGCTTCCATACATTCATTCAAACAACTCGTGTCTGAGTTCATCAAAGCCTTCGACATGAACAAACTACTAAGGACAGGAATCAGGGAGTTCTTGCACATCAAGCAAGAACATAACAAGTCTGTCGCCCATTTCATCCAAAGGTGGCGCACAGTCCTTTATTCCTTGGCAAGCGATCCAAACATGGATCAGATGGAACTATGTAATTTATTCCTTCATTCTCTTAGCAGAGAAGTGAAGGAAGAAGTCCAGAAGTTCCCACTAAGGACTTATGACGAGGTACTTGAGAGCACTCTGCGAATTGATCAAGCAGCGATAGATAGTGGCCGTAAGACGTATGGAGCAAACGGGAGGTTAATCACCTCTACTCAAAACACTACAACCACTACAAGCGTCAATCAAGGACCCAAAATCCTTAACAAAAATCGTGGGGTAACAACAGATGGGGTAACTGACCAGCCCAAGAGGGTAAATGTCGTTAATACTCCGTTACAAACAAACAACCAAAGAAACAACAATTTTACCCCGACGATCAATACGGTGGATTTTAATAATCCACAACAACAACAACGGCGAAATCCCATACAAGGACCAAGCCAAAACTCCTTTGGTTATCAAAACCAAAGTCAAAACCAGAAACAACAAAACTTTAGTCCTAATAGATAACAGTTTGATCAGAATTTTAGGCCACAATACACACCAAACCAACAAAACGGGAATTACAACCCCAATTCTTATTGTGGTTTCCATAAAATTCGGGGTCATGACACTAGAACGTGTCGTGATTACAACAAATTCATGCAACGCTTGCCAAATGAACAAAAACAATTTTTTATGGATATGTTCTTAGTAGATCCTACGTCACCAACGACAAGTACCTTCGCAGGGGCAGATTCCCCTCAGAATGCCCCTCTCAAGATCTTTAATGATCCACTCCCAAATCATGATAGCGATAGGTTGAAACCAATTGGAACAAACAAAGGTGCAATAATAGGAAACAACGATCACGAGGCCTCAACCTCGCTAAATCCATTAGTCGCGCCACAACTAGGAAGTCAACCACGACCTAAGGTAGTTGGATTAGTAGAGTTATACTCCGAATTACCCGTTGAAGCAATTACGAGAACACGAGAATATTTCTCTCAACCAAGTCCAAGCCACCTGCCAGAAACAGATAACATCCAGCAAACCGTAGCAAAACCTATAGGTGCTTACGATCTAATTAATGATCTAACAAAAACCTTCTCACATATTTCATTCCTTGATTTACTAAAGAATTCCCCTGCTCACAGGGCTACTCTTTTAGAGGCGTTAGGTTTGGGTCATTTAGTTAGTATCATTCCACCGCCGGAAGTGCAAGTAAATCATATAGACTTTGATGTTTATCCACCGGGACAGGCAGATAGGGATGTTGAATTCATATTCGAAATAAGTAAAATGCCTACAGATGCTGAGATCGCACGCCGAGGCGATCTAGCCCTACACTTGCAAGTACAAGTTTATAATAACTATGTAAAACGGGCAATGGTTGATGACGGAGCTGCGGTTAACATAGTTCCTTTCTCTTTTCTCCAAAAATTGGGATATGGAGAAACAAACTGTTCTACTACACGAAATACCTTGAGAGGCTACGACAGCCTTAAAGCCACATCGATAGGAACTATAATACTACCGGTGACCTTAGGACCTAAAACAATCCTGACTGAGTTTTATATTATAGATCGGGAAACTAACTATAATATGATCCTTGGCCGGCCCTGGATACATCGAATGAAGGCAATCCCTTCCACGCTATTTCAAGAAGTAAGATTCCTGCATCTGGGAAAGGTATTTATAGCCAAAGATGATCCAAAGCCGTTTGACGTACACCTAGCTGATTTAAAGAAAAGACCAGGTATACACTCAAAATTCAAACTTCCAACAAACCAACTTAACAAACCCTCTGACCCAAAGCCAGAGGAAAAGTTGATACCTACGACGGATCTTGAAACTACCAACATAGCCCAAACAATTCCAACCCCTAAAAGCAAAACTAAAGAAATAGTATCATTAGGGACTACTGCGAAGATCGTTGAGTTGATAGAACAAGATTCACCAATGTTCTTACCATTCGATTCAGTAGGTATCAGATTTTCCCTAGGTGTTGGTTCCTTGCCAGCAGAAGATCTCTGTATGGTAGAAGTAGAGTATGTAAACACAGCAGATACACCTACATCCATACTCCCGGCTAAGTATTGGACTCTCCATTTCGATGGAGCTAAATGCCGTTATGGAGCGGGGGCAGGTATAATTCTTACCTCGCCCGAAGAGAAGGCCTCCCATTCTCTTTTAAATTAAACTTTGAATGCACAAACAACAGCGCTGAATACGAAGCCCTCCTCCTTGGCCTAACCTTAGCCAAAATAATTGGTATCGATAATATCAGAGTTTTAGGAGACTCGCAATTAGTGGCAAACCAAGTTTCAGAGGTATATGAAACTAAAGCCGAACACTTGCAACTTTACAAAAACGCTGTATTAGATTTAAGCAAGGCGTTCAACTTCATATCCATTGAAGCAATCCCGCGAGAAAAAAATCTTCTCACCGATTCAATAGCAACCTCAACATCACGTTTTACTCCAAACAATGAGCTAGAAGATACTCATTTCACGGTATCCATTCGTAACGAACCATTAATAAAAACAATGATGGATCCTCTTTCAAACGGAAGTAAATCTACCGTCCTAGACCATGTTGGAAATGATGCGGCTACTTTGGATTACTTAAATGCCTTTGCAGCACTACATCTCTCCTATCACACGCTAGATTTATCTCTGATCTCGCATTCATCTTCCTACTTCGGAAATCTTGTAATGAATCTTCCCTCACAAAAAGAACCTAATATATACGCGGTGGAAAACGGGGATGATATAGATCTACCTCCGGCACCACCTGAGTTCGAAGAGGGTAATGCCTCTTTAATTGAAGAAACAATCGATGTCAATATCGGAACGGAAGATGAACCAAGAATTTTAAAGCTAGGTTCTTCGTTAACCCCAGAGGAAGTGGAAATACATACTCAGGTTCTCAAAGAACATCAAAAGGCATTTGCATTTAATTACAAAGAAATGACAGGAGTCGCACCCCACATTGCGGTACACAACCTCGTCACTAGATCAGATGCAAAGCCAATTAAACAAAAATCAAGACCCATGAAGCCCAAAGTAGCCCTCATGGTAAAAGAGGAGGTAATAAAAATCCTTCAGGTAGGATTCATCAAGCCAGTTGACTACTCCCAATGGGTATCCAACATCGTTCCCGTTCTCAAGAAGAATGGAAAGATACGCATCTGCATAGATTTTCGAGATATCAACAAAGCTTGCCCTAAAGACGACTTCCCATTACCATCCATAGACGTTATTATTGATGCAACAACAGGTTTTGAACTCTTGTCTCTCATGGATGGATTCTTGGGATACAATCAAATCAAAATATCCGAGCAAGATCAAGCTAAAACCACGTTTATAACTCCTTGGGGAACCTATTGCTACGCTGTCATGCCATTCGATCTCAAGAACGCCGGTGCTACATACCAGCGGGCCATGACATACATATTTCACGATTTAATCCATAAAATCGTGGAATCCTACGTAGATGACTTGTTGGCTAAGGCCAAGAAGCGTTGTGACCATCCTAAAGTACTCCGCATCATCCTTTCATGCCTAATAGAATATGGAGTTACCCTAAACCCAGAGAAATGCGTCTTCGGTGTAACCAGGAGGAAAGCTCCTAGGTTACATCATATCGTCACGAGGGATCGATGTTGATCCAGCCAAAATTCAGGCTGTCCTCGAAATGGTCCCACCCTCGAATGAATCTGGAATCAGATCATTTCTCGGAAAGCTGGGTGCAATCCGGAGATTTATCCCGGATCTAAGCTTCGCCGTTCATCCAATCAACAATTTACTCAAGAAAGACTATAGCATTGATTGGACTGAAGATTGCAATGAAGCTTTTGATGCAGTCAAGCGTTTCCTCCTATCACCGCCTACGCTAATGCCACCAAAGCTAGATCGCCCTTTAATTTTGTACTCACAGGCTACCGATGTTTCGTTAGCTTGCATGCTAGCCCAAGAAGATGATGACAAAAGAGAGCGTGTGATTTATTTCATTAGCCGAACATTGCTCGACTACGAAACGCGCTATACACAAGCAGAGCGAGAATGTCTTGCCATAGTCTTTGCTACTAAACGTCTAAGACACTACATGCTAAATCAAGAGACAAGGGTCATAGTAAAAACGGACCATTTACGGACTTTTCTCACACAAGGGTCCTTGTCCAAAAAAGCTGGACGTTTTTATAACCTTAATGGGAGAGTTCGAATTAAACTTTTTTAAACCAAAAGTCAGTTAAAGGGCAAATCATCGCAGACTGGTTAGCTGATAACCCGCTAGACGGAGGCGACTTAGTAGACTTAGACTTTCCAGATGAATGCGTATACTACGTCGAAACCTGACCTGCTATATCTGAGTGCCCTTGGTACGCTGATATCATTAGTTATATCATGGACCACAGGTTACCCAGGAAGGAGCTACACCTCAACAAAGAAGGCGGTTACGCATTATCGTAGCTAAATACGTCATTATAGAGCAGGTGCTCTATCGGAAAGCATTCGATGGAATGCTCTTAAGGTGTGTTGACACAGAAGAGTCCAAGAGGATTCTCCACGAATCCCATAGCGGTATATGTGGAGGCCACTTTGGTGGCCATGCCACTGCTCGAAAAATACATCGAATGGGCTATTTCTGGCCCACTCTAGAACATGACACAATAGAGTTTGTACGCAGGTGTCATAAATGTCAGGAGTTCTCTCATCAGATCCACATGCCGGCATAAGCTTTACAACCGATCGCTACTCCGTGGCCCTTTTCTACATAGGGCCTAGACTTAATAGGGAAATTCTCTCCCTCATCCACAGACGACCACAATTTTATAATTACGGCCACAGAATATTTCACTAAATGGGTAGAGGCTATGCCTCTTACAACTGTACCTGGTTCCGTAATCGCTAAGTTCATTTTGAACCAAATCATTTGCAGGTACGGTATCCCGCAAATCATTATCTCAGATAATGGAACTTCTTTCAAAAATGAAGAAGTTCGTGAGCTATGCAGTAAGTTCAAAATAAGCCATCATACGGCTTCCTTATATTATCCCCAAGCCAATGGGAAGGCTGAAGCAACAAACAAGACGTTGAAAAGCCATTCTCCTTAAAACGGTAAAAGAAAAACAAACGGGATTGGCATTTAAAGTTATATCCGGCCTTGTCGGCCCACCAAACCTCGATAAGAACGCCAACAGGAGCAACTCCTTTCTCATTGGTATTTGGGTCAGAAGTAGTTCTCCCACTCGAAATTGAAATCCCCAGTCTCCGCATTTCGCTACAAGGGATTCTGGATGAGGACGCTTATAGAGAAGCGCGTCTTTCTCAATTAGAAAGTCTGGATGAAACTAGGTTAGATGCTGAACAACGAAATAGAGTCTATGCCGACTAGATGTGCTGGCAGTACAACAAGAAGGTCTATGAAAGTGACATATACGAAGGTGACCTAGTTCTAAGGTTAGACAGCCAGATCGACAAGAAGACCGGCGAAGGAAGGAAATTTTGGACCAAATGGTTGGGCCCATACCGAGTCATGAAGGACTACGGAAATGGTGCATACCTCTTATGCACGCTAGAAGGTGAGGAGTTTGGTGAAACAGTCAATTCTCTCCACCTCAAGCGTTTCTACGCGTAAGCAGCTAACGCTACCTATATAATTATCTACATCGTATTTTCATATAAATTAGGATCATTTTGTCCACTTGTTCTTACACATATTGTGATCAGGGAATCTATTCTCAAAGCAACTTATTTCAAACTCGTGATGTTTCTGGCATAAAGTTCTTTAATCATACTTCTCCGTCTTCGATATCATCAATCAACTCAGAATCTCTTATCAAACAAAATCAGACATGACGAAGTCCTAACGGTAACCATACCAAGATCTGCAAGTTCGTTCTTGCTTTGATTTCTTCTTAGGATAGGTGGTCTTGCCTATGGTCTCTTCTAGAAGCTTCATGGTGTCACATCTATCCCATATACACATCTCTTTGGAAAATAAGCATATACTGACATTTTACTCAAATAGACAAGTCAAGAAGTGATTAAACAGAAAATTTTATTTTACACATTTCCTTGCCCCACCAACCTTCGGTGATGAGCTTGCGTCTCTTACTAGTGACGTAGGGTTGGGAAAGGATGGAAATGCCCTTACTCGCCTATGCCTTGCCCACCGGTGAATAAACCCATGTTTCTTACAGGTAGCATGGGGCAAAGTGTAGGGGGTCCTCTAAACAAAGTAAATGTTAAAAGGTCATAAACAATCAATTCAAAACTTTGAGTCAATAACGAATGAATCAGATGTTCAAAAATTCCAAGAGAGTCAAAAATCCTAAAAAACCCAGATTTTTGTCTACTATGTGGCCATCTACGGGTCTAAGTCTGGATAAACCACAAAGCAAGTTGCATCCAAAACTATGAAGTCATTTAGGTAGAATAAAGCTTGTAGTTTTCATTTGGTTCCACTAAAGCTTCATCTGTCTTTCACCACTATCACTTCACCATATTCCATAACTTACGCCCTTCTTGGCTCTTGGTGATGAGCCCTCGCATCCTACTAGTTGCGTGGAGTTAGGAGTGGGGCAAGTTAATCTATTCATCATACTGATTTATTTTCATCACTTTGCCAAAAACAAATCATGAGGTATCCAAATTGCTCACAGAAACTAAGATTTAAGATCACAATATATCTACAAAATCATGTATCAGCATCATGAAATACAAAAAGAAAGCAAACATTTGCATCATCTGTTTTCCATTGCATACATTCTAGAAAGCATATAATACATACATCATAGTATACACGAAGCAGTTGGAAATAAAGAAAATAGAATACAAATGACAAGTTTTGATCCAAAACCGACGCATATATATAAATAATCAAAGTTTATATACAATGCCATCATGCACTAGGCATGGTCAAAATTCTCAAAGAGCCCGTAATACACAAAAGAATCTATAATACAAAAAATGCATAGAAGCCAAGTGGCCTCTCAACCCCTACGTGATCCCGCTGAAGGTGCGCGCCCTCGCCTAGGACTTTGGCTACGCTGGCGCTCTGAATGGATGGAGGGCTCGGGGTCCCTAGGGGCAGTCGTAGTCTCGCCATGAGAGCGGCTCCTCATAAGACGCTCGGCCTGTCCTATAGCCTGCCAACTCTGTACGGAGAGTTGACACCACTCTTGGCCACATGCCAAACGGGAGCAAAGACGTCAGTGTGCCTGCCGGCTGTTGAGAGCTCCCCGGCATCCACAGATAACTCCGCACGGGTCTTATCCATAGGGATCATCAGAGAATCGACGCAAACCCTACAGATTAGATCCCGCCACTCATCAACAGTCTCTGTAAAGCAAAGAAAGAAAAATGAATTAGGAACTAGGCAAGAGGTTAAAGTGTACACAATACAAATATAAGGAGAGTTAACATTCAAAGACAAATCCTAAAAAGGAGGAGAGGATAACTTACTCGGATCACCAGGCCTCCAAGATGGGTCGCCAAGGCCAGCACCTGCTGCTGATGCCAGCTGCTGACTGAGGGGCTGCTCCTGTAGTAGGGGCAACATGGCGCCCCGAAAACGGACTCATCGTCTCCACCATGGCCTCGGGGAGAGTGGCTCCTCAGAAGCCACGGTCTCTCTCTCTGCACTCTCCTCCTCCCTCCCTGCCCGCAGAATGTCCTGAGTATCATGCCACTCAGGATCGCTCTCGTCTGTCTGCTCCTCTGACCCTCCCTCTGTGTGCTCCTCAGAATCGGAGTCAATATCTATGGGGTCGTCACTGCTATGAGCAGGACCTGCAGCAATATGAAGTAATGGTGCCCTGAGGCGCACCAGCTCTCCCTCTGGCCCGAACTATCCCCCTGGCTGTAATAGGAATGCCGGGGGTAACCACTGTCCCAACCACGGCCTCTAGGCCCCCCTCTAGCCTCTCAGACTGATCTATAAACAGGTGCTACTGGAGGAAGCATAGCCGCGTATGGGAGGCCAAACTGCTGAGGAACCCTGCTGAAGGGATGTACCATCTACCCGTCCCACACGATCGATTAAGCTACCCTGTGATGGAGCAGGAGACCAATGTCGTGGTATCCTCTCCCCATATTACCGGCCATAAGTTGGTACGGTGTAGCCTCCATGTCTGCCGTGGTAAGGGTGGCTACTGGCTGGTGAGGTGCTCTGAGCACTGACATACCTGACCATCGGGCTACCCTCACCGCCCCGGGATCTACCACCTCCATGCCTCTGCCATACGAAATGAAGAGCTCATACACCCAACTCATGACTAGAGTGGGGTGGCTCAAGGACTTTCCCTGCAATCGGACCACCCTGTATAAGTCATGGTAGGTAGTCCCCCAAAATGTCCCGCGCCCCAGGCGTATTTCCGGCCATGTCCCTCTATCTGTGCAATGATGGGGCCCCAACAGTATAATAAGGTGTCCCCTCCCTTGTCCCCGATGAGTCTCGAGGCAAGGATCCCCATAATAGCCTGTCGAAAGATAGGGATGGGCAAAGAAGGAATGGATCTAACTCGCACTCCCTTCTTCGGCCCCGTAGAAATGGCTGCATCCCCCATATAACCAACCCACTGAGCTATCTGTGCCCTGGAGCCTGCTGTCTCTAGTGTGAGTCTCCTCTCGATAATCGGGACTCCCAGGATGCGGTAAACATCCTCCAAAGTGATGGTCCACTCACCACGGACCCCTGGCAATCGGAAAGTGTTCCGATCTGCATCCCAGTATGAAAATAGGTCACAAAGAATGTGACTGGATGGAGCAACGTGGGGCACACGCGATAAACGTAATATGCCGGCCCTCTGCAATGTGTCCTCCTCATCTGCTGAGAGGGCATCCAATACCCCGGGCAGCCAGTCACACTCTCTCTCCCGGCTCCATCTAATGTACTCCTCTTTTTCCTGCATACACCCAAAAACACACAAAGAAGAGTAAGTTAGTATCTAAACAATATCAAGAGAAGCATAAAAACACGTACAAATGCTAAAAATACAAGTAAAAGCTTTTAAGTGAGGTTCTTTTGCATTCTGTGCAAAACCGCCGCCATGAGCAAGGGGGCGGTTTTGTAACCGTCGCCTTAAAGGCGGTGGTCTCGTGACCGCTACCCTGTACAGGGCGGTGGTCGTGTAACTGCCGCCCTGTCCGGGGCGGCGGTCGCGGTCCGAAAACCCGCGTGGGTTTTCAAGCTTAAAAAGCCCAAAAAATGCGAAAAATGACTATTTTAATCAAAAATGGGGCCTACCCAGTAGGCGCCCCCCCTAGATGGACCCTTTAAACCAAACATTTTCGAAAATAACCCCCCCATTGCAACAAATTTAGCATTTTAAAATTAAAGAGGGAAAACCACAAAATTGAAGAAAACCAACCTGTGATCCCGCGGGGTGGCGTTCCGCACGTGGAGGCATGATCTCTATCTCACTGCGGACGTTTTGACTCTACTCGCGTGAGAAACCGTCACCGTGGGTCCCAGAGCTCGAAATCAACCAAATCGACTCGCGCAAATGAATAGGAAAATGGGCCCACTTTCATATATATAACGCCCCGATTTCGTTTTAAATATCTTTTTCACAGGTTCGGAGCTCCGACGGAGGTAAGTTTCTATCCTCGCACAAATGGTACGTCCTCTTTCTCTGTTATTTTAATGTTTATTTTCAAATTATTGTATCTATCTGCATTTGAGTTCTCTTTTCATTTCGCAGGTAGCGGGAACTTTGGACGGCGTCATTTCAACACACGGGCGTGTAAGGTATAACTTCTAACTTCCCATTTCGGGACGGCCATACTCGGACCAACCGTTTTATGCCTCTTCATGGCTAAAACGCTTCTCCGAGGGGGCAATATGTACGTACCAAAAATTGTAAGTTACTGTACTGCGGAACGGTGTAATAAGTGCCCCGATGATGATACAGGTCTTTTCGCAAGGTGTTCGGGATCTAGAGAAGCTTTACGGATATGCGTTAATATCCCGCATGCCCCGCTTAGCCCCCACGTGCTTTGTTTTCCTTATTTTTCCTCTTTTCTTGGCTTTTTGGTCTTCAGTGATGAAACCGCCGCCCTTCCGGGCGGCGGTCTCGTGACCGTCGCCCTACACAGGGTGGCGGTCCTGTAACCGCCGCCCTGAGTAGGGCGGCGGTCCTGTGCGCATTTTCCAGAACGTGCTTTTGACGGAGCGCACGCAAAAATCAACGCTTTACCAGCTTTTCTTGCCGACTTGAGCATGCATTTATGTTTTTGGTCCCCTGGAATAGTGTTTTTCTTTTGTTTAATGTTTAGGAGTTCAGTTTGGATTCCTATAAATGCATGGTTTGTGCACATGCAAATGGCCCCTGAATTTAGCTCTGAATTTTGCTCCAAAGTTTGCTTTTGAATTTCTTGTTACAGTAGATTTAGTTTTCCTTTGCTTAGGATTCTTAGATTTCTCATTGAGTACTTTGGTTAGTTTTGTATTGCAGCTGGTAAGCCACATATCCAACTTGTGCAAGTGCAAACATTATTCGGCGCCACCATTTTCACTCCAAACTTTCATGTTTTCAGTGCTGTGTCCCTTTAGTTTGCTTAGGATTGGTAGCATAGTTTGTTACAGGTTTGTTTTAGCTTTGTGTTACTGTTGGTAAGCCACAGATCCAACTTGTGCAAACAGTATCATTGTTTTTGGAGTAGAATAGTTTAGGTAGCCATTAAAGTTGCAGGTTTTGCTCTTCATACAGACTAGTTTCAGGTTCTGGACGCTTTTGTTGCATGATTCGCAGTAGACCCCGCTAGGAATTGCATAGGCCAAGCTCTGTACTCTTGCGCTATCCCTCTCCTATCCGCATTCTATTCTGTCTGAATTCAGAAGGCTGTCCATTGATCCAAATATCTATTCCTGTTGATGCAAGCATTCCACGCCTTTCTGGATTCACGTGAGCACAAAGAACGAAGAGATCATACTGAGGGGACAAGAACATACACACTGTCGGATTCGCCACTGTTCTGTGAAATCCAGGTTCCATCTTTCAAAGTTATAGTTAGAACTTATCAAATAAAGTAGTTAATCGCTTTATTTCAGTTATTTCCTTTCTCGATATTGTCAGGGAGGTTGTGGGGATTGATAGTTTCTGAGAAACTATGATTCATTCCTCACTTCTGAGGTAGGATCGAGGAATCTTGCAGATAGATTAGTTATTTCATTGTTTAGAATAGATATACGAAATTGCACAGACAAATAGCTACACTCGGCTATTTTGTTTGTTTTACGTTGTTAGTTTAGTTGTCAATTCTAAATATTTTAAATAGCTGCTTTCTTATAAATTGCCAGAAAATACAAAAAGAAACTATATATGCTATAAATGCACTTAAATCTTACTTTATTATAGTTTGTTTCATTACTGCTTTTGTATGACAATTACAGGACCTAGGGAGCCCAGGGAATACATTTTCGAGCCAATTGTGCCTCAGCCCAATACCGTAGTAGCAATAACTGACATTGACCAAAACCTTAGGATACAAGTCTTCCAAACAACAACAGACTTCCAACAGATCAGGGCACAGTTGAGAGGGTTAAACATCGAAGACGACCAAGCACATCTGTTTTGGTCAAATCAGCCAAACTACAGATTACCCTAGGAAATATCCACATGACTGTAGAAGGGCTCGAAAGAGAACAAACATTCGGGTGTGATCCTTTAGTTCCACAGCCAGACGCTGGAGACACCCTAGTAGATATAGATACCAGTTTAAGAATCCAGGTTGCGAGAACGCCTGTAAGGTATTCTGAGAAGATCGCACAACTGTTGGTTCTAAACATAGAAGCTAAAAAAGCTTATGACTACTGGATACTAGGAATCAGAAATTGATCTCCCGCATGACCATACCGGGACCGCAACAACCAAGAGTCTATGGTTATGATCCACATATCCCACAGCCAAATGAATCCATAAGAGAATTAGACATAGACACTGGCCTACGTAACTTAGTATTTCAGTCTCCGCCGATTCCACCTCTCATCATTCAACAGTTATCCCTTCTAGACACAACAGCCAACGAAGCCAGAGAATTTTGGACTAGGCCAGAGAATCGCCCATAGAGTCAACCATATTCACCATATGACCCTATCAGGAGAAATACACGAAACCATCCCGGGTCATTTTCCACGCATCCCACAACCCATAGATCGAATCACGCCAGAGCTCGATATTGATTGGAGCCTTCGAGAAGTCATCCTCACTGATCGATCTATCACACCAGTCCAAGTGAGAAGGGCCTTATTTGCCTTAGATTCGTAGATACCATTAGTGCGTGTCGAAGACATTAGATTGCCTAATTAGCTTGTCTGCACATTCTACCCCCACCGGCTGTCTCGGCACGACCTCGGGAGGTCGGGTACGCAGAAGAGTCACTTGTCGATTCTCACACTCGCCTGTCACTTTTCTGACGTACAATCACCTCTAGACTTGGCACCATCATCCTCCATGTTTGCATGTGCCCCCGTACTGTTCCAGAGTTATTTAAAGTCTTGGAGGGGGAATTTCAATATAATTTGTCGCTTGGTAGACCCTAGATTCGTGTCATGGGTTGTGTCCCTTCCACTTTGCATCGTTTTGTGAAATTCGAGCATGAAGGACATACCTATACCATTCCAGCTAACCCATCACCTTTAAAAACTTGCAACATGCTTTACCGACCCAATGATGTACTCATACCCATTAAAGCATCTACCTACACAACCATTGCCTCTTCACCTCCACCTCCACTCACTAGTACAACTGCTACCTCTACCGCACATACCTCCTCCATTCCTACCACTGCTACAACCTCCACAGATGAACCATTGGCCTCCCAATTCATTAGCTCCATCTCCAATCTGACCTCTGACACATTGTCTATTTCAGCTACCGACATACCAACCACTGATCTCTTGGAAGGCTATTTTCAATGCCTCACTTTGGGAAAGTATAGTCTATATAGCGTTAACACATTCCTTACTCTGCAAGAGTATGGAAGTCTTCACCAACACCGTTTCTATGATAACCGTATAGGAGAGTACCTCCTTTATGTTCCTCCCCACCTTCATACCAATCTCTCATATTGGGTAATTGATACTACAACTTACGCACCTGAACCACCATCACAAACCCGCTCATTTTTTGCCAACCTCCAGTCACTCACCAATCGCCGTTTCACCCACACCTTCCTACGCCAATGTGCATGGAATTGTTTTGGTTTTGGATTTTACAAGCAAAGCCACCATATTGTTATTCCATGTACTACTCCTAAGGATAATGACTGTAGTGGTATCGGCTTTGCTAAACCACCTACCAAGAAGGACCACATTGAATTCATTGAAGACATTAGCACTTCTCCACCTTTTTCACCACCATTTCTGACATCTTTGACAGTATCAATGGATCCAAAATCCATTCCTCCTAAAAAAATAAATTCATAAACACCATTTTCTTGGGGCCTTTTACTTATCAACATGAGGACAAGGCTCCCTCTTCTCTTCCCTTCATGTACCCTGAAATGATCGAGGATGATACATCCTCAATTAACATCATTCAATGCCAGGATGATGAATCTGTACTCACCTACCTTCATGCATAAGACTCATATATTCATCGATCGCTACTATCTGAGACCCAAACCATTTTAAATGAATCAACTATCGAAATCAACATTTATACTCAGGATGACCTTCACATTCTAAAGATTGATCAATCTTTGGATGCTGCTGAATAGGAAGCTATCAATTCTCTTCTTAGAAACAATAACCACGTTTTCACTTGGTCTTACACAGATATTCCTGGTATCGACCCCACCATAGTGGTCCACAATATCATAACCATTCCTGATGCTAAGCCTGTAAAACAAAATTTGAGGAAAATGCACCCTTGCATTGCCCTACTCGTCAAAGAAGAACTCTAGTGCCTGCTTTCCATTTCCTTTATCTTACCCATTGATTATCCTAGTTTTATTTCTAACATTATCCCTATCACTAAGGTGACAGGGGGACTTTGTGTTTTCAGGGATTTTTGTGACCTTAACCTAGCTTTCCCAAAAGATGATTTTCCCCTACCTGGTATTGACCAGTTGGTTGACCTTACTGCTGGTCATGAGATGTTATCACTTATGGATGGCTTCTCCAATTATAACCAAATCTTTCTTGCCCCAGAGGATCAACACAAAACTACATTCTTCACCCCTTAGGGGACCTTAAACTATCGATTCATGGCTTTTGTCCTTAAAAATGTTGGTGCCACATATCAGCGGGCTATGACTTGCATCTTCCATGACATCATGTATCATATATTGGAAGATTATGTGGACGATCTCCTGGCCAAATCTAAATGCCGCTCTGATCACCTTGTCATCCTAAAAACCATCTTTGGCTGTCTCATTAAATATTGTGTTTTCCTTCAGCCAAGAAATGTGTTTTCACGGTTCTCTTAGGAAAGATCCTGGGATTTATCATTTCCCTACATTGTATATAAGTTGACCCTACTAAAGTAAAGGCCAATCTTGAGATGCCTCCACCCACTAATCTTAGGCAACTCCGTAGCCTTCAAGGTAAGTTGCAGTCTATTCATTGTTTCATTTCACAATTGTCTGATCGGTGTCAACCATTTCATCATCTTCTCAAGAAGGATGTCTCCTTTAAATTGGATGATGACTACCACAATTATTTTAAGGCCTTAAAACAATACCTTTTCCAACAACCCGTACTCATTCCACATAAATATAATCAAACCTTCTACCTATACATCTTAGCTACTAATCACTCCTTGGGAGCCATGCTCGCTCATCATGATGAACAACACAGGGAGCAGGTAGTTTATTACATAAGCTACACTCTTTTAGAATATGAAACCTGATATACCCATGCTGAAATAATTTCCTTATCCTTAGTTTCTATCGCCACAAAACTCCACCATTACTTAACCACAAAACCTATGTTGTGATCAACACCGACCCCTTACACTTCATGTCTGCTAAACCTTACCAAAATCAATGTGCTGCACATTGGCTTATGCTTCTGGCTGACCTCGACCTCGAATTCATCCATAAAAATTCCATCAAGGGCCAAGCTATCTTTGACCAATTGGCCAACGCACATATTTCTGGGGATCAATTCTCTAACTTTGACTTTCCAGATGAGTCAATTGCCACCCTTTCCCTAGATGAGCCCGCTTACCAAATGATAGTCTTCTTTGATGGCTTCAAGTGTCAGCATGGGGGTGGGGTAGGAGTTATCCTCATTATACTTGATGGTGAACCCATGCATTTTTCCTTCAAACTAGATTTTTATTGTACAAAAAATATTGCCAAATACAAAGTGCTCGTATTAGGTCTCCAGGCTACCTATGCCTTGGATGTCAAATCCATCAGCGTATTTGGTGACTCCCAATTAGTCATAAACCAAGTCAATGGTATATAAAAATTTCATAATGAGACACTTCAAAAGTATAAATATCATGTGGACATACTTTTGACTAACTTTGGCTATTATGACCTTCAAACCGTCCCTCGTTCAACTAACAAATTCGCAGATTCCATGGCCTTCTTGGCCTCTCAAATACCCGCTTCACCTGTTGATTCTAAAATATTTATCACCATACAAAGACTCCAATAACCATATTATTTACCTTGAAAATTTTACTCTATCGGAGCCGCTACTCTTGACCCGAGTGACCTTTGGTATAAACAATATTGAGACTACCTTTCTTGTTCCATCTTGCCTCCCAACCTCACTCGTAATGGACAATGGCCCTTTCTCAAAAATGTCTCTCCTTATGTCATCATGGGTGGCCTCCTCTAAAAACGTGGCTTCGATGGGATTCTCTTACGGTGCCTTATGAGTTCTGAAATTCCTTATACCACTAACGAGCTTCATGATGGAATATGTGGAGGTCACTTCAATGGCCTTGTTGTTGTTAAGCGTATTCTTCACCTAGGCTATTACTGGCCAACCCTTAATCATGGTTGTTGTGAAGTTTTTAAGCATTGTGTAAAATGAAAAAAACATGCCAACCTTCATCATACACCCAGTCATTCCTTAAAGGTTGCTCGTGACTTTTGGTCCTTTTGTCAATGGGGTTTGGATCTCGTCAGAGAAATCAATCCCTTTTCTTCCCAGTGACATCAATGGATCATCATTGCTACTGAATACTACACAAAATGGGTTAAAAACATACCTCTCATTTCCACGAAAGCTGAGAAAATATGTGAGTTCATTAATCATCACATCATTTGTCACTTTGGTGTCCCTCATCGCCTCATCACTAATAATGGAAAACAATTTAAAAATAAAACCTTGCGAAAAATTTGTGATGCCTTCAGCATTTAGCTAAGTTTCTTGTCACCTTATTACCCACAAACCAATGGCCAAGCCAAATCAACTAGAAAAACTTTGAACAAAATTATGATGAAATTGATTAACGATACTGGGAGGGACTAGCATACACACATTCCTTTTGCCCTGTGGGCATACCATACTAGTATTTGAACTTCCACTGCTGCCAAACATTTTTCTCTAGTCTATGGTATAGAGGCTATTCTACCTCTCGAAGTCAATATTCCCTCATTCTACATTTCTCTCCATGACATGCTCAATGATGATGACTTTCGTCAGGACCATTTAGCACAACTTGAATTATTAGATGAACATCATCTTAATCCTCTTGACCATCTTCAAGTATACCAAAAGCATATCAAATGTGCCTATGAAAAATGTGTCCATCAACAAACCTTCTAAGTCAGTGACCTTGTCCTAAAAGAAAATAAACATTTAACCAAAGCAGAAAAAATTCAATGGGAAAAATTTGCTCCTAATTGTCTTAGACCATACATCGTGACTCATACTTATGGATCATGTGCTTATCATTTATCTTCACTTGACGGTAAACCCGAACCTGAGCCCCTTAATACCTTACATCTTAGACCATTCTATTGTTGACTTTTAGTCCTTCCTCACTTTTTACCTCTTTACATGCTTGTCCCTTAAGCGCTATCCACTTCCTATGCCATCACCAATGATTAAAAAAGAATCATGTGCATACCCGTCACTTTTTATCTTCTCTTGAATATGTGTACCACAGCGCTGCACATAGCATGATTCTCATGGATACTTTTCATCTGTTTTTAGATGAGATCCCATGGTCATTTCACCCTGCTTTCTGAACAAGAATCCTATTCTTCACTTTAGTCATGTCCATGACTTAAAATCCCTCACATGGGATCCAACTCCTTAACTCAAACTTCTAATAAAAAGATGACTCCCTCAAAAGGACATCTTTCTCTCTACAATCCCTGCTACAAATAGACTGATCCTTCTAAGGACAAGTATGTAAAGCTCTTTTTAAAAAAACAAAACAAAAAACCTGAGAATCTAAAGCTTCCCGCATCAATCAACATCACAAAGACCTCTAGGAGTTAATTTCCTCATCCCATATAGACTTCCCGCATCGACCAGTCTATCTTAAATCCAAGTCAAATAAAAACTTGTTTGTCGTTGACTTGCCCATTGTGACCTTGGATCTATTAACAAAAGGCATGATACCTACTACCATGTAAAATACAAATTTTCACCCTCTCACCATTCACATTTTCATTTCCTACCGCCTCAAGGGACCCCTTGGAACCATGACATTTAGTGATCATATGACTACTTTTCACCCTTAGAACAATCAATCATGCAATTTCTTTAAGGTCATACGTTCATCAGCTCCTCCAATGTATGACCTACTCCTTATGATCCTAAGCAATCAAGTGAATTTCTTGCCTCTTCTTATCTTTTAACCTTCCTTATTATGCATTGATTACCTTATACAGGACTTGGTCATCGATGCTTACCTTTGGGTAATCTTCTTCTTCTACCACAATTGAAATCACCTATACCAATTTTACCACAACTCACTCATACCTAACAGACCTAAACTTAAATCATGCCTAAAACCTACCAACTCATTCTCATACCTCCTCATATTCTTCCCTAGCTTTTGGGAGAACTACATCAGCCAGAGGTCCCTTTTCGTTGGGACTATGTAGGCAGCACTCCGAGGGCACAGGGCCCTTGGAGGTTAGATTGGACACTCTCTAACCTAACCAATTCATCTTTCATTTTCCCCAATTACATTTTACCCTACTTAGTGTAGACACTAAAATTAGGTCACACTCCCCCTTCATCCCTTGACATATAAGCCCCCCTTTATTACATCTACCTAGCCATGACCCCCTTCACCCTACTAATATTAATTTAATTAAATTAATGCTTTATTCTCACTATATTTATTACTTAAATATATTATTTAAAAAATATTACACAAACAGTTCACTTAGACACCTCACCACGCTAACTCAACCTAAGACCTATTCTCAGGAAGTTACCATAGCTAACTAAGATTTACCAAAACCCTAAAAATTAATTCCTACACTCCCTCTAACCACATTCCTGCATGCTCACAAGAAGCTCCCAGTCTAATCTGTAAGATAATGACATGAGATCTAAGGAAATCAGGAGGATCTCCCTAAGTTTAGTAAAATTGGAAAATCCCACCTTGACTGACATTGGTTTCCCCTAACCGTCGCCAGTTAAGCTGGACTGCCGTCAGTTACCCCTTTTAACCCCAAAACAACCTTATTCTCAAGGTTGGAACTTAGAAGCAAGTTAGAAAAACATTGGGAGAAAGAGTGAACAAGCAAGAACAAAACATCAAAGAGATAACGTGTCTTCAGAGAGCCAATTCCAGCAAGAACTGACATCCAAGGAAAGAGATTGAGTATCCTCTCCTGCCCAGCCTTCCCAGCCACATCCTGATCTATCTAAGCAAAGAGGAGTGTGCATGTAGCCCATGCAAAAGATTTTCTTTAGTTGGTAATCATTTATATCCTTCGAACCCATCATCATCACCTCCATCCTTCACACATAGACTTTCAAGAATGAAATCCAAGTAAGTACAACATCATACTTTCCTGGTTATTTCATTTTATCATACCTTATTTATCTTGCTCCATGTTGACCATCTCCAACCTTTGTTACCTCAACAAACCCATCAAAACCTCACAAAAATCTATTCCAGTCACCCAATACCTCGTCCCAACCAACCAAATCCCTTGTGTAATCACAAAGGAGACCAAAACCCCGTTCTGTGATGTTTCTAGATTTCACAGTAACCGGCACCAGTTATACCTAACCATGGTCGGTCATCCCTAACCGATGTCAGTCTCTGTGTTTGTCTACATAGTATTAAAAATATACCTACCCACCTACTTTTACCTCACCCTCACTTACATGTGACCTACACGAGACCTTTATCAGACTTGCAGAACCCAGAACCAACCATTTGACCCATGGATTCTATTCTAGCTTAGCCTGTTAGACTAGATTTGGTTTCTTATTGTGTTTTTAAGTGAGATACCTAAATCATTTCAAAATAGCAATAGGATTTACCTTGTTTTCAGCATTAACTTGTTTAAAATAGTGGACTAACATCCATCTAGGAAGTATCATGCTTCCCTGATCTAGCTCATGTTAGGTAGTTCACTGCCCATATTGTTTAGTTCTTTCTGGTGGTCTTGTTTTCATTGCAAGTAGTTTCTCCTAGCCAAAAGTAATCTCTCACAGTCAGCTGTGGATTCAAAATTCATACATGTGCAAGAGCCCATCAATCGACATTTGAATAGGTATTCCTCCTATGCCCATTACCCTATCTGTTATGTCAACAATTCAAAGAAACAATCTAAGAATAAAAATGTGAAACATTTTTGGCACGCTCGGTGGGACCCATTCAGGGTTTGTTGCATTCATTAATTTCTCGGTGAAAATTTACATGTTTGTTTCCTTTCTAAAAGGTTCTTACATTTAAATTTCTCCCCTGGAATCATCTCTTCTTCTATTGTCTAAAAGTAATCGTACTTTGGTGCTTAAAACGAACACTTCTTCCCTTTCATTAGCATTGCATTAGTGAAATATCATACTTTCTCCTATTCCTCTTATTGTGACATCGAATTCCATATTTCGATTCAGGTTTAAAATTAACTTCATTTCATTATGCTTTCCTGCATTAGCTCACATTAAATGAGGGCAACCTATACCTTGGAAGTCATTACCAGCTAATGGTTGAAAAATGAATCATAGAAAAGAACTTCTACCCTTTTCTCTTTTTCTAAGTCTTACCAAACCACACAAAAATTCAAAATACATACATTATTAAACAACATCTTACTTAGAAGAAGTTATAGGTGATCACACAATCACAGCACAGTGGGTACCCAGCTTGTTGCTCTGTCGAGTCATACTTCAGAGTGAAGCCCACCCCCACCATAACATTCCTGAAACCTAACCCTTTAGAAACCTTTCTTTTTAGGAATCCTTCCTCACCAAGAAATTCTATTGTTCTTTTATTAAAAGTCAGTCCACACAAATAGCATAAGATGAAAAAACGTAATAAAAAAGGGCACTTTTAGGATCGTATTTTCTTAAAGTTTCTCCTTGGTTTACATTTTGAGGTGAAATATCACGTTCATCACTTTTTTTCATTCACCCTTGAACGCTCCTCATCATAGCTAGTGTATTATGGCTTCACGTGACTGTGCCTAGACCATATCACCATCATTCCCAGAATTTTGGGTCTGATTCCACATCAAATTCTAATTCATAACCACTTTTTCTCATCACTGTTTCAAACTCACACTAACCGTCATCGGTTACCTCTGACCGCCATCAGTTAAACTCAACCAATGTCAGTTCCAAGTCCTTTTGTTAACCTACTCAAAAGGACAGTTTCACTTCACTTTTTTCCACTTTCTACTCTCTATCACTGTCATTTTTCCCATTGACGTTTTACACACCCCTAGATTTGGTATACTTGTCAGATTTTACCTTCTACCTCACTGTTTACTCACTGATTTTCTATAGTGACCGACAGTGGTTACCATTGACCGACATTGGTTTTCCCTAACCAACATCGGTTAGCCTATTTCACATTCCACCCACCATTTTTTACTTCATCTTATTTTTCCCTGTTGTTCTCTGTACCATTTATAGAGAAGCAGCCTCGCCTGATCAGTACTATTTCACATGGTACTGACCCGAAGAAAAGTGAACACCCTTGTGTTCCATGCCATTTGTCAACCACTCCCACCTAGTCCTTCACCACCTTCTATTTTATCACCAGCCATTGATCTTATCCAGCCTACTAATATTGCTACTGGAGACAAGGAGTTTACATGAATCCTTGACCAAAACCCTACTACCTTGAAGTTTTACCTCTCCCATTCGTCCACTCGAGATGTCTCAGGTTAGTTTATATATGACATGCCCGTATCTATCCCCCCGATCCTCGCACCCACTTCTGCATTGGCTCCATCTGGTTCAGTGCTACCCGCTTCCACTTTACCCAAAGTCATTTGACAGTTAGGTCTTATACCCGCTATAACTGCTGTGTCTGTTACCTCTATATCACCCATTACATCCACCATACCTTCTATAACTACCCCAAACACGAAATCATCCACCCCTAATGTCTCATACATACCTATAGCTACATTCCCACCACCAGTGTTAGTGACCCCTACCCCATTTCATAACATAGTTCTTTCCATTCCACAATCATTACCCCCTATTGCTACTATGGTTACCACGACCCTTCCACCCCAATATACATACTACCAACAATCGCTTATTTCATCTATTATTCATTCTGATTATGTACCCCCTATTTCATTTCTTTCTTCTCTACCACCTTACATGGCATCCCCATACACTGGAATGCCACCCCCATTATATACCCAAAACCAACCTCTGAATGTTATATTAGGCATCCAATCATCACAACCCACCAATGACCTAATTAAATTGATGATGGATAAGATGCAGACACTGGAGGAATTGGTTTCCATCTCCCGCAACACTCTCACTTACAATGAGATTTGCAACGAGCCTAGTCACCCATCCATTCCAATCCATTCATACCATGTGCATTAGGAAATGCCTAAATTCAATGGCTTCAATAGTAAGGAAGACCCACAACAGCATTTGCACTCATTTAAAAATGGATGTTATCTGATTGCTCATGATGATGCCTTACGTTTGATAACTTTTCCCATGTCCCTCATTGGACCTGCATTAGACTTGTATAGAGAGTTACCCAAACACTCCATATTATCATTCAATCAGGTAGCCCAAGATTTTTTTGATCATTTCTCTATCAATATCGCCAAGAAAGTTACCATGAATGATCTATATTCCACACGTCAGTACGAGGATGAATCTATCATAGATTTTTTTTCTCGCTGGCATAGCCTGATCAATCAACTTACCTTTTAACTGCCACAAACTAAACTCATCGAGCTCTTTACCTGAGCTTGTGCTAGACATATCTCCCCAACCTTATAGGTCCAAACTTTTTGAACATTCGATGAGGCATTCACTATGGCATGAAAGTTAGATAATTGAGCCATCGAAGAGAAGAAAATCCAATTACGAAATAAGAATTTGGCATTTAAGTCGATAGAACCCTCTTCTTCTTCCAAACCGCCAACCAATTATTCAAAGGCTAAAGGTATCACTTATGCAGTGGTACTCAAAACCAGCCCAGCTCATCCTTCTAATCAGGCTACACTCTCATCTAATCTATCATCCGTTCAGGATTTTTGATTTAGACAAGAGAAGAGAAAATATATCCCAATTAGGGAACCTTACTCTTTCATTTTAGAAAGCTTATCAAAGCTTGTGCCATCACCCTTCCACCCATTAAACCACACACTGGTTTTTACCTTGTTCGTCCCATGCCCGCATGGTATAAGGAACAAGATTTCTGTAACTATCACCAAGTGAAGGGTCATAGTGATGGAAACTACATCAATTTTAAGAATATTGTCCAAGAAATGGTCGAGAAAGGTGAGTTGACTATGGATAATCCCAAAGTCGCCCCTAACCAAAATCCACAAATCTTTAAAAAACCATTTCCCAATCATGCCCCTTCATCCAATCAAACTGGTGAGACATCCACTCACGATACCCATACCCGTGAGGTTCATGCAATATTTAACGAGGTACATGTTGCATCTCAATTACCTCACATCCCTTCCATAGAGGAAATTCTAGCCTGAAATCCTCCTTCCAAATTGGAACCAACCGCCATTGTTCCTTCACCAATAGAAGAACACCCTTCATCTCCTACATCACCTCCAGAGGAGTCTTCTACTAACATTGAGACCATCTCACCCCTAGCTTCTCCACTTAGAGAGCATTTACCTACCATACCTCCTCAACCCACAGAGGAGCACCCATTACCTCCTCTACCCATAGAGGAGCACCTATTATCTTCTCCCCTCGCAAAGGAGCACCTATTACCTCCTCCTCCCATAGAGGAGCACCTATCCATTTCTCCACTTATTAAGGAACTCCCATCATCTCTTCCACCCATCATAGATCCGATGGAGATATCTTTGCCTCTTGGTGAGCATTCTCCATCAGCTACCCAACATCCAACATACCTACTTTCAGCTCTCTTACCACATAAGCTGAATCCAACCGATTCCCCATCTCTAAGATGCATTTTATGGGAATTCCCATTAGTTCTTCACCAACCCCACCCACAAACGTGTCATTCTCACATTTGGCGGATCACTTCGATTATGTGGATAGGGATTTATTATGGGCGTGCCTCTTACTCCCTGTCTCAACACAAATGTAGAGATCCCTCGATGATACCTCCACTATCTATGCAAGCACATTTCCACCCATCAAACCACATACAACCACTACTATCGCAACCCCTTCCACGATATCTGTTAACACTTACACAACACCCTTACCCATAACTCAACCTATGCCTAAACCCAAACCCGTACCCACAATATTTACCTCCACTAAACCTATTACCACTTTAGGGGTCACCTCGACCACCAGCCTTACTCATCCACCTATTAAACTGGATTTAGTTACATCCTCCAACATTAAAACCACACCTACTATGATACCCAAACTAAAGAAAAAAACTCATCAACCTCATATCCCTACCACACCAATCACACCCGCACTTGTCCCATCTACCTTAAGACCTCATCTACCCAACATGGTCAAGCACCCCTCACCCATTCATAACCCAATAACATAACAACCCATTCCTTCCTCACAAATCTCTAACCTACCCAGACACAGAACATGACTCATACCTGCACCTACAGTCTCTTTACCACCAATACCTCTGATACCTTGAGTCGTTGTTTCACTACCTACTACACTTTAGTCATTGTCCCTCACACCCCAAGCACGACATACATCATCTACCTTCATAGCACCCTCGTTATCCCCATGGGTAACTCACCCTCTTCCTTCATCAAATTTCCCTTCTAGACCTCGTACACCCACATCACCTTTACCCAACAAGATGCAACCCAAAAACAAAACCCCATTACCTCACAAGGTAGTCAAAACAAAACCACACCCCTACCCGTCCATCTACTATAACTCTACCCAAATGAACCTGACAGATACCTCAAACCACACTGGTGCCTAAATCCATAGCTCGACCCCTTCCTACAATTCCAAAAACAATTCCTCGACAACCAACCACACCTACACCCAAACCCACATTCACTTCCCATTGTGATCCACTAGCAGGGTCTTATGCCAAAATTTTAACGAACCTCCGCGAGACTTCTATTATCACATTACCGCCACTCCAACCTTACAATCCCCTCAAACACAAGCTAAAAGGGTTTGATGAAACTATAATTTATGCATATCATCATGTGCAAGGGCATGATTTGGAGAACTGCAAGGCCTTGAAAACCATCCTTATCCAATTGTGTCCACTGGAAACCAACTTTGACTACAACGACCTTCTTGATGAGGACCCTGCTTCACCTACACTCATTCCCACACTACCCACTCAACAATCATAACCTCCACCCTCACAACTCCTAGAACCACACACAAAATTTGAAATTAACATGGTTCGCATCAGAGAACTTACCATGCCACCACCCAAATGTCACTCCGCCCAAATGACCTCACTGGGTTTTTCATCTCCAGTAGGTTTTTACCCTTCATGTCGTTATACCACTTACCCTACACCCTCTCCATTTGACAATTTCCCTCAAATCAACATGGTACACATCACTACATGTGTGCATAAGGGTAAAGAAAAGGTAGCTGACACACCAACCAATCCTATACCCAACATACCATCTGCACCCATACCTAAGATAACTATCTGCAGCCCCACATACCCCATTTCTAATGGCATCACACATCACACCATGCTCAAAAAATTACACCAATCTCCACTCAAAATATCCTTATATGACCTCTTCCAAACCTCAGAATCCCATTGTCAAGCCCTCATGGAGGTTCTTCAATCTATTGAGGTTTTACCAAATGACCCTACACTCGTAGCCTCCATTATCACACCCCATCATGTAGCCTCTCTCACCAAATTAGCACCTTCATCCCCACCTCACCTTGTTCACCAATTGGCCTCCCTCATCTTCCCAGAGACAAAGATTGTGCCATACCAAAATGATGACCTGGACCAAGACCTCTTCATGTTTGTACACATTGATGACATACGGGTGTGTCGTATGATGATTGATGGAGGTGGTAGCATTAACATAATTTCATCCCATGCATTTTCTCAAATATGCATACCTTATAATTACATGCATAAACATCCAATCATGTTACGTTCATTCAATGATGCTATCACCTCCACACTAGGCACTCTCATCCTTCACATTTGTGTGGGCCCCCACACTATTCCAGAATTGTTTTATGTTTTGGAGGGGGAATTCCAATATAACTTGTTGCTTAGTAGACCCTGGATCCATGTCATGGGTTGTGTTCCCTCCACTTTGCATCATTGTGTAAAGTTTGAACATGAAGGACACACTTATACCATTCCAGCTGACCCATCACCTTTCAAAACATGCAACATGCTTTACTGACCCAATGATGTACTCATACCGATTGAGCCATCTACTTCCGCAACCAATACCACTTCACCTACACCTACACCCACACCCACACCTACCAGTATAGACACTGATTTTACCGCACATACCTCCTCCACACCTACTGCTGCTATAACCTCCACGACTGACCCATTAACTTCCTAATCCGTCAACACCACCTCTACATCGATCTCTGACACATCATCCATACCAGCTACCCACATACCAACCACTGATCCCTTGGAAGGTGTTTTTCAATGCCTCACTCTAGGGGAGTACCGCCTATATAGCATTAACACATTCCTTACTGTGCGTAAGTATGGAAGCCTTCACCAACACCCTCTCTATGATCACCATATAAGAGAATGCCTCCTTTATGGTCCTCCTCATCTTCGTACTAATCTCACTTATGGGGGATGTGATACTACCACCTACACACCTGAACCACCATCATAACCCCACCCATTTTCCACTGACTTCCAATCACTTACCAATCACAATTTTTCCCACACCTTCCTACACCATTGTGCGTGGAAGGGTTTTAGTTTTGGCTTTTACTAGCAAGGATGCCATACCGTTATTCCATGTACCACCCACAAACATAATGACCGGAGTGGTATTGGTTTCCCGGTACCTCCTACCAAATAGGCCCTCCTTAAACACATTGAGGACCTAGCCCTTCTCCACCTTTACCTACATCACCACCCTCACCAACGGAGTCGATGGATCCTGAATCTATCACTCCAACATTTTTTTTCATAAACACCATTTCCTTGGGGCCTTTGACTTATCAATGTGAAGGTGAGGCCCCTTCCACTCTCCCATTCTTGTATCCTGAGAGGATCGACGATGACACACCAACCATTAACGTCATTCAATGTCAGAATGATGAATCCATACTCACCTACCTTGGTGTAGAAGACTCATATATTCATCAGTCGTTACCCTTTGAGAAGCAAACCATGTTCAATGAATTGACTATTGAGATCAACATTCATACTTAGGATGACCCGCACAACCTAAAGATTAGATAATGTTTAGATGTTGAATAGGAAGCCATCACTTCCTTTCTCTGAGATCATAACCATGATTTCACTTGGTCTTACGTAGACATGCCCGATATTGACCCCACCATAATGGTCCACAATATTGTAACCGTTCCCGATGCTAAACATATCAAACAAAAGCTAAGGAAAATGCACCCTCACATTTATTTTCTCATCAAAGAAGAACTTTAGTGTCTTCTTTCCATTTCCTTCATCTTACCCATTGATTATCCTCATTGGATTTCTAACATTTTCCTTGTTACTAAAGCAACAGGGGGACTCCGCATTTGCATGGATTTCTATGACCTCAACCTCGCTTGCCTGAAAGATAACTTTCCCTTGCCTGGTATTAATCAACTGGTGGACCTTACCATAGGTCATGAGATGCTCTCACTCATGGATGATTTCTTGGGTTATAACCAAATTTTTCTTTCCCCAAAAGATCAACACAAGACCACATTCATTACCCCTTGGGGAACCTTTTGTTATCGAGTCATGCGTTTTGGCCTTAAAAATGCTACTGCTACATATTAGCATGTTATAACTTACATCTTCCATGATATCATGCATCACATATTCGAATATTACGTGGATGATCTCTTGGCTAAATCTAAACACCGTGCCGAGCACCTTGCTGTCCTCGAAACCATCTTTGATCACCTCATTAAATATTTCATCCACCTTCAACCTAAGAAGTGTGTATTCACGGTTCTCTCAAGAAAAATCCTAGGATTTATTATTTCCCTCCATGGTATAGAAGTTGACCCTACTAAATTCAAGGCCATTCTGGAAATTCCTCTACCCACAAACCTCAAACAACTCCGTAGTCTGCAAGGTAAATTGTAATCCATTCACCATTTCATTTCACAATTATCGGATCAGTGTCCACCACTTCATCATTTTCTTAGGAAGGATGTATTCTTTAAATGGGATGATGACTGTCACAACGCTTTTGAGGCCCTAAAACAATACCTTCTCTAACCACCCGTACTCATTTCACTAAAATATGATCAACCTTTTTACCTATACATATTAGCTACCAATCATTCCTTGGGAGCCATGCTCGCTCATCGTGATGAACAACATAGGGAGCAGGTGGTTTATTACATAAGACGTACTCTTTTAGAATATGAAACCTGATACAACCACCCACAAAATATTTATTTATCCTTTTTTTTTTTTGCTACCAAACTCCGCCATTACCTACTCAACCAAAAAACCTATGTTGTGACCCACACCGACCCTTTACACTTCATGTACACCAAACCTTATCAAAATCATCACACCACGTGATGGTTTATGCTTTTAGCTGATCTTGACCTTGAATTCATTCACCAAAATTCCATTAACAGCCAAGCTATCACTAACCAACTATATGATGCACCTATTACAGGGGACCAACCTTCTAATTTTGACTTTCCCGATGAATCCATTGCTACCCTTTCCCTGGATGAACCCCCATAACAAATGAAAATGTTCTTCGACGGTTCCAAGTGTCAGCATGGGGGTGGAGCTGGTGTTATCCTCATCCCTTTGGATGGAAAACCCATGCCTTTTTTATTTCAAACTAGACTTTAAATGCACCAACAATATTGTTTAGTACGAAGCACTCGTACTAGGTCTCCAAACCGCCTACGCCCTCAATGTCAAATCAATCCACATCATTAGTGATTCACAATTGGTCATAAACCAAGTCAATGGTATGTACCAATGTCGTAATGAGATACTTAAAAAGTATAAACATCATGTAGACATACTTTTGACCACCTTTGATTGTTACACCCTTCAAACAATCCCATGGTCGACCAACAAATTTGCAGACACCATGGCCTATTTAGCTTCCCAAATACTTTCTTCCCCTACCAATTCCAAAATATTTGTCATTGTCCAATGCCTCTATTCACCTTATTATTTACCTCACGATGTTTACTCAATCAGAACTGATACCCCTAACCCAAGTGACCTTTGGTATAAAAAATGCTCCAACTACCTTTCCCTCTCCATCTTACCTCCTGATCTCACCCGTAACGAACAATACACCTTGATTAAGAAGGTCTCCAATTTTTTATCCTGAGGGGAATCCTCTATAAGCTCAGATTTGATGGTATTCTCTTACGATGCTTCACAAGTTCTAAAATTCCTTATACTATCAAGGAGGTTCATGATGGCATATGTGGAGGTAACTTTAGTGGCATTGCTATTGCTAAGCATATTCTTCGCCTAGGCTATTACTGGCCGACCCTTAACCATGATTGTTACGACTATTTCAAATGCTGCGTGAAATTTCAACAACATTCCAACGTTCATCATACACCCAGTCATGCCTTACAAGTCACTCATGACCTTTGGCCCTTCTCTCAACGAGGTTTGGATCTTGTCGGAGAAATCAATCCTCATTCTTCCCAATGCCATAAATGATTCATAACTGCTACCGAATACTAAACAAAATGGGTAGAAGCCATACTAATCATCTCCAAAAAAGCCAAGAAAGCCAAGAAAATATGTGAGTTCATTAACCATCACATCATTTGTCGCTTTGGTGTGCCTCATCGCCTCATCACTGACAATGGAAAACAATTCAAAAACAAAACATTGTAAAAAGTTTGCAACGCCTTCAACATTCAACATAGTTTCTCCTCACCTTATTACCCATAAACCAATGGCCAAGCCAAATCCACTAAGAAAACCCTCAATAAAATTCTCATAAAAGTGGTTGATGATACTATGAAGGATTGGCATACGCACATTCCTTTTGCTCTATGGTCATACCGTACTAATATTCGCACTGCCACTGCGGCTACACCCTTTTCAATAGTCTACGGTACCGAGGCTGTTCTAACTCTTGAAGTTTAGATCCCATCACTTCACATTTCTCTCCATGACATGCTTACTAATGATGACTTTCGTCAGGACCACTTATCACAACTATAGTTATTAGACGAATGTCGTCTTAACGCTCTAGATCACCTTCAAGTTTATCAACAATATATCAAACGTGCTTATGAAAAATGTGTTCATAAACGAACCGTCCAAGTCGGTGACCTTGTTTTGAAAGAAAATCAACATGTAACCAAAGTAGAAAAGAGTAAACGGGGAAAAAATTCTCCTAATTGGCTTGGACCATACATCGTAACTCAAACCTATGGATCGGGTGCTTGAGGGTAAACCCAAACCTGAGCCCCTTAATGCATTACAACTTCAACCATTCTATTTTTGACTCGTTGTCCTACCTCACCCTATGTATCTTTACAGGCTCGTCCCTTGAGCGCTATCCACTCCATCCATCTCCCTAACGATTAAACAAGAATCATGTGATTACCCATCACCTTTTTTCCTTATCTTAAATATGTGCACCACGGCTCTGCACATGACATGATTCTCATGGATACTTTTCATCTTATTTTAGATGATATCCCATGGTCATTCACCCTTTCCTTCAAAACAAGAACCAAATTCTTCATTATAGTCTCGTCCATGACTTAAAAACAAAATAAAATAAAAATGATGAATCCCTTAGAAGGAAATCTTCCAAAATAAGGGGTCAACTGCTTGAGTAAAACTTCCAATATAAAAGATGAATCCCTCAAAAATACATCTTCCATCTTCCATTATCGTTATAAGTTGATTGCTCCCTCAAAGGATAGCTATAAAAAGCTCACAACTCTCTACATAGTCTTTCCAAAAAGAGGACTATTTTCTAAAAAATCAAAATTCAGAAGTTTCCCACATCGATCAGCTTCGCGAAGAACTCAAGGAGACATATATTCCTCTCGTATAGACTTCCCACATCGATCAGTCTATCTACAAAGTCAAAAGGAAAAGAAAAAGAAAAATAAGTTTTTTTCATCATGGACTTGCCTATTGTGATCTTGGCTCTATTATCCAAGGCATTCTACTTCCCACTTTATGATCCAATTACCTGCACCTCCTTACCCATTGTCTTTTCACTTGATACCTCAAGGGACCTGCTAAACCTATGAAATTTGGTGATCATGTGACTATTCGTCACTCTTAGAATTATCAATCATGTAATGTCTGTAGGGTCTTACATTAATTAGCCTATTTATAGATGTGTTTCATACATTTTTATCCTTTGGGCTCGCCGGCCACCTACACTCTCAGCACTCTACGTGTGAGACTGTGTCTACTCACTTGAGACTGTCTGTGGTGGTCTCATCACACCATCCACTAATATATGTAGCTCAGGCTCCTCATCCTCTGTATGTGCTTGAGGCTCTCACATCTCTACCTGTATCTACATCTCTGGCCTCTCGGCTTGTACCTGTGACCCCTACCTCCCAACTGTCCCTACCTAACCCTGCCTCTGTACCACCCACCACTACCTGTATCCATCTGTCACCCCTGCATCATTTGTGTGATGGTCCACGGGCTCCTCCTCCTCCCCTGTCGACTCTTTCGGATGGGGTGGAGACAAAGTTCTATCTACCTCCTCTCTCATATACTGTGGGAAGGGCAGGGGCACATCCTACACTAAACCAAATTGTCTCCTCACACAGTCGAGAGGTATCATCTCATGCTCCCCGGCATGGCGTCCCTCTATCCATCTCTATAATTGTAGTCCCTCCAACTCTATATACATCCCTTTATAGGAGCGATAGGTCACATAGGGTCTCCAGACTATATCCACACTAGACACGCTCTCCAGTATCTGTCTATAATAAGCTACGTCATATGTCACCTGGGCTCTCTTTACACTTCCCTCTAGCACCCATCACCTATAACCAACTCAGATGAATCCCCGCTCAAATGTATCTAGCTAGGGTAGGCCTATTGGTCACACACACACACAATATGCTCATAGGCCCAACAGTGCAGAAGGAAAATGTAACACAGATTGAATCTCTGCAACCTCCCGTAGGCCCATAAATCTCTATATAACTGCACCAAGAAAGCCGACGCCCATGCAAAACTGGTATGATCAATCATCATGTCCAGAAGGACACCCATCAGCAACCATGGGAATCTCCCACCCTCTGAATCTAGAATGCAAAACATCCGATCGCCTCTATCATCAACACTATTAACCTCATCTCCTCATGATGGGCAACATAAACCTCTCAGTAACTCAGGTTGGCGCTATGGTAGTGCAAACCACCTGCTCTCTCTCCATACACCTTGCTACGACCTCTGATGTCACTGAGTAAACCTGGGCTCCACTAATCAGTAGCCTCAATATCCTATACATATATCCTTTAGAGTGATGGTCATCTCCCTTATTGGCAAGTGGAAGGTGTTGGTCACAAAATCCCATCTCTCGATGAGTACGACCATCAGACTCTACTCTCTCACAACCCACCCATAACGGTGGTTCCCAATGAGGACAAAATCATCAAAGGGACTCCACTCCTCAAAATTCACCTGCTCATGCAGCTCTAGCAATATAAGCGGCTCCGGGTCCCTCATCTACAGCTCATCTCGGGCCTACATCCAACCAACACTATGTATTAATACACTTTCCCAACTTACCCTGTGTTCACCCCAAAACCACCTATTCTTCCCAAAACCCCTCTACCCTAATCCTTACCCAGCCCACCAATAGCTTTACATATCTTACCCTACCCATTGACCATCCATTTCCACTACCTAACCCACTTTTTGCCTATTTCTGGCCCCATTTCCTTATTTTCACACTGACTCTGGCTACCCATAACTATCACTGGTATCCTTTTACTACCATTGGTCACTTTTGTCATGACCGATGCCACTTTTAAATTACCAACATCGGTGGACAGTGACCAACGCCTGTCACTATGGTGCCGAATGCGGCCGAAACCCTCAACCAATTTTTTTAATTTTTGACCAAATCAACCTAACTACCCAACCAAACCTACTTAAAGCTTCCCTACTTCCCTTCCCACTTCTATTGACCTACATTCCAACCTCCCCCAATGAAATTATATCCAATTTACCTCCCAATAAAAAATTCAAAACCTTCCCACACGTTTTTATTACAACCCATATTTTAACGTACTTAATCAATCAAATCATTAAGTTATGGTGTGGAGCTTACCTCATCCCTCTGCCAATGCCATGGTAGTATATCTGGCCACTATATAGGTGGACCACCCAACCCCTCTCCTACCTCTACCATTGAGAAAAGAACAACCAATCCTCAGCCACACGAATTATGCCACCTGATCTCGCGGCCCCACCTCTCACTCAACCACTCTTGCCTATGTGGCTCACCAACCAAGCTCTCTGATATACTCTTTTGTCCTCTTCCTCTTTTCTCTCTTCTTGTCCTTTTATCCTTTTTCACAATGCACAAATGAATTTTAAAACGTGGATTTTCTACATTTTATACCCTACCCGACTTAACCGACGTTGGTTAACCCTTGACCGATGTCGGTCTTCTACCTTAGACTACCGTCATCAGTTTCCCTGCACCATCATCGGTTCATACCGACTGATGTCGGTTACCCTACGTACTCATTGCCCTCACATTTACCTAATTTTCCTTACCTCCCCTTTCTTTTTCCTCCCCTACACCTACCGAGATGACTTCTAGCCCTTCACCTTCTTCAACCTCCTCGCGTCCATTATTGACGCCTCATTATTTTACCCCTACCTCGGCCTTACCCATGTTGTGACCTAGATATTTGGACCTGGACCATTTCTAGTGACCTTTCGACATCATGTGTTTGATATACCTTGCAGCACTGTTACCTATATTGATTGACCTAATGACCTTACCTAGCCTATTGCTCGTGACCGTTTATCCTGACCCAACCTTTGGTGTACTAGAACATACCTAAAAATTCCTACACCTAACCTATGTTGTGTTTCTTGACCATATCCTATACCTTGGATACTAGATTCACTTCAACCTTGTATGGATACACTTATCAACCTTAGATGATGTAGAGTTTACCTGCTCTTCAACCCAGTAGCGTGCTGCAGTTTATACGTGTGCGTGTGTTTGACTATTGCTACCTTTGACCCTGACCCATTACCTAGATCACCTGAGTAGACCTTTCACCCTCTTCCTCTACACCTACTTACCTTTTCCTCAAATTAAACTTTTATCAAACCACTCACTGCTTCAACCTGCTACCTCGTCAGTTCCTAGTTTGAGGGGGATCACCTTCACCCTCACATGGGGCAACCACATCTTATTTTTGTTAGCATCGCTTACCAAAACAAGATAGGAAACAAAAAGGGGAAAAATGTAGACACTAAAATTAGGTCACACTCCCCCTTCATCCCTCGACATATAAGCCCCCCTTTATAACATCTACCTAGCCATGACCCCCTTCATCCTACTAATATTAATTTAATAATTTTAATTAAATTAATACTTTATCCTCACTATATTTATTATTTAAATATCTTATTTAAATAATATCTACACAAATAGTTCACTTAGACACCTCACCAAGCTAACTCGACCTAAGACCTATTCTTAGCAAGTTACCATAACTATCTAAGACTTACTCAAACCCTAAAAATCAATACCTACACTCCCTCTAACAACACTCCTACATGCTCACAAGAAGCTCCCAGTCTAATCCACGAGATAATGACGTGAGATCCGAGGAAACCAAGAGGATCTCCAAAAGTTTAGTAAACCTAGAAAATCCCTCCTTGACCGACATTGGTTTCCCCTAACCATCGCCGGTTTAGCCGGACTACCATTGGCTACCCCTTTTAACCCCAAAAGAACCTTATTCTCAAGATGGGAACTTAGAAGAAAGTTGGAAAAACATTGGGAGAAAGAGTGAACAAGAAAGAAAAAAATATCGAAGAGATAACGCATCTTAGGAGAGCCAATTCTAGCAAGAACTGACATCCAAGGAAGGAGATTGAGTATCTTTTCCTGCCCAGCCTTCCCAGCCACATCCTGATCTATCCAAGCAAAGAGGAGTATCCATGCAGCCCATGCAGAAGATTTTCTTCATTTGGTAATCACTTGTATCCTTCAAACCCATCATTAACACCTCCATCCTTCACACATAGACTTTTAGGAACGAAATCCAAGTAAGTACAACATCATACTTTCCTAGTTATTTCATTTTATCATTATTTTATCATCCCTTGTTTATCTTTCTCCCTATTGACCATCTCCAACCTTTGTTACCTCCACAGACCCATAAAAACCTCGAAAAAATATATTCCATTCACCCAATACCTCATCCCGACCAACCAAATCCTTTTTGTAATCACAAAGGAGACCAAAACCCCATTTTGTGATGTTAACAGAGTTCATAGTAACCGGTACCATTTATATCTAACCGACGCCAGTCTCTGTGTTTGTCTACATAGTCTTAGATAGAGACCTACCCACCTAATTTTACCTCACCCTCACTTACATGTGACCTACTTGAGACCTTTATCAGACCTGCAGAACCCAGAACCAACCATTTGACCCATGGATTTTATACTAGCTTAGCTTGTTAGATTAGATCTGTTTTCTTATTGTGTTTTTAATTAAGATACCTAAATCATTTCAAAATAATAATAGGATTTACCTTGTTTTTAGCATTAACTTGTTTAAAACAATGGACTGACAGCCATCTAGGAAGTATCATGCTTCCCAGGTCTAGCTCACGTTAGGTAGTTCACTGCCCATATTGTTTAATTCTTTCTGGTGGTCTTGCTTTCATTATAGCTAGTTCCTCCTAGCCAAAAGGAAGCTCTCACGGTCAGCTGTGGATTCAGAAGTCATACACGTGCAACAACCTATCAACCAAAATTTGAACATGTATTCCTCCTACACCCGTTACCCTATTTGTTTCATCAACAATTCAAAGAAACAATCTAAGAAAAAAAAGGTGAAATACTTAGTTTTTTTATATATAAAAAATTGGAAATTAAACCAAACAAACAACAAATTGCTTCACATTTTTATCATCAACAAAACATAAATTTGTTATGACTACGATTTCTTTACCATCATCATGCATGTATTATAAAACATCTTAAACATGACCCATATCATCATTCATTGCACAAATTAATGAATTAAAACCTCAACCAATTTAAACTCCACCAGGCCTAAAACCTGACTCAATATGTGCCTAGACCACAACATAACTCGATCCATGCCTAGACCAAAACCTGACTCAATCCATGCCTAGACCAAAACCTAACTCAATCCATGCCTAGACCAAAACCTAACTCAACCATGCCTAAAACCTAACTCAATCCATTCCTAGACCAAAACCTAACTCAATACATGCCTAAAACCTAACTCAATCCATGCCTAGACCTAAACCTAACTCAATCCATGCCTAACACACCTATCATGAATCCATCTATGCATAATAATAAAATTTTATCAACACAAACACATAATGCCCATAATCATCATCATCTCTATAAATAGAATACCCATATCCATAAATATCCAATGTCTTCAGCACGTAGGCCGGTGTATATAATCCAGTCTCTCAAAACTCTCGTACAGCCTCACCATCTTCGGCATGCAGGCTGGTATATGCTCAAAAATATACAAAACTCTCATACATCCTCACCATCTTTGGCACGTAGACTGGTATATATATCAAAAAATGACTAAAATACATCAAAATATAGGGATGGGCATCAGGCCTCATCCTGCCGGACATCCTCCATGTCAGTCTCTCCTGTCTCCTCCTCGGCTCCTGTCTGATGGCCTGATATCATCTCACCACCCAGCATAGGTCGTGGTTGGCCCCCTACTGGTACATCACCTAGAGCTAGCCTCTATGAGCTAGTGGCCTCACCCTGATCATGTCTCGGGGATCGATGGCCCCTGTGCTCTCTACACTGTGAGTCCGGGATCTAGTCCTCTCACTCGAGGCCTATTGTGCCCTGTACTCTCCATAGGATAGAAAATCTATCCCAGCCACCATCAACTAATCCTGGTAGTATCTGGCCTCACCTAGGGCATCCCATAACCTAGATATGGGTACAGTCTGTGGTGGCCCCATAGGCCTCGGCCCCTATACCTATCCTACAGGACCCTGTCCTGCCCCTGCCTATGAACTAGGACCCGGTCCCGGTGCCTATGGAGGTGTCATCAGCCTCACACCCTGTGCCTGTACCTATACCTATAATGCTTGAATCTACACCTATGTAGTGGCTAGCTGCCCCTGCAACCCTATAACCTGTGCCTGTAGGGTGGCCACCTGACCATCATCACCATCTCCATCTCCACCCTGGGCCATCTAGGCCTGAAGACTGGCCACCTGTGCATGTAACTTGGCCACCTCCACCTCTGAACTGGCTAACTACCCCTGCACCATCCCCAACTGGGTAATCAGGGTCACCACCTACCCCTGTAAGGCATCTCTCTACACCATGATGGTGGCTAAATCTGGTTGTCCCAGTCTAGGTGGTACTGCTCATAAATGAGCCACCCACCACTGTCTATATCTATCTGTCACTCTCGGCATCATCGATCCACCAGTCTATCACTTGCTCCTTCTGCCTTGTCGACACTATTGGCTGTGGTAGAGGCAATGGCCTCTCCATGTTGTCTCTCCTGTACTGCGGGAAGGGTGGAGGTATATCCTATCGCAGCCCAAACTATCATCTGACCCTGTCAATGGGGATCATCTCATGCTCTCCTACATGGTGCCCCTCTATCCATCTGAGTAGCTAAAGGCCAGCTAACTCCTCAACCATCTGTCTGTATGAGGGATAACCCACATATGGTCTCCATATAATATCTACCCTAGAAAATCCCTCCAATAGCCACCGGTAATACGCTACATCATGTGTAGCCCTGTCTGATCATCACTCTCCAATAATAGGCACCCATCACTTGTACCCCACCTACACAAAACTCGGCTCAAAAGCATCTTCCCAGGGCATACCCACTAGACGCACACAGACAATGTGCTCATAGGCCTAGCAGTGTAGAATGAAAGTGCAACACAAATTGAACCTACAGAGCCACCCATATGCCCATAGCTCTCTATATAGTTGTACTAGGAATGTTGGTGCCTAAGAAAATCAGGTCCTCTCCATCATCATGTCATGTAATACACCCATCAGGGATCATGGGAATCTCCCACCCTCTACATCCGGAAGTGCAAAGCAACAGACTACCTCCATCAGTAATACTACTAGCCTCGTCTCCTCTGGATGGGCTAGGTACATCTCTCCATAGCTAAGGCTGGCACTATGGAATGTCAGCTCCACCATCCCCTCCCCAAACAATGTCAGCATCAACTCCTCAGACACCTCTGAGGAGATCGAATATACCTGCGTCCCCAATATGGGTAATCACAGGATCCTGAACACGTCCTCCAAGGTGACTGTCATCTCACCCATCGGTAGGTGGAACGTGTTAGTCGCAACATCCCATCTATTGATGAGGGAGACCATTAGACTTGGCTACTAGACTGCATGCCGGTAGCATCAGACCCCACTCAGGCCCACCTCCTCTACATGCCACAACTCCTCAGGTGTCACCGCATCGTAAACTATCACGAGCAGGGGTGGCACCCTGTCTCGCATCCTAAGCTGATCTCTCACCTGCATCCAACAAATCAATCACATTATTAAAACAAGACCATATCTACATTCACCCATACCCATACCCATTACCCTACCTCTTTTACTTCGCTACTCACCCATTTATCCCCTGGCCTACCCTCCACCCCAAACCAACCATCACCAACCAACCCCAACCCAACCCTAACTGAACTACTTACCTACCCTACACTACCCAACCCAATATCACCTTACCTATTTACACACACCCGATCCCTCACTTACTTCCATTTTTGACCCACTCCCTGACCTTACCTATTTTCCTACACATCTATACTTTTTTCCCTAACAACTCCACCCTTACCTATTTTTACCCCTTACCTATATTATGATTTTCACCTAAACCACTTTCCTCACCTCTATCTACCTCACCCACCCAACCTTGGGCACCTTTTGGCCCCCTTTTTCTCCAAATCCATCCGGTACCGGTTACCCTAACCGACCCCATAGTCTCCCTTCAACCGACATTGGTCACCTGCTTTGTGACCAATACTGGCACACTAGCACTGATGTCAGCTACCCTCCAACTGACACCGGTCATTGTCACGTCAAAAACCTGCGACGCCCAACCCCAATTTTTCCTTTAAATTCCCTTTTCCTCCATTCTACCTACCCAATCCTACCCAAATCCCTCCTACACCCTTCCCTACCCCTTCTTCACCTAATCCCCTCCCTCCCCACTCCTATTTTACTAGATTTCCCTCCCATAATTCAAAATTTCTTTTCCCCCCAAAAACAAAAAACCATTTTTACCCACCTAACCTTTAAATTCAATCCAACAATAAAACACAAGTGGGATTGAATCCTACCTCATCGTGCTACCATCTACATGGTGGCACCTCTGGCTGCTGCACTTGGTGGTCCCCCCGATCCCTCTCCTACCTCTTCCATCACCAAATGCCCGCTCACTCTCTAATCACTTAATCCAATCAAATCAATCCAACCTAGCCCATGGATCCACCTATCAACCAACTCTCACCAGCCACGTGGCTTGCCAACTCAATCCTCAACTCACTCTTTCACTTTCCACCTTTTTCTCTATCTCTCTCTCTCTATCGTCATTTTCCCAATTCGCTAAAAGACAAATGATTTGAAAAAATGTGAAATTTTTCTTTTTATAACCTACCCCACTTGACTGGTGATGGTTTCACCTTAACTGACATCGGTCATATGCCCTAGCTTACCATGGTCGGTCCACCTTGACCGGCATCAATTTTTTTTAACCGTCATTAGTTTAGCTGCTTAGTCTTTTTTCTACCCCTTACCCCCAATTTTTGACCTTGAATCCCTTTTTACCTCACCCACACCTCACTTGGACACTTCATTTGATCTTCTTGACCTTATCATTTACCCCCTCCACCTCATCCTCATTCAGGGGACTCATTATTTTTCCCATACCTCAGCCCTACCCATGCTGTGACCTAGATACTTGGACCTGGAGCATCACTCATGACCTGTGACCTCATGTGCTAGCTATACCTTGCAGCACTGTTACCTGTGTTGATGAACATAATGACCTTACCTTGCCTCCTGTAGTGACCGTTTGTCCTAACCCTACCCTTGGTGTACCAGAACATACCTAAACATTCCTGCACCTGACCTATGTCATGTTTCCTAACCATATCCTATACCTTGGATACCAAAATCACTTCAACCTTGTTTGGATAAACCTATCGACCTTAGACAATGTAGAGTTTGCCTACTCTTCAACCTGGTACTGTGCTGCAGTTTATACATGTGCGCAATTTGACTGTTACTACCTTTGACCCTGACCCATTACCTGGATTACCCGAGTGGACCTTTTTCCCTTTTTACCCATTACCCCACTTCTTCTTCATCACATTCACCTTTTATCAAACCACTTACCGATTCCACCTGCTACCTCATCAGTTCCTGGTTTGAGGGGGATCACCTTCACCCACACATGGGGCAACCACATCTTATTTTTGTCAGCGTCGCTTACCAATACAAGCTACGCAACAAAAAGGGGCAAAATGTAGACACTAAAATTAGGTCACACTCCCCTTGGTCCCTCATCAAATAAACACCTTGAACACATTTACCTAACCATGGCCCCTTTCATCCCACTCTAATATTAATTTAATTAAATTAATTCATTATCTCACCATATTTATTATTTAAATATCCTAATTGGGATAATGCCCACATATCCACCTCACCTAGACACCTCATCTAGCCACCTCACCCTAAGACCTATTCTTAGTAAGTTGCCATAACTAACTAAGACCTACCCAAACCCTAAAAATCAATGCCCACATTCCCTCTAACCACATTCCCACATGCTAGAAGGAATCTTCCATTCTAATCCATGGAGCAAACGAACGAGATCCCAGAAAATCAAGGGGATCTGCCTAGTTTAGTAAACCTAGGAAATCCCGCTCTAACCGACGCCGGTTACCCTAAACCACCGCCGGTTAAGCCAGAACCACCGTCGGTTACCATTTAACCCCCAAAACAACCTTATTTTGAGGTTGGCACAATTCTGAGAGATAATCACATCTTTTGAGAACAAGTGACGAAACTAGAGCTACATGCAAGTAGAACCAACATTAGTACACACATTAGAGCATCCATAGCCAGCACCGGAAGCAATCACACAACCATTTTTCCTTCACGGGAGCATCCGGGGAGGTGTCAGCACCACACCAAGTTCCTTCCATTTGATCACCCACCATTGTCAACCAGACATCAAGCTCATACAAGCAGTAAGTTTTTGTTAACCAACATTGGTTCATTAGCATTTTAGTAGATCTTTTTACTTCTGTTGTTAGTTTCTTCTCCCATTCCCATTCCCCACCATTTTACCTCCATGAAAACTTGACCATCCCTTTACCCACACCATTGAACTGCCCACATCCAGAATTTCATCATTCCTGTGCATACCCAAGACCCACACGAACCTTGTCATTGCCCTATCATTCTCATCTAGCACAGATCTATCACCTTGCCAAGTTTTTATTGAGTTTTCTGTACCCTGACCATACCAACATTGGTTACCTTTAACCTTTCACAAGTTAAACTGACACCGGTCATACTAGACCGACGTCGGTCTCTATGTCTTTTACCAGAAACCAAGAACAGAGCTTCTAAACCTCCACCAAATACCCAAAACCACCCAGAATCTCACCCTAGCCAATACCTGTACTCTGACAAAGACCTTGACCTTCAGATTCAGTCATAGCTCAGCCTACTGTGAACGAATTTTCTTATTGTAGATGAATGAGATACCTAAATCATTTTAACTACAGTAGGATTTCCTTTATTGTTAGCATTAAGTTGTTTTAAAACAGTGGATTGACAACCATCTAGGAAGTATCACACTTCCCGGATTTAGCACACGCTAGGCAGTCCACTGCATATATTATTTAAATTTTATTTGGTGGTATTGTTTTCCATTTCAGGTAGTTCCTCCAAGAAAAAAGGAATCTCTCACGATCAGTTGTGGATCTATAAGTCATACGTGCACAACAACCTACAACCAACATTTCAACAGGTATTCCTCCTAGCCTTTTACCCTTATGTTTTTCATCAACATTCGAAGAAACACTCTAGAATTAGGTAAAACACTTATCAATGAATCTTAGAGAAATTGACACAAGAAGCTTTATGATGCTCTCTGGGTATATAGGATTACACCCAAAAGAGAAATTAGGATGTCCCCTTTTCAAGTGGTGTATGGTGTGGAAGCTCAACTACCAGTGACAGTGGAATTACCAGCTTTGCATTTGATGAAAGATATTGAGGACCCTCATTTATGTGATTATTTGGTTAAGAGGATCATGTATCTCCGCAAGCTAGATGAAGACAGGCTGTAGGTTTTCGGTAGGATCTCTACCCATCATCAGAAGGTGAAATATTTTTTTAACAAGAAAACTAGATCCAGAGATTTCAAAGTTGGAGACATTGTTTTTCTATGGGATGAAAGGCATGAACCTCAAGGAAGCCATGGTAAGTTTTAATCTCTTTCACTTAGTCCTTTCAGAATCAAGCACTTTACTAGTAAAAAATCTTTCTATCTTGATTACATGGGTGGATTTTCTCTCCCACTTCCTTATAGTGGGCATTACCTAAAATTGTTCAAATCCTAGGTGAATAGGAATTCATTTGTATATTATGTAAAGTGTGTGCTTTCCTTACCTTACCTTTGTTTTTTTGTTTTTTTTCCATGTGTTTCCTTCTGTATTGATTTTCCTTTTACTTTATTTTCCCAATGGATAAGGCACTAGTCTTCTTCCCCATATTTTTTCTTGAATTTTTGTTCTGCCTCGTTCCTGTGATCTAGTCAAGTCATCCCCAGAAAGATCTAGTTGTTTTTCCCCTAAAAATTCCCCTCTTTTAAAAGTCAAGAATATGAAATTTTTTGAGTTGGCACTCTTCAGTAGTGTTGTAGTGAAGTAAGAAATTCGAAGAGATGGTGAAAATTCCATTTCTTGCGGTCATTTTAGTGACTTGCGGGTCTAGAAGACATTTTTGTCCCTAATGTCCCAAGTATCGGCGGGCCTCCTATTCATCGATTGGCTAATTTCCCTGCAATTCCTTGTCCATTAGATTTTTATAAAAAAATCAGCCCATCTGTCCCAAGTACGCCTGGGCCTCTTGTTCACTGATTCCCCACATCGTCTGAATCAACTTTTCATGTCCCTTATGTCCTAATATTACATGGACTGTCTGGGCCAGTTTTTTCTACTTTTCCAACATTTCACCTTTTTGAGTTGGTGCAAGGTATATTTAATATGCATTTATGATATTCTCTCTCCTGAATGGTTATTTAAAGGGGCAACCATCTACACACTTGTCACATTCCCTGCTCATTATCTCTTGCCCACTTTTTTAAAAAATTGAGTCGTTTGTCCACCTTCCTGTATCTCCTTGCAAGAATTGTCGTGAGTTTGTTCTTTGAAGGAAATTCCTCTATTCACTATCAAAATGAAGATCAAATTTCAAGGGCAAGAACATTTATCCCCTTTGGAAACTTTTGTGCCCGATATTGGAGATAGCGATGTTCAACATTTGGATTTCAATTATTTTAGGGGCAGATTAGCATGTGAAAACCATGCTCCCATGGCTCAAATGATAAATGATAGTGGAATCATGTACACCACTGGTTTTAATCTCTCTATGCAATGTCCCAGAATGTAGGTGTCGAAGGTCTAGTCCTGTGAAGGAGGAGAAATAAGTACAGACCAACACTATCCTGAATGGTAAGAGGAATTACAAAAAGTAGCCATCATAATGGTAAGAACCATGTATGAGGGACTCATCATATGCAAAGATTGGCCTATGAACGTAAGACCTTAAAGGCATTAAAAATGATTGAACATGTTCATGATTAGGGTTAGTCCAAATTGAAGGTCACATGATCAATGAAATGTCACATTTATGATACGTCCCTTGGAGTAAGTATGTATCCCCCATTGGACATTGGAGATATGTGCTGATGTGAAAGAGGTTGTTTTATACGTAACCTAAAGAATGTGAGACCTAGTAGCTTGAAATCTTCAACTAAGACTACCCATAGACCCATCAAAATATGCAAGCTCCATGACGAAACACGTTATCTTCAATGCTTTTTGCTTTCTCATTTTAGAGACTAAGATCGATGTGGGACCCTCTAGATGTGGGACCTGAATAGAATGATCCTCCTTGAGGTAAATTTAACAATGAAGTTTATCGATGTGAGTTTCCTCAAGATTTGCAGAATGATTTTTATTTCATTTTTATAGGCTATAAGTCTTCTTTTTTGCTAGACTACGTACAGTATGGCTCTTGGATTTGAGATAGTTGTCCTTCAAGATGGAGAAGATATTTCTATTCAATAGTAGCAAAATAGCTCAAGATCAGAATGTCTATGTTTTACTCTAGGGCAGTCATCTTTTGTACTAGAAGTTTGACTCAAGCAGGATTGAATTTGAAAATCCCATAGATATCCACTTTTGGAAAGGATAGCAAATTGATGAAGTTAGGTCATGGACAAGACCTATAGAGGAAATCATATGACAATTCTTTGCACTTGAAGAAAAAATGGGTAGCACTGACAAACTTTGTCTATGACATGAGATGGTATTGAAGTGACGAATGGACCTAACTAGGGGGATTCCATTACATTGAAAAAGATGTTTTCAGTATCCAGTGATTGAATCATGCCATGAGTAGATCCCTGGTAGCTCATATATGTTGATAAGGATGAAAGGTGATAGGTACATCATGTACATATACTTGTCATTCCAGTCGTTGATCCTTACAATAAAGTAAGTGGAAGGTGAATGTTGCTCAAAGGGACCAATGCATTTACCTAGATATAAGATGGGGAGTTCTAGCACTTGATGTCAGACAATATAACTCAGTCGAATATGCAAGGCATTGAGGGGCTGCAGGTTTCATGCAGCATATTCACCTTCGACTGATAGGTACATTAACATCTCATGATCCATAGGCATGACTAACGATATAGGGTCCAAGCCATGTAGTTAGGATTTGAACTTTCATTTTGTTGGTGCTCAAAATAGTCTCGCCCCAGTTTTCCTTTGAAAATCTACCAATTTGCGAGCCTCTGTCACTTTTGTTTTCCCATGTTGTGCCTGGTTAATCTTTGTTTCCATTTTTAATCTATTCCTGGGTCGTAGATCATTTATGGGTCCATGGTTTGCTCCTTGTTTCTTTGTTCCTCCGGAAAAGGTCTATAATTTGGGTCTCTTGTTCTATGTTCATCTAAAAACACTCAGGTTCTCCCATGTTTTCCATTCTCCATGGTTGGGATTTGTCTTCCTTGTCATTTCTTCCCTAAATACTTGAAGAAAAATGAATGGATGCATCTCTGAGAAACATTATTTGAGCCTTGTAACACTTCTAAATTCTCAGTCCTTGGAGAATTTTTCATTTTTCGGGCTCGAATGATCATTTTTTTGTATTTTACAGTTTGACAGGTGTTTTCTCCTGGTCAAATTTATATCCTTGCATCGACAGGGGACATGGCACTCTTTTAATAAGATGTGTCTCAGCTAGGTACTTAAAAAATTTCTATGAAAGGCCTTAACTCAAAATTTTGTCCACTTGGAGGAACGACACTCGTTTGAAGATCTACTTTTTAGTTTGGCCCTGGAGTAGCGTTGGGAGGACACGTGGAGGTTTCTTCTACTTTTCCTGATCTTAGAAATGTTTTATAAAATAGTGTAGCATAAAATGGGGACACGTGGCAAGCCCACGCTCCTTCATCTTTTCTTTGGGTACCATTTTGAAATTACACCATGGAGAAACATGGAGGTTTCCACCGGGCATTCCCATACTTAGTATTTTTTAAAGGGTTTTGGGAGGTCTGGGACACGTGGAGGAACAACGCATGTTTGGGGACCAGCCCTTTAGTTTCATTTTAAACAAGCACCAAGAGGACAAGTGGAGGCCTCCACTCACTTTGCATTTCACTTAGAATTTTTTAATGGCCAAAGGATACTACCTTAGAGCATGACACATGGTTCCTTCCACGTTGCTCTTAAAACATTCATACAAACTTTTCCGAGCCAAAACACGTGGTGAGTCCGCGCTCATTCAAGGTATCAAATTTTTGGGACCATCTCAAGGTGCACCATGGTGACACGTGGAAATTTGAAAATTCAAAGGGGCAGGGAAGTGGACCATCGGAGGAAACTTATAATGTTTTCCTCTTGATTCATACAAAGGGTTAAGATATCAAAAATGGCCCGCAAGCCCGATGGAGGAAAGGTCAAAACTTGTTCCAATCAACGGAAGGACGTGTGGGCCTTCGGAGGAAATTTGGAAAATTTTCCCTTTGTGGGAAAGAGAGTTAAAAGTAAAAAGGGAAGCGTGGTTCCACTGGGACCCACATTGGAACACTTGATAACATTTTTCAAGGGCGGAGCCGCAGGGAAAACTTGGAAAATTTTCCTTTTTCCAAAAAGAGGGTCAAATGGCAGAATTTATCCATGGTTCCTTTGGGACCCACCTTAGGACACATGTTAGGCTCATTTCTCAAGGGTGGAGATGCAGAACAAAATGTGAAATTTTTACACTTTTCAAAAGTTGTAAAAATTCAGAGGAAACCCCTTGGTCTGTTTTTAAGATTGAATCTTCCATGTGGACGGCCCAAATTCAAAGTAGAGATCAACGACATCTGCGAGTCTAAATCTGATTTTCCCCCCATTTTACTGAAGCACTCATGAAATTACGCGTCTTCATGATTTAATGGTATTTAATACAAGACAAGCAGAGTGGGGAGTTGATGTTGATATCTGAGTTTGGTGGGAATATCTAGAAGACATCTTTCACAATTAAAATGGTCTGACTATCATGCTCGACCAGATTTTCCATTTTTCTTCTCCCAAGCATGCAAGGAGCTAGATTTGATAGATTAGGGGTGGAAGTGGTTGGAAAATTGAATAAAGAGTGATCTACCAAAGGAAAGAGTTGAATGCGAGAGATATTCGATGAGATCTTCCCCCTCGAGCACCTGGTGACTTTTTGCAGATCTGATTCTAAGAATCATGATCATGATCATGGAAAGCACTAGTAGCACTCAAGGTCTAGGATTTTTGGAGGGGAAAAGGGGTCCCTATTGTAAATGTTATAAACGATATGAATTTTTCATGAAAATGGTTGGAGTGTTAGAGGTCAGGACTGAATTTTTCTAATAGAAAGCTTGATAGAGCCCATCTTTTTTTAGAAGCATTTTGAGAAGCTTGCATATCTCTTTTGTATTAAATTTGATCATTTGTCAAGGTGGTTGCATGTAAACAGCCATTGACAAGCTCTGAGATTGTTCTAGAAATTTTTCCCTGCTGATAGATTTAATCAAATATCGAGTTATTTTGTGGTGTCTTGAGCAAAATGTTTTTGTTTTATTTTTGAATGTATGCGAGTATTTTTTCTTGTTTCTGTTGCAATATGATATTAAAATATGATTCAATCACATAGGCCTCAATCCTTCTGACAGTTTAGTGGTATCTGCAATTTCATTTCTCAGAAGAGCCTTTCATCTAGGATTGGAATAAAAAATTTAAAATCTCTTTTTTTTCATCTGTTGATAGAGATTGTCTGTAAGCCTTTGGGTGTACCTATACGCGTGATTTGGCTTAGATCTTGATGTTTTTTTTGGTTTCTCTAATTCGATCCTTTGTGTTAGATTCTCATAGATTGTATGAAAAAGTGCTAATCTGGGCCTCCATTGAAGCACATATTCTGGTTAAAGAAACATTTTAGCTATTCTATGGCATTCTGTTGGTTTAACCTTCCATTTTGTAAGATTCCTCAAGGATCTGGTGAATCAAGTTCATCCTACCCCACCTCCCAAGAAAAATTCATTCAAAAACAACCAATCCTACATGTACTACCCCTGTTTGTCCTGTGTGCATACAAATGTAAAATCTCTGTTACCAAAATATGCAAAAGCAATCAAGGTCCAAAATGTCTTTAGTAACCTTTGACTTGTTGTGAAAATATCTCCATGATCTGGAAGTGACAACTTGTGAGAGTTAGATTTGGTGTGTTGATCATATTTTCCCAAGGTCTTCTCTATAAAATTTCATGCAAAAGAAAGGATCTACCACCATTCTTCAATAATAGAGGTTAAAAAATAGGTTCGCTTACCTTGGTTTAAAGACACAACCTAAAATAGTTAGGATCAAATCACATCCTTTTAAGGTGTTACACACTGCCTTTCGAAACTTGAGTGCTAACAAATCAAATAGATTGCTTCGCCGGCTACAAAATTACATACATGTTTATCTATCTGCCTCTGAGTGTCCTGTCAAAATCCATGATGCTACTCGGTCCTTGAAGAAAATTAAATTTTTGTACCAACACACTTCTGGCACCGTTTTCAGGGATTGTTTTGAATTCCTGGGAAATAACTTACATTTCTGAGACTAATTTGTTGATTCACTACTAGTCTATATCTATTTGGCCTGTGAACATGCTTCTAGCGCTGTTACCAAGGAGTTCAATTCAAAATCAAGACCCTAGTAAGATAATTCTTGTATGCTCTAAGTGTTGTGTGCAGTTCTTTTAGTTTTCACACCTAGTGCACTAGCTTTCATTTGATAAATATGGGTAAAGAAAAGTTAGAATCTTTCCATTTCCAGTTTCTAGCATTGACAGACATTTGACAGATCATATTTAGTGCATTTACACAACTAAGGTGGAAATCCTTAGTGGTGACTCCCTATTGATCTGATTTTTTAATGAGTACCAGTGTCTTAGAACTCTTTCAAAGTCAAATTTTTTACTAATATTTGTAAAGATGGAAGGAAGAAGATCTTTCTTTGCTAGGGATCCTGCTAGGACATTGTTTCTAGAGCTAGGAAAAGCAAAATCATAAGGAATACAAGCCTAGAGAGTTGTGGGAGATCAGCAAACAAGAAGAGGGATCTCCATTGATGAAAGTGATCGGCCTATTATTGAAGACTCCAATTCAAGTGACTCTGAATTAGGTAGCATCTCTGTGGAATTAAATTCTCTAGCTACAGAAGGGCGTTCATTTTATTTTGAAAGGTTTGCTTCACATTCTACACCTATCTTTCTGAGGTTGATAGGGATTTCCAAGAGAGTAAGGCCTTTGGAGGATACCCATTTTGAAAATTATACTCTTGTGTTCTAAAGACCTTTTTCCCCTTATCAACTTGTCACCCCTCCAGGGTCACCTTCTTGAATCAACATGGCCTAGCCCCCACCCAGACTCCATTTTGTTGTAAACACCTTTGGACCTATAAATTTTGTGGGAATTGTTGGATATCCAAATGCAGTGCCTCAAGATGTAAGGAACAGAATGCCAAAGTTCCAAGGAAATAATGCTATGACTGGTGATCAACATTTAAATCTTTTTATCAATATGATGGAAGAATTTGAGATTGAACATGAAGATGTATATATCAAGCTGTTTATCCATACCTTGGAAGAGGATGCTAGGGATTGGTATAAAGTATTTCCAGATAACTCTATTGATTCTTGGACTGAGATGAGTAATGCATTTAGATTGCAGTATGGTGATAGAACTCACCCTAGATTTCTTTTGATAGAATTTGAAAACATCAAGAAGAATCCTACTGATTCAGTACATGATTTCAACACAAGGTTTAATAAAACCTTGAGGATATTACCTGCTAGGATAAGGCCTTGTGATGAGTCATGTTTGATCAAATATTCTTATGCATTTGATAAAAAGGCTTCCTATTACTAATGAGACAAGAACCCCACAAATTTGAGGCAGGCCTTCACCATCGCTCTGCAAATAGAGAACAACATCAAGGCAATTGGAAAGCCTCCAAAAAGGGAGGGTGTAAAGTTGATTAACCCAAAAAAGGCTCAAACAAGAAAGGCTTCTGATTTGGAAGAAGTTGTGAAAACTTTGGCAGGGGCTGTCAAGTAAATTTCCTACAAACTAGCCTGGGCTGAGAAGGGAATTGGGTAGAGCTCACAAGATCAACAAAAGTAGCAAGGCCAGGACAGGTTCACAAATCACTAAAGATTTGATGACAGAGGCAAGGGACCTATTGGATTTGAAAATAAACAATCCCAAGCTAGGGATAATAGAATGGTACATGATCATTTGGCTACCAAATTTTTTGTGGTTGAGGAGATAGATGTCATTGATTGGTGTGAGAAATTTTTCATGCCTCATGATCCTTGTGAAGAAGATCAAGCAAGAAGAAGAAGAAGTTAATGACAATGATGATGATGTCTGCATGATGGCTTATTCCACAAGCATACAACAAGGGGCAACTTTAACTAATGTGATAAGTGCCTGGACTACTGCCACTTTTTGGGACTACATTCATAGGGTACCTATTCTTCCTCCCTCTCATATTCTACAAGTAAATATTGTACATGATTTTGAATTGCCCAATAATGAATTTGAATTTTTAAGGGATTTAATGATAAAGAAGTATGATTGAGGAATCCCATCTAAGGAAGATAGATAGTTACTTATGACTGTTGTTGTTGCTCAAGAGAAGGAATATAACACAAGAAGTAAGGATGTCAAAGGGACAAGGCTTCAAGCCAAGCCAAAATCTCCCTTACTTTCAAACATTCCTAAAGAGGCTCTTAAGAAACAAGCATCTATCAAAAGCTCTGCGGTTCTAAACAAAATTCATATCCCTCCTCATGCCCAAGTTATCAAAAATCTTGTACAACCTAATGAGTTTGTTGGCTTTCCTTCCAATACTGCGTTGCTAATAAATGTCCCATATGATATTGCCCAAGTTTTAAGTCAAATTAAATTCTTTGTTCTAATTATTGAGTTGCTTAGGATTCCTGAGCACAAAAAGAGAAGCATTTGAATACTTGTGATTGAAAGAAGAGAAGACTGCCCAAGGCAGAAATGTAAATATTGTGGAGACTCCTCCAATCATTCAAGAATTAGAAACACCACCAGCATTGGAGGAACTAGGTGAACCACCTAAGGTCTATTTGGGGACATCCTTGGTGGACTCTCAGATGAATGTGGATCCATTCTTCACTACTCTGATCATTAAGGACAGACTGCTACACAATTGCGTGTTTGAATTAGGGGCATCATATAACGTCATGCCTTTAGAAGTTATGAATGAGATGAATATCAAAGTAACAATAACATATAAGAAGTGCAATGCTATGGACTCTAGAGAGGTGCCATTGGTAGGATGTGTGAAGGGTCTAGTGGTGCAGCTTACAGCTTACCCAGGTAAAAATTTAAAACTTTATGTTGTCATCGTTGACTGCCTAGCCAAGTGGGGCATACTACTGTCAAGAAAATGGGCTGCTAGTGTTGGTGGGAGTGTCCACATGGATATGTCCTATGCCATCATTCCAATTAAAGGCATCCTTGTCATGTTGTATGGAGAAAATAAAATGTTGCAATCTTATTTAGGATCCCAACAATGCATCCTATGAAGTATTGTACACAAATGTTGATGCTGACAACTTTGTAGGATTTTTTGATGGAAAGGTGCACAAAATTGAGGAATGCAGATGTCTTGAACAAGCGGGATCTCCTTGGACTCTATTGTTTGATGGATCTTGCTCTAAGTTTGGTAATGGTGCTGGTGTTGTTCTACTTTCTCCTGGTCAGAAGAAATTTGTTTTTTCCTTCAAACTCAACTTTGAGTGCTCCAACAACATTGTTGAGTACGAGACAATATTGTTGGGTTTAAGAATTGCTTGGAAATATGGTATCAAGGAACATCATAGCCAAAGGAGACTCGGAATTAATTAGTAAAACAAGTCAGGAAAGTATTATGCCACAAAGAATCAACAAATGAAATAGTATAAACATGCATTTTGGGATCTTATTGAGATATTTGATTCATTCAACATAGTGCATCATGATAGGAAGTTCAATGACTTGGCAAACAATCTTGCATTGTTGGGGTCTCAGTTTGACAATTGTACAATGTCCCCATATTGTGAATATGATGTTGAGGTATTGATAAGACCCTATGTCCCTGACAATATTAAACACTGGCACGTTTTTGATGATGCTGCTCAGATCAGAAGATTTCTGTAGAACAAGGGAGAGTTTGCTGATCAGTGCATTGATTTGGAGCCAATGTTATGTACAACAGAAGGAAAAGAAACCTTGTTTGGAAAGGGCATCATCTAGCTAAAAGACCACTACCATTCCTAGAGAGTCTAGTTGCTCTTGAGTCTAATTTTGATAATCTTGATCAGCATTATTAACATATGTATGACAGCCTCAAGGGATATTGAGGAGCATGACCTTGGCAAAAAGGAGAAGCGAAGGAAAATTTGGTTCAGCAGCAATCTCAGCAAGGAGGAGTAGCAGTCATACATCCAATTGTTGAAGAAATACCAAGATTGCATGGCTTAGACCTATTCTGAACTAAAAGCATACAGAGATGACCTGTTTCAGTATGAGATACCCTTGGAGTCTAATGCAAAGCCATTCTTGCAAAAATAGAGGCCAATCAACCCACTCTTATCTCTTAAGATGCAAGAGGAACTGAAGAAGCTGAGAGATGGAGGGATTATTCATCCCACATATATTCTTCTTGGGTTGTAAACCTAAGTATCAGTCAGAAATAAGAATGGTGATATCAGGTTATGTTTGGACTTTACAGGAATCTGAACAGAGCATCAATGAAGGATAATTATCCTTTACCAAAAAAGGAGAACATGTTGCAGTTAGTGACCGGTTCTTATTTGCTCTTCCACCTTAGATAGATTATCTCTGTTATAACCAAGTTGTGGTGAAAGAATCAGAAAGGATCAAGAAAACCTTTACTACTCCTTGGGGGACCTACGTGTTATGTCAGGTTGCCCTTTGGTCTAGTGAATGTTGGAGCCACCTTTCAAAGATAAATGGATGTTGCTTTTACTGGTTACATCAGTGAGTTTATTGTTGTCTACCAGGATGATGTGACTATTTTTTCTAGAAAGAAAACTGACCACTTGTTGCACTTGGAGAAGATGTTGATAAGATGTAGAGAATGTGGCATCTCACTCAATCCAAAGAATTGTCCATTTTTTAGTGCAGAAGGAAAATTTTCTTGGTCACATTGTGTCACAAGGAGTGATGATTGATCCAAAAAGAGTAGAGGCCATCAACAAGGTCCCAATCCCAAGAACCAAGAAGGGAATTCAGTCCTTCTTTGGGTAGATAAACTTCATCAGAAGATTCATATCAAACTTTGCTGAATTGACCATTCCAATCACTTCCATGTTGAAGAAAGACCAGGTCATCAAATGGGAGGAGGATGTCATCCAAGCTTTCAGTGGAATCAAGGAGGCACTAAAACATGCCCCTGTTTTGGCAGCTCCAGATTATAAGAAGCCTTTATAACTATTTTCCTTTGCTTCAAAGAACATTATTGCTTTTGTCCTGCTGCAAAAGGGTGATGAAGGGGTTGAGAGGCCAATTTCCTTTTTGAGTAAGGCCCTGTAGGGGGCTGAGTTGAAGTACACTATCATGGAAAAGCAGGCATTTGCCTTGGTAAAATAAAAAAAGGTTTTTAGACCTTACATTCTAAGTTCTAAAATGGTTTCTTATGTTCCACACACCATGGTGAAGGAAATCTTGTCAGAGATGGAGGTCTCAAGAAAAAGATGCCGGTGGGTGAACAAGTTACAAGAATATGATATGGATATCCAAACCACGAAGTTGGTGAGAGGTTTGGGCTTGGCTAAGCTTATGGATGAGAATAACTTGCAAACTATTGAGGTAAATGAGGTAGAAGAAGAAAGGGCAGGTGTTTTTTGAAAGGTTGATGAGTTCTGAGTGGTACAAGGATGTAATTTTCTATCTCAGACACTTATACTACCCTGAGTATTTAAGTAAGAACTAGAAAAGAGCTCTTAAGTTGGCTTCCAAGAAATATGTCATCACTGATTATGGGTTAGCTTGGAAGAACCCAGAGGGAGTCCTCTTAAGGTGCATTACTGAAGAAGAATCCCCCAAGATAATTGATGATCTCCATGGAGGAGTTTGTGGGGGGGTATTTTGCTGCAAGAGTAACAACACACAAGATCATGAGGGCTGGTTATTGGTGGCCAAATCTATTCAAGGATATAACTCTTTTGGTTAGAAGATGTGAGAGTTTCCAATGCTTCTCTAGAAGATTGAAAGCTTCAGGCTCCCTTCCTTTACATCCTGTATTAATTGAAGCCCCATTCAGGGAATGGGGAATGGATTTCATTGGTGAGATTTCAGACCCTTTAAGTGTTGGCCATAAGTGGATTCTTGTAGCCATTGATTACTTCACCAAGTGGGTGGAATCAAATCCCCACCAAAAGAGCAACACACCAAATTGTTCATGGATTTTCTGTTGAACCATATCATTTGCAGGTTTGGGGTGCTAGTCAAGATTGTTACTGACAATGCCATGAGCTTTAAAGATAAATATTTGATGGAAACGTGAAAGGAGTATGGGATCAACTTGACATATGCCTCCAATTACAATCTTCAAGGAAATGGACAAGATGAGTCTAGTAAGAAAAACTTGCTTGAATATTATCAGAAGAACCTTAGAGCTAAACAAGAGAAAGTGGGGTGAACCGTTGAATTTTTCTGTTTAGGTAGATAGGATCACTGTCAAGAGGGTCACTGGTAATAGTCCATTTGAGTTGGTGTATGGGACTTAGGCCATACTACCTCTTCATATGTAGCTGTCTTCATATCAATTTATGCAACAAATGGAAGATCAAGAGGTACGTCCTTATGCTACTCGCATTAACCAGATTGTTGAGCTTGATGGAGAGAGAAGGGCGTCCCACAAGAGGCATGTAAAGTTTAGAGAGAAACTGAAGAAGTTATTTGACAAGAAGGTCACTCACAAGGCCTTCAATGTTGGAGATCTTGTGTTGCTATGGGATAGCAGACATGAGGATAAGGGAAAGAATGACAAGTTTGACTCATTATGGATGGGTCCTTACTCCTTTGATATCAGGATTCATGAGCATACCTTCTTCCTTAAAGACTTAGACGATGAATTGCTTGATCTGCCTATTAATGGTAGACATTTGAAGCATTTCTTGGATTGATTCCCCTAAAATCAAGGCAAAAATCTTGTGTACAGTGTACAGTTTGTTGTTTATCTTTTGTCTTTTGTGTTTTTTTTGTTTTGGTCCTCGGTGACATGTTTTTGCTAGTTTCTCTATTTCCTTTTTTAAAATGGATCTGTTTCCCGATGGATATTTTTGCACTTGGTCTACTGTTTTTCTTGTGCCACTCACAAGTAGTGCCCATCCCCGAGTTAGAGCCAATGTTGGTGATGAAAATAGTACCGCCCTAGTTTTCATTTGAAAATCTATCGATTTACAACCTCTGTCACTTTCTTTTTCCCATGTTGTGCCTGGTTAATATTTGTTTCCATTTTTAATCTATTCCTGGGTCATAGATCACTTATGGGTCCATGGTTTGCTCCTTGTTTCTTTGTTCCTCCTGAAAAGGTTTGTAATTTGGGTCCCCCATCCTCTGTTTGTCTAAAAACTTGGGTTCTCCCATATTTTCCATTCTCCATGGTCAGTATTTGTCTTCCTTGTCATTTCTACCCTAAATAATTGAAGAAAAAAGAATGGATGTATCTCTAAGAAACATATTTAAGCCTTGTAACATTTCTAAATTCTCTGTCCTTGGAGAAATTTTAATTTTTGGGCTCGAATGATAATTTTTTTGTATTTTACGATTTGACGGGTATTTCTCCTGGTTAAATTTTCATCCTTGCATCAGCAGGGAATGTGGCCTCTTTTGGTTAGACGCGGCTCAGCTGGGTATTTCAAAAATTTCATGAAAATCCTCAACTCAAAATTTTTCCATGTGTAGGAATGGCGCTTGTTTGAGGATCTACTTTTCAGTTTGGCCCTGGACTAGTGCCGGGAGGACACATGAAGGTTTCCATTGTTTTGCCTAGACTTAGAAAAAAAATTGTAGCTAAAATAGTCTGGCAGAAAATGGGAACACGTGGTGAGCCCACGCTCATTCAAGGTCCCTACTTTGGGCACCATTTTGAAATTGCGCCATGGAGACACATGGAGGTTTTCAATGGGTCTTCCCATACTTAGTCTTTTTCAAAGGGTTTTTTGAGGTCTGCAACACTTGGAGGAACCGCGCATGTTTGGGGACCGGCCCCTGAGTTTCATTTTAAAGAAGCACTAGGAGGACATGTGGAGGCCTCCACTCACTTTTCATTTTGCTTATACTTTTCAACGTCCAAAGGAGACTGCCTTGAAGCATGAGACATGGCACCTTCTACTAAGCTTCAAGCATTTAGATAAACTTTTTCGGGCCAGGACACGTGGCGAGCTAGTGCTCATTCAAGGTATCAAATTTTTGGGACCATCTCAAGGTGCACTATGGTGACACATGGAAATTTGAAAAGTCAAAGGGGTAAGGAGGTGGACCATCAGGGGCAATTTGGATTTTTTCCCCTTGACATGCAAATGACTAAATACATCAAAATGGCCCATAGGCCTAATAAAGGAAAGGTCAAAGCTTGCTCCAGTCAATGGCAGAGGTGCGGGGCTTCGAAGGAAATTTGGAAAATTTTCCCTTTGTGTGAAAAAGAGTTAAAAGTAAAAAAGAAACGTGGTTCCACTGGGACCCACATTGGGACACATGTCATAAGAATTTCTCAAGGACAAAGATGTGGGGAAAACTTGGAAAAAAATTCTTTTTCTAAAAAGAGGGTCAAATGGTAGAATTTATCTATGGTTCCTTTGCGACCCACCTCAGGACACGTGGTAGGCTCATTTCTCAAGGGTGGAGATGCGGAACAAAATGTAAATTTTTTAATATTTCCAAAAGTTGTAAAAATTCAAAGGAAGCCCCCCGAGTCTGTTTTTAAAGTTTGAATCTTCCACGTGGATGACCCAAATTCAAAGCAAAGATCAACGGTAGCCAAGAGTCTGAATCTAATTTTCTCCCCATTTTTACTGAAACATGTCTGGAAGTGTGAGTCTTAATGATTTATTGGTATTTACTACATACCAATTAGAGAGGGGAGTTAATGTTGATATCTGAGTTTGGTGGGAAGATCTGGAAGACATATTTCGCCATAAAAATGGTCTGACTATCATGCTCAATTGGATTTTCCATTTTTCTTCTCCCAAGCACACAAGGATCCAAATTTGACAGATTATGGGAAAAAAGTGGTTGGAAAATTGAAGAAAGAGTAATCTACTAAAGGATTTGAATGCAGGAGATATTCGATGAGATCTACCCCCTCAAACACCTGACAGATTTTTACAGATATGATGCTGAGAATTGTAATCGTGATCATGGAAAGCACTGGTAGCACTCAAGGTCTAGAGTTTTAGGGGGAAAAGGGTCCCTGTTGTAAATTTTATAAATGGCACGAATTTTTCGATAGAGCCCATCTTTTTTTAGAAGCATTTTGAGAAGCATGTATATCTCTTTTTGTATCAAATTTATTCATGTAAGGTGGTTGCGAGTGTACAGCCATTGACAAGCTCTGAGATTGTTCTAGAAACTTTCCCCTGCTGATAAATTTGATCAAATATGAGCTATTCTGTGATGTCTTGAGAAAAATTCATTTGTTTTATTTATGAATGTATGTGAGTATTTTTTCTTGCTTATGTTGTAATCTTGTAGTAAAATATGAACCAATCACATAGGTCTCAATCCTTGTGACAATTTAGTGGCATATGTAATTTCATTTTTCGGAAGATCCTTTATCTGGGAATGAAATAAATGATTTAAAATCACTTTTCTTTCATCTATTTGCCAGAGATTTTTTGCAAGCCTTTGGGTGTAGCTTAGGCATGATTTGGCTTAGATCTTGATACTTTTTTGGGTTTCCTAACTTGAGCCTTTGTGTTAGATTCTCAAATATTGTATGATAAAGTGCTAAACTGGGCCTCTATTGAAGACCATATCCTGGTTAAAGAAACATTTTAGCTATTATGTGGCATTCTGTTGGTTTTACCTTCAATTTTGTAAGATTCCTAAAGGATTTGGTGAATCAAATTCATCCTTCCCCACCTCCCACCAAAAATTTATTCAAAAACAACCAATCCTACCTATACTACCCCTGTTTGTCCTGTGTTCATACAAATGCATAATCTCTGTTACGTAAACATGTAGAAGAAATCAGGGTTCCAAATGTCTTTAGTAACCTTTTCCTTGTTGTGAAAATATCTCCATGATCTAGGAGTGACAACTCATGAGAGTTAGATTTGGTGTGTTGATCATATTTTCTCAAAGTCTTCTCTATAAAATTTATGCAAAATAAGGATCTACCAGCATTCTTCAATAACAGAGGTTACAAAATAGGTTCTCTTACCTTGGTTGAAAGGCACAACCTAAAATAGTTAGGATCAGATCACATCCTTTAAGGTGTTGCCCACTCCTTTTGAAACCTAAGTGCTAACAAGTCAGATAGATTGCTTCCCTAGATACAAAATGACATACATGATTATCTATCTGCCTCTGAGTGTCCTTTCAAAATCTGTGATGCTGCTAGGTCTTTGAAGGAAATTAAATTTTTTTACCAACACATTATATAGTTAATACATGTCATAAATCTAAAATAAAAAATAAGTATACAACTCAAGTACAAAAATTAAATGTTATTTATTCATGAATAAGTAAAATTTTTCCCGCACAAGCCGTGAGATGTAACTCTTAAAATACTGAAGAAATAAGTACATGTGCATTAAGTTAAAAGTACAAGAGTATAGAAGAAACCCATCATTTCCTTGGGATTTTCTTATAAGTCTTCTTCACTTCAGCTCCAGCTTCATCTTTCATCCAACTCTCCTAGCAGTCACAATGTACCTGTAAAATGAAAATAAAAGACATCAATATTGAAATCAGGGTTTGATATGTACTTATGTACTATCTAACTACATGCAAATGGATTTCTAAATATCAGAAGCATAAGGTACACAAGATTTAGATACAAAATTGATAAATTAGTATTCTGCAAGCAGTACATATGATTCCCAGAATCATTATAGAGGAAGAAAGAGAAAAGAAAAACTATGGAACATAAGAGAGGCCAAAAGGCCTAAATATTTTCTAAATATTTTCTTAAGTGTGCAGGTACAGGTAAAAGCATCTCTTACAGTCCTCCCTGTTAGATTAAGATTGCATAAAATAAAAGTCAATGACTTCCATCCTATGGTACATCAAATTGGAATAACTCTAAGATACATAATGGCATTCAAGAATAATGTATCTTAGAGTTCAGTATATATTCTAGAATTAAGAGGAGGTAGAATTCAAATCATAAGAGAAACTTTCATACTTACTTCCATTCAAATATAATAATACAAATTTTAAGATTACAGCAGATAAGTACAAAGTATGTAATATCATAATTTGAGAAGAGAATAGATTTCAAATTTGCAACATAATTTTTTAAGCTCAAAAGAATTCATTTTCAGATTTCAAGGAAAGGTACAGTGTTCATAAATGAAACAGGTGTAAAAGATTCAAAAAATTACATATATATCCTATAGGTGATGTTAGAAATATTCTATGTTCCAGTGTGAACATTAATATATTATTATTGTGGATATATTATTAGCATGGTTGTAATGTAAATGTAAAGTTACATATAGTAAGTAGTGTTTACTATATGGTAACTAGTTATTGAGTAATTTAGTAAGTTAGATAATAAAACAATATGGAATTGTTTTATTATTAGTATTGTTAATTAGTTGAAACCATTCAGGAGAATTGGTTTCATATGCAACAAAAGAAATTATTGAGAGGTTGCATATAAGACATAGATTGTTATATGAGTTGTTAGTGTGCAACTCCTATATAATGGAATGCATAGCTATGGGCAAAAATATACAAGAAAAAATCAAAGCTAATCCATGCTCCAAACCTGGAATTTGCTAACATGTGACATGATATGAAAGTATGAATTTATTTAATAGAGAAGTTCACAACCATGTTGGAATTATGAATGAATCTAACAAGTATAGTGTTTATCTCTTACTTTGGCATACCAAGGGTAAAAAAATTTAATTCAATTGATTTACCTTTTATAGTGCAAATAATGATTACACAGTACAAGAAATGTAACATTCAAGTTTCCATTAAAAATGAAGTAGCAGAATAAAACAAAGAGTCATTGTAGCCATGAGATTTGACATAGAGAACAGATTGGGTGATTCATCATAATCCTTGAGCTCAAATGAATGACCATCATTTTTAGGATTCCTCATTCCCAAAATAGCATAAAGAATGATATTTTTAAATCAAAAATCAAGAAACATCTCAGCATCATACAGATCAAAAGATAATAAGCTACAAAGTTTGAAACAAAAACCAAGCTTTGAGAGGAGTAAAAACTTTGTTCAATTGCAAGTACTATCTTCAAGACTATCAACTTCCCATCAAGATTTCATCTAAAAATCTCAAAGTACACAAGCAAGAGTGTCACTCAGGAAAACAGAGTTCAACAGGGCATGATATGTTCAAGAAACTAATTTGAATGAAAATTGAGAGTCAAAATCATAACAACAAGTATAATGAGGAATATCACAACTTTCAACATAATGAAAATTACAAGGAAATCTTGCATTCTATTTTAGTGAAATATCTTAAATCTAGGATAGATTTCATTCTCCATCGAGTATTTATCAAGATGATTCCTTACTAAGAATTCAGAGTACTTATCAAGTATTGAAAACTATAATTTCAACTCATAAATGATCAAGAATTCCAAGAGATCATTAAATAAGGAAGGATTTAGATACACATTCAAGCAAGAAAAGATGCCACGTGAACAATTCCGTAATGAGAAAATAACAATGTTTCATAATGATCCATTTTTGGAACATAATAGTATTATGTAAGATACAAATTCTCACAACCAAAAACTAAATTTTTAGTTGGGTCATTACAAATTAGTCACAGATGATGGATAAGAACTCAAGACAGGCTTACAAGTACAACTCATGTTCCATCAAGAAAATAAAGTATTCAAGCAGATATTTCAGACATCAGGATCAGTAAATTGAAGGAAGAAGACTTACAGCTTACATGAATACAACTCATTCCATATTAGCTTCAAGAGATAAAAGATAAAGATAAGGATTTTTTTAAGTAAAGGTTACAAGATTCACCACTTATTCAAGTATAAATATCTCATCAAGATTTATCTATACATTTCAAGAAGAACTATTATAATATAGTGAGAATACAACATCCAACGACATGATGAAATATAAATATATGAAAGCCCTTTCAACTGGTGAAATACAAGTAGCAAATAATAGGTAATTTTCAAAGCTTTATCAAGTTCAAAATTCAATGATAAGTAGCTATGACACAAGTGAAAGTACAGATTCTCAAATTCACATAGTTGGGAAACAGCTTCATAAAAACAACAGAGATCATATTTCATGCTAAAGGATTTGATCCATTGAAAGGTTGGAACCAAAGATCTGATGCAAAGGTTCAATTATATGCTTACTGAACATGGGGCACCTCATCAAGCAATAATGTAGTTTTCATTTCCGAGTTTGGGATCAGCTAAAGCAACCAGTATGTACGAATTCCATATTTAGCATACAGATAGTGCACAAGAATGAATACCCATATGGAGGGAAATACAAGTGAACAACAATAAATATACAGTTCAGGTTTTCAGCAAATGGAGACGTTAATATGTGCAAACAAGAACCCAGATCTCTAAAACATCTAAGTAAATTCCAGAATACATGTGTACTATCAAGAAATGACATACAAGTTCCCATGGTGGCCATAAGATATCGAGAGCATCTATGCAGACTTTGGAATGTAGCCATATTTTAAGGGGAAAAATGAGAAAATCACTAAGTACGTGGATCTCATAGAAGGCACCCAAAATGTGCCATGTTTGATCAAAATAAAATCAACAGAGTTCAATATGAAAATATCCCCACAAAGTTTAACATGAGCCGATCAATAAGAATGAGAAAGGTGCAAGTAGTGAGCTCAAATGAGCAATGTTAAAATTCATATCTATAACAGTGGAGAGTCTATATATTAGACAGAGAAAATACAACAAAATTTCTCCATTATGAGCTCAAATCAAGTTTTATAGTCAATGGCAAAAAGGATCATGACAATACCACGAAAGAAGAAAATGAGTACATATTTTTTCATTATGATTCAAAAATAGATTTGCATAATCTTTCATGATGCCATTAAAGGTTTGCTGGTTTTGTAGAGATACTTGAAAATTAAAGTATGACTTACTATTTCCAGCCATTCAAAGTTCAAACCCTGGCATCCATCATTTGATAAGTCATACAGATTAGAGGAACAAGCTACCAACAGAATCTCAGATTCATTAAGCCATGTAAGGGAACATAGAGTAACAAAATTGGACATAGTTGTAGCATTTCAACTAGTGACGTTTATGCCACAGGTGAAGCAAAAAAAATCTTATCTCAAATCAAGCTACTATCGGCAAAACAAGAAAATGCCTAGCTGTATAGTGAGTTTCATCATAATAATGCACAGAAAATATGTTTATGACAGTAAGCTCAAGGAATCAACTCAAACATCCTACAATAGTGATCAGATTTCAGAGATTTAACAATCGCTTAGCAACAATAGAAAGAAAGTCAATGTATCAAAGGAATACTCATAAGAAGAAATGGTGCTAAAACCCTCGCCACAAGATTCAATAGAAAAATAAAAAATGGCTACCCAACAGATCTCGAGTTCCTACACATCCACTAGTATCAAGTGACGTTATAAGAAAGAGAAAAGAAAGGCTGAACAAAAAAATGAAAGGTCAGATCTATATCAAAATGGAAACCCCGTCCAAATGTGCGTGGAAAGGGATTTGAACAAAGGTATACCTGACTTCATTAATTTTAATTTCAAAAAATTTCAGAATTCACATATTTTAGACTATGAGAATACTGCATTTTTGTGTAGAGTATGTAGAAATATGGGCCATTTACAAGATTCTTGTAAATTTTAATAAGAAACCAAAGAATAAAGTAAAATAGGAACTGGATCGATTTGCCATCTAATGGTTGGGGTTCTATAAATCCTTAGATTTGACATATCCAAAGTCAAAATTTAAAGACACTATTGGCCATGAAATATATCTTAACATTTTAGGCAGATAAAGTGGTTTCAGTTTTTAAAGGATGTTTCAAAGGAAGGAATGTAGGAAAACAACTTAGTTGTAGGCGGAATAAAAAGGGGACATACATCCAAAAGTTCAAAATCAAAGCGGGATTTGATGTCAGAGAATTTGATGGTTATGGTGATCTCAAGTGACCTAGCGACAGTTATTTCATTTGACCTTGGAAAGTATAGCAATAAGCCTACATACCAGGAGGAAAATAGTCTACAATGAAGGGTCGAATGGGAAGCATTTAAGATTATTTTCTATCATAGGGTGGGAATTAATCTTGGATTAATCTTACAATATGGTTAGCTTTTAGTTTATAGATGCACTGGTCATAGCTCAGAACAATAAGCTATTGTGCATGAGATGTTTTTTTATTTCTTGAGCTATTATAGCCTAGTATTTCCTCCTGAGGTAAAATGGCCTCAGAAACTTTTGAATAGGGAACAGAGTTCCTTCAACCCTGGGCTTTAAAATGCAAATAAAACAAGCTATGGAAACCCCATTAAAATAAATGAGGGCACGCATAGTAAATTTTCTACGAGCTTCACCTACAGACCAACTTCTGGGTGATGCCATAAGGGTAAAGATAAATACAAAGCTCAAAACTAGCTCAGAATGAATACATTATGGCGACATGAGCTAATGAGACCTCCTACAAAACATATTGCAGAAGTATTGAGTTTAACAGTCCAAATCAAATCACTAGCTCCAATGCCAACCACAACCTTACTATAGTTATCATCAATGGATGAAATGAAATAGTATGAAGATCAATGGCTAAGGAATGATCCTGAAATCAATGAAAACCCCAACCTAACTCATTCAAAGTTAAAAAATCAATGATCCACAAATGTAGGTATGTAAATCAATGAATTAAAGAGCACCAAATGCATTAATTCCAATTTCAGAACCCTAACCTGGGAGACCAAAGAATAGATGGAAAGGAATCAAGTAGTACAAGATCAATTGGTGAACATCGAAATCCACCAACTCTACCACAGTTTCCATAAACTTTACAATGGTCTTCTTAGTGTACGTGTGTTAAACATCATGAAAAACCCTAATCAGGGATAAATTAAAATCTTCTTCAACATCACAAATGGTTAGAGCATCGTATGGATGGGGAAAAGATCCCAAATAAACAAAATAATCATTTCAATTGACCATCGTTTAAGGTCGTAAATCATATCCAAAAATAATCAAATACCGACCAACTTGAAAAGAAAGTTCATGATTAATCGGAAGAGCCAAAGATTATACATGCACCAAAATTTACAAAAGGGCCTGACAAATAATATGTGAAATGATGGGTCTAAAATTGGTTAATGATAAGATATATGTCAAAATTTAGAATCAAAGTGTGTCGAATAATACAATGATGTACATGACAAGGTGTCCAAGTGTTTTGAACTATAATACATGCTTATTACCAAGTACAAAGATAAGCCCATGACGGATAACTCAATTAAAGTCAAGGAACCAGCTTACCTTAAAATTTGCTAAGGAGACAATATTATTTTGCACATGTGTACAGGTGGTCCCACATTGGGAGTAATTTAGTTTTTCTAAGCAATGGAAACAAAAGTATTATACTTGAAATAGAATAATGTATTACATGTGATAAGAAAGGTGACACAGAGGATTATTACATAATGCAAAGAAAGAAAAAAAAATGTCAACATCAAAGCTTGTAGGTGGTCCCCATAGTGGATGAAATGCATGGGTAAATATTTTGCAAAGTAATTAAGGGCAAGGGAATTATTTTCCTCCCACATGGAGATTAGTTTTTGCATGTGCATGCAAGGGGGAATAATTAAAGAATTCCTAAAATATCATTGCAAGTGGATCAAGTTGGAAGTGTCACATCAAGAAGAAGAAGATAAAGATTACATCCACATTGGATAATACTTACACAGCAAGTAAGGGCTATTATTAGCCAAATTATTCATCCAATTTTATTAAAAATAGATTAGTCAACTGCACTTGGACTGAAATTTATTTTTGTAACTAAGGCTATTAATGCCTCTTTGTAATCAGCATGTCTATTTTTATTCCTTTATTTATTCATGATAAAGGTGTAAAATTAGCATGCATGGACGAGTTCAAATTTTAGTCTATTTTTAGGATAGGTTGTGTGAATAATATTGTTATATATTGTGTACAATTTCAAGGCAAAGAGGAGGAATTTTTTGACACAGGAGTGTTGAAGCAAATTTTACCAGTTTTTCCCCTTGAATGAGAACTAATTTCTACCTTTCCAATTATTTGTAGTGGTGTGTATATTTCATTAATTCTTGTGAATGTCAAATTCCATGATTAATCATCTTGCCTTGCTGCAAATTTATTAATGTATGCATTATATTAGTGTCCATGTTTATCTTATTATGTTGTTGTGACTGATTCCCTCAATACACAAAGTGTTTTTCCTTAATATTTTATTGAAAACTATTGGTTTTTCCATCCAAAATTAATTCTCAATTTGATTGTGCATGTAGTCAGTGAAAGATCTCAACTAGTTTGGTGTATGACCGCATTTTAAATTCATTTCCATTCATCTTTTTACCCTCAAAACCCTAAAAATTAGTTTAGGACACATAAAAAATGAATTTTCCTTGATACTGGAGACTCACCTCAATAATAGGTATACCCACAGACTTGAGGTATTTCCGTTGTATCTACGAAAGTGAGAGATTCAAAGAAATCTTAGAACCCCTACTATCATCTCTCAATAAGGGTGCACTTTTGAACGGATAACATTTTTTTGGCATGCCCCGTGGGACCAAAAACCATATTTGCAGTAGATTACAATAATTTATATAGCAAATTTACAAAAAAAGAAAGTCACTTTTTGAGAAGAAAGTTACATCAATTTATTCTAAAGATGAAAAGATTTATTTGGTGACTTTGTAAGGTTGATTTCAGACTAGTTTTGTAGCATGTTCCATGCCTAAAGTGACTATAAGATCATCGGTAATAGGAATTCCTACTCAGTTTATTTCTTTACCTTTGAATTATGCAAGAAGAAGAAGAGTTGGCAAAACTTTACCTCATAATAGGTCTAGTTTTGCCAACCCTCCTACAAATATTCCTTCACCACATAGTAATCTTATCTTTCAAATCCCAATTATTCCAATGGCTATTCAACTATCTAGGAATTGTGTGACCTTTACTAATGGAAGCCCTTTAGTAATTCTAGTTCATGATATTTCCAATGTTGTCATGAAAATTTTATCTTCATTTACTGGTGAAAATCATATTACTCTTACAGAGAACATTAAAGATGTTGGAATCCTTTGTGTTAGCTATAACATAACTCATGAATATGTAGCCTTAATATTTCTAGCTACATCATTTAAAGGACAAGCCTTGCAATGGTATAGAACCTTAGAAATTGGGAGCATAAGAACTTGGGATGATTTAGGAGAGAAATTACTTAAGTAATATCAAGACCATTCTGATCATTTATCTCTCATAGAGTAGTTATCTATAATTAAAATATCCCCTCAAGAATTTATGGCTAGTTTCAACATCTATTTTGCTAGAACTTGGGAAAGAATTACAACGATTGTTAACCATTAAGATGATCAATATTTTATATATTATCTCAGAGCCTTAAATAGTGACATTTCAAATATGATTCAGTCCATGGGAGGAGATACTCTCCCAATAGTTTATAACATTTTCATTAGGGCTTAAAACAACCTTATTCAAGATGGGAAATTGGAACCAAGGCCTTTAATGCCTCTTATATAATGTTTTTCACCTATTCCACAGCCTATTACCATTATAGAACCTATTGTTTTAGCTCCATGAGATGATGTATACAAGGATTTACAAACTATGGGTAATAAATTGACTTCAGTTAAGAACAAATTAGCTCAACCTAGGCCTTATCAAGATCCTTATCAGCAAAATTATCAAAATCAACACAATAGGTAACCTTATCTGCAAAATCACAAATATACACAGCCATATCAACCAAGGTAGTTTGACCCAAAATCTCCTAGTTCATATAGCGACCCCTTTCTAGTTAACATGGTTTCAGAACAATGGTGTCAACCTTATAATCAACCTCATTCAACTATCGATTATTTTAATGTATTCCTGAATATAATCCTTGTTGCACAACCTCAACCTAAAGCACTATTCATGCCACAAATGGAGGGAAGGCATTAAGAAAATCATAGTCAAGAACCACCAAAACAGAATCTAGTCAGCTTTGGAGAGGAAGATTTTATTGCATTAACAACTAGGTCTCAAGAAAAGGCTCACGATAAAGAAAAACAACAAAACAGACCTATTCTACCCATAGTCACTAATAAAACAACAAGTGTAGATCAAAAAAAAGTTAATAGTTCTGTTGTTCCTAAAAAACAGGTAGTTTAACTAAATAAGAGCAGCAAAAATAATTGCAACCTGATCCCAGAAGACTCTTCATACCTCAAATTTCAAAAGATGCTAAAGCAGAGTCAATTTTTTCTAAAGCTTATGATAAAACGGTAGAATTTGTTTCAAAAATAGTTCTTTAAATATTGTTGAGGTAATGAAAAATCATAATATTAATATTTCAATGTGGGATGCTCTAAGTATTCCATGAAAAGAAGAATTACTTTCTCATGGGGTAAGTGCAGGAAGTTGATGGACAAATATAGGGTCATCCGTGGACATCATATTGCAAATAACAACATAATATCAACTTGTAGGGATTATTAGCAATACATACACTCAAAATTAGACAAAATTATATTAATATGAATCGTAGCATCCGGAATCTAGTTTCTAAAATACTAATTTTTGTAAAAAATGGACAAGATTAGCTATATTAAACACTCAAAATTCAATGATTTGGTTTTTTTTTTTTAAAAAACGCCGATAAGATTATAGTCCGTTTGCCCACAATTTGGATGACCAAAAATTGATATATATTTTTTTTCCTTTGGTGAGAAGTTATATGCCACTATCTATCTTGGGATGGATTTTATTTTGTATTTTTTTTGAGTAATATTTTATTTTTTATGATTTTTTTTTTTTTCCGTGAAAGTGGTATGAAAACATAAAGAAAACAGAGCACTTTTCCGTTTGCCCCGCCATAACTTCATCAAAAAATATTGAAATCAAATAATTTTTTTTTGAACATGTATATAATTTCACCACGGTTGGGATGGTATAATTTTTATCACATTCTGATAAGTGAAACAAATTTTGTAGTCTTAAACGTAGACATAAAAATTCACAGGAAAAAGTGTCTTAAAGGACCTACTATTAGTAAAAAATTATAAAATGATATTTATCCTCTTCTATTCACTTTAAAATCAGTATTTCTACAAAGCTAATAGTCTCCCCTACGCAATGGTACCATTTTTATGACATTGTTTTTACTTTTTCGGCATGGTTCAAGTCCGCGGAAGACTAAATTTGATGTTTTTGTTGTTTTTAATGTAAAATTTAGGATTTGATGTCCACTTAATTGTCCCCCAACTTGGTGCACTTACCCCATGAGCTTTCTAAGTTACAAATTTCATCAAAACCAACTGCAAAGGAAGCTCGAAAGGCAAACATGGTCCTTGGAACAATGGAGCAAGACCATATGAAAGAGTTTAAATGGATGGTTCAAAAGATCTTAAATGTTCACATATCAAGATGCCACCACCATTTTATCTATCTCAAATTATTGGAGATCATTTAGTTCATAACTACATGGTTGACAGTGGTGCAAGTAGCAAAGTTATGCCAAAAGAAATTGTAGAAAAATTTGTCTTGCAGTATGAGCCTACCGAGAAAAGCGTAGTGCAGCTAGACGGTACAGGAACCAACACAATTGACATTATCAAAAATTACGAGGTAACCTTACATGTTTGTCCCAATGTTACTATCTTAGAAGATGTTATTGTCATATATTTACCTCCCTACTTTTCCATATTTTTATCACGAGATTTTACAAAAAAAAAGAGGTTATCTTTCTTCAAATTGGTGATTTTTGTTCTTTAATACAAGATATAGAACTAAAATTTCTGTAAATTTAGAGCCTTTGGCTAGATTTAATATTGATCCTCATGCTTCAAATGCTGTAGCAAATTATGTAGCTTTAGATCAATCTGGTTTTAATGTTAAAACACATGTTTCTGCACTAGATGATGTTTCTAATTTGTTTATGGATGAAAATACTCAATAAAAACATGCTTATGATCCGTTCAAAGAAGTGGAAGAATATTTGTTTGGTGTCTATTTATTATATGAATAAAATGCACCAATTCCCTTACTGTCCAAAATAGAAAAAGAATAGAAGGGATATGGAAGCTTCAATTTGATGGAGCTAAAAAAAGAAAGGACATGGTGTAGGTTTTATGTTTACTTCCCCTTCAAACGAAGGTACTTTTCAGCTTTAAGTCTGCATTTCTGTTGTACTTGTAATGTAGTTGAATACAAAGCATTAATTCATGGCTTGTAATGGGCCAAAAAAAGAGGTATTAGTACTTTACAAGTTTTTGGTGATTCACAGTTATTTATTAATCAAGTGAAAAACTTTGATGTGTGTAAGAATTCATTGTTGAAATATTATAAACATAGATTTCCAGACTTAATAGATGATTTTGATGTTATTAACATACAATTTGTTCCAAGATCTGAAAATAAACATGTAGAGTGACTTGCAGCCATTAGTGTTGGCTTTGACGTGTTAGAACAGATCAAAAATAACAAGGTACAATCACAAATAAAACTTATTATCAGACCTTCAGTACTTGATAATGAAGCAACTTGGAAATTTTTTGAAGATGATGAACAAATCTATAGATTTTTGCAGCAAGAAGCTGAATTTTTAGCAATAAATAAGGAAAAATGGTAGCACTTCTATTGTGACCAGATTGTTCAGTTGAAGACAAATAATTTTCCTCAAGGATTGGTCACACTAGAAGATATTTTCAGTTCTAATGATCAGTTAAGAAAAGAAAAAGGAAATATTTCAACTCACGCAACTAACTATGAGGAGATCTCAGTGGATGATGAAAAGAAACCATTAATTAGAAAGGTATGTTCTTCAGCTGAAAAACAATCATTTATTAATTTATGTAAATAATTCATAGATGCTTTTTCTTGGAAATACCAAGATCTGAGAGGATTTGATCCAGGTTTATCTCATCATACTATAGAGTTACAGCCAAATTCTAAACCTGTCAGACATAGACAAAGGCATGTAAATCCAAAGATTGAACCATTAATGAGAAAAGAGTTTTCCAAACTGATCAAATATGGTATTATCTTTCAAATTACGCATTCAAGTTGGGTAGCCAATCTTGTTCCTTTTTAGAAAAAGAGTGGAGAAACCAGGCTATGTGTAGATTTTAGAGATCTTAATAAAGCGTCATTAAAAGATCATTATCCGCTGCCCAATATGGATAAAATTTTAAGAATAGTTTTAGGTTCATACAAACTGACTCTTTTCGATGATTACAGTGGATACAATCTAATCATTTTGCGTGAAGAAGACAAATACAAAATAGTCTTCACCACAAAGTGGGGTACTTATACTTACAAAAGAATGTCTTTTGTACTTTCAAATATCGATGCAACATTTCAACGTGCAATGGACGTGGATTTTCATAGCTTATTAAATAAATGCATTTTGGTTTACTTAGATGATGTCACCATATTTTCAAAGAATTTTGATGAACATCTAATGCATTTTAGGTAGACTTTTCAGCTTTGTAGATAGTTTGGACAATATTTGAATCTCAAAAAGTCCATTTTTTAGTACATGAAGGTAAATTCCTTGGTCATATTGTTTCTAGAAAAGAATTAGCTATTGATTCTTTTAGAATTGAAGATATTTCACAATTATCCTTGCCTCATCATAAGAAATCACTAAAAAAAATTCTTGGAAAAATCAACTTTCTTAGAATATTTGCTCTAGATTTTGCAGTATTAGTCAAGCCATTAATGGCCATGTTAAAGAAAGATAATACCTTCTCTTGGATGAGTGAATGGAGAAAAGAATTTGAGGCCATCAAGTTCGCAATTTCACAAGCTCCTAATCTTGCAAATCTAAATTTTGATAAATATTTTACAATGTATACACTTGTAAGAGCTGAGACTATTTCAGATATATTAATTTAGGTTAATGATGAAAACACTAAGCAGCTAATTACTTTCTTTGGATAGAGTTTGCATGACTATGAGACAAGGTGCACCTTTCTTGAGAAATAATTACTTTTAGTAGTTGGAGGAATAAAAAACTTCAAGTACATGCTTTCCAATAGTAAGATACATTTCTTAGTTTCTCATGCAAGTGTTAAAGCATTTTTGTTGAACAAAGAGATAAATGACAAGAGAGCAAGTTGGATTACGAAGGTTATGGAGTATGATTTTGACATCCGTATTGTAAAAATAGTTTGAGGAAAAGGTTTGTGTGAAAATATGATTGCTAATATGAAAAAATAGCCGGCTGTAGAATTAGAAGATCCAGAAAAACATGCTAAAATTGCGTATCAGCAATTAGATATCATGGTATAACCAGAAAATCAGCAACCTAAACTCAGTCAAGAAGTTCAGGAATCAAGATGGATGACTGATTTTGTTAACTACTTACAACACAGTACTTATCTAGAAGGTATAGACAAGAATAAACAAATATACTTCAGGTTAGAAGATCTTCCTTATGTTTTTTTCTGGTGTGTTGTTTACAAGATATATAAATGGAATTTTGTTGCGATGTATTGATTATGATAGAATTCAACAACTATTATCTGAATTTCATGAAGGACCTATAGGAGGTCACTTTTCAGCATGTACTACAACCTTCAAAATTTTGAAATTTTCTTACTACTAACCTACCATATTCAAGGAATGCTTTGAATGGATTAGAAAGTGTAAGAAATGTGTTTTCTCTGTTGGAGAAAAACATTTATCTTTGCTTCCCCTGCAACCTTTTTCATTGGATCAGTCATTCATGTAGTGGTGTCTTGACATCATTGGCAAGATAAATCCACCTTCATCACAAGGAAACTAGTGGATCTTGACTGCTACAGATTACTTTACATGCTAGACTAAAATAATAGCCTTGAAAGAAGCTAATGAGACTTCAATATTATCATTTTATGAAGGTATAGTTTACAAATTTGGTGTTCTAGCAACTATCATTTCATATAATTCCTTAGAGTTTCTCAGTGTTAAGGTAACAGATTGGGCTATTAATCATAAAAGTTATTTAATTACATCATCTAATTATTACCCACAAGGTAATGGATTAGTTGAAAGTGCTAACAAAAATATTTTAAGGATCATCAGAAGAACCCTCAAGGACAATCAAAGATATTGGCATCTAATGTTAAATTCAAAAATTTGGAATGAGAGAGTGATTCCTAAAATATCAATTGGGAATTCATTGTACAAGCTTGTATATGGACGAGAGGAAAGAATTCCCATCTTAGTTGAGTTGCTTGCATTGGATTTACTGCACCAGATGGAATTACTTGAGAATGAACCATTGTAGGTTTGTTACAAAAAATTAATGGAGTTTTAGGATCTAAGAGATTAAGCTCATCTGAACATGGAAACAAATCAAAAATAGATCAAGAAAACATTTGATAAGGTGGCTAAGTTTAGAGTCTTCAATGAAGGAGACATTGTATTAGAATGGAATGTTAATCATGCAAAGCCAAGAAACCACATGAAGTTTGATATAATCTGGAGTGGTCCTTACATGATTTCATCTTGCAAAGAAGACAATGCATTTAATCTTTCAATATTGAATGGAGAGGAATTTCCCATTCCTTTGAATGGTATGCTTCTTAAACACTGTTATTTAAAATTCTATAGTGTTTGGTTAGAATAGGATTTCCCTTTCAATAAGTGCAGTACATGCACATTGCAATGTTTTTCAATTCAATAAAGTGCATTCATGCATGTGATCTGGTTTCTAGATCATTTCCCAACTTTAGTTTATTTTTTGGAAAGGTAGTTTTTGTTATATGTTTTAACTCAATGCCTAATGGACAAGAGACATGCATTGGTCTATAAGCTAGAAAAAATATTTCCCCATAGGATCGCCAAAAATGTTAAAAAAAATTGCACTTGTGTAAAAATGGGCAACTAGAAAGTTTGTTACGCTGGATGGCATTGATGAAATGGACCTAACCAGGGGGATGCCTTACAATTTTATTGTGTTTTCAGTTGCAGTAATTGATTAACTACATGTAATCTGTAGCTATGTATGTTTTTACATAATGTAACACCTTACATAGACTTTCATTCCATGTTCGTCTTCAGCAAAGAAACCCAAAATCCCCAAACAACCAATGCATTGCCTTGATGAAGGCATGAATTGTAGTTTATGTGAGATATTAAACTTAGGTGCGGTAAACAAATTTGCAATTTTCATGCAACAAGTTCATTTTAAGTTACAGGTACATTAAATCTCATTATCCCTTCATGTTTAGATACACTTAACTATGGAGTTGAGTTTTTTATTTCATTATACAATCAATACATGTCATAAATATAAGAGCATAAAGAAGTATACAAATCAAGTAAAGAAATTAAATGTTATTTATTCATGAAGATGTACAATGTCTCCCACACAAGATGTGGGATGTTACTCATAACTACTAAAGAAATAAGTACATACACTTGAAGTTAAAATTTAAAGAGTATAGAAGAAATCCATCATTGCCTTGGGATTTGCTTCTAAGTCTTCTTCATCCCCAGCTCCATATTTCATCCAGCTCTCCCAAAAGTCACAATGTACTTGAAAAATTAAAAGGGAAGACATCAATTTCGAGCTCAAAGTTTCATCTGTACTCATGTACTATATACCTACATGAAAATGGATTTCTTAATATTAGAAGCATAAGTTACATAAGAGGATAGATACAAAATTGATAAAGCAGTATTCTGCAAGTAGTACATATGATTCCCAGAATCATTATAGATCAAGAAAGAGAAGAAAAACTATGGAAGATAAGAGAGGAAAACAAGCCTAAATATTTTCTAACTATTGTCTTAAGTGTGCCGGTATAGGTAAACACATGTCTTATAGTCCTCACTGTTAGATAAATATTGCATAAAAATAGAGTTGAATGACTTCCATCCTATGGTATGTAAAATTGGAATAACTCACAAATACATAATGGCATGAAAGAATAATGTGACTCAGAGTTCAGTAGCTATTCTGGAAATAAAAGGAATTGCAGTATAGATCAAAAGAGAAACTTGCATGCTTACTTCCATTTAAATATAACAGTACATATCAAAAAAAAAAAAATATTGCACCAGATAAGTACAAGTAAAGAATATAATAAGCTGAGAAGAGAATAGAATTCAAATTTGCGACATCATATGTAAAGTTCAAAAGAATTAATTTTCAGCTTTAAAGGAAAGGTATAGTGTTCATAAATGAAATAGGTGTAGAAGATCCAATAAAATTCCATATACAACCTGGAGCTTACATGATTTGAAAGTATAAAATGTTTAAACTGAGAAGTTCACAACCATGTGGGAATTATGAATGATTCCAACAAGTATAGTATTTAGCTCTTACTTTGACATACCAAGTTCAAAAATTTATAATTCAATTGGTTTACCTTTTATAGTGAAAAGCATGCTTACACAATACAAGAAATGTAACATTCAAGTTTCCATTACAAATGAAGCAACATAGTAAAACAAAGAGTCATTGCAACCATGAGATTTGATACAGAATAGATTGGGTGATCCATCATAATCCTTGAGCTCAAATGAACTATCAAAATTTTTAGGATTCCTCATTCCCATAATAGCATAAAGAATGAGAGTTTTAAGTCAAAAATTTAGAACATATCAACATCATACAGACCAAAAGATAACAAGCTACAAGAGTTTGAAACAAAAACCAAACTTTGAGAGAAGTAAAAGCTTTGTTCAGTTGCAAGTATTTCCTTCAAGAATGCTAGCAACCCATCAATATTTCATCTAAAATCCTCAAAGTACACAAGCAATAATTTTAGTTAGGAATGTAGAGTTCAATAGGGCATGATATTTTCAAGAAACTAGTTTGAATGCAAATTGAGAGTCAAAATCATAATAGCAAGTATGATGAGGAATATCACAATTTTCAACACCTTAAAAATTACAAAGAAAACTTGCATGATATTTTATTCAAATATCAGGAATCTAGGATAGTTTTCATGCTCCATCAAGTATTTATCAAGAGGATCCATAATTGAGAATTCAGAGTACTTATCAAGTATATATCGAGTATTGAAAAATGGAACTTCAACTCATAAATGATCAAGCATTCCAAGATATCATTAAAGAAGGTATGATTCATATACACATTTAAGTGAGAAAAGATGCCACATGAATAATTCAGTAATGAGAAAATAAAAATGATCCATAATGATCCATTTTTGGAACCATAATAGTATTATGCAAGATACAGATGCTCACAACCAAAGAGTAAATTTTTAGTTGGCTCATTACAGATTAGTCACAAATGACAAATAAGAAACTCAGAACAACTTGTAAGATGACAAAATGTTAAAATGAAAATCTACATGTAATCAAGAAGATAGTTCATATATCAACATCATCATTAAAGGAAGAACAAATAAAACTTAAGAATACAACTCATTCCATATTAGCTTCAAGTTTTAAATGACTAACTATAGTTTTTGAATTTTCTAAAAAATAACTTATTTAGGTTGCAAAATCATCAAGTATAGAAGTTACAATGCTCAATACGCTATCATTGAAATAGAAAAAGGAAAATGTGAGTAAATAACAAAGCTTTTATCAAGTACATTTATGAGTACAATCAAGAATAAAATACAATGAGTATCAAAATCTACAGTAAGTTGCAAGAAATAGGTATAACACAAAGGCAAGTACAGATGCTCATATTTAGTATTTATCATGCTTCATGAGGAAACAATTCATTCATGTTTTCACAAGGGACCAACTACAATGATGTTTAGAAAATAAATAAGTGATGCAAAGCTTCAGTTATTTTCTTACTTAAATGGGGCACCTCATCAAGTAACAAAGTAGTTTTCATTTCCAAATATAAAACTACAGAAGCCACAAGAATGTAAGAATTAAGATAAAGTGTAGATTCAAATCATACTTGTATCATGTGAGTAGCTCAAGAAAATATGAAGCAAAGAATCAAGTTTTCAAGCATGCAATTGATACTGCAAATGTGTAAAACATATACAAGCTAATAGATCAAGAAACAAGTGTACTACCAACAATTAAAACAAGTGACCAGTTGTCAAATATATAGAAAGCATCTATGAAAAGATGGAACTAAGCAACATTTTTAGGGTTACAATGACAAAATCAATAATTTCATGGCTCTGTTAAAGCTACAAGAGTTGAATCAAATTTGCAAGAAAGCCTAATCAAATAGCAAATGAATGAAGACCCATTTGCAGGTTGAAATGAAGCAAATATTAAACAGGTTATACGAACCTAGTGTTAAAATTCAGATTTATAACAGTCATACTCTACATATTTGAAGTGAACTCGAGGAGCATCAAGGCCTAATTATGTCATTCAAAGTTTAGATCCATTACAGAATAAAGTTATATGCCATGAAATAAGAAAGGAGCACATCTTATTTCATTCTGAATCAACTATTGACTTGCATAAGCTTTCAAGATGCATTTTTTCTTGTTTTATAACATGATCACAGTAAGACAAAGGAACTATGTAAGTTGTTAAACATGGCATTTATCATTTGAACTCCTAGAGATTAGAGGAAAATCCACCAACAAATATCATCTTTGTGAAACCATAAAATTCAAATAGATTGTAAAATTTAAACTTCTAGAATTTCAACCAGTACGTTTATGCACAGGTGAAGCAATGAAGATCAACATATAAGGTTCTCGAAACCATTTTTTATCCACCTAATATAAAGTGGAAATGCAAATTAAAATGTGCAAAACTTACTAGAAGAGCCTTAAGGTTCCACAACTATCATCAAATCAACAATTTAACAAGAGAAACTAGAACGTACAAAATTTACCATAAATTCAGTACCTCGTAAAATATCATCAGAATACAATATCAAAGATGAAAATTTCCAGATCAAATTAGAGCTAGAAGTACAATGTCAAGTGTAAGGTTTTAATTAATAATATAGGGTGGTAACAATAACTCAAAAAAAAAGTGGATACACCCAGTTTGGGTTTAAACAACCTCGATGAAAACCATTCAAGTTCAAGATTGTCAGGAAAAAAGGAGATTCAGTAGCCACCACATTTTGTAAAAAGAAAGCACTATCTTCTTAAATTTTAAATTTCAAACGAGTGAAATTATCACTTCATATTTGGAAGCCTTATCTTCTAGCCAGCCATTCAACGATTTTCAAAGTTTTAGAAGAAATTGAAAAATAAAGTAATAAAAAATCACTGTTTGATTGAGCTTACGAAACCCTCAGAAGACCTATTGAATGTATATCTAATAAATCTTGTACATGAACTATATTTACGAGTTTATAGGAGAACTTTCTAGTTTCTGAGAGAGTCCCAAATAAACCCTCAAAAGACAAGTGTCGAGCAGGAAAATAAAATAAAAAATTATTCAAGTATTCAGAAGAAAACCCCATCTCGACGCATCTAAATCAAAGCTTCAAAGTAAATTTCCAAATCATTGATCTCATAAACACTTACCATGAAAATTAGGTATGCCATCATACCACAATAAAACAATCTACAGTAAAGATTCAAATAAACCACATATAGTTATGAATACAACTATCCATACCTAGAACTCGCAGAGTTCATTTTTACAAAGAATGGATAAGATCTTAAAAAAATTAAACATGGTGCATGGGACGATATTCAGAACTATAAGCACTAACACATATCTTTTCTCATGATAAAATAATGTATATACTTCATACTTAGAGCTTCGTATGGGCCAAAAAATGTAAAGAAAATAAGCTTCATAGCATCAAAATGGAGGGCACACAAAAAAATTGTCAATGCTTCACCTAGAGACCAATTACCAAGTGAAATGATTAGGGTTGGGTTCATTTTTACTCAGTAAATATTAACCACAATTAAAACCTAACTCTATCAATGAGTTAAGGATCAATGGATCATATTTCAGAGTACAAAGATCAATAGTCCTAATCAAATCACCTGCTCCAATACCAACCACAGGCTTACCAGAGTTATCATCAATAGATGAGATGTAATAGTATGAAGATCAAAGGCTGAGGACTGATCCCAAAATCAATGAAAACCCTAACCTAACTCATTCAGAGTTAAAAAATCAATGATGCATAAATGGAGGAATGCAAATCAATGGATTAAAGAACACCAAATGCATTAATTCAAAATTCATAACCCTAACGATGGAGACAGAAGGATCGAAGGAAAGGAATCAAGCAGTACGAGATAAAATGGTGAACATCAAAATCCACCAACTCTTCCACAATTTCTAGAAACTTTACCACAGTCTGCTTAGTGTACGTGTGTCAAAAATAATGAAAAACCCTAATCAGGGTTAAATTCAAATATTTTCCAACATAAAAAAGGGCCAGAGAACTGTATGGATGGGGACACAATCCCAAATAAACAAAATAATAATTTTAATTTACCATATATTAAGGTCATATATCATTTCCAAAAATAATCAAATACCAACCACCTTGAAAAGTAGGTTAATGATTTATTAGAAGGGCCAATGATTATACATGCAAAAAACTATACAAAAGAGCCCGACAAATAATATGTGTAATAATTGGTCTAAAATGGATCAATGATAAGATATATGCAAAAATTTAGAATCAAAGTGGGTTGAATAATACAATGATGTACATGACAAGGTGTCCAAGTGTTTTGAACTATAACTCATGCTTATTACTAAGTTCGAAGATAAGCCCATGATGGATAAGTCAAATAAAGTCAAGGAACCACCTTACCTTAAAATTTTCTAAGGAGAAGATATTATTTTGCACATGTATTCAGGTGGTCCCATAGTGGGAGTAATTTATTTTTGCTAAGTATTGGAAACAAAAGTATTATACTTGCAGGAGAATAATGTATTGCATGTGATAAGAAAGGTGACAAATAGGATTATTTCACCATTCAAATAAAGATAAACATATGTCAACATTAGATCTTGCAAGTGGTCCCCACAGTGGATGAAATGTATCGGTGAATATTTTTCAATGTAATTAAAGGAAAGGGAATTATTTTTCTCACACGGGGAGATTAATTTTTTCATGTGCGTCCAAGGGGGAAAAATTAAAGAATGCCTAAAATATCATTGCAAGTGGACCAAGTTGCAAGTGTCACATCAAGAAGAAGAAGATAAAGATTGCATACACATTGGAGAATAATTACACAACAAGCAAGGGCTATCATTAGCCAAATTATTCATCAAATTTTATTAAAAATAGATCAATTGACTACACTTGGACTGAAATTTATTTTTGTAACTAAAGCTAATAATGCCTCTTTGTAATCATCATGTCTATTTTTATTCCTTTATTTATTCATAATAAAGGGGTAAAATTAACGTGCATGGGCGAGTATTAATTTTAGTCTATTTTTAGGATGGGTTGGGTGAATACTCTTACCATATATTATGTGAAATTGCAAGGCATAGAGAAGGAATTTTCGGACATAGGAGTGTTGAAGAATTTTTTTCCAGTTTTTCCCCTTGAATGAGAACTAGTTTTTAGCTTTCCAATTGTTTGTAGTGGTGTTTATATCTCATTAATTCTTGTGAATGTCAAATTCCCTGATTAATCATCTTGCCTTGCTGAAAATTTAGTAATTTCTACATTATATTAGTGTGCATGTTTATCTTATTATGTTGTTGTGACTCATTCCCTCAATACACAAAGTGTTTTACCTTAATATTATGCTAAAAACTATAGGTTTATACATCCAAAATTCATTATCAATTTGATTGTGAATTTATTTAGTGAAATCCCTTCACAACTTTGCTTTATCATAGCATTTTCAATTCATTTACATTCATCTTTTTACCCTCTATACCCTAAAAATTAGTTTAGGATACATAAAAAAGGAACCTTCCTTGATACTGGAGACTCTCTTCAATAATAGGTATACCCATAGACCTAATATATTTCCATTGTATCTACGAAAGTGAGATATTTAGAGCAATCTTAGAACCCCAGTTGTAATCTCTCAAAAAGGGTGCACTTTTGAGAGATAACAGGTAATACAAAGCCTATCTATTTTTAATAAAGTATGTGCACTTTGTGGGAGTTAAAATGCACTTTAATTAATCAAAGGTGATTATTTAATAGAAGGGATATGCTTATAGAAGGTTATTAGAATAACTTCAGTATGATTCAGGATATTTAAGAGGGGAAACGGTTCAATAAATGACAATTTATTGATTTAGATTAATGGTAACAATTAATTAACCTAGGTAGAAGAAAATTTTAATTAACAAAAGGTTATTATTCGGCATCCTGAATGATAGGGGGATAATTAATTAGAGAAATGTAATTAATTAACAATGATAAGGGGAAATCGGTGTTTTATTGACGAAGTGTCATTAATTTATGGGAAAGAGAATATTTAGTGTAATTTAAGTATTAAAATTACTTGACCAAATTATAGGTGTCTACAAGTCCCAAAACTTGAAGGGCCTGGGTAATGAAATGGTGAATACTCAATCTCTTCTTTGTCAGGTATGTATGTAGTGTTTGCACTAGCATGAGTAAACACCATGTGTCTCAGAGTTGTTGATTTCTTTGAAAAGACTAAACATTAGGATAATGAAATATGTCATTGCCAAGAATCAGAGATTCAGATTATCATTAGTCTTTAAAAAAATTAATAAAAATAAAAATGATTGTGAATTATGGATAAATTAAAACATGGATTGGCCATAGTGATAGTGTGCATTCTGTCCTTGTTATGGGACAAATCCATAGAACCAAACATCTGTTTATTTGTTATTCTCCCTATATGTTGTTGGCTACTAGAGACATCGATAGAGTCATCGGTCATGGTGAAATAAATTCAAATTTTATCACCAGACCTATCAGACCCAGCAAGGTTATGTGTATTAACTGTCACATTATAGCGATCCATTATTTCACTTGCTTTGACTTGTTCAAAATAGAGTTACAGATTATATAATTACAAGAAGTGATTTCAAAATGATTTGTTTTTTAGAAGAATCAAGATAGAATGATTTTAAAATAAAATACTCACCGACTGTTGGTCTAGATGAATTCCATATTTTTTCTTGTGTAGATCATTTGGAATATATATTGACTTAAGTTTGTAAAAACCCTCATGATTTAAAGCAAGAAAAAAACAAGAAGAAGAAATTATTGCATAAGTATTCAATTTGGCTCTCTCAAGGTCGGAACGAATCCTTGATGAAATAAATGTGAACCAATTGAATTTAACACCGTAAATTGTCTAGAGAAGGTATTACAATTCCCACTAAGGAATGTTAGTGTATCTTCCCTTTAAAACTATGTGGGACTAGAAAAAATCAACCATGGCCAGGAGAAAGGGTTCTTTGATAAATTGTGTATTAATCCCTCTTTTATAGGGACTATTAACCTCATCCTCAAAAGAAATATCGTAATGAGACTCTAAAATTTTCTTTTTCTCATCATGTAGAATGTATTTAGTTATAACAGGCATTGTGTTTTAATGGGGTCATCTTGTTAGATGATGAATATCATCAGGTTCTTTTCTGATTAAAAATTGGTGGGAAGGTAATGCAATAGTGAAAGTGCCATCAAAACTATTATACCTTAACATTAAATTATTTAATAAATTATGTTATGTCTTATAATAGGTCATGTAAATAAGTCCATGGAACACTTAGGTACCAATATAATCAAATTGAATGATTATTTGAGGGTATTCCAAAAGTTGTAGTATCTGTCGATACAAAATGTTTCAGTAAATAGCGGAAGGTGTTTTAATGGATTTTTTTCTTGATTCCATTATTATTGAATCTTCAATCCTTGATGTTTTGATTCTTTGAATAAAATGGGTGTGGAAAAAGGAAGATACTTGTAAACAAGGATCATAGGCAAAATCGTGTGGCTATTGGCTAATACTGTAAGTGGACGAGAATGTTAGAAATATTTGAAAAAGTCTATCTCAAAGAAATCTGCAAGTTAAAATGGGACAAAATGAATGGGGATGGGTATATAGAGTAAAGGCATGGGTTGTGGGTTAGGGTCCACAGATCGAGGATGGAAGACACTAAACCTGGGGAATACCCAAAGGTAACAAAAAATTATATTCAGGTGAAATCTAATGCACAGAAATGAGTTAACAATGTTGGACGGTGACTAAAAAGTGTTATCGAGAATCATCATTAAGTTGTGGGAAAGTAGAAACAATAGCATGCGACCTATTTCCATCAAGGAATACAATACTAATTTTGAATGGAGATGAAAATATGTTCCTAGATGACAACTCTTCGTTGGAAATCTACCATCTGAGAAAAATTCAACCGAATGAAATTTTGTTATTGTACGTTAATAAGGTGTTGTCATCTAGGAACATAATGGGAATGAAAAACGTAATTTACCATATAGGTGCAAGTGTATTTTTTTACTAGCTAGTAACAACGTGTTTTCATCTGGGAACAAGTGGATTCTTGTATCCGTCGGTAACAATTTGATATTGTCTGGGATCAAGTACATTCTATTTTTTGTTGTTGTTCAGTTGTATTTCGTACCTATTTTCTAGTAACATTACATACTTGTCGAATGGGAAGAAAACAAAAAGGACTTCCACCACCAGTGATTTGAAATAAACCTCCACCCAACGTGATTATGAAACACTCATTTCCTACATGAGCCAACAATGTGAATTTCCTTTTCGTCTGATTAACCAACAATTCTATGATAATTTTTTAGAGGGGGGTCTTAAAATGAACCCTAGTAAACAATATAATTAAAGATAGGAAAAATTGAATCTAATTAGACTTATGGCTTGTAACCTACACATCCTACCATTACATTGCAATAATTTCAAGAAAGGAGTAAATAAAGGAAAATATTTGTATTTTTACAAGAGAAAAGTTGAGCAAAGATAAATTGTGTAAACAATCCTCAGTAATAGAATTCTATTTTTCTAAAAATAAATTGTCTATATTCATTATTAAGCTAAAATATAACATTAAACACATCCCATGGCAACGAAGTACAATAATCTTTACAACATGTATAACCACCAAGTCTGATTCCCTTCTAAAAATATTTAAAGACCTTTAATCTAATAAACGATATAAAATGAGATATTATTAAAATTTAGAATGGGTGAAAAACTAAAATAAAGGAAATGTAGAGAAATTATACAATAAAAATCATTCTCAACTAAAAATGGAATTGGTTTGAGAGGCTCTCGTGCCTTCGAAAAAAATTTAACAAAAATTTATCTATAATCTTCACATGAACAAGTGATAGAAGCATATTCTAAAAAGAAGAAGTGTTTTATGTTTTTATTGTTAAGAAATTTAGAGTTTACATTAGGCAATTATTATTTACTAAGTGGTAAATAAGTTTGTAATATTGGTTATATATATATATATATATATTTATTTTTTTTTTTTCATAACAATATATATTTACGAATAGTTTATTGTTGGGCATTTTGTTAGGAGTTGTTATAGGAGATCCTATATTTTAGGAGATACAACTCCTATATATATGTAACATGTGAATATGATTTAGAATGAGTAGAATGAATATATTTTTTGTTTTCTATTTTACAAACCTAGTGTGTCTTTTAGATTTGGTGTCAAAGCGTTCTAATCCTCTCTCTGTGATGGTATTTTTAGTGTAACCACAAGAGCAATGTCGTTCTTGCTCCTGTGTATGTAACTTCTATTAAATGATTTTGGAATAGTTGTGTTTCCTACACTTTTCCTCCTATATCTTGGTAACATATTTAGTGTTGTGTGTTCATATCTCCAGCAGTCAAGAGAAGAATTTAGCCACGTATAAATTCTTGCATCTGTCAGAAGAAAAATAAAACATGATTTTTTAGCTGGTGTGGGCATCAAAATCAGTCAATAACATATTTTAGATAATTCAATTAAATCAAAAAATTATACCATTATGAAGCTCTAGAAATAATCTTTCTGATGCATTAAATAGTTTGCAAATCGGAGCTCTGGTTCTCAAGTTATGAACAAATCATTTCTGGTCACTCCAACTCAAAATTAGTTGTGCGTTACTTGCCTTCTCACAGCTATTTCTGATTGGGTGATCATTTTATATTTTTTCAAAACTATAGTTTGGGAAAAAAAAATTCTATAGTTTTTGCTTAAATAATTGCAAATTGAGGGAAATTAATACATTTTTTTCCAAATTAAATTTTTTTTGGTGTCAGTTCTCTAAATTTTGGTATTTTTGAAATCCTCATTTCCTCTCGAATGTAATGAGTGGTCACATGATTAATTTTCTTGCCACTTTGAGAAAAAAATAATCATTAAGTCAATTTTAATTAAATTAAGTTGTTTTACGGGAAATTGTATCCTCAATAACTTTTGCACAGTAACTCGAAATCGAGCATCATTTTTTGCAAAATTCCTTATTTTTTCATTCCCGCTGCATTGGTAGAAAATGTCAATTTTGAAAAATACCTTTTTTTAGCCTCATCATGTCAATGTATAAAACTATAAAAAAATTACCTCACAGACACTTTTTTGGTGTTACCCGATGTCCATAGGAAATCATTTAACAACATGATCACATTCCATTGAGTTAGCAACTTCAAATTGAAGGTTGGAGGTAACAAATGAATGAGGGTGATCAACGCCTCTCATCAGTCACCAATGATGGGGCCGCATTTTGGTATGGTGGCATATATTTTTTCGTTTGATTTGATTTACTTTTGAGTGACCCTGGTTGTGCAAATAAATGGAAATTTCACTTTGTGGGGGGGGGGGGGAACATAACACCAATGTTCTATTCACATTATGTGCCTAAAATGGATAAAGCCAAGGGTAGGTTCCAGTGGAAATGGAAGTTTCCTATGTTGTTTGAGATCGAGTGGTAGTGATTGAAAACAGTGGCTACAATTAAGAACATTGTGATTCTTATAGAAATTTTGGTGAATTATTTTCCATATTTCAGTTTGTTTCTTCGAGTGGTGTGTGGTTTCATTACCTTGCTATGATTTAAACGTAGAGGGTGTGCATTTTAGAATCTGTGAACAATTGTATAGGAGGAAATTTGGATGTAGTGATCATCTTACTATCGTACGCTCCTCTGATTTTCATACTTCATTGGAATATGATCAGTCGGTGAATATATTCACACGGAGAGATAATCATGATCAGCTAGTGAGCCAAAGAGGTGATCATGTGCAACAAGATCCAGAAAGTAAGATCTAAGCCAATAGTATGCAGACCTAAAAGTATGCGTAGGCATACAATTCTTTTTCAATTTTTTTGAAAGTGCTTCTTCCCATGTAAATACTAAGCGAGGAATGTTAGAAAATGTGTAGTTTACATTATGTAATTATTATTTACTAAGTGGTAAATAAGTTTGTAATATTGGTTATATTGTTAGGTCGTATATATATATATATTTATGAATAGTTTATTGTTGGGAATTTTATTAGGATTTTTTATAGGAGATCCTATATTTTAGGAGATACAACTCCTATATATATGTAGTATGTGAATATGATTTAGAATGAGTAGAATGAAGATGTTTTTTGTTTTCTACTATACAAAAATGATGTGTCTTTTATAGTTATGCCCATAGGGGTCTCTTGAGTGATGCAACAAAAAAGAAAAAACTTCCAAGATTTAGAGTTATCAAGATTTTGGATTATCCATTAGACACAAAGATATTAAAGTATTTTTATGGTACTTAATAAAATTATCTAAATTATCTTTCTAAATGCCTCTTATTTCCAAAGATATTTTTTGTAGACTAACTGACTCTCTTCTCATTGTTAGTTATAAATAAAATAGTTTCATATAACAAACCGATATTGTGATAGTTTTGTTCGATTCTATGAAGTTATGGAATGGGAAAGAATATTTAATAAAAATTTCTCTTCATTTAAATTTATTTTGAAAAGTCTTATGATATGATTGAATGCAATTTCATTAAACACATGGTATAAGCTTTGAGGTCTGGTTCAAAATTTGTATGTTACTGATTTTTTGTCATAAAAAATTTATAGCATTTTCTCATAAGGTTAAAGGGAGTGTTTTTATAGAGACCATACCCAGGTAGAATATATGGCCTAAAATCCCAGATATAACCATACGCACAAAGTGAAACAAGACAAAAATATTTTCCCTTAGCATAAAGAAATGTAATCATGATTTTTTAACAAAGAGGTTGTAGAAATATGATAATGCAACTAAGCACCAAAAAACAAGAAAGAAATAGTTTCCTCGGAGTGCTAAAATAAAAAATTACAATCTAGATGATGATCTAAATGTCATTTCAAGAGAGGTGGTTGGTTATTTATATCATTTATTAATATCAACCACTTTCCACTCATGTGCAAAGCCATCAACCTCATGTTCTAATCCGCTAGATAAGTGAACTTCAGTAGAGTTAATCGACTAAAAGTTATCAATAAGGGGAGAAAAATTATCCTTTTCAACTTCACCAGAATCATACGGCATAGAAGGCACCCCTAAATCCCTTAGTGATTTTTCAAGAATCTAATCCACCAAGTCCTTAGCGTCAAAAGACGAGTCTCAATCCCCATTTGAATTAATATTATTACAAAATTTAGTCTAGGAAGGCATCTTTCCACCAGGTTATTTTCTAATTTTTAAATTTTCCATCATTAAATCTGCAGCAATATGTCCCAAATTGTAGAATCATATACATATGAAAGCCATTTCTTCATAATCAAGGGGTTGAATCAATATTCTATATTGAAATTTAAGCTCTATGTTATCTAGAAGGCACTTGCAAGTATGTAGATCAACAAGGATTAAGACATAGGTTGTATGAGTGAAGTATATCATCTAGGAATCAACATTCAAGAGTCTTCCTAAAGTGTTTCCAATGGAAGCAAGAAAATATGAGTCCCAAAATTGTAGTGCAAGTGTGTCATTCAAATCCAAACCAGTTTGAATAAAAAGTATCAATAGGTGGATTGAATGAAGGAAACAAAGGTTTAAAGGCTAAATAATGAGATTGAAAACCCCAAACGTTTTCATTTATGGTTCATTATCACATGTCTGAGAGAAAAAAACAATAAAAATTCTCATTTCACAAGGTTATATGTGTAATCTACCTTCAAGAAGTGGAATCCAATGTTATTAAATCAACAGGTGAAGGACTATAAGTCTAGGCCCGAATCTTTTAAATCTATAAATAATACCATGTTACTGGTAGAAGGATTTGGATTCAATCACATATTCACCGAAAACTACATTAGGGTTTCAGGTTGTATGCATCACTGGTTTGATGGGCACATGTTTTTCCCTCCTAAATCACATCCCTGAAACAACAGGTAATAGGGCGTTCAATTTAAGGGTCTTAGACCATGGAAATAGTGATGTCATACTTTCCCTTAGATTCCAACAGTAACCCTACATCATGAATAGGGGAATGAGTAGGAGTTAGGTGAATGCTTTGGTAACTTCCACCACCATATCCAACCCTTGCATTCCCTCCGCAATTATCTTTTTCAGCGCCACCCCTAATCAATTTCTCCTACATCCAATCATCCTATTTTCTATTACTGATGGATTTTGTTTAGCGCATACATTAGACCAACACTAGAGTGAGGGAATGTTATCATGTTGTCTTAAATATCCCCGTCTCCCTTGCTGCTAATGTCCCTTATAGCCATGACCTCTCCTCCATCACAAAATTTCTATATGGGCGTAACTTTCTTTGAATATTCTTATCCATAGGGCCACCACTACCGATACACAGTCTCCCACCATCGACATGATCCATTCCACTGTAATTAGGGATGTGTTTAGGGTTCAGTTTAAGGTTCTTCACTATTGTTTAGGGTTCTCATAAATTTTTATCATGATTATGTCATCATAATTTTATTTGGAGAAAGGACCACAATATGTAATATTTCTCAAATAGAATAAGCACCCCTTATTTTATGATTTTTATTAGATACAAATCTGTATTGTCTTAAAAACCAATTCCCTAGGTGTTTTTGGTTCGATAAGTAAAGAATTTTTGTAAGTTGTAATTATGGTTATCATGTTTTTTGACATAGTGATATTATACAAAAAAATATTTTGTTATTTTATCTTTTCACTAATCTAGAGAGTAGTTATTTACTTGAATGAGTCCTTGCATTTTATAGTAATTGATAATTTTTTTCATTGTTAAATATTCATTGTGAATGTTTTTATTAAAGGTCTAAAAATGGAGATATGCCAATTGTAGTTTACTATATTATCTTTTTATTAATGACTTATTATCAAGTTATACACTTTCGGATGAAGAGTATTAAGTTATGGATCTCAAATATGTAAAAAAAGATGGTTCATAAAAAAATACAATAAGTAGAGTATTAAATTGTACATTTAAAAAATACATGATCTAATTTTTAATAGTTAACATTATAATGTTGTTACTGATAGAGAATATTATAATCATAATTTAAAAATTTAATAGAAAACCTTTTACATGCTACTGAAAACTAAAATTTTCTTAGGTTACTCATTATTTTATACAAGTGATGTCTTAAATTAATCATTAGTAATCACACACGAGTAGTTCAATGTGATTTCCAGAAGGGAGGTAGACGTGGAGCATGAGGAGGGGGAATGGAAAATAGGGGAATAGAAAGATGAAATTTGGAGGAGGAAGAGTGGGAAGGGTTTTTTTTTCTAAAAATTATTGATGTCTTGGAAAGGACGCAAGTATAAGGGAAAGGGGGAGGGGTAGGTGAAATAAATGGTGAATATATATGTGAAAAATAATGGGAGTGAAAGGGGAGACAAAAGGAAGGAATAAAATGAGGAAAATATAGTACGAGAAGGAAGTATAATACAATTCTTAAGAAAGGCTTAAAAAATTCCAGCTTGAGAATTGATGTAAGACGTAAGCATGGAGTGGGAGGAGTGTTGTTTGTTTTTAAAAACAACATAGTAAAAAAATAATATATTGTGTAGGATGTTATGGAACAATATAGAGAATGCGCAAACCAAAATTGAAATAAATTACAATTAATGTATGTTTATACAAAAAAGAGGGAAGCAATATCATTACACGTATGTATCAAGGAGAGAGACCAAATTCAGGCCTCTTCTCTATTTCAAACAAGAATAAAGGGGCAGTTGGTCATTCTGTAGAAGAGTTCAAAAGAGAATGGGGGAGATACATGAAGATTTGCAAATGATGGCACTCTCAAGAAGGAACTGAATGTAAGTCCTTCAATTTTTTTTCACCAATATCAACAGTTTCCCATTGTAGAGTAAGCCCTTGGGCTTTGTGGATGGTTAAAGCCCATATCATCTTAAGTGGTAGCTTCCTGTGATTTCCTCTAGAAATTGGAGGAATTGGAATATGGGATGGATTATGTGGATCCCAACAAGGTCCAATTTATTTTTAAAAATTAATGACAACAAATAAAGGCAAGTTGGGAGGTGTGGAGGAGTTGTCATGGACTATGTAAACTATTTTTTTGTTGAACCATTTACAAATCTAGCCTCAAACCATGAGTTAGCCATAAGCCTAACACTTTGGTTTTTTCGAAGAAGAACTTGAATTCTATTTTTTCATCATCTACTAAAGTAAATTTCCCTCCTTTGGTTATTTGAGCAACGCAATGAGATATTAAAGCATTAAGATATTTCAGCATATACAGATGGTGGTTGTCAACCAAATCAGTTTTGGTGAACAAGTGGGGAAAGCCATGGAAAGTTGTAATTTCCTGTTGGTCAACCCTAGAATCGATTCTTGACATGAGTATTTCCAAGTCCTACAAATTGGGTGTTCCCTTGTTGACATTGAGGAGCAATCTTTGAAAAGAAATTTTATTGGAGGAGGCACCTTGTTACCTAAAAATTGTGTCCAAGGTGAATGAAATAATAAATATCTTCCAAAGGGTTGCACCATAGGAATGATTTTCATTGAGAGGAATGTATGAGACTCGAGGAAGATGACACAAATAACCCACAATAATAACTGACTTTCCACTAAAGGGTGAGGTATTTGCATGCGGGAAATCCTCCCTTAACCTGAAGTCTATTTTGGCAAGCAATTTTGGCCCAACTAAACTCATTTCATCGATAAGAACATAGTCAAAATGCTTTAGCGAGTCTTGAAAGGATGACAGAGAATGACCTTCTAATGGTTTGAGTTCCTTTATAGGTATGCGGAGGGAGGAACATATGGTTGATGTGGAAATGTTAAATGTAGAAACACCTCTAGGGGCAAGAAGAAGGAAAGGTGATTTCTCCACTTGTGTTGCTTTGGGAAAAGTTAATTGTATAACATTAATGATGAATGAATTTCATGTTCCTGGAGTTCTTTAATTTATTAATTTCAGAGGTGGAAAGATTTTTTAGTTAGAAAAGTGGTTGAAAATGGTATCGTATGCCAGCTTTTGGCCAATCAAGAAACTTTCAATGGATGTTGTATAGGATGTATGAAGATTGTACATGGATGTATTATTTCTTTCCAAATCTATAAAAGAAGAGCCATTTTTTTGCAAGAAAAGAGGAGTGTTTTTTGAATGCCCATTGTGCTTCATATTGAAGTCATGATGACCTAATAAATGTAGGCCTTGAATTACAATGGCTGCTATAGGTTGTAGCTATATAAATAATTTTCATTCTTCTTTGAAATGTATACTCTACTCAGAGGGGAGCTCCAATTCTTCGTCAGAGTCCAAGAGTTTTATTGTAGAAGAAATGGAACAAAGATTATGCCACAATTTATAAGTGTTTTTGAGGAGGTTCCAGTTCTAGATGATATCTTTTGTAGTGGCACTAATATATGTGGAAATGACATGGAAGGGTTTGTATAGAATAAGTTCTGACCAAAAAAAAAGTTTAAAGGATTCTGAATCTGATGTTGGTTCTTGATAAGATCTATGGTACATGCAAAAAATTAGTGAGATTGTTCTTCATTTCCATATATTGCCTTAGCGGTGTCGGCTATAAGTCCAATCTCTTGTTGCTTCAATGAGAGAAAGTGTGTCCATATCGGGAGGTTTGGCCTTATAGGAGTCAATGAAAACTATTATTTCCTCCAAATGTAGATTGGATTCAGTAATTCTACGCAGGATTTTTTTTCGACATTTAAGGAAATGAAGGGTTGACTACACAAGACCAATGACAATTTCTACAACATGTGGCAAGTTTCTTGGGCACTTATTTCATGTTCAACGATGTTGTTAGAAAATGTATTCTGAATTATGACCTATGTACGGAAATCAGGGTGTACTTATCATGCTAATCTGGAAAGTAGTTGATGGTATGTTTCTTAGCATTTTTCAGCCTTTGAAGAATACTTTGTAATGTAATTTATAACAGCATGGGCAAAGAGTATAGATTGGCAGTCAAAATTTGCTCTCAAAATTGATAGCATAGTAGGGTTATATATGTTGAGCCTATTGTCCTTTCTTGTAGGAAGTTATTTGACATCAACAAACAAGGCATAAATAGGTCGATACTCCCAAGGGGCATTGTAACAGAATTGCAGTCAATTTTGTTTTTTTCTCAGGAAAGTGTGTTTAGAGAATTTTGTGTGACGCTACACTCTATTCAAAATCTCCTTAAGGTCTGCAGTCAGGAAACATTAAATAATTTGAGATGTAGTCAAGAGGAAGGGATAATCTAGGATGGACCGATGTATATATTCATGCCTGCTAAAATTAGAACACATATTCTAAGTAGAAAGAAAGAAATCAAAGTATTTTCTTGTGGCTTCCAAAGCTGCAATGTTTGTTGGCTCAAGGGCATCAATTCAAGGAGCAGTATCAAGCTAATAGAATCCATGGACATGAGAAGATCCTCTATGTTGTAATTCATATCTAATGAAAGTTGGCATGTTAGAAATTCTATATATGCAAAACAAGGAGATAATCAATAAGGTTATGCAGTTACTGTTATCCAAAATTCACCCCTCAAGATAATTTTGATAACATGCATCAGACTCATCAGTACCCAGCTAGTGGAATTGATTCAAGGCCAAAAAATCATGTTTTGGGGCACCCTTGTTTCTCTCTAACTTCCCCATCCAGGAAAAACCCCAAGAAGCTAGAGAAAATTGGAAAAAATATGAAAAATGGGCTCAATCTGGTGTTTTGTGGAAAAAAAAGATATTTTTGTCCTAGGTGGTCTGCGATATAGTTGGGACGTAGGGACGTACACAGACAAAATGGCCGGAGGCAATGAAAATTGGAAAAAGTGGAAGTTTTTGTTCTACACGGTCTGGGATAGCTAGGACAAAAGTATGCGCGAGACACGAATCGGCTGATTTTCTACAAGTCAATATATTGCAGGTGGTGTGGAAATTTATTTTGGGATGGTTAGGACATCAAGACACACAGGACTCGTAGGGCATGGAAAGGTGAAAAGGTCGCAAAAGGGACCATGGGATGCGGCGAATGTAGAAATCAATAGCCCTCACAGCCTAATCAAGGGCGAATGTGTATGGACAAGGAAGCCTGAATCGGTCGATGCCGATGAAAGTGTCTGGGACAACCGGGATACATGGACCAAATTTTTCCACAATACCTGCAATTCAAAGGAAAAGTCAACGTTTGACTCTAGAACTTCAAACTGCCATATCTTTTGACTCCGAGCTCCGATTTTCATAAAATTGGACTTTCTGGAAGGAGCATGATTTTTTAATTTTGATGAGGGTAGATATATTAAAATAAAAGAAACATATTCATCCCTAGTCAGTTAATTCTCATTCCCGTCAAATGATAGAAAATGCCTTGCAGACCCAAAATAGTTGCTCGCACTCAGAAGGGCATAACTTTTGCATTTCTCAATGAAATCACACAAAATTTGTAGCATTGGAATTTTGACTTTGATCCCGATGCAAAAAAATCAATAAATTATGGATTTGATGAGAAATATATGGGGTTTTTATAAAACGTGGTTGGGTTCATGACAGTGTTTTATTTAGTAGTTGGGAGTGCAATTAAGAGGCATGGTCATCATTCTTTCTCTGCTGCAGCACCTGGGATAGTATGGGGATCCTTTTTCAAGTAACATTTAATCATTTCACTCCATTTAATGCATCTTGCAAGTGGTTGAAGGACATATTTCATGATTTCCATTTTCCCCTTCTCTCTCTCTTCTCATTTTTCTATAAATTGGAGTGTTAAGGTCATTATAAAGGGAGAGATTTTTAGTTGTAGCAAAGCTTTGTCAAAATTGATTTATGAAGCCAATGTGCTGTAGCCCCTTGTAGTGGACTCATTACATGGGGATCTAGGCCCTTATCTTGTAATAGATTGAACTGTGCATATCATGAAGCAATAAAATACAAGTTTGTGAATGCATCTTTTGCTGCTATGTTTGTTTGAACTCTTCTTGCCCTTTCAACCTTCATTACAAGAATATTGTGTCTATTTTTATACTCATGCAGAGATCCATTATCATTGTGTATGTTTGAGATGTTGTTGTGAATGAATTTTGCTAGATTTTGGAGGACTGTCATCACCCCTTCTAGTGTGCACTTTTCTTCTGTATCTAACACATTGGAAGACTACTCTCACACCCCTCCTTTTCTAGTGACTCACTGCTTTATTGTAGGATTTAATTTTTCATGCATTCTCTCTCCTTGGTCCCTTGGAAAGTTAGATTAGGAAAGATAATTTTTCCTGCATTAGAATAGATTTTGGCTAGTAGTTTAGGAGCAAGAACTAGCTTTCTCTGGAGGTCTATCTCAAGTAGCAAGTCCCACAACTTGGAGATAGTACCCATGTTATCCAATCACACTGTGAGCTCAAGTATATGCACTTGTGTACACATAAGGGTGTTGTGATTCGGTGGTAATAGTTACCTATACCAACAATCTTTCACTCTAAGGTGTTTTTCCAAGATGTCTTCCTAGAAAATTATGAATTTGTTGTGCAAGCATGTGAACACTCGGTATGGGTGATGAATGATGTTGTCAATTATCTAGAATTGTGTGACACGAGGTTCAATAGGTGGAGCGTCATGCATAATGCTATGTGTGTATAGCCATTGTTATGTTTGTGGAGCCTATTTTCATGTTAGAGTGTGGTACACCTTCTATGTGTTACACTCAAGTATTTTTACAGTGGTCCCGCTTGCCGGTGAGTGGGTTAGGGGGGTTCAGGGGAGAAGCCCCCGAAGCAAATTTTCATGGGTGGTTTATTAACCCATGGGTAATGGGTAACTGTTATGGGCTATTTTTGGGCCCATGGTTTTTCGGTACCCATTGTTTTGAAAAACCACCTCTTCGGCTATCCATAGGTTTATGAGACGGTTTTGTTTTTTCCCATTGTTTGATACTCGTGGTTTTGTAAAAATACTCAAGCAATTGTCTATTTATATTGTCTCATGCATATGATAGAAATATAAGCAAATGTATTTCAGATGTGTTTTGAATTCGGGTGTGAATTCTATAGATTTTTTCGAGCATAGCTCTAAATGGATCTGGGTATCGTATTGAGAGAGTGGAGGCTTGTAATAAAAGATGAGCAAGTGATTCTTGGTGGATGTAGCCCAAATTAGGTGAACCACATTAAATATTGTCTCTCTATGTTGTGTTATTTATTCTACACTTTTATTTGAGATCTGTAATATTTTCTACATATTAGTTTCTACTGTTGCGATCTTTTAAGGGATTATTCCGCATATTTTATCTCTTATTCCCTAACAATTGGTATTCGAGCCCAATTTGGTTTGCTGAAGTGTTTAATCATAGGGAAATTTTTAGCTGAAGTGGGAGCTATGGCAGGTGATAGAAGATCATGGGGTTGATAAATTCAATGGGCATAATTTTAGTCTTTGAAAGATGTAGATGGAAGATTACCTTTATTAGAAGGATCTTTATACACCGTTTTCTGAGAAGGTGAAAAAAACCCTCGAGTATGAAAAATGTGGAATGGGATTTTTTGGATCAGAAGGCACTTAAAACGATACAGATGTGTCTTGTATCTTCGGTACTATTTAATGTTTCAAAGGAAAAGACTACAAAAGATCTAATGGATGCATTAGGGAAATTGTATTAAAAACCCTCTGCCTCAAACAAGATATTTTTAATGAAAAATTTGTTTAATATGAAGATGTCTGAGAATAGTTCTGTAGCAGATCATTTAAAATGGTTTCAATACGGTTGTGAATATGCTAGCTTTGGTTATAATAGAATTTGATGAAGAAGTTAGGGCTTTATTAATTTTGTGCTCTTTACGTGAAAGTTGGAATATCCTGGTAATGGCGGTAAGCAACTCGGTTCCAGCTAACTCGAAGTTGAAGTTTGAGGATGTTGTAGGGGTGATTCTAAGTGAGGAAATGTGAATAAAAAGCTTCGGGGAATATTCTACTTTAGGGAATGCTTTGACAGTGGAAACTAGAGGGAGACAGAAGAATAGAGGAAACCGTGGAAAATCAAATGATCGGGCAAGGTCAAAATCCAAGAGCAAGATTGTATGTTGGAACTGTGGAAAGTCTGGGCATGTAAAGAAGAAAGATTGTTGAGAGCTTTGGGACAAGAAGAAACAATAGGAAGAAAACAAGGAGGAAAATGTGGCATCGGGTAATGTATGTTAGGATGCTTTGATTCTTTCTTTGCATAATATTACTTGAATCTTGGGTTTTAGATTCAGGGGCTTCTTTTCATGCTACTCCACATAGGAATTATTTTGTTGATTATGTTCAAGGAGATTTTGGGCATGTTTTTCTTGGTGATGATGAGCCTTCCAGTATTGTTGGAAAAGTTTATGTTCAGGTTAAGATGCAGAATGGGAATACATGGCTATTGAAGGATGTCAGACATGTGCCTACATTAAGGAGAAATTTGATATTGGTGGGGTAATTGGGAAGTGATGGTTGTATTGTGATATTTACAGCTAACTCTTGGAAGGTTACTAAGGGTTCTCTTGTGGTGGTAAGAGGTAAGAAGGTTCGAACCTTGTATTTAACCACTGATAGTACTAATGATTGTAATTTTGTGGCTTCAGATGCAGATATAACATTATGGCACTATAGGCTCAGTCATATGAGCCATAAGGACATGAACATCATAAAGAAGAATTTTCCTAGATATACAGAAATAGGTTTGGATTTCTGTGAGAACTGCATAAAAGGGAAACAAAAATGAGTTAGGTTTCTCAATGTTGGAACTACGAAGAAAGAGAGTAAGTTAGAGTTGGTACATTCTGATGTGTGGGGGTCGGCTCGAGTATCATCTCTTGGGGGTTCAAGTTATTATGTTACTTTTATTGATGATGCAACAAGGAAAATTTGGGTTTATTGTATTAGAAACAAATATGATGTATTTAACACTTTTGTTAAATGGAAAGCCTTGATAGAGAATGAAACAAGTCTTAAGCTAAAATGTCTCTGGTCAGATAATGAAGGGGAGTATTGCAACAATGAATTTAATTATTACTGTTCTAAGAATGGAATTCGCAGGCAAAATACGGTTCCAGGAACTCCACAGCAGAATGGGGTATCGGAAAGGATGAACAGAACAATAATGGAATGTGCTAGGAGCATGAGGTTACATACAAGAATGCCTCTTTCCTTTTGAGTAGAAGCGGTGAGCACAACTGTGTACTTGATAAATAGAGGACCCTCAAGTGCCTTGGATGGAGGAATACCTGAGGAGGCATGGTATGGTAAGAAAGTTGATTATTCATTTCTTTTAGAGTCTTTAGATGTGCAGGTGTTTGTTCATATAGACAAAGATGATAGGACCAAGCTAGAGGCTAAATCAGAAAAATATACTTTCATTGGTTATAGTGGTGATGACTTTGGGTTTAAATGTTGGAGTATTAAGGAAAAGAAAATCATTCGGTCTAGGGATGTGGTCTTTAATGAGAAATTCATGTATAAGAAACAGTTGCAGGAAAACATGGAATAATCCAAGAAAGAATATGCAGTAGTAGAAGATCTTCCGGATGGGAAAGTGACCCATGAATCAGTTCAGGAACCTACTCAATAGGAACCCCAAACTCCTACAGTGAGGAGGTCTTCTAGGATAAGAAAAGAACCTGAACATTTTTCTCCTTCTCTTTGTTATTTATTACTCACTGATAGTGGAGAGCCAGAGAGCTTTGATGAAGCAATACAGGTAGATGCAGGGTTCATTTTAAGAGACCTCCTAGAAATCGGAGGTGGAGAATACCTGGCGAATATCCCCGGAACCGGTTTCACGGGAAGGTGAATTTTTTGGGGGTTGTATGAAAAAATTTCGCCTGATTATCAAGCACTGCGACAGAAGGCTGCAGACGCGCGACGGGAGATTTTGCTGTCTGCAGCCTCCGACCTCTGCTTTCTCATCAAAAAATCTCTGTCGCGCATCAACAAACTATTTTTCGTGCGTCTGGTATGCGTCAATATCTGTTGTACCTCCTTGTCGCGCTTCAATAGGCCTTAGTGACGCGCGTCAATAGGCCTTAGTGACGCGCGACATTAAGGCCTATTGACGCGCGTCACTAAGGCCTATTGACGCGCGACATGATATTTGTTGTCGCGCGTCAATAAACCTTAGTGACGCACGTCACTAAGGCCTATTGACGCGCGACATTAAGGCCTTAGTGACGCGCGTCACTAAGGCCTATTGACGCGCGTCAACAGGCCTTAGTGACGCGCGTCAATAGGCCTTAATGTCGCGCGTCAATAGGCCTTAATGACGCACGACAGCAAATATCATGTCGTGCGTCTACAACCTCTGCCCTCTTCTTGCTCATCGAAAAAACTCCATGTCGCTCGTCAACAAAATCTTTGTCATGCATCTACTATGCGTCAATATCTACAGTATCTCCTTGTCTGCAAACCCTCCTTGTCGCGCATCAATAACTTACCCCCTTTTCGCGCGTCTATAATATGGGATATATCATATTGTTGAAAAATGTGAAGTAGAAGTGTTCTACCTGGCGAATAATATAGGTTTATATAGGGGATATTTTTCAAGGGGTAGGCGAAGCCGACCACTAATAAAAATTAAAGTGTAATTTTTAGGCGAACAGGTCACTGGCCCGTGCCAAAAAATTCACCTTTTCAAAGTTTTCAAAAATGGAATATTCGCCATATTACGAATATTCGCCACTAAAATTATCCCTGGGTAGATGCCAATAAGAAGTGGGAGAAAGCCATGGATGAGGAGCATAAGTCTCTCATGGAGAACCAGACTTGGGATTTAGTGAAGCTACCAGAAGGAAAAATAGCATTGCAAAACAAGTGGGTGTATAGAGTTAAAGACGAAGACGGAGGAAAGAAAATATATAAGTCCCGGTTGGTGGTCAAGGGGTTTGCATAGAAACAAGGTATAGATTTTGATGAGATATTTTCTCCTGTAGTAAAAATGACTTCTATTAGAAGTGTTCTTGGAATAGTGGCAGCATAAGACTTACACTTAGAACAGTTAGATGTAAAGACTACATTTCTCCATGGTGATTTAGAGGAGGAACTATATATGCAGCAACCAGAGGGCTATGAGGTCAAAGGTAAAGAGGAGATGGTGTGTAAACTGAAGAAGAGCTTGTATGGCTTGAAACAAGCTCCACGTCAATGGTATTAGAAGTTTGATAGCTTCATGATGGAGCAAGGTTATATTAGATGTCATTCTGACCATTGTGTGTATATAAATAAATTTGAGGATGGAAGTTATATTATCCTGTGTTTGTTTGTTGATGACATGTTGGTTGCAGGTAAAAACATGCAGGAAATAAAAGTACTCAAGAAATAGCTAAGTGAATCCTTTGATATGAAGGATTTGGGGGCAGCCAGACAAATCCTTGGTATGAGGATAACTCGGGATAGGAAGGAATAGAAGTTGACTTTATCTCAGGAAGAGTACATTAAGAAGGTATTGGACAGGTTTAACATGCAGGATGCTAAACTGGTTGGGACTCCTTTGGTAGGCCATTTTAAGTTATCAAAGGAGTAGCGTCCTAAGACAAAGTAGGAAAGAAACCAGATGTCCAAGGTACCTTACTCATCAGTAGTTGGCAGTTTGATGTATGCTATGGTGTGCATTAAGCCTGATATTGCACATGTAATGGGAGTTGTGAGTAGATTTATGAGTGATCCAAGTAAAGAGCATTGGCAAGCAATAAAGTTGATCCTTTGGAATTTGAGAGGAACCATGGGGACAATTTTTTGCCACAGTGAATCAGACACCACTTTACGTGGTTATGTAGATTTAGACATGGTTGGAGATGTAGAAAACAGGAGGAGCATGACAGGTTATATTTATACTGTAGGTGGGACAGTAGTGAGCTGGATTTCACAACTACAGAGGATGGTGGCTTTGTCAACCATGGAGGCTGAGTATGTTGCTGCCACAGAGATAAGAAAAGAGATGATTTGGTTACAACAATTTCTTGAGGAGTTGGGGCATAAGCAAGAGGAATGTAAGCCGCATAGTGATATTCAGAGTGCTATACACCTAGCTAAGAACTCTACTTTCCACTCCAGGATGAAGCGTATACATTTGAGATATCACTTCATCAGGACAGCTTTGGAGGAAGATAAGTTGAAGTTAGAGAAGATTCATACCAGTCAGAATCCTACAGACATGATGACCAAGGTGGTCATAAGGGATAAACTAAAGCTATGTTTAGCTTTGGTTGGCCTTCGTGGATGACAGTGAAGGGTTGAGAAGCTTGCTCAGTGGAAATCAGTCTCCAAGTGGGAGATTGTTATGTTTGTGGAGCCTATTTTCATGTTAGAGTGTGGTACACCTTCTATGTGTTACACTCAGGTATTTTTATGGTGGTCCCGCTCACCAGTGAGCGGGTCAAGAGGGTTCGGGGGTGAAGCCCCCGAAGCAAATTTTCATGGGTGGTTTACTAACCCATGGGTAATGGGTAACTGTTATGGGTTGTTTTTGGGCCAATGGTTTTTCGGTATCCATTATTTTGTAAAATTGCCTCTTCGGCTACCCATAGGTTTATGGGACGGTTTTGTTTTTGCCCATTGTTTGATACCCATGGTTTTGTAAAACTGCTTAAGCAATTGTCTATTTATATGGTCTTATGCATATGATAAAAATATAAGCAAATGTATTCCAGATGTGTTTTGAATTCGGGTGTGAATTCTGTAGAGTTTGTTGAGCATAGCTCCAAATGGATCTAGGTATTGTATTGAGAGAGTGGAGGCTTGTAATAAAATATGAGCAAGTGATTCTTGGTGGACATAGCCCAAATTGGGTGAACCACATTAAATCTTGTCTCTCTGTGTTGTGTTATTTATTCTACACTTTTATTTGAGATCTGTAATATTTTCGGCATATTAGTTTCTACTGTTGTGATTTTGTAAGGGATTATTCTGCATATTTTATCTCTTATTCCATAACAGCCATTTGGTGTTTGTGGATCTCAAAGTGAAGAACAAATTGGGCGCTCTCAGTTTATCGATCATGTCTAAAATCTTCAAACATAAAACTATTGGGGAGGCTATTAGTCAGAGACTCTTGAAGCCTTCTGCGTAGATCTTGGATAGTTATTTGAGCACTAGAATCAATATTTTGTTTCATAAAAATGACAATAGTTTCTTGACTTCGACGAATAAAAATAATATTAAGGATATAGTACGGGAGTTGGGGGTGAGAACCAAAGCAATTGTCATGATATCACAACAAATGCAAAGCATATTCATGTAAAATAACTTCCCTCATTTGAAGTTTCTTGAACATGGCTTGACCTATTGGAAACAAATTCAGGAATACCATAGAGAATAATCCTTCCAGGTTGTATTCATTTACTGAGGAAACTCTAATATCTGACCTTTGCAGAGTTGAAGGGCATGTTATTCCTTTCTGTAGAATGTAATTTTGAATCTCTTATTCTACAATAGCCAAATTGAAGATGGATGGACCAAAGGAAGAAGTTTTGTTGACTATGTCAAATGTGTCTAGAGAGTTTTGTTCAAAGTTTTCTACAAGATATTCATCTATCTCATTAGATGTGAGTGTAACCCTATTTAAAAAGGATGTGATACTTTTGGAGGAAGAAGGAAAGGATTCAAGAACATTTTTATCAATCAACACATCCTTATAATATGGATCATGTATAATTTTTAATTTTAAATTTTCCCAGACATGAAATAAGTTATCATAGAAGTCATATTTTTAATATTTGCTCTAATTTTTTGTATGAGAATAACTTCCAAATCTCCAAGCCTATGCAGCATGTATTTTATTATGATAGATATGTTTTGAGGGAATCTTATGGTATGCCCCATGTATTTGAATTGACCTCCTCAAACCTGAGTGACCCACTAGATAGGATTCACTCGAGAAATGAGCATTTCCTCAACCTGGGTCAAGCGGATTAGTGTGGAAGGACAAACACCTAGATCCATGTTGTTCCATGATGAGAATTGGTGGTCGTTTGTTTCAGATTCACATCTACTCCATGTGAGCAAGCCAGCAAAATTTTATGTTTTAATTCCTGGGTAGTTTTCAAAGTAAATTGTCGAGGCCCGGGTGTTTAACGATAAATCCAAGTTTTTTTTAAATGCATGTCGAGCTTCCAAGTATGAAACAAATAATGAGGAGTGTGAGGGAGTGGGCGAAGGGAAGAGGATTTTACTTCTTCAAATGTAATCGGGTGCATGAGATAGGGGGAATGACTGCACAATAGATTATACAACAGAGGCCTGAGGAAGTAGGGATGTTGGTGGAAGTGTATGCGAGAACTCATAGGAGCATGCACACAAGTGGGAATGCTAGAGGAGAAGGGAGGAAGAAGATTTTTTAGGTGTTTCAAAAACACGTGGGGGGGAGAAAAAATTGTGCTTTAACTTCTAGAGAAGACACATTTGATGTAAAATAACCATTGTGCACTTGCATAGGGTCAACGAAGGTTGTGTTGTTGAAAGCTTCTATGTTGGTTGTAGCTGGGAAAATTTCTAAATTATTTATAGAAGTAGAGGGTTCAGAGAGAGTGCGGTGTAGGAAGGAAGTGTAGCGTGATAGGGAAACAAAATATTGAGATATTTGTTTGTGTGGATTATAGCGAGCATGCGGGAAAGACTTAATGTGTTCTTTATGAAAAGAATTGTGTTCTCAATGACAATCTCACTATCAAGGAGTTGGCATGACACCGCTTTATAAAACCTGCACCCATTGGTAAAAGGTTAGGAGTTTTTTCTTGTATTTGAAAGATTCAGATAATAAATGAACAACGAAATCAAAGTGTATGCACAGAATGTGGTTCTATTAGAGAAAAACCATTAAATAGAGGGGAGAAGTCAAATAACAATGAAGTTACATTTGATAGTATTGTAGGAGAGTTTTAGAAAAGTTTATGTTTATTATAACCATTATAAAAGGATTCAAAAAATGATCTGAAAAATATTAAAGTTAAAGGTTATTATTTTACATGAAAAAAATATTATTATAACTAAATGTTAGCATAAAAAAGAAAAAGGACACAAAAAATCGTTAAAGTTTGTTCACACTTTGTGGACTCGAGCCAAAAACCTTGTATGAAGATCTAGTATAAGTTTCCCACAAGTAAGAGCTACGGAGAAGGATCCTTGTCTAATTTTTTAGAATTCAAAATGACAAAATTCAGCTGTTTTTTTCATCGATAAACATTTTCTTTGAGGGAAAGGGTGAAAAGGTATTTATAGCCGACAACACTGCCTCCAATTTCAGCGATTGCTTCATCATCTAAGCACAACAACCGAAGGACCTTGGCTGAAATACCCATGATATTTTTTGAAGCTTCCTCGCAGGAAATAAATTCTTGTAATTCCTTGGTGTCATCCTTTATATTAATGTGGATCATATACCTATAGTCAAACTAAGAAATTTCTCCATTACATTGTGAGAAAAACCACTTGTCGACCGCATTTTCAAACACTTTTTTCCTACATTGTTTATCCCCTTTTGAAAGAGGGTAAGCTATATAAAATAAATTATCAATGGTAATGTCATTCACCTTTATAGTTATTGAAGCCCACTCATTATTATCTATATTTCACATGCGAGCTATTTTAGAGATTGTGGATACTGCAACCAAACTTTTTGGAGGTCCCTTCAATTTTTTACTAAGGAGGGCACAAGAATAGATGAATCAGAAGATGCTTCCCACTCAAGAAGTGTTAATGCCTTTAGAATTAGGGGATTTAGGAAGCATTTTGTATAGGAGACAATTTCTATGGAGGAATTATTGAAAATTGTAACACGACCACCTTTTATAGCTACAACCATGGCTTGAGGTGTCGAAAATGATAGAAACACTAAGTCTGGACTTGTCTTATATTTGAATTGTTATCTTTTTTGGTCTCTATAAATTCACGTCTTCTAATGGTTGACCATGGTGAGATCACAAGAAATACACCAGTCAAATCAACTGAAGAACCAATGGGGAAGTCTGACATCTCTTTGATAGTTTTGAACTTATAGTGATATAGAAGTATGTCATGGTTTGTTTCCACATAAGGGGTGCCTGAGGAGGAAGGGAGAAAAAAAAATTCTAGGGAACTATTCAGATGATTATAGTTAGAGTTTGCATTGTCAATCCTTCCACTGCTAATAATTTATATGTTAGAGTAGGTATTCACCTTAGCTCATGTTCACCTAGGTACTTTATTTACCTTTATTGTATTTATCCTCACCCACTTATGTGTGTGGATATTTCTTTTATCTTATATAGATATTAGGAGATATTATCTAGTTCTTAGGTATATTTCTTTCCTTGATCTATGGTATTGACTAGATCCTTGATGTCTAGTTCTCTCCTAAATCTATGGTCTTGACTAGTTCTTTGATGACTAGTTATTTTGTTGATTTATGGCTTGATCTGCCACCTTGACTGGCACTTAGATTGTTATTCCTTGCCTATATAAGCAAAGCCCATTCTCATTGTATTTCATTGAGTTCCATAATAATATACGATATTGCTACTCATTTGTTTGCAAATGCTTTATGTAAAGTTATTCTGGCAAATTGCTTTCATCTTATTGATTGTGGTGTTTGATTAGCATATGTACTCTTGGCTTGGTACAATTTGGTTATCATTCCTTTCATGGCATCATATCTGCACGACTCCTTGTCACACCAAAATCTCGAACTAATGGTGGAGAGGGATATCATCGTGTTAAACATATGCTACGTCAATACCCTCCCACACGATGGATCCGTGTATACACCCAATAGGCCCAATAGCATTAGGAGGCAGTGACACTGGGAATTTCTTGGGAGGTCACCATCCCAGCAGTACTCTGGGGCTAGCACACTTAACTGCCTAGTAGGTGTTTAGCTTTAGACCCCTTTGATTTTATTTGTGTGGTGAAGGTAACAACAATTTATTTTGTTTTAGTGGCAACTAAAATAAATAACAAAGCAAAATATTAAAAAGCTTGTAACTTTATATCGGTAACTCGGTTTTGAGTGTCATTTTTTGCATAAGTGCTTGTTTTTTCATGATCTTTCCATTATAAATATTTATTAATATGGAGGAGTGTTGTAATCAATTGTGGATGCAACTTCGGTTGAGCCCAATGTCCTAAAATTTTAGGAGTTACATTTTGTATCTATCATGGATTTTGAAAATGATATGCTTTTCTCTGAAGTGTGTGGACTTCAAGAGGATATTGTAAAATTTGTGGAAGAAAATAGATCACTCAATAAGTGAAATTCTCTTCTACAATCACTCATTCGTGATAAGGATATAATAATACACTTCCTACAGAACAAACTTGCTAGCCTACAACATCATCATCATATTGTGGACAGCCATATCCATGCTTCTAGTCCACTTGCAGCTATTACTCCTGATTCCACTGACATTGATCTATCAGTCTTTGAGTCTATTCCTACTCTTGATGCTCATACACCTATGAAGCTTATTACTACATACTCTTCCACATCTGTGCCTATTACAGTACCACATGTTGTGTATCCTACTTCTGCTCAGTTGCATGGTTTTTTTGAGAAGCATACCACTGCATTCCGTTCTCGCATGCTCCGTTCTATGGGTCTCACTAGTGGAGTCATTGGAAGACATTCACAGGGTATTATTTCCTCTATTCCACATGTTAAGTGGAATTCTTGTCATGACATTAGTTTTCGAGCAGATACTTCATTGGGATCACACATTGACAGAGCTCCTTTTTTTGTTTGCTCGACTCTTTCTGAGGATCATGAGCAACACATGAGTTCTGTACCTTCACTCAGGCTTGAGAAACCTGAGATTTCAGCTGTCAGACATGATCAACCTGACATACATTTTGATGTTCTTTTGCATGCACCCATTGTGCATTTTACACCAAGTCATATGCAGGCATCTTCTTCATCCATCTGTGTTGATTTGGGGTGGATATCTGATCACTCATGGCGACGACATAGGAATTCATTGAGAGGACTCTACAGGCATGGTTCCTCCACCATTCGGCCTCTTTCTCCACTTTCTATACCTTCTGAATTCTGATGTTTCTTGTTTTGAGCATTTTCTTTAGCATCTGCAGTGTATCTCTCTTATTTGTGTAGAGATTTTGTATCTTTATTTTTGACAATTTTGGCATGTTGACAATGTCTCTTATGGGGGATCTATTTTGGTGAAGTCTAGTTTTATTTTTTCAATGTTCAAGTAGTTGATTTTTAGAAACTCATACATATTTGTAGCGTCATTCCACCCATTCAGCAATATGGGAGGGTGTGGTGTTGATCCTGCTTCTTTGAGTTTCATGTCCTTTCCTTGTTACCTTGGCTTTTCTTGGATCGTGACACTCTGGAGTTTGTTTCCTTGCCTTATTGCTTTGGTTATTATTCTTGGATCATGGCACACCTATTTGCAGCAATTGATCGAATTATGTTTGGTTTTTTTTTTTACTTTCGACATCACTCTGTTGAAAGTCTCCTTGTATGAAGCTATTCTGGTGAAACCCAGTGTCAATTTTTTTTAGTTTTGTGATCGAATAGTGGATTTAGACCACAGTCCACACAAAACTTCTTCAGAATTGTATGATTTTTTTGAGCCGAGCTTCTTAGGATTCCTTAGAACGGGTTTTTACTATCTTTACTTTGTTGTTACTAGTTTTGAGTACCTTGTGGTGTCCTTTTTTCCCATTTATTGTACATGAGTACCTCATCATGCCTATTTGCCAAGACTCGTACTATGGACATGCCACTTCTATTTTTTCCCTTAGCTTCACTTGTCGAGGTGTTAGAGTAGGTATTTACCTTAGCTCATGTTCACCTAGGTACTTTATTTACCTTTATTGTATTTATCCTCACCTACTTATGTGTGTGGATATTTATTTTATCTTATATAGATGTGATATTATATAGTTGTTAGGTATAATTCTTTCATTGATCTATGGTATTGACTAGATCCTTGATGTCTAGTTCTCTCCTAAATCTATGGTCTTGACTAGTTCTTTGATGACTAATTATTTCCTTGATTTATGGGTTGATCTACGACCTTGACTGGTTCTTAGATTGTTATTCCTTGCCTATATAAGCAAGGCCCATTCTCATTGTATTTCATTGAGTTCCATAATAATCTATGATATTGTTGCTCATTTGTTTACAAAGGTTTTATGTAAAGTTATTCTGGTGAATTACTTTCATCTTATTGATCGTGGTGTTTGATTATTATTTGTGTTCTTGGTTTGGTATGATCTAGTTATTGTTCCTTTCAGTATACCTTTCATGTCTCCACAAAATAAAAACATTTCCAGCAAGCCTCATTAAAACCCTTGACATGAATCTCCCCTTCAGCCACATCGACAATATCAAAACCGAAAAACATTCCACAACCCTTAGCATTATTGTACTCTTTGAGAATTTTTTTGCAAAGTTCTCTTCCTTCAAATGCCCAAAACCGCAACGATGTGTTGAGGTTTCTCATTCAAAAAAATGAAGAGGTTTTCTTTGTTGATTCTGGAGTTGATGGGGATTCCATTTTCAAAATAAAACCACTTTCTAGGAATTTTTCCTGTTGCACAACCTTCTGTTTACCATGCAAGAAGTGATTAGGCAAAGGAACAGGGTTGCCGACTTGACCATGGTTGCCAACAATAATTTTTATTTCCAAAATAAGGACTATCCTGAAAGGAATAGAAGAAGACAAAGATAAGTAAAAGAAGACATCAGGGAAAAGAGGAAAAACGTTTAAAACAAAGGAAAAGTTCTTAAAATTACATTTTAACCATTCGACATCTAGTTTTAAGGATGCAAACTATGGAGTCATTCTGTAAAGTTTTCTTCTAAACAATATCTACAAATTTTGAAGGGAATGAAGTTGTCTATAAATGTTCACCATATGATATGGTGCAAAACACATGTGTTCAAGGTGGAGCTCATAGGGTTCAATTTTAGTACTTGTAATCTTGCGAGGGTCATATGAACATCCTTTGATCAAATGAACAATACGACCAACTGATAGCGGCACTTCCATGAGAAGGAAAATCAAAGATGCGAGAATGAAAAAAGGCATTTCCAAGCTATAAAAATTGTGAAAAGTAGAGAGCAAAAGAGATTAGAAAAGTATGAAGGGAAAAGGCCCATGTTAATTTTTCTTGGGGTTGATTTGCTAATGAACAAGATTTTTTTTTCCTACATGTGGATTTTTTTTAATCTTCTCTCCCGGGGAAAAAATCATTAATGTTTGCAATCACACTAAGCTTTTCTTGAATAGACATGTAATATATATTAAGAACAAAACACTCATGAATCATGTAGGCAGAGTCAAAACTTTATTACCTTTGTGGATAAAGAAGTACATATTTACAAAACTTCTGATAGGATAAAATAAATCTTTGTGTAATATCAATTGTGGTGATTTGGATTTAGACTCAGGCAACGGAGAAGCCTCAGGGGTGAAGCAAAATCATATCGTGTGAAACAGAAAAGGTTTTGAAGTGCTTTTTCCTTATGTTTAATTTCACAACTATTATGAGTTCTTTCTAAATATATTTCTAATTCAAAGAAAAATTAGGGGTTTGTAATATTTTTAATGGCAACTGCAAAAAGGACATGGCCGAGATCTACGTTGGCAATATTTATATCTCAACTTTTTCCAAGCTATAATATATATATATATATATATACTTTCCATCAGTTTTGTGATTTTGAGATGTCAAGACCAGTTTTTCACATAAACTGACTACTCAAAGGTGTTCTTTTAAGAAGACACTCCCAAACTTAAGTCATAAATAAAAGTAAAAGAAGAGATTCGTGTTCCCTCATCCAATCAGAAGAGAGGGGGAAGCAGTAACAGAGGAACTACCATGGCAGGGAGAAAAATCAAAAAGGACTTTGGAGAACTCTATCGTCGAGAAGTTCTCCCTTTCTAGCAATTATAATTTATCTCTCAAACCTAAAATCATGTTTATTAATTAGTGAGAGGACCCATTACATAAAATTATGAAACAATATTAACCCATACAAATTAATCTTTTGTTTCAATGAAAATGCATCACAAGTCCTATAGGTTAAATGAGGATTCCTTGTTCCTAGAACCATTTATATATTACAATCCCCATGATATCCATATGTTAATGATAATTGCAAACTTTAATGAAGTATATATTTGAATAAAATATAATTCTGATAAAAATATTCTCAATAAGAAATTAAAACATGTAGTGTACGGTTAACAACTAAATTGCAGTCTTAACATCATTTATCATCACTATAATGATTAAAATTTGGTTAAATTCACATGAGAGTTCAGAAACAACACTTTTAAGATTACGTTCTCGGTAGCTTCCATATAAATTACTCCTCTTAGCTCAATAAAAGGTAAAGACATTTAGAAAAATACTTGTACTTTTTTTCCTACCTTCACAATTACAATATAAGTTTCGATAATTGTGGAAAAAAAAACTATTGGAAATTGACACTATAACACTTCAACATGTATATTACAAGGTGAAACATTAAAACCTTTTAAAAAATAACAGAATATGTTTATCTAATATTAATATGAGATTTTTATTGCTTACGCAAGTACATAGAGCCAAGTTTATTGAAAAGCATTAAGTTTTTGAAGAAATAAAATGTATTTCTTTAGTCAACTTCAAATACTCACTTTCAACAAATACACACACACACACACACAAAAAAAAAAAAAAAAGAACATATTTGATTGCTACAAAATCTTTTTTTGAGAAATCATAAGACACCATAAATCATCATCTCTTTAATTCAAAAGAAATTCTAAAAGAAAGTTTTTATTTTTTTTTCATCAAAGTTGAAAATTTAAAATTATTTGAAATTGGGTGAAAATATAAAAGAATATAAAAAAAAATTGAAAATAACAACATGATATTGTAGGGGATATAAACTCCCTCACACAATAAACAAAATGAAAAAGAAATATTTATAAAAGCATATGCCTAACAACAAAGTAAACTTTAAGATTTAGAAAAAACATTACATTGATATGAATCATTATACCAAACATAGCTGCTTGTCTTCACGCATTCTTCCAAAATGAATAAATATATTTAGTGAGAACATAAAGGGAAAGAACATATATAAAATGGAGGGATTATAAATTTAGTAAAAGATTTAATTAATCCAAACCGTAGCCATATACATTAACATGATCACATAACAAAGCATACAAAAAGTGTTATAAAACAATCTGATTCCGCCATAGTAACATTCCATATATTACAATGCAAGATGCACAACAACAACGTAATATTGCATATACTTTTGGCTTTATTCATAGCAAAGGAAGAATGTACAATGCCAACTAAGTATACATTCCGAGATTTTATATTGTGTAGCATGTGAAATATTTTATTCCTATAGCATCAAAAGACAACAATGAAGTAACTTTGGTGTTTTTTCTGTTAGATTGTTAGAAGGTCCCCATTGGTGGGTGTACTCAAATGTGACCTTAGGTAAATATATTGTTTTCACTTTTTGTTTTTATTTATTTTGTGATTATTTGTATTATTTTAGTATTGTGAGTCACCTTTATTATTGTTTGTTAAAGTGCTCAATTTAAGTTGATTAAACTTGCTTAATTATTATAATTTAAGATGTGACTAAAGGGGGGTATTTAACGTGGGTAGGTGGTTCTTGATTTGTGTTGGATTTGAAACGATTTTATTACTTTAGAGTGTTGTGTACTCAACCTTGCTTGTCAAATTCATATTTGGGATTAGGGGCCATTTTTGGAGGCTTGTGGGACAAGTTAAACTTGTCTCACACCTCTTAATTTCACCTACCAACTACCCCTATGGGATAAGGGGTCAAAAATAGACCCCATTATGTGAATTTAAGACAAAGAGATGCTATTTATTGCACTTTATTACATAATTTTTTAATTTTGTCCTTTATAGGTGTGTGTTTAAGTTTGAGTGTGTAAGAGGGTTGTCATTCCCTCAAACACGAAATTTTTATGCTTTAGAGATTGTGTTGGACCATGTGATGTGGAGTGGAGGAGGAATGATTTGGAATCCTAAATAGAGCCACATAACCTCTCTCAAATCTTTTTTCTATTTATTCAAGTTTGTTTGATGATTTAGGGGTTACTTATTTTATTTGGACTCTGGCATTTTTGGGAGAGTTTTGTTTGGAGTGATTGTTAAAACTTTGGAGTACGGTTTGTGCTTTCTTTAGACTTGGAAAGGCTTAGAGCTTGTACTTGTGGATTGGATACTCTTGCAATGGTAAGGTAGGGACTACACCCATCTATTTTTATTGTTATTTTGTTTTGTGAATGTTTGTGAATGGATGATTGTTGTATGTTTGTTATTTTGGGAAATTGAATGACCTTAAGGTTGTGTAGAGAAAATGGAAATGGGGATATTTTGGAGGGAGGCATAAGAGTATTATTGGGTATTTTGGGAAGGATTTGAGTTGAAGTGTCCCACCTTGTAGATAAGTGAAATTTGTGCTTATCTTGTATGTTTTATTGAGAGAGGCATAAGAGTTGTTTCTTTTCTCTTTTTTGGCTTGAGTATTGAGCCTTTGTGCTTAGGAACTTGCATGCATGTTGTGATGTTTGTATTTTGTTTATTGTGTTGAATGTTTTTTTTTTAATTTTGATTGTATAAGCCTTGTAAAGTTGCCTTGGTTGTCTTATACCCCTCATTGATTCTTTTTTGGGGCTCGGGGTCCAATGAAGAAGAAGAATTCTCCTCATCATTGGATTATTACTTGGGTGGATTTTGATGAAGATGATGGAGCTCAAGCGAATATTTTTTCATAATTTAACTTTGAGGAAAATGAAAATATATCCCTCTTTATAGAATATTTTCCATTTTGTCTCCGCTTTCAAGGGCTCGTAACTTGCATTTTAAAGATTTTCAACTTCTTGTAAATGTGTTGTAAAAGATTTATTTGTATTAAGTTTTCAAAATGTATGTATATTTGGAAAGTATTCAAAGGGAATTGTATTTGTTATTATGAAGATCCCTTCAACTTGTAAACTCTACCAAGAGTGTATTGAATTAAAACTTGTATTTTAAATAGGTCAGTTCTTGCAAAATGAAACTATCAAGTCCTTTATTATTGGATGGAAGAATAACCTTGAAATGGTTTTGAAAATTAAATTTAAGCTCTCTCCATTTAATCCTTTATTCAACTTAAATAATTACCTCCAAAGTGTGATTTGTTTCATTTTAAAAGATTGATGTGCTTTTTGAAAATACACTTGTCTGCTTGAAATGGTTTTCATTTATTTATTTTGAAAGAAAGGAAATAGTTTCTTTTTTTAATTGAAAAACAAGGCATATTGAAAATATAGTTACATTTCAAGTACCTGCTCATAAAAAGTACTCTTCAAAATCTACCCATTTATATCATGTTGCTCTTCAAGATCCCCTCTTCCTTCAGAGAAAATATTGAGAGGATTTAGATAAAATTCTTATGGTAGCGCATGGAAGAGAAGTTTAAATTTCACTTAGTTGCTTGGGATAAGGTTTGTACCCCGAATTCTATGGGTGGATTGGGCATAAAAGACATCAAGAAAATGAATGAGGCTCTCATTGCGAAAATGGGCTGGAGAATGCTTTCAAAGAAACAACCATGGATAGATTTAATCAAAGCTAAATATCTAAATCAACAAACTGTCTATTCTTTCCGGCAAGATGAGCACCTCCCCTATGGTTCCATTTTTTGGAACAATCTGGTTAAGAGCAGAAATTTCATTAAGCAGAGCAGTAAATGCAAAGTGGGTGATGGTTGGGATATAAATTTCTGGGATGATAATTGGTTTAATGGCAATCTTATGGAAAAATTTGGGATAGTTAAGGACAATCTTGTAAGAAATTATGGCATTAAAATCAAGGATTATATTAAGGGAAATGGCAATAGAAAGAAATGGAAAAAACTTTCAGTGGAGAGAGATGATCTGACACAAATTATATCCTCCCTTCAAGATCAGTTAGATCTTATTCCCTTAAGTCAACTGGACACTAAGGATGAGCTGGTCTGGAATAATTCCATTGATGGGGACTATTCTGTCAAAATTGGATATAATACTTTCTTCGACAGTATTCAAACAGAGTTCAATTGGAATAGGATTTGAATGGCTGAATTAACTCCTAAAATAAATTTATTCCTTTGGCTGGCTATCAGAGGTAGGATTCTTACAACTGACAACATGATGAGAAGAGGTTTTATAATGCCTAATAGATGTCATCTTTGTAAAAAAAACTCTGAGGAAATCAGTCATTTGTTTATCCATTGTGATTATGCTACCAGAATATGGATTTTTTCCCTCTCTAAATTTGAATCTCTCTGGGTGGTGCTGAAGGATTTCAATCAGCTTTGAACTTAATGGAACCCAACCTATAAGCATTGTGTTGTTAGAAGGATCTGGAAGTTGGTTATCCCTCATATTATTTGGAGGATATGGAAAGATAGAAATGATATTATTTTCATAAATAAGAATCAAAACTATAAAATCAGTATTGGTAAAATTTCTAATGATATCAAAGAGAATATTGCTAGATTTAAACCCCCCAAGAACAAGAGTTATCTAGAAAATGAAGAATATGTCTTAACCAACTGGCAGATTGGAGCTGTCAATAACCGTAGCAATTCTAGTAATAGTATTGATAGATATTTGATTCAATGGCATCCTCCTAATTTTAACTGGTATAAATTAAACTTTGATGGGGCCTCTAAGGGTAACCCTAGGATTGCGGCAGTGGGAGGAGTGATCCGGGATCATAAAGGTAGTCTGATTGCTGCGTATGCTGGAAAAAAGGGAATTCAAATCAATAATTTTTCCGAAGCATTATTTGCTTTATGGGGGCTGAGAATTGCTCAGACTCATAATATTCAAAACCTCATTCTTGAAGGGGACTACCTGAATATCATTAATCACATTAATCAGTGCTCACCTCCAAGTTGGAACATCAAGGATTTTATCTTAGAATCAATAAGTATCTGCCAAACCTTCAATAACATTTGTATCATGCATACTTACCGGGAGGGTACAACAAGTTGGCAGATGCATTGGCTAATTATGGCATTAATGTTAACCACATTTTTTGGGATAATAATAGCATTCCTAAACAACTTCAAAGTAGCATTCAAGTAGATATCTATACACATGCAAATTCATGATTTTGGTTATGATCATTGGGAGTGGATTAGTATTAATAAAGCTCTCACACGTGCTGACTTTAAAACTAAGCTTATACATATCTTATCGAACAATCAAGATTGTATGAAGTATAATGGAAAGTTCAAGTGGATTTATATAGAAATGAAAGTCGCGCATGTGGGCAACATTGAGCTCTCTACAATGACTTATATACAAGGCTTTACGGATTCCCAAGATAGATAATAAAGATAATGATGATCTGGAGTGGGCTAGCAAAAGGACTATAGTTCCCACATGCGGATTTTCGCACAGGTTCATAATCAGCAACCACTGCAGGTATTCGTGGGAAAAGCAACGGCTATTCTAATCAGCAATCTCACCACGCATGGATACATAATAGTGAAAGGCGGACTAGATATTTGCGCTCTTAAGGATTCTGAAAAAATTTGCATTTAGTTAAGCACCGGTGATAATGGGAAAGAGCCCCCTTGCCAGATTGAGCCCAGTGCGGATTTGGAATGGAAGAATAATGAGGAACTTTGGAATCTTCTCAGCCAGGGAGGCATCACCAACTTTATGGAGAAGATTTAGGGCCATGACCAAAGTATTTTGGTGTCATTTTGCGAAGGATTGGAAGGATCGCAACTGTGGATTAGATGGAGGGCAGAAGATTTCGATCAACGAGGAGTTAATTTCTGAAGTGACTGGCCTTGGCATGGAGGGGTACCACTTTTTTAATAAAAGGGTTGACAGAGAAGCTAAGGAGAGGAACTTTGTTGAGGGAAATGAGAAGCTGGTCTTTTTCACGGCGGGCCTTTAGGTTAGTTCGATCCCTTCACCTTTTGACGAGGTTACCCGTATGATGGTGCGTTTCATTTATTTGGAGGGGAGGTTCGTCACTGTGCCCTCTAAGCATCTTGTGTTCCTCAACCACTTCCGCAAGAGTTGCACGGTATGTTTCCCCCACTATCTACTTAACTCTCTTGAGCGCTCCATTTTGGAGTTTCAAAAGCATGCTCGTGTGGTTCCATTGCACCAGGGTCTCATTTTCTTGCTACATAAACTGTGTCTTCTTAGGTCTCCCAGTATCCCTTTCTCTCCTGGCTCTGTTCCTCCTCTGCCCAGCACCGCAGCCGCTAGCCCCATCTCTCCACCTTCTGTCCCCGCCACCGCTGCTGTCACCCCTCTGCCGGCCTTCTCGGCTCCATCTTCTAATGAGATCAAAGAGACTAGTGCTAGATTTAACCGCCCCAAGAACAAGAGTTCTCTAGAGATGAAGAAATCTGTCTTAACGCAACTTGCTGATTGAGCTGTCAATAACCGGAGCAATTCTAGTATAGTATTGCTAGATCTTTGATTCAATGGCACCTCCTAATGTGAACTGGTAGAATTAAACTTTGCTTGGGCTCTAAGGGTAACCTAGGATTGGCTGCAGTGTGAGGAGTGATCCGGTATCATAAATGTAGTCTTATTGCTGCGTATGCTGGAAAAAGGAATTCAAATCAATAATTTTTCCGAAGCCTTATTTGCTTTATGGGGCTGAGAAGTGCTCGACTCATATATTCAAAACCTCATTCCTTGCAGGGACTCCTTGAATATCATTAATCACATTAATCAGTGCTCACCTCCAGTTGGAACTCAAGGCTTTTATCTTAGATCAATAAGTTCTGCCAGAACCTCTAACATGTGTATCATGCATACTTACCGGGAGGGTACAACCAGTTGGCAGATGGCCTTGGCTAATTGGGCATTAATGGAACACATTTTTTGGGATATACATAGCATTCCTACACAACTTCATAGCTTCAATTAGATATTCTATACACATGCAAATTCATGATTTTGGTTATGATCAATTTTTTTGTGGTGTTTTTGGTAGGGATTATTATAATAAAGCTCCTCACACGTGCTGACTTAAAACTAAGCTTAGACATATCTTATCGAACCATCAAGATTGTATGAAGTTAATGGACATTCAAGTGGAATTTAATTAGAAAGGAAAGTCGCCGCATGTTGGGCAACATTGTGCCTCTACAATCTGGTACAAGACCATGTATCCCCAAGACATAATAAGGTTAATGATGATAGGGAGTGGGCTAACAAAGGCCGTAGTTCAACATGTGTAACTTCACAGGTTCAAAATCAGCAGGCATGCATGTAATTCGTGGAAAAGAAACGGCTTTCTAAACAGAAATTTCAATGCGGATAACAATTTTCAAATCATCTCTTAATATTATAATTTTTCAAAATTCTTCTAATTGTAATTTTTTTAATTTTCTTCTAACCTCGTATTTCTGATATATCCTCTAATGTTGTCATTTACGAAATTCTATTAAACCTCAAAGTGTTTAAATTTATTCTAAACATTTCATTTCTCAAATATATATGACTCATATTTGTAAGTTCCTTGAACTCGTTTCATGACCTTTGGAAGGGAGGTTCTTAAATGTGCCAGTTTAATCCTCAATTGTCTTCCTCAATTTCTTCTAATAATTTAATGTTCTTATACTTATGTTTCCCCCATATAATCTTCCCTAACTCTATTCTAGCACTCCATTCTATATAATTATCAAAAGCTTGCTTCGTGCAGTTGACCCCTCTTTAACCACCAGGATCATATAGTCAATCCTCACATAAATTGTGTCTTCTTCGGTCACCTGGTTTCCACATCCTCCCCCCGGCTCAAGTTCCCATATTTTCGATCGATTCTAAAAAATTCCATATTATAATAACTCTTCAAACCATTTCTATCCTAACCATTACTAAATGGCACACCTCAGCTGACATGCACGGCTCCATTCTACCATTCCCCCCACCTGTAATATCCACCCCCTAAACTTTCCTCACTTTGGCAAAGAATAATAACCAGGTCCTACATAGAAGACTGGCCACTTTCAATTTCACCTGCTGTGGGGGAAGGGTCATTTAGATCATTGAAGTTATTTCTTATAACCTTTTTCGCCAATATTTTTCTCCAAATGCTTGAATTCTTTATTTGGAAGCACATATGGAGAGCTCCTTCATACCAAGGCTATAAGCCTGTTTTTTCTGACATGATTAGATTTTTCTCATGATAGAGGTCAAATTACTTGGTACAAATTTATTTCCTAAAATCCTGAAGTGATTATGAGGGTGGCTGATGATTTATTTAGTACCAGATTGAAGATAATTATATTTGAGTCACTTGAAAATAATTATGTGTTGCACCGTATATAGGGAAGGCCAAGACTTAGTCCATAAATATATAATTTGGCCATTATTTAATACATATTTTCCAGTCTCATTGAGCAGGCCTCTACTCCTCTAGTGTTGTCCACATTCTCTAGCGGGGTTCCGGCATCCCATTGGGGGCACTGATTAGTATATACAAAATATGACTTTCATTGATCAGAAAAATGTTACTAAATATTTCAACTATGAGTTTCATGACTTTGTAGTATGGGTTCAAAATGGGCTTTGGATAGATTCTCAAATCTTAGCATCTATTAAGATTCCGTCAAGACAGTAATATGAGGGTGCTAACTTTGGTGCACTTGTTTTTAAATGAGTGTAGCTCATTCTTAATTCAGTTGTACATTTTTCCTAAAAACTATTATTTGAACAGTGTTCGTACTGTTTTTGAATTTCATAAGAAAAGCTGATCTGTAGAAACTAAGGGCTTTCATTTTCCAATCTGGATTTTGATCGAAAATGTGAAAACATTAGGATTCTCTTTCCTCTTAACTGGATTTTAGGCCCTGGATGTTTCTTGAAGGGTATAGTCCCTTTCAAAAACCTATTTGCTAAAAATTAAAATATATATATATATATAGGTACATTTCTTATTATGTTGTAAGGAGAATATTAGTTGTTATAAAATAATTAGACTCCTAAAATAATTTTTTCGTAACAGACATGTGTATGGACACAAAAAAATGTAACTTTTATATGTTATTGTGAATCATATAATTAAGACAAGTTGTCCTAAGGTATTACTTTTATATGAAGAGGTAGAAAATTTATAGTTATTTTGACTTGTATTACACTATTTCTTTTAACCCAATTCTATTACTTAAAATAAGAAAACACACACACACACACACACATTGAATTATATTTAATTATATAGATTTATTTTTATAAATTTATATAAATTAAATATAATATAATAATATATTTATTGAAGTTAGAGAAAAGAAATTACATTATATAATATTAATATTAAATTTATATATATATATATATATATATCATTAATAAATAAATTAAATAAACATATAAAGTCAAATGGCTTAATGTGGAATAAACAAAGAGTTTTGGTGGGGGGCGAACACCCCCCCCTTCCCCCGCCCCCAAAGCTTTTAAATAAACAATGAAATGGATCCACCCATCCTTTTAAACCCCTCCACCATATAATACAATGCGGACAAACTTTATTTATATGCGGACTACAATTTTTGCAAACCACGGTTTTTTTTTTTTAATTCAGAACTCTGTGTTTTTTCATATAGGCAGCCCCTATATATATATATATATATATATATATATAATATATATATATAGTATATTATATAACGTGAGATTTCCAAAATGTGTGTGTGTGTGTGTGTGTACACAAAAATAACTTGTGTATGTATACCATTTCAACCAAATCTAAATATGGGCCAAAAAAACCCAAACCCAAATAGGGAAAATGCAAATAAAATACACAATAGCAAATAACAAAAAAACAAATCCTAGGAGAGGGTTACAACTGGAATAAGCAACAAAATAATCATGTATCCATCCTTAAGCTTGAGTATACTTCCATGGCCTCCACTCTCCTCCTCCCAAACCTGCAAAATAAATATGAGAAAATAAGGGAAAAGAAAGGGATAAGAGCACATCATAAAGATGATTAGGATTCGATGGAATGCATAATATCCAAGGGCCCTAATTGAATCCATCTAATGGTTGTGATTCAACCCTACAAAAATTATGTGAGGATATTTTAGTTGGAATTTTTTTTTTAATTAATTATATGTGTAACTTGTGAATGATGCCACAAAAGGGGTGTTAGGATGTAGGATTAAAATGTGACCTTTATAAAGGCCTTGATTTTGAAATTAATGTAGCCAAATTTAGAACAACCAGATAAACTGCAATAAAATGAACTCCCAAAATAAAATCGATCTCCTTCTTCATTCCCAAATAATGAATTACAATGTTTCCTAAATAGGAAAATAACTCCCAACTCGAGTTTCCAAGTAAACTCTAGCTAACTCTGACTAAATCTACTCTAGGTGGCGGAAATTACTATTTTTAGCAGTTTACTAGAACCTGCTATTCTTAGTAAGTTCGCATGCTTATTCCTACGGGCACAGAAATTGCCACACATCTTCTACATCCCTAAATTAGAGGAATTTCCAACTTTCTAACTCACAATGCAATTAATAGACTAAAATTAACTAATGCTCAAAAATAGGAAAAAACCAACTATAACTTAAATCCTAATTTTCAGCCTCAAGATGGCGGATTTAGGGCCCGAAAACGTGTCAAAAACTTGCCCCAACCAGTAGGGCAGGTTTTTTCTGCATTCGTCTCATCAAAACACGTGGTTTCAAAAAAAAACGGACTCAAACGGACACCCGGAGCTCAAGTTATGACCTTGTCAAGTTCCTGCTAATTCCTGCTAATTCGGGCGCATCATTCTCTCCTGCTTGAAAAAAACGTAGCTCTTGCAAGTTGTCTTCTTCAAACTGCTTCCATTTATCTACATCCAACTTCTGAATCTCCCTCTCTGTGACCCAAGTATTTTCCTCTTGTTCCAGTCCTTTCCAATGTACCAAATATTTGTTGTATTTCCCATGTCGCGTGTCCATTGTTTTCTTATCTAGAATTTGATCCACTTCTTCTTTCTTCTTCACCAGAACCTGCTGCCACCAATCTACTACTTCATCAGCATCATCCCTTTCTGCACCATCCCCGTGAAAAGAATACAAATCTGAAACATTAAACACATGAGAAATATCAAAATTCCCTGGCAATTCTACCTCATAAGCATTATCGTTTATTTTTTTCACGATTTTGCAGGGTCCAATCTTCTTGTACTTCAGCTTGTTATAGGTTCCTCTTGGAAACCTTTCCTTCCGTAGATATACCATAACCAACTCACCAACTGTAAATACCTTTCTCCGTCTGTGCACATCTGCTATTTCTTTATACTTGTCATTACTATTTTGCAGCTTCTTCCGCACTTCTTCCTGCAATTGTTGTATATGTTCGGAAAATGCTTCTTCATCATCACTGACTCTGCCATCAACGGGTAGCTGTACCAAATCTAATACCCCATTTGGATTACTCCGATACACAATTGAAAATGGAGACTTTCCTGTGGATCTGTTTATGGAACTGTTATATGCAAACTCAGCTTGCGGTAATGCTAAGTCCCATTGTTTTGGCTTTTCCCCAACAATGCACCTTAACAGGTTTCCCAAACTCCTATTTACCACCTCTGTTTTCCCATCAGTCTGTGGATGATAAGCACTACTGAACTGTAGTTGAGTACCAAACTTCTTCCATAAACTCTGCCAGAAGTGACTTAAGAACCGTGTCCCTATCTGAAGTAATGGTTTTTGGAACACCATGCAAACGAACAACTTCTCTGAAAAACAAATCTGCTACGCCTGTTACATCGCTTGTTTTCTTGCAAGCAATAAAATGAACCATCTTAGAAAACCTATCAACAACCACAAAGATGGAATCATTACCTCGTTGTGTTTTTGGTAATCCCAAAACAAAGTCCATACTCAGATCTATCCACGACCCTTTAGGAACAGGCAACGGCATATACAACCCTGTATTTTGTGCATGGCCTTTTGAGACTTGGCAAATTCGACATCTCTCCACATATCTTACCACATCTCTTTTTAGCTTTGGCCAATAGTATTTGTCTGCTACCAAGGCTATCGTCTTATCCTTACCAAAATGCTCAGCCAACCCTCCGCTATGCAACTCTTTCACTATATTTTCTCTCATAGACCCAACTGGAATACATAGTTGGTGTCCCTTGAATAGGTAGCCATCCTGTAAAATATACTCATCCAGGACATCTCCTACATTGTCTGACAATGGACTAATTAGTCTTTCAACAATATCCTTGAAATCAGAATCAGAAGAATACAAACCCTTTATTGCTTCAAAACCCACCACCTCATTTTCCATAGTGGTAAACAAAGTCACACGCCTACTCAATGCATCTGCAACTTGATTCTGTTTTCCGGATTTATTTTTTAGAGAAAAATTATATCCCTACAAAAATGATACCAACTTTTCATGCCTACTATTCAACTTCTTTTGGGTATTCACATACTTCAGAGCTATGTGGTCTCATTTAGTTTCTCACTAAAGAAAGATACTGGCTGTCCTCCTTGACTTAGAACAGCTCCAATACCCACATGTGAGGCGTCGCAATCAACCTCGAACACTTTATCAAAATCTGGTAGTGCCAAAATGGGTGCCTCTGTCACCTTCTTCTTCAAGAAATGAAAACTATCCTCAGCTGCCTTTGTCCACAAAAACTCCCTTCCTTTTGTGCAATCTGTGATATAGGTGCTACAATACTGCTGAAATTTTTAATAAATTTTCTGTAAAATGTTGCTAGACCATGAAAGCTCCTTACCTCTGTTATACTCCGTGGAGTAGGCCATTCAATAATTTCCTTTATCTTTTCTGAGTCCATCTGTACCCCACCTGCTGAAATAATAAAGCCCAAGAATACCAAGCTCTCTTGCATAAATGTGCACTTCTTCATATTTGCATAGAGTTCCTCTTTCCTTAACACTTCAAATACCAATCTTAGATGCCTCAAATGTTCTTCTTTAGTTTTACTAAAGATCAAGATATCATCAAAATAAACCACAACAAACTTACCATTATACTCCCGTAGCACGGTGTTCATCAATCTCATAAAAGTACTAGGTGCATTGGATAACCCGAATGGCATCACCAACCACTCATATATTCCATTTCCTGTCTTGAATGTTGTTTTCCACTCATCTCCTTCCCTGATCCGAATCTGATGATAACCACTTCGAAGATCAATCTTGGTGAAATAATTAGATCCAGCAAGCAATCCATCATATCATCAAGGCGAGGTATTGGGAACCGATACTTGATTGCAATTTTATTGATCGCTCTGCTATCCGTGCACATTCTCCAAGTTTCATCCTTGTTTGGTGTTAATAAAGCTGGTGTTGCACACAGACTCATGCTCTCCCTTACAACCCCCTTTCGCACGAGCTCTGCCACTTGCCTATTCAACTCTGCATGCAATGTCAGGCTCATCCTATAAGCTGCTTGATTTGGGAGTGAAGACCCTGGAATCAAATCCATGTGGTGTTGAATATCTATTTTGGGTGGTAATCCATCTGGTAGCTCATCAGGAATAACATCTGAAAATTCTTCTATTAATTCTGTAGACACCAAATTTGTGTCTTACGACCCCTTGTGACCCGCATCTCATCTCGCAACCTAACCTCATCACCTAAACCTTACACAATTATTTATTAATTACCTTGTAATTGATAAATCCACATCATCTCACCTGCCATCTCATTTCCGCCACTTCATCATGACCTAGCCCTAACCCTAAACTAACCTAATTAAGACCTATAACTTGGTCTACACCTACACCCATGACTAAGGACCCCTTTCTCGCACCCAAAACCGACATTCTAGTCACTTGACCAAGCCCGCAACTAATCCCTTGGGAGAAAAGCAGGGAAGGTGGGCTATTTTTACTAAAAATAGCCTACTTTTTCCTTACCGATGCCGGTTCCTACTCGACCGCCGTCAGTTACGTAACCGCCATCGGTTCCCTGTAAATGGGCTCCCCAAACCAAAAACAAAAGATCAGAATTTCATTTGGGATCAGGGACGAAGGATTTTTGAATCAAGGGAGATCATTGGAAGCGATCAAGAGCATTCGAATCTTCACTTGGCCAAGCAGAGACAAGTGAAGAGACAAGAAGAGTTGCAGCAAAAGGAGATCAAGCCCAAAACTGCAACAGAACAACCAGAGTTCTCAGATACTCAGCTGATCATCGGGAGGGAGATATTTCATCTTTTGTTTGTCCAGCCATCCTACCTAGAGTTCTGCCTTTGTCATCAGAGTTCTTGGACCTGCATCTTCGTCAATAACCAGTAAGTTACATCTTGCATTTCCTCTTTAATAACATTTCTTAAACTTTTTGAAGCACAATCCTCACAAATCCATTCCCAGATCCACTACCCAGCGTGCTATTGCATCTAACTATCATTCATCTACCTCTCATCACCTTATTTCCTAATATCACCTATATACAGCCTTACCAACAACAGCGTTACCCTACGACACAACCACCCCATAAAACGACCAACCCACAGATCCTAGACCCTACCGATATCGGTCATCAGTAACCGTCATCGGTTATCAGTAACCGGCATCGGTTATTGTGGCTCAAAAACCAGAAAACCAGCCTTTCCCCTACCCAGTTCAATGAAGTAATTTAATTGATATCTTACAGTCTTTTGTGTTAATTCATATTAGCAGGGAAACTGACCACCTTCGAAAGGAAGTTTTATATTTCCTAGGCCCAAGGCAGTTTCCTCATTTATTGTCTAATCAAAATCTTGTGGTCTTGTGTTCTTATTTGCAGGTAGTCCTTCCAAGACAAAAAGGAGTTCTTCGCAGTCAGCCTGATCTTTCTCTACGGTACGCGCACACCATCTCGACATTCTACAGGTATTCCTCCTAGCCCCAACCCTTATCTATTTCTAAAAGGAATGAAACATTCCGAGTGAAACATTTTGGCACACCCGGTGGGACCCATTTTGGGTTTCCGTTTCTCTTACTTATTTTCATTTTTAGAAGCATACTTGTTGTTGCTGTTTTTGTTATATATTGCGTGAAGAATTTGTCTTGCTTTCCTAGTTTCGCATTAGTGAAAGTCATCTCTTTTGCTTCATCGAACATAATTTTTGATTTGGGTTTAAAACACGTGCATTGCATTCTTGCTTGTTGTTTTTCAATTCTAGTGAACGTAGATTAAGTAACAGGTCGTACACGTGGGGGTGATATCCACAGTATTGACAGGAAATTAATCTTACTTTCACTGCACAACACATACCAAATCACTTCACAATTAACACAACAGCTCAAACATCCCCCCTTTTCCGCAGTATTCCTCCGCCCGATTGAGGTAACCTTATAAGCCAAAACAAACTTGACATTAGCCCCTAGGTCTTTTGTTTAGGATTCTGACATCATTCTACGTCTAAAGGAATAAGCCCACGATAATTAAAATTAACCCTAGGGTTAGTCTCTGGATTCGCGTGTGCATCTTGTTTGTTTTTAGTTCTGTTTTCTTTCTCATACTCTGTCTTCTGTGATCAATAATTGGACAAGTATACTAAACGTTGTTAAAAATCAAATTAGCAGCCTTTTATATCTTGGTAGCCCAGACTTCTTACACCGACATCGGTTACCTAACCGACGTCGGCTATAGTATAACCGACATCGGTTAGGAGACCGATATCGGTTACTGTCTTTCCCAATTCCTGACAAACCAGTAACCTACCAATTTTACCAGTCTGAGTTTGTTTCTGTTCCTGACAGATTGAAACCCTACTGTGAACTCCTGTCCATGGTTGTTATCACTCGAAAGCAAGCCGCCGCCATGGTTTCACATGCTTGCTCTGTTTCTTTTCCTGAATCACCCCCTTCACATTCTGTGGGGAATCCTACGAATACCAGCGAGGTTCGTAAAATTCCTGTGGGAGATAAGGACTTTGCCAAGTTTTTGGATGCTAATTCTAGCGCTGTACAATACTATTTGTCTCATACCCCTGACCGTACGCCTGATGGTCAGCTCCTTGTTGGTATGCCTATTAGTATAGCTGCTCATTTAGCTCCCACTCCGCCTGATAACACCGCCTTGCTTCCTGCATCTCTAGCCCCGTCTCCCAATCCGACGGCTTCAGAGGTTCATACGACTCAGATTAGCTTTCCGTTGGTTAATCTTGGACCCCACATATCATTGCCGCCGACTGCCCCTACCTCATCTCTCTTGCAAACTGCTCCGTTCATGACTTGCTCTCTGCCACCTATCCACACGAGCTTTCCTTCTCAAGCTCCGCCTACCTTTTCATTCCCATACACGTATCCAGTGACCTCAACATCCTATATGGGACATCCCTATTCGGTTGCCTCAACATATTCATCCTCCACACCTTATCAACACTTAACCCCACCAGTGTCTAGCGGTGGTCCTTCGCCCAATTTGCCTCCGTTTACCACAACCACAGAATCATCTCATCCAACTACTGATCTAATTAAACAAATGATGGAAAAAATGCAAAACCTTGAGGCTTCTGTTTCAGGAATTCGTAGCACCTTGACATACGAGAAAGTTTGTCGGGAGCCCATTCACCCTTTTGTCCCCCTTCATTCATATCCTCCTCAATGGGAGTTACCAAAATTTACTCATTTTAACAGTAAAGAGGACCCTCAACAACACTTGCGATCATTTAGACATGCTTTTTATTTGATTGCTAATGATGATGCCTTGTTACTCCGCACCTTTCCCATGTCCTTATCAGGACCCACCTTAGAGTGTTACAGTGCTTTAACCCAGCACTCGATCTTCTCTTTTAACCAGCTAGCCCAATCTTTCTTGGATCATTTCTCCATTAACATTTCCAAGAAAGTATCTATCACCGGCCTCTATGCCATCCAACAATTTGAAGACGAATCTATCGAAGATTTCGTTGGACGATGGCGGGGCCTTATCAACAAACTTACGTATGCCTTGCCTCAAATCGAACTTATCGAACTGTTTACGCGGGCCTGCGCTAAGCACATCTCCCCTACCCTCCAAATTCAAACTTTTCGTACATTCGACGAGGCCTTTACTATGGCTTGAAAACTAGAGATTCGAGCCTTAGAGGAAGAGAAATTGCGGTTGCATAACAAAAACCCCACTTTCCGAACTCCAGATTCCACCAACAAACCTAACACCACCAATCCTCACCCATCGACCTCTTCAAAAGCAAAAGGGGCCGTGCATGCGGTGATGGTCAAATCCCAACCACCGTCTAATACCCCGCCAAAAACCACTGTATAAGTATAAAGCAGAACCCATCAACTACACTCCCTTGGGAGAAACATATGGTGTGATATTGGAAAAATTTCTCAAAGTAGGAGCCATTACCTTACCTCCTGTTAAACCTCATTCCGGGTTTGATTCCACTCGCGCCATACCTTCCTGGTACAAAGAAAATGACTTCTGTAACTTCCACCGCGTGAAGGGACACAGTCATGAGAACTGCAAGATGTTGAAAAGCATAGTGCAGGAAATGGTTGGTGCGGGGGATATAGCCCTCGATAATCCTAACGCCCCTGCTAACCGAAATTTGAAAATATTCAACAAATCATTCCCGAATCATTCTTCTAACAGTAATCTAAATCAATATATCTTAGCCGAGGAGAGTGTTCATGAGATCCATGCAGTCTTCGATTCCCAGCCAAAGACCTCTATCGAACAAATCCTCAATCAAGCCTCTTCACTAACGCAGGAAACTGAACCCCCTTCCTCGCCATCAAGACAAACTGAAATCCTTACCGTTCCTTTACCCATCAAGGAATTGGCTGCCTAGAGTTCCCTTCTCACAAATGAGCCTTCTTATACCACATCCTTGCAAGACTGTGAGCGGATGTTATCTAATTTATCTATTTCCCAAACGTCTCCTTCTACCATTCTTGTTGTACAAGAGGAAGTCTCGCCACTTCTTTTGTCATCCTTAGATGAGAAACCTCTTGAACCGACATCACCATATTCTTTAAATATGACAGATCCTCTCAAACATGCCCTCCTACCTATTAGTCCTTCATCACCTAAATCTTTTCAACGACCAGTCTAACTCTTAACATCTATTGATACAGTGCCTCATCTACCCCCTGTATCACACCCACAGTGGACTGGAATCACAACCCGTCTTTCTTCCATACAAAAGTTCATATTCACACGTGAGGACTGTCATTCCACAGAAGATAGACAGGCCCTATGGGAACGTTTGAGTACGCCATATTCTACTCAAATGCAAATGATCGATCCTGAGGCCTCCACCATATACCCGAAGTGTTTACAGAAGCTTAAAATGCCCATGTTCTCACCTTCACCCCCCTCACCTCTACCAAATGCCCCGTCCACTTCTATTAACTTAACCAAATATTCCCCTATGCTTGGGACCTCACCAATGCCCAGTCTAACACACCCACTTAAGTGGCTTGATTTATCTAAAAATAAAGCCGTCCACCCCATTAGGAGACAGACTCAATCTCCTCAACCTATGCCTCTATCAAAACTAAAACCATCATCGTCACACCTACCTTCCATATTGGGACCCCATCCCTCTACCTTACATCAATATATCATACCTCCTACGTTTTCTTTAAAGTGACCTACGCCTTCTGCACCCATACAGAAATCCCAGGGTATAGCAACACCGTCACCCCACGTATCCTGTCTGCCTATCAACCCTAAACAAATTCCATCATCAAAAGATTTTTTTTCGGTCACTCCTATTTCACCGTGGTTGTTTTCTGATACCACGTCATCTGTAGCCTCATCATCTAACCCGCTGAATATAGCTTCTGCGCCAAAGAAACCATGTTTAGTGAAAAACATGTGTCAACACCCCTCGGCTAAACCACCACCCGTACGAACCAACCATGCCCAAACATTACCAAAACCCGTACGAACCAACCACGCCCAAACATTACCAAAACCCGCACAACCAATACCCTCATCCTCCTCCGATTTTGACCCACTCAAAGGATCTTACGCCAAAATCCTTGCTATGTTGGTAGAGAATGCGACTATTTCCCTCCCCCCACTTAGACCTTATGACCCGTCTAAACCCCGACCTATAGGTTATGATGAGTCTAAAATCTGCGCCTATCACCACACACCAGGGCATGATGTGGAGGGATGCAAAGCTTTAGAAAACCATCCTTCGTCAGTCACCTCTCCTCCCGGATACAAAGGTCAAGAAAGACAACTTACGAAGGGAGAGACCTTAGCTCAATTCCCTCTACTATAAACCATCTGTCCCCGCCTCACCAAGATCTATCATTATTACAACCCAACCTCTTGAAGACCATGATTTATCCCAACCATCTTCCTTCATCTCAGGTCTACGAGATTAATATGATTAGTGTCGCTTACTCGAGGGCAGAAAAATAATGGGAAAGCAAAAGAAAACATGCCTGCGGCATCTCTTTCTTCATCAACCATCCCGATTGCACCACCACCTAAAGTGGTTATTCGCGGACCCGCTTACCCCATCTCTAATGGATTTTCCCATCGAGCCATGATCAAACAGCTTCAACCATCACCCGTAAAAATGACACTTTATTGATCTATTCAGACTGCGGAATCTCATCGACAAGCTCTCGTTGAGATCCTTCAAGGGATAGAGGTTTTACCTAACGAAACATTGCCTGTTACCTCTAATTCTAACACCCAATCATGTTGCTTCACCTCACTAAACAATTCCAGGCTCCCCCACCACCTTCTGCGCTCGGTACAACAAGCTGCGGTAGTCGTTTTCTCCTGAAGATGAAATTGTTTGACATTTGGTAGCAGAAGATCTGACCCTGCCCTTTCTCTCCGCTTACATCCGGGACATTCGGGTAGTCGTTTTGAAATTGACGGTGGCGCTAAGCCCTAAACATCATCTCTTCAAAATCCTCCACAAATGACTATCCCTTCATTTGCATGTGTGCCAACCCCATCATGTTGGCGATCATTCAATGATTCTATTACCTCTCTACTTTAGGCACTGTTATCCTTAACATTCGTTGTAGGACGCACATACTTTACCCGAACTCTTCTCTGTCATTGAGGAGAGTTCCAATACAATAGTTGTTTTACGGCCGCCCTTGATCCGGGCTATGTGAATGCGTCCCCTCCACCTTACATATGCTAAAAGTTGAGTAATGAGGGAAGTCCTACAACCGTAAAAGTTGAGTCCTCCCCCCTTCAAAACTTGCAAAAAATATGTTGTATCCCCTACGATGTGCTTGTACCAATCAAGACACCCATTCATTCCAACCTTCCATCTACTTTGACGCACCTACAAACAACCTTCAATCCCCAATGAACCCGCTGTTACAAATATTACCGTCTTTTTTCCGCAGATAACATCCCAACCTCCGACCCCTTATGATTTTTCATCACGCCTTC